>OY776303.1:32092984-32692984 GCA_963675345.1 Trididemnum clinides
TGTCTTATGTTTCTCACAACACTTTTCACTTGGCCACTCCTGTATCTGTGATGCAACAATGTTTTTGTTATTACGTGATTGCCTGCCCTGTTGATAAATAATTTTTAGTGTTTAGTAATACAGGTAGTCTTTGTAATTTTATGTTGTACAGTTTGTATGTCACATTATTAACATCTACCGTGTTCTGAAGAAGCTCCCCGGTAACTAAGAAGAGCGAAACGTTAAATTTAAATAGAAAATTTGTCGAAAGAACGAAGTGATCTGATTGAACAAAAGTAAGTATAGGTTAGTAACCTACTTAACAGATTTTTCAGTAACGAGTCTCTTGCTTAAGTACTGGTATAATTTTATTTTTCACTACTTCTAGCCTACTTTTACTTGAGTAGATCGACAGGAAGGTAGAGCTACTTGAATAGTTAGAACTTTTATTCAAGTAGATGTTAAAAATTTATTGACTGTTAAGTGAGAATGTGTTCTGGCGTAAATAGCAACATTGAATTAATGTTTTAATCTTCCGAAACTTTTTGTCAAAGTTGACCTTTTCTGCCATTAGTTTTGATAACCAACAGGTCGGCACAGACCTACTACGATTTAAAGCTAACTAGGTAAGGTGAGAAGATTTATCTTCATTGAGCTGTGTTGTGATATCTTTTAATTTTGAAAAGTTTTTAGTGCTAAAATCAAATTGAAATATTCTCAACTAATTTTTTGTAGTTTGCTTTACCTTTCCAAGCATACGTTAAATTAAAATTTTTCTTTTCGTATGCGAACTTCAATTCCAATATATGGTTTCGAGCTTCTCAGCAGCAAATTAAACTTGTCACCTGCTACAGTGATTGTTTTATTGCACTTAAGCTTGCGAATGCACTTTGGATTCCAGTTTAGGGCTACAACATATCTTTGTCTCTAACCACCTAAAGCTGTTTGTTGTTATCGTATAAAACCATTGATTTGCGTGTTTACTTGAATAGTACCGTACCTTCAATTGATGCTTTGTCAACTATTGCATGCTTTTTGATATTTGTGATTGCTGTTTTTGATATAATGGAGAGCAGATGCTCCAACAGTTTGGTCGAGTAGTTGGTGTGGCTGTAATCTTTCATTTATTTATTTCTTTTGTTTTGCTATCATTAAAAGTGCTTATGGCAAATCTAAATCTCATCGAATCTAACAATCAGCACAGCCTCGTAGGCTTTATGACCTTTTTTGTTTTCTGCCCGTTTTTTCCATTGTTGTTTTCATTTTTTTCCAGGCTATAGGGCTTTATATGTGAGCCTAGGTTCAACCTAAATTCTTGGAAACATGTGATTTGTTTTTTGTCATCAATTAAACAAAACTTTCAACATAACCTTCGATTTAAAACAAACGTAATTGTTTAGAATATATCAATTCTGTAGGCCTACAAAAAATAGACTGAGTGATTGCAACAGCAGCCTATTTTGTGTGTAGGTGGCAGCAAGGTGATAACATTTATGGTCTTTGTCATCTTCTTACTAACTTGTAAAGCGTGAATTAACAAAATATTTTGTTTTGCTTGGATTTGATAGTGATAATACCATATATTTTTTCGTCCGTCTGGCCTTGATTTACAAACAGTCGGTATTAGGCAAATAATCAAATATGGACACCAACCATTTGACTGTATAGAACTTCAATCACTTAGCACAAGTACGTTTTGCCCACAGCTAATTGTAACTGCTGCTATTCCAGTCACACGGTTTGGGGAAAGGTTTTGGCGCACAGCGCAAACTCAATCGCGGTATCAAAGAGCACTCTTGATGATTGAATCAAATGTAATTCCGAGACGAAAAATCCGATCGATCATACACGAATGGCGTCGATACTGTGACAGGTTTTTGACTGTATGCGACTTTCCAAAACGATTCAACTTTATAGCAGAGATTACATTTTATCCGTATTTTGATTTTGAGAAAAATGCCAAATGACTATAGACCCACGGTTACATAGTGCTGCTAATCATGGGCGTACGACCTTAAACCCATTTGGGGGGGCACCAAATTTTTGCCCGAAAAGTTTGTCACTGCGATGACATCTCCAAAAAAAAAAAAAAAAGGTCATCGCCTGTTTCGCTGCACCTTTACCATTAATTTTGGCCTAAATATGCCATCCAACGTGTGTCCAAACAGGTGTTGACCTTTTTTTTTTTTTTTGGAGGTGCTATTGCAGTGACAAATTTTTCGGCAAAATTGTAAGGACACTTACTCAAATTGCCCGAAAAATTAAAAGTTGCCCGAAATTTTTACACCCAGGAGGGGCCAGTGCCCCCCCGGACCCCCCACTTCGTACGCCTATGCTGCTAATTTACAAAATTCTCACGCGAGGACGTGGAAAAAGAAAAAAGAAAACTTCATAGAGAATGGCTGACCTAGATATCTTTTATTAATATTGTTTACGACACAAAAGACGCTAATTATAACAGTAGGTATCCAGCAGCTTATTCAAATAGAGAGAGAGGCCCAGCAGTTTAATCAGGGCGAGAAAACAATTTTACTCAAAAATTTTAGGAATGGATTTTGTCTGTAACACTAATTGTCATATGGCCAATGAAATTCGTAATTTCAAAACTAGAAATTGGCTTTGTTGTCGTTGTTGGTGCAGTGTTATATTTAAATCATGAAGTTGCCGACGCTTCTCGCCAATTTCTGCTTGATGCTGGCATTGAGCCCTGGATGAATTAAAGTCGTAAAAACTGTGAAGCTGTTTGATTTTTGAGCAAAATAGTGTCGCAAAATATCTTTGAAGTATTAGCTGGGTGGACCTTCAAGTTGGAAAGGTCTATAAGATTCAAAGTTGATCTCATTATTGCAAAGTGGATATTAGTTTTCATTGCTTGACCCAAATTGCTATTGACGATTCTCTGAGTCATTGGCGACGACATTACCTATAGAAATCGTACAATCTGCGGCCTGGCCTCAAAAAGAGTCTTTTTAAAGCTAAAAACAATCTTCAGTAGCCGCTGATCAAAAAAAAACTGTGTTTAAGATGAATATGAAAATGTAACTTGTAATGCTGTGTAAAAGATGCGGACTCCATTTGTGGTACCCAGTCATCATTTAGCGAGCGAGAGCAATTTGCCAGAAATTTGAATCTAGAAAATTCTGGTGACGCCAACATATTTTATGGGTTTGATGGTGGTATCTAAGGACAGGTACGCATTGTCCCCCACTCGCATGGCGATGCCAATCACGTATTTGAGCAAAATTTTAAGAGATTTCAAGTGTTACCAAGCGAACCAAACTGCTCCAGCTCCGACAACCTGTCCGACCTTCAGCAACCTGCACCAATCAACAGCCGCCTCAACGTGGTGGTGCGGTCCCTGGCCCCGTTTGGGTTGGATCGAAATGGCTGTTGGCCTTCCCGGGGGTCCAAGTTACCCCGGGCACTCCCCTTTATTTTTTCGCTATGCTGCCCCCCTGAACGACCGCAAAAGGGCAGCACACAGCTCCTTTAAAATCGGTCGCCTGTTTTCTCTTTTTCTTTTCCCCAGCCCCTCTCTGGCCCTTCTTCGTTTCCTCATTCTCCTCCTTCTCTTGATAAGCGGTAACGTTCATCCCAACCCTGGCCCCATCTTTCCTTGCTCTGTGTGCGCTGGAAATGTGACGTGGCGAGGCAAGTCAGGTCAATGCTGCGCTTGCTCCAAATGGATCCATCAAAGGTGCTCACAATTTTCCTTTTCCAATTCAGAGCTCTTAGCAGCTCTCACTCTTGGAGCTCTCCCCCCCTTCCGAATCACTGTGACTCCCTCCTCGGACTCCTCCGACATGTATACCTCCACTGTGCAATCTAGCCCCGCCTCTGCTAACGCTGCTCTCTCGCCCCACCCTCGTCTCCAAACTTCTTATCTCCCATCTGCCCATTCTATATCTTCTACCTCTGCCCTTCCACCACCGTTCCTTGCTCCTGGCTTTCCTTCTGCGCCTCCTGCTTCCACTCTCCCCCTGACTCTCTCAGGGTTCTTCAATGGAATGCTGGAGGTCTTCGAGCCAGGAGCACTGAACTACTTCACTTTCTCTCGTCCCATCCTGTCGACCTTATTTGCATCCAGGAATCCAATCTTAACTCCTCTTCCTATTTCCGGATTCCTGGATTCTCTGCTCTGCGCTCTGATCGCACCTTCTCCCGGTATGGCATTCTCTCCTCCAATATCACGCACGCTAGCGGCGGCGTCATTACTTTCGTCAGGCAGGGCCTATTCTTTTTCTGAACTTTCTACCTCGTCTCTTTCTTCGCTCGATCCTTACTCTGATTAGTAGGGATCAACATCTCTCTTAACAACTCCTCCTCGCTCTTTTTTCAGCCAGCAATGCCGATGGAGAGTGCCTTGTTGCTTGGGCAAGCCTTAACGGCCTTGTCCCTCTCCACAACCCAAAGGACGCAGCCACCTTTCATTTTGGCAGTTCGAACATTGGCACCAACCCTGATCAAACGTTTGTTAGTGTTGGTCCAGACATCCACGTTCCTGACAGACAAATCTTAGAGAAATTCCCTGGGTCACAACATCAACCGTCACTTGTTGTTCCACCAAGACTTGCTCTGCCTGTTCCGAGCAAGCCTGTTAAGTAATGGAGCTTTCGCAAGGCCAACTGGAGCGACTACAATATATTGACCAACAAACTTGCCAAGAGTTTGTTGTCACCAGATTCATCAAATGTGGATCTGGCCAACCAGGACTTCTGCAATGTCATCAGAACAGCAGCCAAAATCTCTATCCCACGCGGTCGTCAAAACATCCACATACCGTGTTGAGATGCTGAGTGCGAGAACCTCTACTGGACATTTCTGCAGTTGCCTGAAGGAAGCGACTCTAACGGGGCTTCCACTGCCCTGCTCCTCAGGCTCGACAAGAAACGCAGAGATTGATGGTCTGTAGCAGTTCAGACTATCGACTTCTAGCACTTTACCAAAAAGGATGGAGTTTATTGAACAATCTAACAGGTAGATCACGGCGTTCCCCTCGTCACTGTGCCGTCTCAGCTAACGCTATTGCGTCCCAGCTGATTAGAAACAGCAGATGCGAGAGTACTGACCGTGAGTCATCTCGAATCATCTGGCAAGAAGTGTCAGATCTTTAGAAGGCCACTCCGCAAGTCCAGTGAACATCTCTAAAAGTTTTACATTTCAGGAGTATGCTGCTTCCCTCAAACAACTGAAACCAGGAAAAGCTCCAAGCCCAGATTTTTTTTGCCCGGAGCTAATAACCCATGCTGGAGCTGCACTGAAGTCTTGGTTGTGTGGCTTCTTTTCTTCCTGACTGCGCCACCTCAAAATTCTAAAAGTCTGGAGAAGAGCACTGTTAGTGGCGATCCCTAAACCCAAGAAGTCTGTAGAGGACCCGAAAAGCTATCGTCCCATTTTCTTGCTTTGCGTCCCCTACAAGATCTTCAAGAGACTCATACGCGCTCGTCTTGAGCCAATTGTTGACCCACTTCTCCCTAGGGAGCAGGCTGGGTTACGACGGGGAAGGTCAACCGTGGATCATACAGTTTTGCTTTCTTAAAACATTGAGGATTCGTCTGAGACCAAGAAGAAGGCTGGTGCCGTGTTTGTCGATCTGACAGCTGCTTGCTTAGGCTTCTACTGGATAAGCATACGGTCCGGATGATCATGAAACTTCTCCGGAATAGAAGCTTCACTCTCACTACTTGTGCCAGCAAGCAAAGCAGGTTAAGACGTTTGCAAAACGGCCTCCCACAGGGATCGATTTTGGCCCCCTCCTTTTCAGCATCTGCATATACTATCTGCCTTCCATGGCTTCTCAGAAGTATGGATATGCTGATGACTTAGCATTGCTGTATGCTTCTCGAGATTGGAAAGCTGTGGAAGAAACTCTAGGCCGAAACATGACTACACTTTCAGGTTATCTCCACACTTGGAGGCTAAAGCTCAGCAATGCGAAAACGGTGACGGCGGCCTTTCATCTTAACAACAGAGAGGCCAAACGTGCGCTTAATGTTTACAACAATGGCAACCTATTGCCACCTTGTCCAGTCCTAACGTATCTTGGAGTAAAGCTGGATAGGTCGCTCATTTTCCGTCACCACCTCGAGGCCTTGCGCAAAAAACTTTCCTCCCAAGTTGCGCTGTTGAGGCGACTTGCGGGATCTGAATGGGGTGCAGGTGCCAAGACATTGCGCATCTCTGCTCTTTTCTTGGTTTACTCCACCGCTGAGTACTGCGCACCAGTTTGGTGTCGTAGTCATACCCGCCTCATTGACAGCATTCTTAATGATGCTTTGCTCATTGTCACTGAATGCTTGCGTCCCACATCAACGGAGGACTTTCCTGTTCTTGCAGGCATTCAACCAGTTGAGCTCCGCCGATTAGGAGCGACACTCTCTTTGGCGAATTGTGCTATCCATGATCCCAACCATGTACTGCACGGACAGTTGGTTGGGCAGCAGGATGCGCACCTGGGGAGACTTAGATCAAGACGCCCATTTGTACCTGCTGCGTGGAAACTATTAGGTAGTTTGTCTAAACCGGACATCCGCCTGAAGCAGTGGACGAAACATAAATGGAACGCGGACCACTTGGGGAGTAGTTCAAGGATCCGTGCTTTCATTCCCAGGGTCAGTTCAAGGTCACTTGAAATGAGTCTGCCAAGAACATTTTGGGTAAGGCTCAATCGCCTGCGGACTGCTGTAGGACGTTTTCACTCGTCCATGTACAAATGAGGTATCGCTCCATCACCGAATTGCAAATGTGGCGCCACTGAGCAAACTGCAGACCACGTTATATCTTCATGTCTCCTACATCTTGTACCAAAAGGGACAACGAGATCTACAGGTTTTGGATGACGCAACTCGATGTTGGCTTAACATCACCACTGCCAGCATCTAATCTGGGCAGCGCAGCAGCCCGGGATGGTAAAAGACAGGGATGTGGAAGCGGTGGAAGCGGTCCTTTTTCTGTGGAAGCGGAAGCGGAAGCGCGAAAAATCCACCGCTTTCGCTTCCACATAGGAGGGAAGAATGGAGAGAGAAAAAAATTGGTTCTGCTATCCTTCGTAGAAGAACAAATAGGGGGAGCATACACATTAAGAAATGAGAGCGAGGAGGAGTTGTTTAGAGAGATGTTGACCTTTAGATAATTAGAGCAGGGGCCAAGCAAAGAAAGAGAGGAGGTAGAAAGCTCAGAGAAGAATAAGCTCTGCCTGACGAAAATGATGACGCCGCCGTTAGCATCTGCGACATCAGTAGAAAAAATACCAAATCGGGAGTGAGTGCCATGGGATCGCAGAGCAGAGAATCCAAGGATCCGAAAAGAGGAAGATGAATTAGGGTTAGATTCCTGGATATAAATAAGGTCAACGGGATGAGACGAAATAAAGTGTTGTAGTTTAGTGCTCCTGGCTCGGAGACCCCCAGCATTTCATTGAAGAACCCTGAGGGAGTTAGGGGGGAGAGAAAGCAGGGGTAAAGAGAAATATCCAGGAGCATGAGGCGGTGGTGAGAGTGCAGAGGGAGAAGATACAAAGTGGGTGAAAAAAGGATGAGATGTTTGAAGGTGCGGTCGATCCTCGCGATTGCAGCAAGAATCGGATGACTCTATTTGAACTTGCTTGTCAGCTGTAGCTAACCTGGTCTGTCCTACGTGAGAACAGAAACAAAACCAACTCGGGTGAAGAAGCAAGAAATCTGTATTATGCAACAATAGCTTTACAGAAAGCAATTAGCAACTTGTCTTAATTGGCGTTAAAAGCCGCTAATTCAGCATCTAAAAATAAAACAAAAGGCAAGCAATACAAAACTACGCGAGAGTCAGAAATGATCACAAAAACCTAAAATTACAGTTTACTGCACTAAGCAGAGCCAAGTTGGCTAGATAAGGAAAACCGATAAATTTAGTTTACAGACTAGGCTAGCGTTAATATCGATAAGAAATCTAACTAAGATAGGACGGTAGGAACACTACAGTATGGCCAAGAGAAAAATATAACTGAACTAACACGAAAAGTAAATTCCCAGTAGAACTAGCTTCTGCCTTGCCTCAACGAAAAAATATAAAAACTAACAAGAAATGACCACGCTGACCAAAACTGCGAATATTAAGTCTCTGAGACAAAGGCGATAACGCGTCCGTCATGGTAGCGAGTATGATTCTTAACACATGAAAGGAAAAGGCAATAAAAGTGATCAAGGCGTCAATGATAAGTAGGTTAACTGGACACCATGAAATCTTACAGAAGGTGAGGGTGGAGTGCGAGTGCTGCATTAGCAGAAGGGGGCCAGATTGAGCAGTGAAGGTATACCAGCTGGAGGAGTGCGAGGAGGAAGTCACAGTTCTGGTAGGTGTAGCATCTCCAAAAAAAGCAGGGAGGGCAGCTCCATGAGTGAGAGCTGCCAAGAATTCTGAATCTACAAAAGGAGAGTAGTGAGCATTTTAAATGAACCCAATTAGAGCATGTGGAGCATTGCACTGACCTACCCTGCCAGGTCACATTTCCAGCACACACTGAACAGGGAAAGGGTTGGGATGAACGTTGCCGCTCATCAGAAGAAGGAGAAGAATGAGAAGACGGGCAAGAAAAAGGCAGGAGTAGAGAGAAGACACGCCGATTTTAAAGAGGCTGCGTGTTACCCTTCTGCAGTCGTTCAAGGGGCTGCACGGCGAAAAAATTATTTGTGTGAGGGGAGTGCCCGGGGTAACTGGCACACTCGGGAAGACCAAAAGTCATTTTGACCCAACCCAAACGGTTCGGGGACCGCACCACCACGTTGAGGCGGCTGTTGATTGGTGCAGTTCAGTTTTGCTCGCTTTACATGTACATACTTTATATACGACAGAAATTTCGCACTTCACTATCCAAAAAGATCGGAGTCAATATGTGTTTTGAGGACGGACAGAAGGTCCGTAATGATGATTAGAGTTAAAGTTACCTCAAAGTCAGAGTTAGTTGAGGATAGAGAGGGAAAATCAACGCTATACGGTGTAATTTGTTGTTGTGACGACAGGTTATTGTCGAGAGCTGTAATATGTAATCATACGGCTTAGATCTGAGAGGCATTAAGTTAACTGTTGTAAAAGTAGTTGTAAGTATTGATGGAACTTGTAATAACTGTCTATTTGTTGAAGTGTTTAATTATTTTATGAACTGTAGTAACGAAATATTTGATTTTCTTGCAAGCAATTCGTGATTTCTAAATTTTTGTTAGTGGGGGTTCCGTGACAAACGCGAAAGTACATAAGAGGCTCCGCGATGACAAAAAGATTGAAAACCACCGTTCTACATTCAACACAAGTTCTGATATCTAAGAAGAACAAAACAGAGTAGTTCGAAACAATAAGCTCAAGCGAAGTAGGTAAAGTAATAGCAATAAATGAAGGTTTTTGTGTTCTCAAAATGATAAAGTGTAGGAGAAAGCAGGCTACAGACCCACAAAAGTTAAAAAAAATTGTCAACGGTCGTTTTTTCGTTTTTTGTTGGTGGAAGCGGAAGCGTTTGAAAAATAACCGCTTCCACATCCCTGGTAAAAGGCTAGATCCTCGGCACTGGCCTTGATTTGTGCTGGCCCGGATTGAGTTTGGGTGCCTGACCAAACGACGACAAATTAAATAAAAAAATTTGCGGTTAAAGTACAATGGTACATATATGTCCAATCTCAAATTGGGTGTATATTTTTCTCAAAATTTTTGTAAATTATTGTTTTTCACATTGTTTCGATTTAAGATGCAAAATATATATTTTTTTCCACGATATCTTTGTTTGGGTCTTACTGAGTGATGGATCCTCGTTATAAGCTGTTGTTTTGTAGGCTTCGCCGCCAAGAAATTTATAAAAATTAACCCATTCCCTTTGTTTATTTTGAGCTGGTGTCGCTTCTGAATCGGGCTTATTGAGCTTCGTCCGCAATCAGTATAGCCAAGAGTGGCCCGCAAAATACCTTTCCTAACCGCGCAACGGTGCACAACCGCCGAGACTCTGAACTCGCAACTGCGCGATCGCGAGCCAGTTCTTCATTGCAACGAATCCTTCTTCATATTTACTTATAAATTTTGCTGTTGTAGGATTGACGGAAACGGTTTATTTCTGCGCCGACAACAATGTGTGCAGCGACCAAGAGAGTTACTGCAAGGAATTGGAAGAAGCGATTAAGATGAAAGTAAGCGAGCCCTTTATCCTGCCGTACCCGAGGATTCAGAAGTTGTCGATTTTTTCGTTCAATGATACGAAATTCTGTTTAAAATTCAGTTCCTCCCGTTTTTAAAATCTTTGAAGAATCGAATTGAAAACTCCTCGATTGTTGCTCTTTATCATCAGGTAGATGGCAACATCTGGCCAGCTAGGTTGTCGTCAAAGTGGTTTTTGTTTACGGTGGCGGTATTTTATTCCTTCATTGATACGAGAAAATATCTTTCGTTGGCTAAACTGTTTGCCTCACCAAAACACAAGGCACGTTTTTTAAATCTTTTTCTTTAGTTGACAGATCTGCTGATGAGGGACTCATCGGGTGTCCTACGCCTTTCCTAAACTCATTTACTCATCATCTTACATTAATGTTTGTTCAGATTAAGAACTGCAAACTGACTTGCTGCGAGACGCCAGAGTGTAACCAGCCAAAGTACTAGTTCGTGGTCGTACACGGTTTATGTGGTGATACATGGATAAAGAGTTGGGCGTAGCTTACATAGTTTTGTGTTTAATAAACTCGAGTTCAATTGATGCGTGCTCATGATGAAATCGCGGTCAGAAGTTTAATTTTCTCGTTGCTAGTGACTCACCGGTAGCTGTTCTGCCTGGTTTGACACTAGGCCCAGCCAAGCTTCCTAGCCATGGTCAGTCGCTCCAGCTGCTAACGAGAAATAACAGCTAATCTCTTCCATTTTAAAGTGAAATAGTAAATTTGCTCCAAAATAATCACCAACATCATATTGTGCCACACAACAATTTATTACTTGTCAATAACTGGCGATCAGTTTTGACCATATGGCGTCTCATCAAGCGGTGTAAAACACATGTATTAATAAAAATGCGTAATAAACAACAAATTTGCCATTGTGTTCAAAAAAAAGATATAATACAGCAATACCTAAATCAAGGAGATCTGATTCAAGGATACACAAACATGACGTGGACGAAGATCACATCGGTAAGCTCCAATACGGATGTAGGATCATTGTTAAAACCTTATCATTTAATAAAATGTAGAGGTTGCCAGTTGCTAGTTAGCACTTTGTAGGCAAATTTCCTATGTACAGGGTCTGCCTCCAGCATCACGTTTAGGTAAAATAGAAATATTACACTTGTTGTTAGCAAGGTCGTCGCAAGCTGTTTATTAAGTTACAATTATCAACGTGATTACAAAATTATACAATAGTCGAGTATTTGTTGCTTTAAACGTGAGGTTAGTAATATTGCAGCGTTTTGTACATCATTCTCATTATCGTGTAGAGATCATCCTTATCATGAGAATGACAGCCATGCTCAGAACAAGAAGGAAGACGATATCCTGAGATAAATTCATTTTTCCTGCGGACACCATTTCGAAGGGGTAGAATTGTTCTGGATACCCTTTGGATCTCTTGCATTGTCTCATGCATTTCATGAATGTGGAATGGTCATGATACGGCATTGTGTCGTAACAATGAAGCTTTCTATAGCAAGTTATTTAGCAATATCTTAAAAATAAAAACAATTTTGAGCAAATGATGTATTGCTATCACAAGCGGTATACTTCAACCGGTAACTAGATAACTAGTTTAACTTGAATGCAGCGGATTGCATGACAAATCGGCTATTGATTTGCTGACCGTATTCTCCGAGCCTCAACCCGAAACAATCAGCTTGTAGGGAATATTATTTGACTGAACTACTGTAAGAACTGCGGTTACGGCAGGTCCTCTCACGACTGGCATCTTGTTGTCGCGCTCTGCTTCTTCATTTCTTCATCGTTCTTATTTAAAATGCTTTTCTGTGACGTCAATATGCAATTGAATTCCGATGGCGTCACATCACCTGGCGAGCGAAATCAGATTTCAACGTCAAGACAAAACTACTGTACATCGATGAGTGTGAACTCGAGATGAAACCTGCTTATTACTGGGTAGGGGTTCAGAACTAGGCACGCTCGACGAACGATTTCGATTGTTAAATAACTCTTTGAGCATTTGTTGAGTGTTGTGTCGAAGAAAAACTTGATGAGTGTGAAGGAGTGTGAGGCCAGCGGTTTGCGAGCACCGAGTACGTCAGTTGGTTTCCTGTTCCAGTCAATCTGCGTTGATTGAAAGAGGCGTAGTGACATCATAAACATGTTTGTTGCATAACAAGAGTGGTCAAACGCAAAGCACTGCAAATAGAACATAACCGCGATATTTAATCTTATTCTCAATCATCGCAGCGTTGTAATGGTTGAAGAGTCCGCTTTGTAGTAGGTGAATCTGAGTTCATTTTGCTGCTTAAGTCATAGGCTACCACAGTGTGCAAAAGTAGTTTTCTCCGCAGTCCGCTTTGTTCTGATAAATCAAGAAAAGGTGCAAATTCTGTAAAAGAAAAGCTGGCAAGGACGCTCTTTGTATTCTTTGGAAAGCGCAGTTGAATTCCTTCAACTTAAAGTGGGGGACAGATGGTGGGCCGGTAATCAACCTTTCGTGTTTAACCTGCGTAAGTAAAGACAAGCAAACAAAGTATGAGCTTGTACGCACCAAGAAATATGTGATGTCTTTACGCTAAGTCATGTATGTGTTGTTGTTGTCCAACTAAACTCCACATCTGGAATAAAAGATCAATTTACACTCATTATCATTATTATTTTCTCGCTTTGACGAACGAAGCCAAACATTTTCTCACGCGAAAGACTTTATGTGACATTTTCTTTGGTAACTTTTGAAAGGAGAGGAAATTTTTAGTGCAAAACGCGAAAACGTTGATGCACACTACTTAGATTGAGTTACCTACTGCATTGTTACATTATAATTGAAGGTTTTCAAGAATGCTAACGTCACTTTTTAACGGAGTTGGTTCAACATTCCAACAAGTCATCAGTTCCAATCGAAAAACAGCCGTATATGGAGGGCGGTGATGTTCAACGACAACACCCCTAGAAACGAACCTTTCAGCTGGGCTGCCTTAGGAACTCATTATTTTTCATCAATTAAAACCGAATCCATGGGGTACTCGGAAAATAGGCGATTAAAAATTGGCGCGTTATTGTTTCTTCTTTTCGATTTGATAAATAAGTTAATTCATATGAATAAATTCGCAAAAAAAATTACAATGTTTCACCAAAATAGTCATTTACTTCTTCGATTTTGTCGAATTATTAGAAATAGCTTCCTGCCTCCAACCTTAAACTAGCATCAGTTAACAAGGCCGATGGCGGAGTGGCATAAACCGCATCAAGCAATTCATGTGACCGTCGGTTCAATACCTGAGTCCACCTGACGAGTTCTAATAGGAACGAAACCGGTCGTGGAAGTGGTATTTTATTCAACTGATTGCAGTTAGCCTATATGCCTTAACATCCATTAATTAAAAGTAATATCTTAAACAGGCTAACACCAGCTCCTATAATTCGTATTAAGAAAAACTAAATAAATTTCAATTATTATCAACATCACTCATTCATGCGTATAAGCTCATGCTCTGTTTGCAGGTCTTTAGTCAGAGTGGGCAACCAAAACGGGTGAACTGCCTGGCCCCACAACCTGTATGGCACATCAAGGTGCAGGTATTCCATTAGATGCCTTGCTCAAAGGCACATCAAGCAAACGTGCTGTTTTTTCCACACCGCCCTGTTTGTGCTGAGCGCTTAATATGTAAGCTTTAAAAATTATTTTTTGAAATTTTTTGTCATGACTCGATAAGGGTATTGAACCCATGTGTAACGACTGCGAAGCGGATACTCTAATCGCTACAATATCGAGCAAATGCGAAGCTCAATTACCCTCTCCACAATCGGATCGCATCAAATTCAGAACAGTATCGCTGACTAAAGGCTGGTTTCCATTAGGCGTAAATTGCAGGCGTAGTGCGAAAATTTCTTTGTTTCTCTATTTCACATCCCTCTAGATAGAGAAACAAAGAATTTTCCCGCTGCGCCTGCAATCTACCCCTAATGGAAACCAGCCGTAAAGCCTTGATACCGATTTGTAGAACCTCTATTGTAATGCGACGAACAAAACATCAGTGCGGCATGACTGGGAGAGCCACGATGAAATCAGGAGCTGCTGGATCTCTAAAATCGGCTGCAAACCACAAGCAGAAAGCAGGTAAGCAATAGTGGAGGAATACTGCGGGCTTTGAAATCATCTGACTAACCCGCGTGTTCGATTGCTAATTACAAATCCATTTGAGCAGAAATATGATAACCAGAAAACTAGTGAACATTTTTATTTGAAAACGTTTCGCTTTTTACTTAAAGCATCATCAGTTATAATTAAAATGTTGCCTACTAGGCTAAGTTGAATTTTTTTCTGAGTTGAACTTGAAGAACTTTTTAGAAAAAATTCAACTTAGCCTAGTAAGTAGGGTTTTAATTATAACTGATGATGCTTTAAGGATAAAGCGAAACGTTTTCCAATAAAAATGTTCACTAGTTTTCTGGTTATCATATTTCTACTCAGATTAGTAAGGAAAGTTTATTTTCATGCTCTTATGAATGCATTTATTTTACTATATTTAGCACATCTACCTTCTAGACTACGTGACTTGATTCCTGACACCTTACCCCCAGCGACTTTGTCTTAGGTGAGGCCTAACCACTAGGGCTCAGCAGATCTTGAAAAATATTCAAATTTTACGCGGCCGCGGTTTTTTCATTGCTTGGCCCAAAACAACAATATCTCTAAAAAGAAATTCGACCTTTTTTATGCAACACAAAGCGCTTAAACTTATTTGATAAAATTTCAGAAAAACGGGAATCTCCCTTTATGCTAATAAGCTATTATGGTTGATCTTTTGCAAAAAAAGCGTTATTTTAGCAGCAAATTGGGTCAAATTAACGCAAATCATCTCGATTAGCGAGGTCCAACTACAGGCCCGCGGGTGGCATGCTGCCCAGAATTTGTTCAACCAGCGAGCTTTTTCGTGGTCGATTTGTTTGGTCAAGAATTTGGTAAAGAACTAGAATTTTTTGAGATTGTATTGATCTAAAAACTCAACGAAAGAATTTGGAGGAGGAACGGAAACCCAAAATCTGAAGAGTTGTGGAAAAATTTAGGCAATTTCGCGTGTGGCAACAAGTAAAGATCTTTTTTTCGGGATCAGCGCCACAGTGACCAATTCTTTTGAAATTATTGAGAAATCAACTGCGCGGCAGGAAACAAACAGATTTCGAGCCAAAACTTTTCAGAAAACAAGGGATGTTTTACTCAAAAATTACCTTTTTTGGCATTGTTTTAGACCTTCGTTTGGGATTTTTGCACATTTTAAGTTAAATACCATGCATTCGTTTCTCTTAGCTCTTTGTTAGTTTTGTAGAGAGTGAACCTGTTGCTTTATCTATCATTTTGTTGGAGGTGGCCCACAAATTGAAACGTTTTTATAAATTAGACTGTAGGTCAAAAACTGTTGGATCACGCTGAACTAGATTACAGTTTAGCCTTGAATCTGTTTATTTTACGAACAACAATTACTTTTTTGCGCTTGCAGATCAGTAGCTTCGTATAAACGTAAAATGACGAGATTGTTTGTGATATCTGAGACGTAGTTGTTAAATTTTGCAATAGCACGGCAGAACACAGACTACTCATATCATATTTATACCTTTCGTTTCAGGCATATCAGGAAAAAATTAGACCAGAACGAGCCAGGAACCAGGGTAGCCATGGAATCTATTCGAGGTGATAACTTGCATTGGAAGCGCATCGACCGCGAGCCTCCTTCTTCTGCATATCTGTTGATTCGGGGCAGTTCGTGTAAGCATTGTTCACTAATTTAGCGAGCTTGTAGGTGCAAAGTGTGCAGTAATGATTTAGTTCTAGTGCTTTGATCAAATCTGTTCCTAGTGTGTAGAAACATTTTGTCTATGGAATTCACTTACAAGTAAATAATAGCATGTTTTTTATTCAGTTTGAAAAAGATGCTAACTTGCTTTCTGTTATAAAGTGTTTGTTCTCAGTGTATGCGATAAGTTGGACGTTTGTTGCCTTATCAGTAGGAATATTTTCTGGAAGATTTCTTGTGGGGAAAACAGTTTTGAACCCGGAAAATCGAGTGGTCCTATGATACCTTTAGGAACACTTTTTTCACCAGATTTAAGCAAGTTAATAATGTAAATGAAAGCATAGTTTTGACGCCGATTTTATTTCCTAAAAGATCATAAAGAGCAACTAAATTCATTTATATTTGGCTTATTAAACCCGTTTTTTGTTTCTGCTTATAAATTCTCTTTCGGAACGAATTTCATTGCATTTACGAATTAATATTGAGACAAAAATTGAACTGATTGAGTGACAGGCAGCGTTAAAGATTGTTTGCAAAAAAGGAAATCTATTGATCCAGCCCAGAATCCCAGTTAGCGTTTTTACGCGTTTCCCACCTCTATTAGGAAGAAACGTTAACACGTACTATTGGTCTAGTTTACCCTCCCCCAAGAAACCACACACAGATGAAGGAAAGATTCGTTTAATTTGTTCCGTTACCCTTACTAGCTGCGAATATGTATACATTGGGCAAACTAAACGAGCTCATAATTCTCGTTTAGACAAACACAAACAAGCTATCAGCCATAAAGACCAGAGCATGTGCCCTTTGCGAACATGTTACGCAATTGGATCATTTAATTGATTATAGTAATTTTGAAAGTTTTGAAAGTTGAGACCAACTACTTTTATTGTCTTGTCGATGAACCATGGTTAATCAACTGGTACCCCAATGTTATAAATAGGATAAATGGTGATGTTCTACCACATGTATATTGACCATTTACCGGTTTAAATCTTTCTTGTTTTAGTTACAACTACGATTTTGAGTAATCTTTTCGTGCACATCGCCAACAGCTAATTAATTTATCATGTTTTATTGGCAGCCACGATCTTGGTGGTAAATTTATTATATCTTAGTTACAATCACGATACCGCATATACCCCATATGGTTGATTAGAAAGATATTGTCATTCGTCACACATATAAACTCACATTTACCTGCAGTTACCAAGCGCATCAATTGACGCTGCAGGCAATCTAATCCTGAGAAGTGTAATAGACGCTACTGTTTGGAGATTGTTTTGGCCTATTTTCTTAGATAACGTTTTGCTTTATTTGACAAGGCTTCTACGGTCTTACAGTGAAACAACGGCGTCATTTAGATCACAATCACAAGCTGTAGCTTTTTGTCAGTGTACAGAAGCTACACAGTTTTACACCACGAGTACGGTACTGCAGATGGAGAGATATGGTTGGCTCAAACAGAAGTAGATTTATGCTTTGTTGCGTTTTAGTTGATCATGAGGTTTCAATAGCATTTGTGAGATAATTATTTGATGCTTACACTGTTCTGTTTATCGAGGATAAAATGTCGCGTAGAATTATCGCTGCTCATGCTTTAAGATTGCTGCGAAATATTTGGTCAGATTGTTCAGGTGGAAAACAGTCTGATGATGATATAAATGATACAAAAAATGAGGTAGCACTAGCAGCTTTATGAGAGAACAAATCCTCTGATTCAGATAACGGCAATGTATTAGATTCTGAATCCGTAGTTTCTTCAACTAACGTGAAAACTGAAGCTGAAAATATAGATGATGAGCAAATCTTTTGGGTTGAAGATGGATAATAGTGGGCCTTTGCACCAAATCAAGCTGTTGGTGGGCGTTTGCAGCAGCAACATATGAGAATTTTACCAGGCCTTACTGCGTATGCTGCCTTTTCCAACATTTCTAATAGTCTTCTCTTATCGTTCCGATTCTTTTCAACGAACCTATGCTGAGAAACCTCCAAAAATGTGCTGTTGCTGAAGTTCAACGAGTTACGGATGACCCTAACTAAAGGATAACTTTGGATAAGTTGAAGAAGTTTCTTGGTCCTATCGTTGACCCAGAAGTTATTGGTGGTCGAAGATTACCCATTATTAGTACGTGGATCAGGTTGTGGGGATGTGCCTTGTTTAACAAAACTATTCCTCATCACAGAATTTTTGAGATTGTGAAATAGGCTACCTACTATTCGACTTGAAGTCTGAAAGAAAACGAAATGAAGGATAAATTTTGTTTAGCTTTATTTTTATTAAATTCTTTATTTGAAAATCTTCAGAAGGCATTTAGGCCTAATGATAGTATTAGCGTTTATGAGCAGCTACTCCCGCGTAAGCCACATTGAAAGTTTATTCAATGCATGGCCGACAGACCGGATAGATTTGGGATAAAATTCTGGATGGCTGTTGATGTTGAAACTAAATATTTATTCAACGGTTTTCGATATGTAGAAAAAGTGAGAATAGGAACGATATTGTGAGCCTGCCAACTGACGTAGTGATAAACTTATCATGTCCTTGTTCAACAAGGGCCGCAACGTAACCGGTGATAATTGCTACACATCCTTTGATCTTTTTTACGGCTGGCAAAACAAGGCTGCAGCCTTGTCGGTACGATCCGATCGAACCGAAAGGAAATGCCAAACAATCTGAAAGAAGCTTGCAGCCTACATGACATTATCATTTGTGAACTTAGCAGATGCTGCTGTTGCTAAGGCTGCTATAAGTAAGTATCAAAGCAAGAAGTCGAAATCCATAAACATACTAAGTTCATTGCACTTAAATATCGCCATTCCGTTGGGAATAACCCGAAACGGTATTTTTTACAACAAAACTGAGGTGGGAGGCAATGTTTCTAAACCGACGCGATGGCGTGGTGGTTAGAGCGTCCGCTTTGCAGTCGGTAGACCTGGGGTTCATTCCCCTTGTCGAGTCATACCAAAAGACTTTAAAAAATGGCATCCGCAGCTTCCCTGCTTGACGCTCGGCATTTAGGGGAGGTTGTGGAGAACAAGCCGGCAAGTTCACTTGTTGTGTCCTTGGGCAAGGCACTTAACGGGACGCCCCACCTTTATGTGGAAGACAGGTGACCCATAAACCTCGAAAAAGGCAACTCCCAAGCGAGTGCGGACTTCCCGTCCAAAGTATAGCGATACAATTCGCTTTCTCGTGAATGGAGGATAAATATGGCAAATAAAACAAAAAAACAAAACAAAAGACCACATGCCAAGATACTACTCTATGAAAGCTAGAAGCAGACGCTGTTCAACCCATGTGTTTTATAATGCAATAGACATGGCACTCATAAATAGCTGGATTAGTTGAAAGTACGCTTGCAATTCCAGCATCAGCCGCAGAATATTCACACAGAGAGTTAGCGAAGAAGCGATGGGGGCACTCCAAAGGAAAGTCCACAAACTGGAAGAAATGCAGCTGTTGCGGTGTGCTCCAACACCTAAAAACGCACAGTTTGTTCCGGCAAAGACTAAAATGACAGAACAACATTTATTTGTGTTGGGTTGATTACGTGCGAATTTGGTTTTGCTTTGATTTGTGTTGACTGTAATTTAATTTGTATTTGGTTTGATTTTTAATATCACTATCAGTATTTCCTATAATGGGTGTCAAATATCAATGTTGATATTTGATATAGGAAATTGCATTGCTTCAACATCAATATTGATGTAGGAAATTGCCTTATCAAAACTCGGTTGCTTTATCGTGTCACGTGATTCGTGTGCATATATATGTTCGTATCGCCCGATTTATTCATTCCCATCAATATACTTATTGACCGTCATACTGATTGAGGAATTGATTGAGGATTATTACCGAATAACAAATAACGAACTCACTACAGACGGCTTAGCTGTAAAAAATCCTGGCTAGATTTTTTGAGCTTCAAACTGAAATTAAAACATTTTTAAACCAGAAAAACCATTCAAAGTGTTGCTCAAATTCAGTGAATTGCTCAGGAAATTAGCATCTTCACTCAATTTAACTATGCATCTCGATGACTTTAATTTACGGATACGAGGTGAAACTTTACTTATCTGTGATTCGTGCTAAAAGGTGAAAGTTTTTCAGCGGAATTTAACACTATTTGAGGGTCAGTCAACTTCAAGTTGCTTCACTCGTTTCCACGATGTGACAAATATAGACTGGAAGATGCTCTTTGTTTCCAAACTCTTTTGCTCATGATGACATATTAGCTTTGAAACAACAGTTTGAAGAGCGATTCTTTAATCTTGATGCATGTTCTTCAAAATAAAAATTTTTGAAAATTTATTTGACTCTGTTTTTAGAGACTTACCTCCTGATTTACGAATAGAAATTATCAATTTACAATGCAACGACATCCTAAAGGACATATAAGAAGAAGGAAATTTAATTGATTTCTACAAAGCATTCCATTTGACCAATTTTTCCCTTTAAGAAAGTTTGCTTGCAAATTTATTTCAATTTTTGATATTACATATTTGTGTGAAAGACTTTCAAAGATGAACGACTTAATATTCAGCTATAAATTGCAGCTATCTGATGAACATTTAGATGTTATAGGGGCCATTTATGTTGAATCTCAGGTGAACAAAATTTTGTCAGAAATGAAACAACTTCATGTTTTCCATAATGTTCAAAGTTAAGAAGAAACAAGTTAATAGGCCTGTTGCAAAGAAATGCCAATGTACTGCCTTGTAGACCTGTTGCGTCATAATGCAATCTGCTGCTAAAGTGTTCCAAACATACATTGATTTCACGTTTTGATACCGACAGGGCAATTTATAATTTGAGTTAAAGCGGCTGTCAACTAAAAATTATTTGCCTGTTTGCCCGTGATCAGCACAATAATGCAGCTACGATCCAATGGATAAAACTCTAACCGTCGGCTCATCAGGCTCCTGCAATAGCCACTCAAAATTCAGAAATGAATTACTCGATGATGAAGGAGATAAACCAGGGGTGGCCAACCGTGGCGCATTGCGCCAAATTTGGCGCATTGCATGTTTAGAGGTGGCGCATTCCAGGTTTAAGATTTTTCGGGCAATTTGGGTAAGTGTCCTTTCATCTGGCCGAAAAATTTGTCACTCCAATAACATCTCCAAAAAAAAAAAGTCCGCACTTGGTTGGCCTCACGTTTGGTGGCATATTTAAGCCAAAAGTGATGGAAAAGGTGCAGCGAAACAGGGGATGACCTTTTTTTTTTTTGGAGATCACCGCTGAATATGGCCTTGTTTTGACTTCAAAGTATAAATTTTATACTTTGAAGTCAAAACAAGGCCATATTCAGCGGTGATCTCCAAAAAAAAAAAAAAAAAAAAAGGTCATTTATTTATACTATAAATATATTACTACACGTTTGAGAGCAATGAAATGCTATGAATGTTTGTGTGGCGCATCTTCAAATGAATGCTTGTGTGGCGAAAAATTTTGGCGCATGGACTGAAAAGGTTGGCCACCCCTGCCCTACATTTATGGCGCATCCGACACGGGTTGGTAGAAGAGTTGGCGCTTTGCATAAAAAGCTTGGCCACCCCTGAGATAAACAATACAGTAAATTAAGTAGTCATTGTCATTACCGAGGTGGTTAAAGTGTAAAGGGATCTAGTCAAGCTTTGACCGACCGAAAACTAAGCAATTATAGCTGAAGATCATCAATGGCCGTATCTACATCTTTAAGATAATTAAACATAGGCAATCATCCAGCTTGCAAAATATATTTCGACTATCTATTAGTCATCATCAGTTCTTGTTAACAGCATAAAAAACATTAAGTCAAAAACTCTGCAGGTTAAATATTTCCACAACACGTACAGCATAATCTACAAGTAGCATCAAATCGGGTAATTGTAATAATATTATTGAATAGAGAATGGGTGTAAATATATCTATGGACAAAGAACAAAATAAAAAATCTACCTTAGCCTATAAATATTAAGAGCAGTTAACATAACAACAGCCGCAGGATGTGAGATTAAAAAGTTAATATGACGTTATGAACCAATTGATAAAAGTGAAAGGGACTGAAAATTGATGGTAGTAAAAACTTGTAGATCAAGTAAACACAATGGAGTAGCTTGTTTATGAGTACCAAGTAGTAGAATTCATTGGATTGTCGGCGTAGTCATTGGTTGAATGTTAATTGAAGGTTTAATTCGGTGCCACCAAAAATCTTCATAGAAGTCTAGAAGTGCTGCTTCCGGTTGTTGTAAAAAAATATTTTATATTTAATCGAAAACATGTTATTCTGATTCAAGTCATTTGAATGATAGTTCATATAATGCTTCAAAAGTGCGCTTTGGTCATTGTCAAATTTTGAGTTTTGTTTGTTCAAATTGGTCCTATAAGCTCGCCTCCTGGTTGAGAATTTGATTTTAGTTTGTCCAATATATTTGGCATTGCAAATAGTGCATTCTGCAGCATATATACCGTAGTTTCGACAGGTTAAGTTTTGTTTTAGTTTAATGGTTTCATTGTCCGTCTTGATGATGGTAGTGGACATGGTCATTGAATTTCGATGTTGGCCGTAATTACCGCAAAGGGCACAGTGGCCGCATGGTCCAGAGGAACCTTCTTTGTTAGGCTTGTCGATGTTTACTGACAAGGACCTAAAATTTAACAGTATCAATGCTAAACAAAGGGGTTTTTTATAAGTGACCATGCTGTGCGGTTGTAGTTCTTTCTTCTTTTTTGAGAGTTTGATACGGAATAATGTTGAATGATGTTGTCCAAACGTGTAACGGGTTCGTGGAGCAGAGACCCTTGGGGTAGTCTCCCAACTAGAGACAGATTGCAGTAAAGCTGAAGTTGTAAATAGATGAAACGCGCTTTTCCTCTCGTCACGCTGTTATTGTCTGACTTTCTTGAATAAATTCTTTGATAAATTTTTATTGATAATACGCAAAACTGAAAATGGAAATAATGAAAATGATAAGCAGAAATGAAAAAACAGATGGGTTGGCTTCGGCGACGTTGGCGTTGTAGCGATGTAGCGTTGTAGCGGCGTAGCGTTGTTAGCGGCGTAGCGGTTTTCAAACTATTTTGACCCCCAAGTACCTTCTTCTTTACTACAGCTCCAACACAATAATAATCGACAAAGAAGCAGCTCAACCAACTTTTCTCTACGTTGGCATCTACGAGCTTCTTTGATAGTCCTTTGACTTCTACTCAAACGTGCAAGTTTTACAAACAACGTAATCCTTCTTGCAACGCGTCAACTTGAGAATAATGTAAAGGTGTGTTAACAAGGCAGTTACTACTGCGTCGCTCGAGGGTCAACCTCGCCAATCCAACGACTAATCAATAAGAGACAATACCTCGAGAGAAACAAACATAACAACCACACAACGCGGGTTCGAATCACAGATTGGCTACGCAAAAACTAGATTTAAAGCATTAAATGTTGCCAAATATTGTAACAATATTTACAAAACGATTGCTTCTGGCTGTTGTGATTTATTGGTTGTAGGTGATTTAAATATATTTGTCCAAGTTTTAGCTTTAGCTATCATATCTTCAATCATTGGTTTAGGA
Source organism: Trididemnum clinides (assembly GCA_963675345.1). Taxonomy (NCBI): domain Eukaryota; kingdom Metazoa; phylum Chordata; class Ascidiacea; order Aplousobranchia; family Didemnidae; genus Trididemnum; species Trididemnum clinides. The sequence goes on from OY776303.1 coordinate 32,116,447, forward strand.
TACTACGCCCGGAATGCCTTCTTCTTAAGTTGTTCTAAGCTGCTATAGTAGTCTTCGGTGGGTTCATTTAAACGTCGAAGTCGAACTGATTCACCGAACATAATCGATTTCAATACTGTAGCTGGATGTTGTGAACAACCTTGAAAAAAGCACCTGAATCGAAATTGGCGAACTAGAATTTCTAGATATTCTCCATAAAATTTCTCCCCATTCCTAATTTCGATGCATCACCACAGACTATGTTAAACCAACAGCCCTTTACCGCTGCTTTATTAAAGGTTCCGTTTAACGCGATTAAACGATTTTTTGGGAGGTATACACAAGGTGCTTTTAAAAAAGAACACTTTATAACAATTCAAGAACAATTGACAGTACAACAACAGATTCCTTTTTTGGCATTTCAAGCTTTATGCTTGCTTCAAACTCGTTCTATGATGTCATAATACGTCCGGTACGATCAACACAGTCTTTCGTTAACATAGATGACAATGTAATGATTTTTTCAAAAATTGCAACATTTTTACAAAATTGGTTTATAGGAAAATTTATTTGTGACCTCATTTCTTAACCGATTTTTCAAAATTTTTTCAACAAATCAAAGAAAATTTCAAGGCAATTCTGATGATATATAATTTGTATATTTATTGTTTGTTTTTATGCTAAAAAACTGAACTTTAAGATCTGGACTGTAAATTTTTATCTCTCCCAAAAGTGGTAACCTAAGTAAAAATGGTAAGTTTAATACAAACGAATTATAAAAAGGTACTACCAAACAGTGTCTTTTGAAAGCTTAGTAAATTTGCTTTTCAGCAATATGTGACTCCAATTACTTAGGGCTGAGGATTAGTTTAAAATGGCTGATCGATAATTGGTTGCCATACATGATTTTTTATTTTTAGTTAAAATATCTTCTGACTATACCTGAGTAACTAGAAATTTTTAGACAAAGTTAGTTCTTTGGTACATTTTCACTACTTTCTATCAAAAACATGGTACTTCGGCATTATTTTTAAAAATTTTCGAAAAGATTTTTGCAAAATGAAATCTTTAAAACCTTTAAATAATAGCTTATTGGTTAAAAACATTCAAAACTATGGTGTCTTGGCCTCACAAAATTGCAATTTCAACCAAAACTTAACTCTGTTGGTACCTTTTGACTATTCTTCCTCAAAAGCATGGTTCGTTGGCGTTATCTATCAAAGTTTTCAAAAAAATTCATGTAAATCGCTCCCTACTCCACAGTATTTAAATTATGCTTGCTTGCACTTTATAGAATCAAATAACAGACCTTTTTTTATCGCAGGCTCCTTTAAGTAAGCTAGTCCACTTTCTAATTGCCAAACAGGGCTGGCAAGACTTAGCCAGGATTTTCCCAAAGCTCGGGAAGAAGTAGAGTGGCTATGCGCAATTCCTTCTGATGGTTTTTCGGCTTAATGAATTTCTTTTAAAAAACGGTATTTTTCATTTTGAACGAGAATTAGTTATATCTAAGAAACCTTATTTTTTTATTGGTGTTCTCACAATTAGCCATATTCTTGACCTCGACATTACTGATGAGCGCTGCAACTTTAATTGCATCTCTTCCGGTTAGTTTGTTTTTCCTGGCTACGTTTATGCCAGGACCAAGTAACATGCGTCCAGCAAGAAGCCTTAGATTGCACAACTAGGCGTACAATTACGAAAAAGCAGTACGTGATGGTCATAATATCGAACACAAGCAGTTCTCTCGAAAGCATGCCGCATAAGCAACAAAAAGATCCTGGCTAAGGCAATCGGTTCCAAGAAAATTCGCCGTAAACAAGTTTGCCGTAGGAAAACTTGCCTCAGGAATTTTCGCCTCAAAAAATTTCGTCTAATAAGAGAAATCGCAATTTTGCACCCCCAGTATCTACCTCTCACCCTGTACACTCCCTTCCACTGTACACTGCCCCGTACATTTACATACCGTGCTGCCCCTTCGGTGTACACTGCCTTTCGCCTATTAGGCGAAATTTCCTGAGGCGAGTTTTCTTTCGGCAAACTTGTTTACGGCGAATTTTCCAGACACGAAGGCGATCATTTATGCTAGGGAGTTTACCAAGTCGTAAAATATGCATACCACCAAGTAACTGTTGTCGCAAAACAAAAGCCATAACGGCGCCCATTTCCAACTTTGTGTTTCTTCGACTAGACTTATTTGAAGGAACGGACAGACTTAGTGAAATGACAAAACATGTCTAAGACCTCCTTAATTGGAAGCAATCGCACTACAATCGGGATTAAGGGGATAGGGGCGATACCCACTAGTACCAATTTATTGCTTATGTTCTTACCAAAAATTTGGTTGAAACCGGTGGAACCGATGATACTAACCAGAAATTACTGACTGGTAGCCCCGCCGGGAGACCCCGGCGGAACCGGCTAGTAGAGCTATTAATAGACTAAGCCAGTGTTTCTCAAACTGTTTTGGCCCATCGCCCCCTTATCATTCCCGACATAACATTATCGCCCCCCACGCCGTATAAAGTACAGCTAAACAAACAAAAGATAGTTTTTTAAAGAATTTTATTCAAAGAAAATCAACACATAGTATGGTCCCCAGTTCAGTGTGATGGATGTGCTTGGTGACCTTCACAAAGCTTCGAAACATTGGGAGACATTTTAGTGAGGTACAATCGTAGATCACCTCGCTTAGTAATTGATAAGCGGTTTCTTTGCTTTGAGAGCATGAGGGTCACAGCCGAAAACCCTTTTTCAACCAAATATGATGTGGGAAATGATATAACCCACATTATACCTTCTTTCCATAGGAGTGGATATTTGTTAGCTACCTGGCACCAAAATAAATCATATCGATCCTCTTTGAAGCTCAACCTGGATTCATCATCACTTTGCAAATCGATAAACTGCTCTTGGAGTTCAAGTTCTATGTCTGTAGGTTCTGTACAAAATGGCTTAAGTACCCAACTTGGAACATGAAGGTCAACAAGATCTGCAAAGCGAATTTTGATATCTTCTAGAAGGGTATCTAAATGCGAACAGTATTTTAGTCGTTCCTCTTCTGTAACAACATTATCGCTGAGATTTGGAAACTGATATAGAATGTTTCTGCCCAAATTTTGTTTGTAGAGAGAAAGCTTTGAAATAAATGAAGTTATCACACTCTTGCACTTAATAAGAGTGATCATTTCTCCCTGAAGCTTTTTGTTTACTTCATTCATGGCATTGAAAATATCAGCTAAATAAGCGATATCATTTTTTAATGGTTTCACTGCTTCAGCCAATTGATCATCAACGCTAGAGAGGAGTTCGATAACTGAATCATAAAGGGCATAAAAGCGACTCAAACAAACACCCTTTGAAAGCCATCGTACTGAAGTATGCAATAACAGACGTTGAAAATCTTCTTCGTTTTCACAACAAAGTAAGCGGAATAGTCTATCATTGAGAGCACGAGCTTTTATCTTGTTCACACATTTTATCACAATATTGAGTGAATGATGCAGTTCAGGACTGAGGTTACGGGCGACCAAATGCTGCCGGTGGATTACACAATAAATTGCAATAAGCTCAGGAATTTCTCTTTTCATAAGTGCGATAAATCCTCGATGCTTCCCAACCATAGCCGGCGCACCATCTGTAGCACATTGCAGTATATTCCTCATTGGGATCCCCTGTTCTTCATAGAAGTTCTTCACTGCATTAAAGATACTTGATGCCTGAGTGTCTGTAGGAAGACTGATTACAAAAATCATTTCTTCTTGAGGTCGCGTATTATGCACAAATCGCACATATCCCAGCAGCAGCGATACATTGTCATCCGAGGTAGATTCATCTATTTGCAGTGAATGTTTAGTCACGGACAGAATCTCAACAAGTTGTTTCAGCACATCAGAACTCATTTCATCAATGCGACGCTGAACTGTATCGTTGCTTAGAGGCACAGCGCGCAAAACTGAGGAAGCATTCTGTTCCATAACCGTTTCAATGATTTCTTTTGCAGCTGGTAGCAAAAGATCTTCGCCAATAGTGTGTGTCTTTGCTGTTTTTGCAATTAACAAAGAGATGTTATACGAGGCAATAAGACCTTTATCCTGTCTCATGCCAGTCTTGGTAAAGAGAGTTCGAATTGTAAGTTGCTTTGCTTTTTCATTTCGAAGCTTCTGGAAGTCGCTGCCAATTTTGTTTGGATGTTTTCTCTTGAGGTGATCTTTGAGCCGACTCGGTTTCATTGCCTCATTAGTTAAGATGGAGCCGCACACGAGGCACATTGGTCGACTGGAATCATGCGGAGCAGTAACAAAGCCAAATTTCAAATAATTACTGTCATAATGCCGCACTTTTACTTTCTTGATCTTCCGCAACTTTGCAGGAGGTTGGGATCAGCTACTTTCATCCGATGATGCTGATGACATATTTCGAGACTTGAACAAAATAGAATGCACCTGAACAATTCAGCACTTTCTGATCAAGCACTCAAGTTAACAACATAACAGCGTTTTGCCTAAAACAATACGATCTGCACGAGTTAGCTAGCCTTTATTGTACTGTGCTGTATCAAAACAACTTAGGCTACTTCGTTTCTAATCAAAACAGCTTTCGCTCGCAGAAACTCCCACCACGCTATCCTAGAAATTAGATAATGCACTAAAAGTCGTCGTATCAGTGGAACTAACTACCTTACAGTTGCGCTATTAAAGTTCCGATAAGTTATCCATTTGTATTATGCAAGTTTGCGGTACCATAGCGTAATAATGCAATCTTTTACGTCATAGTTGAGCCAAACAATCGTGCTATGAAGCCGATAATAGGTTTTGGAATTATTGTGACAGTAAACTACACTGTAGCCGAGCGCGTCGACCATCGGCAGTAAAAAAATCACCCGCGTTAGCAGCAATCTCCAACGATTAAAAAATTGAATTGAAGTTAGCAAGAAACTAAGCAGTTGGTTGTGTGTATTATAATAGTAGCTAAAGTTAGCGATCGATTAGCGTTTTTGCCCCCTTCATAATTTTTCGCCCCCCTATCGCCCCCTTCGTTTTTTTCGCCCACTTTGAGAATCACTGGACTAAGCCATAAACAGCAGAGTCCTACATGTGCCCAAGTGGATCATTGTATGAGAAAAAATGCCAAGATTATACAGATCACATTCTACGCATTAGGGAGTTCTTGGACAAACAAAGTTCAGAATAGACTATGTATTATACGCGGATGTTAAAAGACGATAAAAGTACAAAATTACTCGCATGGCGTTGCTACGCTTAAACGCGCGCTGCCTTGCATTGTTCCTGAAGCGATTGCTTACGCAACGCAATGGTGTGTAGCGAAACAAAATGCTTTTTGTATTGGGCCAATTTTACGCCAGATCCCTCAGCTTCGCCCACAACGTCAGCACAACAGAACAATTTGCTGAACTATGTTCATAGAAACTAGACTTTAGGCTTGAGTGGCTTAGGCAAATAAAGAGACCAACATTGATTCGGGTCGAACTTTGGCCAAGTTTTTAGCTCGTGCTGACCTCCAACAAATAGCTTGGAAATGGCAGTTGTGAAATATAGTTTTCTAGAGGATACTCTTATATCGAAAAGATCATAGACTACGAAATAGGAAAAAACCATGAACAACACCCCCGTGAAAAAGAGCGGGTTTTTAGATTCACATCGGAGAACCGACTCAAAACTTTCGATATTCCTTGCAGATATACAGGGTTCGCCACCCAAGTGTAGACTATTAAACTTTCATTTTATTCAAAAACAAAAATGAAAAATATAATGAAATTTTACAGAAAGCAAAGAAAAATGTATAATCTCCTATATGTATTGCAGATTATTCTATATATCCACCCTTTTCCCGGATTACACGACGGAGACGTTGAATAACTTGAGCATAGGTGGCACGCACAGTTTCGCTTTCAATTTGGTCCCACGATTCTGTTAATTTTTTCTAATGCATAATCTCCTATATGTATTACAGATTTGAGTTTTATGAGTTTATGAGTTTTTCGTTTTTATGGGTCTTTTTGGAGTACTCCTTACTCTTGGTTGTGTGCTACCTGTCTCTTTAAGTCGTTTGATTGTTTTGAAAACACCAGAGCGACTCACACATCCCTTCAGAATCTTGAAAATCTCAGGTGCAGTTTTACCATCTTGATACAGTTTCTCAATAGCACTGTTCATTGTGGTTTTTCACCAAAATTATAACAAATTTATTAAATACTAGCAGATTTCCCCGTCATTGATCGGGTAAAATGTAAAGACTGATTAAATTTTTACATTGAATAACCATATTTTAATATTGGTTGAATAAATATAGCCTCGTAGCCCCCCATAGACGATTCTGATCGAAATCAAAATACCGCACTTGGCTTCCCTGGAAAAAGTTATATAAGATTCATATGTTTGTTTGTATCTAAATGTCTCCAGTTTTATTTCTATAGCGGACAGACAGACAGACAGACAAACTTTGAGTTTTATATATATAAATTTATAGCCGGCTTTGCCGGCGTCGCCCGTCAGAGGCCCTCTATCAGTAATGTCCAGGTTTAGTATTTCAATTCAACCGGCCAAGCCGGCTTCACCCATCCAGCTGTTGTGTGAGCAGTAGCGAAAAGTTAATGAATTCTATGCACTTTCACAATTCTTGTACACGGAATTGTGATTATCATATTCTTTTAATCATGACTGGCAATGCTCACAAAGAATCTTGCCACAAATTATGACAATTAATACTTGTGAGGGAGCAGGGATTGTATATACGTAATCAAAACTGATTGTAGCGTCAAAACTGAGCTTGGTTTTCTTGATTCCCCATAAAATAAATTTGTAAGAATTGCTAGTTTTCATTCTCGTCTGGTAAAAGACTTTCAATTCTATCATAAACTTGACCTTGAACTTTGAAAGTTGGCATAAATCCCCCTTGTGTAACAAATTTAGCTCCAAAAGATGTCATTTGAAATGCTGAGTTATACTTTTGAATATGCTGAAGAAAATGTTTTGAGTCAGAAGTGGAGCCGGTAAGAAGATTTTTTAAAGGTTGTGGTGGTTCTTGAAACGTTGCCAATTGAACTTTACCGTTAGAACAGCACACACCAGGAGGTTCATTATCCCATTTTTTAGCTCTGCAATAATTGCAGACCTTAGACATAGAACCAATAGTGATTACTTCTTCAGCTGCATAATCATGTTTTGGATCATAATGAAATGCACTTTATTTCCATTGCCTTGTAGTAAATGGTTGAAACCTCAATTCACGTTGCCTGCTCCTACTTCTCAAAAGTCTTATTTGACGGTTTTCTTGTGATTCCTGCTGTCGAGATATAGCATGTCTCTCAGCATCAATCTGTCTCCTGGTTTGTTGTTGTTCTTGAGATTCCCGCTGCCTGGATATAGCATGCCTATGGGCATCAACTTGTCTTCTGCTTTGCCTCTGTTCTTCTGTTTCAGATGCTCTTGCTACATGTTTTCTTCGTGGATCTGCAGATTTTCCAAATTTAAGTGTCTTCTTAGGAGGCATCTCAATGTTTTTTTGTTCTTGAGATTCCCGCTGCCTGGATATGGCATGCCTATGGGCATAAACTTGTCTTCTGCGTTGCCTCTTGATCAACGACGGGTAAATTTTTTAAAAGTACAGTCTTGCTCATCACCATAAAATTTAGATTTTTATTTGTCACAAATTTTTTTCTGTTTGTGGTACCTAACAAAAACTTTAGACAACTCTAGTATTTTAATATAGGTTGAATAAATATAGCCTCGTAGCCCCCCATAGACGATTCTGATCGAAATCAAAATACCGTACTTGGCTTCCCTGGAAAAAGTTATATAAGATTCATATGTTTGTTTGTATCTAAATGTCTCCAGTTTTATTTCTATAGCGGACAGACAGACAGACAGACAAACTTTGAGTTTTATATATATAGATTTTATACTTAGTTTAAATACTAGATACTTAATACTAAATATTAAGTATAATTAGAACAATAGGGAATTTATAAATAAGTATAAAATAATTGTAAAATTAAGTCTACACTTGGGTGGCGGACCCTGTAGTATTCTAATGATACAAGCTACCGGTATTCTTTTTCCTGGACAGTCCAGTTTTTTAGTCTATACGTTATCTGATTAGTCTAATGCATATTGGCTGACCACAAAATGAAGAGACAAAAACTAATGAAAGACTTTTTTATATCAAAATCTGTGAGCTCACACAAATCAGCGGGAGATAGTGCAACACTTTCGTTTGAACATCCTCCAAGTCAACCGAAACCTGCTGTCGCAACTGAACCGCCTGCATATGCTTTTCCTACAAGTGTTACTAGTACTATACCATCTGATGCTACTGATGTAGGACATGTCGCAAGCTCGCGCGCTTCGTTGGTATCGCCAGCTCAGCACGATAAGTTGACAGTCTTGAAAAAACCTAATGGAAGCCTAATATTACCGCTAACAGTAACTCTAGTTGGCGATATTCTAAACCAGGGCTACTCAACTGGCGGACCGCGGTCCGAATCCTGACCTTTGAAGTGTTAAAGCTGGACCTCGAGCTTCAGGATGAGTAACAGTAAGAGCAATGAGTAACAGTTGATCAAAAACGGGACGCTCAAATTCAGTTGGAGACCGTTATTTTGATTATGGGCGACGGGATCAGCTTCACATCGGCTGCAATTAGGCGCTGTCCCGCCTACGGTGCGGGTGATCTCCAAAAAAAAAAGGGTCATCACCGATGTTTGGCTGCCAAAGGTCCAACTATTTTTCTGTATGTCCTGGTAATGACAGTTTCACTTTTATCATTGCAAATCAACAATTCTACTGGACTGGACCTCAGGAAATACTAAACTTCTCCGACTGGACTTTCATTAAAATTAGTTGAGTAGCCCTGTTCTAAACGAAAAGATGGCGGTAAAATGCGGGAAAAAATATCTCGGGCCGCAGCACATTTCTGGAAAGTACTCGTGCTTTTCATACTCCCGAAGTGAAAAAGATTTGTTTTATGCCCGTGCGTTCTACTTGGAACTGCATCTGCGGGAAGAATTTCTTTAAACAGGCTGGTTACTTCACCACTACAAAATTACAGCCACCTTGATCATGTTTCATTATGTCTGCAATCTTTGCGAGTATTGCTGCAATACAACTAACAGGTGTATGATGTCACTATGCCTCTTTCAATCCACGCAGAGTGACTGGAACAGGAAACCAACTGACGTATCTCGGTGCTCGCAAAGCACTGGCCTCACACTCCTTCACACTCATCAAGTTTTTCTTCGACACAACACTCGACAAATGCTCAAAGAGTTATTTAACAATCGAAATCGTTCGTCGAGCGTGCCTAGTTCTGAACCCCTACCCAGTAATAAGCAGGTTTCATCTCGAGTTCACACTCATCGATGTACAGTAGTTTTGTCTTGACGTTGAAATCTGATTTCGCTCGCCAGGTGATGTGACGCCATCGGAATTCAATTGCATATTGACGTCACAGAAAAGCATTTTAAATAAGAATGAGGAAGAAATGAAGAAGCAGAGCGCGACGACGAGATGCCAGTCGTGAGAGGACCTGCCGCAACCGCAGTTCTTACAGTAGTTCAGTCAAATAATATTCCCTACAAGCTGATTGTTTCGGATTGAGGCTCGGAGAATACGGTCAGCAAATCAATAGCCGATTTGTCATGCAATCCGCTGCATTCAATTTAACTAGTTATCTAGTTACCGGTTGAAGTATACCGCTTGTGATAGCAATACATCATTTGCTCAAAATTGTTTTTATTTTTAAGATATTGCTAAATAACTTGCTATAGGAAGTTTCGTTGTTACGACACAATGCCGTATCATGATCATCCTAGATTTATGAAATGCATGAGACAATGCAAGAGATCCAAAGGGTATCCAGAACAATTCTACCCCTTCGAAATGGTGTCCGCAGGAAAAATGAATTTATCTCAGGATATCGTTTTCCTTTTTGTTCTGAGCATGGCCGTCATCCTCATGATAAGGATGATCTCTACCCGATAATGAGAATGATGTACAAAACGCTGCAATATTACTAACCTCACGTTTAAAGCAACAAATAGTCGACTATTGTATAATTTTGTAATCACGTTGATAATTGTAACTTAATAAACAGCTTGCGATGACCTCGCTAACAACAAGTGTAATATTTCTATTTTACCTAAACGTGATGCTGGAGGCAGACCCTGTACATAGGAAATTTGCCTACAAAATGCTAACTAGCAACTGGCAACCTCTACATTTTATTAAATGATAAGGTTTTAACAATGATCCTACATCCGTATTGGAGCTTACCGATGTGATCTTCGTCCACGTCATGTTTGTGTATTCTTAAATCAGATCTCCTTGATGTAGGTATTGCTGTATTATATCATTTTTTTGAACACAATGGCAAATTTGTTGTTTATTACGCATTTTTATTAATACATGTGTTTTATACCGCTTGATGAGACGCCATATGGTCAAAACTGATCGCCAGTTATTGACATGTAATAAATTGTTGTGTGGCACAATATGATGTTGGTGATTATTTTGGAGCAAATTTACTATTTCACTTTAAAATGGAAGAGATTAGCTGTTATTTCTCGTTAGCAGCTGGAGCGACTGACTATGGCTAGGAAGCTTGGCTGGGCCTAGTGTCAAACCAGGCAGAACAGCTACCGGTGAGTCACTAGCAACGAGAAAATTAAACTTCTGACCGCGATTTCATCATGAGCACGCATCAATTGAACTCGAGTTTATTAAACACAAAACTATGTAAGCTACGCCCAACTCTTTATCCATGTATCACCACATAAACCGTGTACGACCACGAACTAGTACTTTGGCTGGTTACACTCTGGCGTCTCGCAGCAAGTCAGTTTGCAGTTCTTAATCTGAACAAACATTAATGTAAGATGATGAGTAAATGAGTTTAGGAAAGGCGTAGGACACCCGATGAGTCCCTCATCAGCAGATCTGTCAACTAAAGAAAAAGATTTAAAAAACGCGCCTTGTGTTTTGGTGAGGCAAACAGTTTAGCCAACGAAAGATATTTTCTCGTATCAATGAAGGAATAAAATACCGCCACCGTAAACAAAAACCACTTTGACGACAACCTAGCTGGCCAGATGTTGCCATCTACCTGATGATAAAGAGCAACAATCGAGGAGTTTTCAATTCGATTCTTCAAAGATTTTAAAAACGGGAGGAACTGAATTTTAAACAGAATTTCGTATCATTGAACGAAAAAATCGACAACTTCTGAATCCTCGGGTACGGCAGGATAAAGGGTTCGCTTACTTTCATCTTGATCGCTTCTTCCAATTTCTTACAGTAACTCTCTTGGTCGCTGCACACATTGTTGTCAGCGCAGAAATAAACCGTTTCCGTCAATCCTACAACAGCAAAATTTATAAGTAAATATGAAGAAGGATTCGTTGCAATGAAGAACTGGCTCGCGATCGCACAGTCGCGAGTTCAGAGCCTCAGCGGTTCTGCACTGCTGTGCGGTTAGGAAAGGTATTTTGCGGCAACTACCGCGCTTGGCTTTAATGTTTGTGATAAAAGCTCACCACCGAACGAGAGTGACTGGTAACTCCGAAGCAGATATGAGCACAGTCTATTGTGTGTGTGCGCGTGTGTGTGTGTGTGTGTGTGTGTGTGTGTGTGTGTTTGTGTGCGCGCGCGCGCGCGCGTGTGTGTGTGTGTGTGTGTGTGTGTGTGTGTGTGTGTGTGTGTGTGTGTGTGTGTGTGTGTGTGTGTGTGTGTGTGTGTGTGAGATGTCATAGAGTTTTATTTCACCGGAGGATAAAGATCTTCTGCAAACCCATGGATAATATTGACGTCACTCACCGGGAAACTGGACTAATTCGAAGGAGCACGAAGCGCAACGGTTGCTGAAGGTCGGACAGGTTGTTGGAGCTGGAGCAGTTTGGTTCGCTTGGTTCTCATAACACTTGAAATCGCCTAAAATTTTGCTCAAACACATAATTTTGTTTGTTGTCTTTTTCATGTAACTAATCGACAATGCGCACCTGGCATTCTATATCACCATATACGGTAGACCAAATGCAGTAGACCAGTAATATTCCTAAAAAGGTGTTGTAACCACGCATAGTAATATAGATATGATAATAGTATAGTATGATAAATAATGCATGCATGGTAAAATATTTAAAAGATTACTTGCATAAATATGCATTGAAATATTTTTTTCATTCTTGTAGATATCTTAACATTGAATGCTGATTTCGTGTTCCTTTTCATAATCCTTATTTTATCATTTTAGTATGTTTGCTGCTAATATGTTATTATATGATGGTCAAGGAAAAAAAGAAATGAATGAATGAGTCTGCACCTGTCACATTATTTTCGTGATGGTCTTTTAACATTCATCTTTAACGCGAGCCTCTTTTTTAAGTAACAGCTACTAAAGGTAGTTTGCAGGTTCGAGAAGACTCTTTTTGAGTTCAGGCTGCAAGTGTCACGGTCTTTCAACCTGACTTTCTAGTTATTGACTAAGGAGCCGTTCAAATATCTTATGACATCTCAAGCGGTGAGCAGGGAAAAGCAAAACAGTCATCTTGATTTTATATTAGAAATGGGGGATAAGAGATATTTTTATATCACAAAATTGATATTATCTTAAAATAAAATTAAAATTTTTAACCGTTTGATTAAATTGGGCTTTGAGGCGAATTCTAGCAATTAAAATTTGGCGAGTACTTTTTTGTATGACGTGTGACATGAGAGGGGATGGGTGTTTACAAAAGAGACGTAATGCATTACGGAAGAAGTGAAAGATTAATAATTGAAGAACAGACATCGTGTGATTTGTAAACAGCCTCTAAGAGAATTGCCGATGGCAACCTGGGTCAAGCAAGGAAAACTAACTGGCGATTCTCAATGATGACGTTGATTTTGAATAGACGGGTGATATGATAGTTGCGTGCATAGCCAAAGAACCGAACAAAAAAGCAGCTTCTCCCTGTATAGCTTTTAAGCAAAGAATCTACATTTTTTATCTGATTTTAAGAACGAATCAGGATCGACCCGTTCGCCTTCAAAAAAGTTCACCGCGAAAAGATCTTATCAGTGATTCAAGTTTGATAAAATATTGGTATAGTATTATTTAAAACGGCAAAACGACCTAATGTAAAGCGACCCATTTCACAGACCTCTCCTTAGTTGATATGTCGAAAATCTCTTTCCACACTTACCTTGCTCGAAATCGAATAGTCTCACAGTTTTCACGATTTTACTTTGGCCAGGATTGGATGCCAGCATTAAGCAGAAAGTGACGAGAAGCATTGTCAACTTCATGGTTCAAATATAACACCGCAACAACGAAGAAAATAAAGCCAATTTGCACTGTCTTTAAAACGACAATGTCACTTGCCTTGTTGCAAAATATTCCTACGCAAGGCACACTTGTGCTTAATGGGAAACCAAAGAGTCTAATTCTTAAAAATGCCTAGAACTTTTTGGCATTTCTCCTTAGAAAACATCTTTCACCCTCTCATCATTTCTCCATTTCTTTTCCCGCTCTTTCTGGCACCTAGTATTTTCCTTTGATTTAAAATTTTTTGTCTCGTTTTCTCAACAATTGTTTATCTGCCTAAGGAAGCAGGTACAGTTCCATCATTGCCTCTGGAGGCCCAACATGTTCGTGCAACCTTATGTTGTTGCATGTTTTGTCATGTTGAAATAGTTTTTTGTTGAGCTAATTTGCTTGGCACCACAATTTTGGATAATATCTGCAAGGTAGCAACCTCATTTTTTATTTTTCTGATTCTACAATGGCACAATTAACTGGTTTTTTTGTAATACTTTTTTCTTTTGCTGCTCCATTATTTATGCTTTTTTGCTCACTCATGCTTTTTTGCAATTATAAAATGAAATGATTGACTGTTTGCATCACTCTTTCTGCTGGATAGATTTACGCCAGCATAAAATGACGATTCGTTCTGGGAAATGCTGGCTCAGCCATTACTACCTGATGCGGCTTGGTATTTTCTCGCATTGGCTAATTATTTAGATTTCGGATGGGGGGGAAACTTTTCTTCTAAGTTTTGAAAAGCCGAAAAAAATCCAAAAAAATACTTTATTGAACATAATTAAATAAACATAACAAATATCTCCGAAGCTTTTCGTTCCCTCTCGGGGACTTTATCAGGGCTTAACAAATAAATCTTTTAAGTCCAAAATTAAATTTGGTATGATATTAAGATACCGGACATTATTGATCAAATTAGTAACGTTTTAGCACTGCACCTCTCTATAAAACGCTTGCAGAAACGACTTCGCTTCTTGTGAATGGCCGAATGAATGTAAATGAGTTTTTGTTTGGTTTCTCAAAACGTGGTTAATTATTTACAGCAAATTTGGTCTATTACATTTACAGAAAATATCGCTCACAACTGATTTCATCACGTGCCGAGTCCACTTTCTAGATTCTCATAACCTGTATTCCTGTAATGCTTATCTAGTTGCTGTCACAGAAGGAAAAAAACAGCGATTTTGTAGCCGCTAGATTAAGAGTTCCTGATATTTAATGAGTCATAATTCGTATTAATTTAGCAGCTTAAAATCTAAAATCGAATATTTCCAGTCCTTTGAAGATTTCAATGCTGTAATGGCATGTGGCCATTTTGCCAATTTGTTTTTTGCATTATTTACCTTGTTAAACAAAAATTTTGTGCTTATGTGTCAGAAGACCTAAATATATACTTACCTGGTTTTAAGTGGTGGAGGGCAGCAGCAAGTTTTCTTGGAGAAACATTTTCGGAGATATTCATCGCATCTGTAGCAGTAGCCCTCCAAAGGTCAGACAATTCCTTCATAACGGAGCAAGAAATCTCTCGATTTGCACCCTCGTATTTCCCGTTTTACCAGCTGGCTGGCAATAGCGTTTGCTGAAACAAGACATTCACGAGGGAATTGTCGTGGTCTACCAGTAAGATTGTTTAACGCACTCCATGCTACCCGGCTAGAGTGAGAAAGTCGATGTTCTGGACAGCCTTAGACCATTGATTGTTCCGTTTCCTGTCAAGCCTGGCAAGCAAAGCTGTAACAGCTCTGCTAGATTCATACCCTTCTGGGTATTGCAGGAATGTTTGGTAGAGGTTTTCAAACTCGGCATCCCAACATGGTATACGATTATTTCGTCGGCCACGTGGGATACACTTTTTCGCCGCAGTGCTGATGGCGTTACAGAAACACTGATATGCCTAATCCATATCAGGTGAATCAGGTGGCGGAAAAGTCCTGCCAAGTTTGTTTGTGAGAGTAATATAGTGGCTGCACTTGACCTTGCGAAAATTCCATCGCTTTACAGGCTTGCTTAGTACAGAACGAGCAAACGTGGATGGAGTAATGAGCGAGGGTTGACATGGAGGCCTGGGAAACTTTTCTAAGATTTGTCTGTCGGGTAAACGACTGCCCGAATCCATACTGACGAATGCAAGATCCTGGTTGGTACTTGTATTCCAGCGACCAGAGTGGAAGCTGGCGGCATCATTTGGGTTGTGGAGTAGGATAAGATTGTTGGTATTTGCCCAGCCAACCAGGCATTTCCCATCTGCACTGTTGACATCATAACCCCAATCAACATGTTGGCAAATAAAGTCGCCAGCATAGAGACAGGGGTGTGGGAATATTAGGAGATCGGATACTTGCGAACGAATCGGTGGAGGTTTGTAAACGTTGACTATCTTGTATCCATCAACGTCGACGCACAACCACTCAGTCTCCAATGTAGGTGGAGATTAGTCGAGAAGGGTCCATTTTAGTCGCTCGTGTATAAACGCAGCAAGACCATGCTTCCTGCTTAAAAAGAACCCAGGTAATTGGTAGTCCGGTAGAACTAACCTCTGTGCAGACGTGCAGTGAGTCTCCTGGAGTAGGATGACAAGTGCCTCACGCTGTGCAGCAAGATGGTAAAGAACGGGAAATGCTTTCCCGTAGCCCGGTCTGTGAGTACGCCTGTCCTCCGAACTCGTATGACAGATCAAAACTAAATCTGCCCAAACGATAGGGCTCTACTGTTATCGATGTTCTGGCAAGGCCTTGTAAGTGGCAAACGCTCTTCTCAGGGCGGGGCGATGCATCAAAACGCATCCTCAACAAGTTTCGAAGACCTGCCATTCTTCAGCTGAACATCGAAAGTCTCACTTTTTTATGTTGTTACCCGGAACTGATGATGACCTACATAGCTGAAATATATTTTCCGTTAATAAAAGTTAAAGCTGAACGATTGCTTATATCTAATTGCTTAAAAGATGTAGATACGGCCACTGGTGATCTTTAGCTATAACACTACGTAACACAATTTTTGTTTGGCTACTTTTTTCAGTGCCTCTTTATGTATTTTTGAGCGCTGAGTTTAAAATCCGGTTAGTTTTTTGTATCATTGTTACTTTTTGTTTCATCCGATCTAGCTGTAGCAAGCAGATTGTGTTTTACCTTGAAGTAGATTCTAACTGCATATCAAGGTTCCGTTCAATACATAATAAACGCAAAAGTCAATTTGAAAATGGTTCATAAAGAAGAAAGCGTAAAATAAGCACAACACAGTTTTTTCAAATAATAAGAGTAATTCAAAAATACACTGTTGAGCGAGCTTTTCTTTTATGACCACTCTTATCTTGCCTTATCAAAGACCAAGTGTAGTCTCCCATCATTGCACTGTCCCAGCGGCCTTTATATCGTCTTTTCATTGGCTCAATATCCTGGTGAAATCTCTCACCATGCTCCTCACTGAAGTCACCAAGATTTTCTTGAAAGAAATCCAGATGAGAATATAAAAAGTGAAGTTTTGTAGGCATGCGACAACCCATGTTTTGGTAACTTTTGATAAGCTTTTTCACTAACTCTTTGTAATTTGGATCCTTTTTATTTCCCAAAAATCCATCAACCACACCTCGAAATGCTTGCCACACTTCCTTTTCTGTTTCATTCATTTTTTCTTCCAAGGTTTTAGACTTTAACATTGTGATATTCCGCCTTTTATTTTGGCCTCTGATAGCCTGGAAAACATTGAACGGATTTCTTGAAAAACTTCTCCTTTAAAATCCAAAGCTTTAACAAACTGTTTTACTAGACCTAATTTGATATGAATTGGTTGCAGTAAAATCTTTTCCCGGCTTACAAGAGGCTCCTTGATGACGTTGTACATTCCTGGTGTTAGTTCTTCCCTTGTTGGCCAATGAATTTTCTCGTAGTGCTCACCATCAGCTCTACTATTCCACAAGTACAAAAAGCAAGAGTATTTTGTGTATCCACCCTGCAGACCCAGCAAAAATCCTAGCATTTCGAAGTCACCACAAACATACCACTTAAACTGAGCATAATTGATTTTAATGAGCAGTTGCTTGACATTTTCATAGTCCTCTTTCATCTGCAGTGAATAAGCAAGTGGAATTGATGAATACATATTGCCATTGTGAAGTAACACCGCTCTAAGACTTTTGGTAGGACTGTCAATGAAAAGCCGCCATTGAGTAGGATCATGATCTATTCCAACAGCACGAAACAGGCCTTCTACATCTTTGCAATAGCAAAGGTCTTCAATAACATCAAAATAGACAGAAAACTTCAAGTGCCTCTTCCTGTAGGCAGTACTCTTGCAGTCATTGCCAAGCAGATTCCACTCATTCAGTCTGGATGTTAATAACTACGCTCCAAATTTTGTAAGACCCAGATCACATATTAAATCATCCAATTCTTGTTTAGTCGGAAAATGAGGTTCGGCACTTGTTGTTGGTGCATGTTCTGCATCAATGTCTGAATTTTCACTTGCTGTTGCTGAGTCTTCACTTAAGTACGTTTCTACCTGAGATGATGAAGAACAAGAACATAGCAAAGAATCAGATCCAGTCTCAGAACATATAAATTACTGTTAGTTACACTTACCCACAGAAAATTACTCACATTTGATGGTGGGTTTGGAACCGGTAAGGCGTCATTTTCAGGAAAAGGTGCAATGGATGAGGGTATACTTGGATACGTCATAGCTCTTCTTCCTCTGACCTTTCGATACTTCGAAATGTTTATCATGCAAAAAGAGCAATCATCATGATGATTTTGGGGCTCTCTCCAAACTCTGGGAACTGCAAATGACATACCTCTTCCAGAACCCCTTAACCATCCTTCAAGATTAGATCGACAGCTGCCACAGATTACATGTGGTGCCCAGGACTCTTCTTGATCGCCAATGTCCATCCCAAAATATAGTCTATACGCTGTCCAATACTTTGTTCCTTTCACAATTTTATACGCAGAATGTTGGCAGCTGATGTAGTATCCACATACATACCATAAACAATCTGGTGAAGTTTTGCACTGTCTACTAGCCATTTTTATTACACTATTTAAACGATAAACTCAATTAAGATTAACACAAGACTTAACTCTATAAAATATAATCATAGAGGGCTACTGAGTAGGCTGTTGACATACATGGCTGGCTGTTAGATTTCTGACTACAACGCGAAACTTCTCTCTGCAAACACTGGGCATGGCTTTCTGATCAGACTATTCTGAATTTTATAGGCTGAAATAAAACAAAACTGAGGACTGATAAGTAATAAAAGCACTTTTGTCAGTAAGATTTCGCACTACCATATGCCCATTCACTCCCTCAAGTAAATAAAACACCGATTTACAACATGATAATGCTGACAGAGACAGATCACAGCAAGCATAACTGCAGAAAAAATCTACAGTTAACGAAAAATCATAAAAAACGGAAATCGTTGTATCTTTAAGACGATCGCTGATAGAAAAAAACTGATAGTATTTTTGGAATCAGCGCTTGAAAATCATACAGACACACTTAAAAAAAATAACCAAACAAACTTTTTTAAAAATTTTGTTACGTAGTGTAATTGCTCAGTTTTTGTTTTTGTCTTTTTTTGTTTTATTTGCCATTTTTATCCTCCATTCACGAGAAAGCGAATTGTATCGCTATACTTTGAACGGGAAGTCCGCACTCGCTTGGGAGTTGCCTTTTTCGAGGTGTGTGGGCCACCTGTCTTCCACATAAAGGTGGGGCGCCCCGTTAAGTGCCTTGTCCAAGGACACAACAAGCGAACTTGCCGGCTTGTTCTCCACAACCTCCCATAAATGCCGAGCGCCAAGCAGGGAAGCTATAGATACCATTTTTTAAAGTCTTTTGGTATGACTCGACAAGGAGAATGAACCCCAGGTCTACCGACTGCGAAGCGGACGCTCTAACCACTACGCCATCGCGTTTTGGTTGGTCAAACCTTTTGACGAGATCGTTTTACACTTTAATCACGTTGGTAATGACAATGACCACATCAGATTTCTCTGTTACGATTTTTGCCGAAACTGTAGCATCTGCACTAATCATTTACGGTTACTTTAAAAGCAAATGTAAATAGCAAAACGTTTATTGATATGATCATAGTTAAAGCAAAAAAATGTTCTTTTTTTATGACGCAATGGCAAGTATAAAAAATTATAACAATGAAACAGTTGGTGGCTCCCACGTTAGACTATTTTTGCAGAATTGCGTCGCGCGCCTGAATGATTTCAATCGCAAAGTGGCAGACACACTGCTCTCTTGAAGGGAAGTGGAAGAAAACCTCCCGTTGCCTCAAAAATTTAGACGCTGGCTCATCGAGTATCCACTCAACCTGTTGCCTATGATAACAAGTGAGCTTTAGGTACTGGGGTCCAGATTAGACTACTTACCGCACTTTTTTGCCATGGCGCTGCTGACCAAAAAGGAGACATGACCCCCTGCGCTCTTTTCTGGCTGGGTCTATGCCGGTACAAGAGAATATAAGCGCAGCCAGAGACTAGAGATGACGAACGCAATTGCAAAAAAAATGGGAGTGGATCTACTATGTTACAGCTTATTTTTGTTTACGTATCAATTATTTTATCTCCCACCCAATTTTAAATTTACGTCATTCCCCTTTTCCCTATCCACTTCTATCCTCAATAAAAAAAAGAGATAAAAGTTTTTGATATGGTATCATTAACAATACCAATGTAGTTAAATAGAAAAAGGATCTAGTCAAATAGTTAGACCAACCTAAAGCTAAGCAATTATGGGTAAAGATTATCAGTGGTCGTATCTAAATCTTTTGAATAATTAAATACAGGCGATCGTTCAGCTTTAACTGTTATTACCGGAAAATATGTTTCAACTATCTAGTCATCATCAGGTCCTACTACGTTACAGCAGATGAAAAATCAATAAGAAACTGGTGATGACTACGATGACCAACAATGAATCAAGAACAACTATAATGACAAAATATAACCTAAATAAGGAGTAAGGACCGGCGCGATGGTGTAGTGGTTAGAGCGTCCGCTTCGCAGTCGGTAGACCTGGGGTTCATTTCCCTTTCGAGTCATACCAAAAGACTTTAAAAAATGGTATTCACAGCTTCCGTGCTTGGCGCTCAGCACATAAGGGATAGTGTGGAGAACAAGCCGGCAAGCTTGCTTGTTGTGTCCTTGGGCAAGGCACTTAACGGGATGCCTCCGTCTTTGTGTGGCAGACAGATGGTAGGGCCAAGCAGTCTACCCGTCGTGGTGGCCCAGTCTGACGAAAGACATTCAAAGCGAGCATGAGCTCATACGCGTGAATGAATGAAAGGAGTAATGGACGGATGATGAATATTTGGGAAGTTAAGATATATTTTACGGCACGAAAAGTAAAGGCTGAATGTTAATTAATTTTTGCCTAGTCTCTCCTCAGAAAAATCTCGGCAAATCCTCTCAACAAATTTAGAATTCTTGTCTTGGACTTATAGACTTCAACGGCAGTAAAACAATTCCAAACACTTGAGAAATAAATTTAATGACGGAAAACTGATAATTCTGTTTAATTCCACAAAATTATAAAGCACATGATTGAACGATGAATTTGGTGTTGTGTACTTTTCCTTTTATCTCCGTTTCTAAAAATAAAGAAACCGCAATCACTTTACTGCAAAACAATCACCATAAATAACTGTCACATACCAGAACTATTTTTCAGACAAAGAATTAAACAAATCACCACTTCAATTTCTGAGTAAGACACCACTTTACGACTGTATACATTTATCACAATTACTTATCAGTTGTCTTACTCTACCAAATTAATATAAAGATTAATATGTTGACTAATTAGCTATGTGACACAAAACTCAATAATAGCAATTTGATACTTCAACTAAACAAACTCTAGCGCCGTTTTCTATTACTTCGCATGCAGGCGCGTTTGCATTTAATGTGGGACAACAAAAAAGCCAGAATTATACCGAGACTACGCGTCAGCAAAAATGAACTATTAAGCATTACAAAATTCCACAAGCTCAACAGAAGGTTTACAACAAAAATATTTAACACTGAATGATTGCTGGTACTTAATTATCTGAGTGAAGGAAGTTCAAGATGCGACACATTTTTCGAAAAACCATCAATCTCGATTTTGGATTTGCGGGGTCTGGGAAAGCGATTTTGCGAGGCCCCTAAAAGTGAGTATGAGGGAATTGACTCTTAAGCTCATTGTATCAAAAATTGATCAATTTTGTGATTATCACTCGTTAATCACATAAATGTTAGATTTCAATTTTTTGACTGCATTAAATAAACCACAATAGGCACATGAAAAAGTGCACTTTTAGAAGCCAAAGTTTAGAAACACTTTCCATATATTTAAATGTTATTCACAATAATAGCAGTTATTTTCTTTACCTATAGAAGTTCAACAAACTCGTTGTATATAGAAATAGCGAGGTGAATGGTAGGACTAATAGACCCTCTGAACATAAAAGAATCTAAAAAACTGTCACACTGCGCTATTTATGCAAATGCTCCATAAAATTTCCATTGTGACATGATTAAATACTCCTTTGTCTCCCTTAAAACGGCAACCTTCATCGACATAAAAACTTAACTATGACCACAACTCTTTTTAGCGCTGTTCTCCAATAACTTTTTTTTATCTGCTTTAGAAAAAAATGTTCTTTTCGGGCGACCGTAGTTTTCTATGTAACAGCCAGTGGTATAAAAAGTAGTTAGAAACTGTAATCAAGTAAAAGTATATATGCTGGCGGTAAAAATACTCGAAGTAAAGTAAAAAATACTGAAAGCGAAAGTCAACCGGAGCTCGGTCAATTTTTGGTGCTACTATAGCGTGAGGTCTACCGACATAAGTTACCTACCGAGATGCAGGGTGAGGTCTACCGCTTGATTCGCATCTACCGAGGTGCAAATCGCGTGAGGTTTGGGTTAGGGTTAGAACCACTGCCCTAACCCTAACCTTAACCTTAACCCTAACCTTAACCCCTAACCCTAACCCTATCCCTAACCCTAACCCTAACCCTAACCCTAACCCTAACCCTAATTCTAACCCTAACCCTAACCCTAACCCTAACCCTAACCCTAATTCTAACCCTAACCCTAACCCTAACCCTAACCCTAACCCTAACCCTAACCCTAAACTTAACCTTAATCGTAACCCTAACCCTGGAATGTATGTGTGGTGTTTGGAATTATTATAGCTATAGTAGTAAGTGTGCAGCTATAGTGTGGCTATAGAGAGGGGAGGGATAAATAATTCATTGGTAGACCTCACGCTATAGTAGTAACCGGAGGTAGATCTCACGCTATAGTGTGGTAGACCTCACGCTATAGTAGCACCCAATTTTTAATCTTATCCAAATAAGGTCTCTGTGC
The DNA here is from genome assembly GCA_963675345.1 of Trididemnum clinides. NCBI lineage: Eukaryota > Metazoa > Chordata > Ascidiacea > Aplousobranchia > Didemnidae > Trididemnum > Trididemnum clinides. The sequence continues at coordinate 32,139,108 of OY776303.1, forward strand.
CTGCCTTCAAATCCGGCTTCAAATCAGCATGCAGAAATCCAGTGTATTAAAAATCAACAGGCTGATATGAAGCTAGGCCTAAACAGCGGCTATATACAGTCCGCAAGCCCGATCCGAACTAGCAGGTCGACTTCCTAAATAAAACACAAATCACAAATCAATCGAAAAAACAATGGCAGCTAACACCAATTCCTGCCTAGCGCGGGTAACACATTGTATCTAACATAATCTACCAGACAGAGATAATAACTGACTGAGTCTAAACCACAATGCGAAAGAATGCTTACGTCAGGTACAATTATAATCAAATTACTGTTTCTGTCTAAGCTACTACAAAGATACAAGAGGTCTATATCTAAAGAAAACAAGAAATCGTGCTTAATCATCAAATCTAACCAAAATATACGAGGTGAAGACAAAGGTGTGACTTAATAGTATCTAGGTCACAAAAGAGAAAATGGAGAGAAAGGATACCGCGCCGAGCGCCGCGGGAAAGGCAAGAGAATAGAATGCGGCTATCGCTTACAAATACTGATCAAATAAATTAATCAAGTGGAAGTAAAAAAGTAGCTGTCCTAAAAGTAGTCAACTAAAAAGTAGTCAACTAAAAAGTAGCATTATAAAGTATCAATGTATCAACTGCACGCTCTAGCTGATGATGACTTGCGTCGTAGAGGTTGCCCATTAAACTCTCAATCGATAGGTTATGAGTTCAATTCTCCGCCATCGCGTCGTCCATGTGCGGATGTTATTGTAAAAAAATTACCTTCAAAGTAAACTATAAAGTCAAATTTTCAAGCCTTTTATTTGAAATATTTTGTTAGCGCTTGTTTATCAGCACAACATCACGAATAATTATGAATTTTGGTGGAAGAGCTTGAAAGAGCCTGGTACAACTTGTTTAAACGTAACTACATCAAGCAATATAAGAATGGAGCACATTTTATGGAAATTTTGTAATATTTAATGAACTATGCAAATTTTATAGCTAAAAAACAATTTTTCAACCAATTTAATCCATCAAAATTATTATAATTAACATGATGATTAACAATTTTCTGCATAAAACATAAAAATTCTCAAATGACACTTGGGGTCGGCTTAAATATTTATGAATGCAAGCTTTCGTGAGTGAATGCTCACTTGTTTAGGCAAAATAAATTGAGACCAATAAGTAAATGAACTGAAATTAATACGAATAAGAAGCTAGAGGCTTTTAATAAATCATAGCTTAGACCGCCACACTTGTGGGTCCTATACTAGGTCCACTGTAGTGGATAGTCTGTCAATACTCTGCGAAGCCGTGTCATTCGTGAATGAGTGGCGGTTGTCGTAGGTGCACTAAGTCTAACAACCGCTAGAACAATAGTGCTGTCACAGTCCAGTGGTCACCAGCTCTAATAGTAATGCAAGAAGTCGAAACAGTGTCACCGTCTGCTGTTTGCTAAGTGCATCGCTAGCTTCTTGCATTTATAAATATTAAAGTCGACTCCAAGTGTCATTTGTGAATTTTTATCTGCTAATTTATAAGTCGACATGACTAATCAACCTTCAATAACCTAAATAGAGTCAGATTTTTCAAGATTGCAAACAAATAACAAAACCAGCAAAACACATCTTCAAAAATTAAAATTTCTCAACGTGACCGTCTGAAATTGTCTAGATTTAATCAATTAATCAATAATCACAATTTAAATCAATTTACTAAAACCCTAGTTAAGGTATTTTTAAATTTTGTACTACAAATCATCCTGAGCTGTATAACTCGATAGGTGTTTATCGGAGTTTGAATGCGGGCTCAAAATGATTTTGCAAATCCAAGTTTAAGTTGGAGTTTTACATTTTGAGGTTTCCAGTTCGGGTTTGGCAAAAAATTACGGAATTACAATAAAAGTTTGAGGTGTAGTCTACGATATAGGCTACGACAACCAAATCTACATATACAAAGACAGGGATCTTTTTCAAAAGTAGATCAAGAAATAATGATGGAGGTATCTTATTTTTTGATCTGTTTAAAAAAAAAAGAACACTACAATAATTGGATACTTTAACCAGCTTAACAAGAAGTAGACAAAGAGCGATTAAAAAAAGACGAAAACAAAATTAGCTCGAAGAAATTATCGCAATTTGTTTCAATTGCAGGCGATTGATGCACAAGCAAAGTAGGCCTAGGACTACTTGAAAACCAAAAAGAATTTAATTTTTGTCATATTCTTTTTTCTTGACTCTCGCTTTAATATTTCTACAGTATGAAACTTCAAAATGTTTTTACTATTTTTAAAGTTGTTTAGTTACAGAATGTACCTGAACCAATCAGTGTTTTTCGAGCCCAGAACTATTTTTTATTCGTAGAGTTTAATTTTGATTACGACAACAATTAACAAGTTAGTTAGAGTTCAAGTTTGAGTCCTCCCCGTAAAATGTTTGCTCCAAAATCGGCTAGTGACAAAAAACGTTGCTCTATGTACCTTTCACTCAGTGACGCAGCATCAATTTGGCTTTCTTGTGAGGAAACACCGTTTCTACTTGAATGTTATGTTTACACCATAGTTTTCAACACAAAATGTTTAAAATTAATCCCAAAAAAGGCTCAAAAAATCTTAAAAAGGGCTCAAAATATCCCCAAAAAAGCAATTTTTGCGTAAAATTCCCAAAATTTTAGAATGCTTTGGCTCGTCGTGGGGTTCCAACTCAAAAAAAATGAGGATGTATTCGCGGAAATTTCCAAAATTTCTCAAGAATTAAATTTAATCTCTAAGCAAGGCCTTTTTTGCACTATTTAATAGCAAAAAATTCCAAGATCGGTTTCAGAAATTCCAAGATTTTTCCAAACGCATTTTAGAAAGATCGAAGACACCTTAAAAATTCCCAAGATTGGTAATTATGGTTTAGATGCAACTAAAGTTTTTTCAGTCTCAGTCAAAAATTATCAACTTCTTTAAGTGGCCGCTCAGCGCGGAGAACGCACCTCTTTCTACGCCACTTTTGATGCTGTTCAAAAATCATTGTCACTAGCAGATTTTTGTATCTCACAAGCGTATACAGGCCCAATAATGTTTCTCGCGCGTAAATGTTTGTAGCAATCAGTTTATGGCTCATTATTTTTTAACTTTTAGACTAAAACTCGATATTTTAAGATTTACCGCAGACTAAAACTTGATTTTGTGAGCGAAACATCAAGGGGGCTAAGAAAGCACCTTAGCCTGAATGTGAATGGTTAGAGTCATTTTTTGCACTTGCTCAAGTCACTGACTTGTGCATTATTTATAAGATTATCTTTTCTTGTGCTTGTAGCCTTGCTGCCATTATTATGCTACCATTTACATTTTTTCATACTTATCCACTGTTCATTGACATAGTGGCGGCGGAAATAACGTACGTGTTAAATATTGCTCACGCGTTTTACTGTGTTGCTGCGTGTGAGTTTTGAAGTCTTGACCTCTTGCCTCGCTATATTATTGATAGCAAGAGAGTTGATTTATTTGGCACTTATCTAGCCTGTTTAAGCTTCAGGCTGCATCCAGACGGCTGCGATTACACTTGTTTATTGGTATTGCGCCAGTTGTTGTTTTGAGTTCCTTGCGAACGGACGGCAGTTTTCACTCCTTTGTTGATAGAAGATTTTGCTACTTGCCCTCGACAGAATATTTAGGAATTTGCGTTGTCTCTACTGCTTGGATTAAGTTCTTTGGAAGCTTAATAGTTAGGTAACTATTTATTTCAGTATTATTCTGTTGTAAGCAAGTTAGCGCTTTTTACTATTATTTCTGCTTTGTTTTTTATGTTAATAGAAACCGTTTTCGAGCACGCTCTGTGTCGCCAGTGTTGCTGTCGCATTTATTTTAAAAATAAAGGAATTGCATAGACACGTACACTGATAGAACAGAGACAAAAGAAGGGAGACGAACTTAAGACGTGTTGGCTAAAGACTTCGACTGGGCAGGTGACAGATTTAGCACTTGGCCCACGCTGAATTAGAAGATCTGTTACAATACAACTAAACTAATCATAATTTTTTGCGCTTATTTTGTGAAAGGGCATTTTGACTTGAAAATTTGCGGCTTATTCAATGCTTCCTGGTTGCATCAATTTCTTCATAAGACTTTATTTGTGATCAGCAATAAATTTTTTGTTCCTCCAACTGCAATAATACTTACCGTCAGGTGGAGCTCAAGCACTGCAGTTTCGTCACGCTTCGTCGGTTACCGACCAATTGTAAGTAGGCTTTCTAGCACTACCATTACTGCAATTGTCAGTTGACTCAAATTACTTCATGTTAATGTAGTTAGAAAAAGCGGTTTTTGAAAATGAAGTTCTACCTTATTGTAGCATCATGCATAGTCATTTGCTGGGCAAGAAGCCCGCTACTAGTGATGGAGAAAGACATTAGTGAAGGTAAAGTTTATGGTGAGATTATGTCTCGTTGTAGGAAATTAGAATCGAAGCTTGCAGAAGCTGCCTTCTTACTCTCTTTAGGGTTGTACCGGTACTCGATTTGCGCTTCAATTGATTTACGTGTTAAGATTGCTGGTTTTTCAATTAATAAATCACTTGTTGTGAAGTCTAATGTATAGGTATAGGTCTAATCTCCCCTACACAAAAATCCAACTTATGTAGTTAAAGCATAACAATGGCTGAGCAACTGTATGATTATGGTCCCGTTTTTTGTCGAGTCACTATGGCGCCCGTGTTTTTTGCATCATCCAGCTGCGTATTGAAATAACCTTTAGCCCCAAGAAGTATACTGTTGTGATGTGGCATTGCATAAGCAATGATTCAGCAAAAGCTGACGTCATCAGCTGCATTCATAGCCAAACTAGCAGGGACTTTGTTAAAGAAACTTTGCAAGAGGCAATCCATATGCCACACGCCTATTACTGCCAGTTACGGAATATGAATACAACCAGCCATGCATAATGAATACAAAATATCTAAGAGTGAGGGGTACATGTTCTGTCCATACCCCCCTGAAAAATAGGTCCATGCATATTACAGTGCGTTTTGTTGATAGACTTGTTTTGAATCAGTGCTTGTGTCTGTATGTAGATGCAAATTTCTTTATTAGGGGTTTCAAATCCACCATTCGTTGATGTTTTGCCTGAACTGACTGACTGGTTGTTTTCGATTTTTTGCGGCTCAGTGACGTCATAGTGTCACATGATTCCGTATTGCTCGCCAATGTTTGCGGCAGGTGCAAATTTTTCTAGTTAAGGACTAGCAGTAGTATCACACTATTTGATGCTGCAATTGCCTGAGGCAGTTAGTTTTATTTGCCAGCAGTCACGAGATCGCCTGGTCTCGTGACTTTTTATTAATCGATTGCGTCGAAGTAGTTTTCTGGTTGAATTGTTAACAGTCTGATTGATGTAAATGATTTCAGCAAAAATTTGACATCCTCTCCCTTCCCCGTTACTTTAAAAGTACATACAGTCCAGTTTATTTTTATTATCTTTTCAGAACTCCATGAGTTCAAATCTTGGAGTGAACATCACGGCCGTGTTTACTCGTCCGTCGAGGAAGCTGAAGCAAAAATGAAGAACTTTCTTCTCAATAAGGAACGCGCCGCTCGTCACAACCGACAAAAATTAAGCTGGAAGAGTTAGTTAGCGCCGTCATGCGGTCACTCGGCTTCTTTAAATTTTTATTCGAAAATAGTGATGACGTTGCTTGATTGCGTAGTTTTGTGACCACATTAGTAGCCGGATCCCTATGTTTTGCAGAGTTGCTCGCAGTTCGCCTGTTGGATACCGCCAGCCTGGAGAGATCTTCAATAAGTTATTGTCCCAAGGACATAGTTACAGTGCTCTCAGGAAGATGCGCACGCAGTTACTTAATTCCGAATTGCACCTCACCGATTTGCAGTGATGAAGCTGCTCACCCAGAATGTCGTAGGAAGCACTATTATTTCCTCGCTAATGCATGTCCTCCTATTTGGTGACAGGGCCACTAGCTTGTTGTCTTTAACCTAGTTTGCATTAGCTAGGTCGGTTAGCAGCGCGGTGCCAAATGCTCCACATGGCGCTGTTGTCATAAAGGCTTGACGTCATTAGCGATCACCCGTAACCAAACGGCATTTTGTTTAGTGACTGTCAACAAATTTTCTGACCTGAGCTTTGAGGAGTTTGCAGCTCTTTACCTGTCTGCCTCACAGAACTGCAGCGCCACCAGATCTGGGCACAACATTTCGGACCAAGAACCCCCTGCTTATAAAGACTGGCGAAAAGAAGGCAATTTCGTCACACCAGTCAAGAATCAGGTCTGTTAAATTATTTATGACGTTACGGACAGCAAGTGAAATGACTTGTACTAGGGAAAATGCGGCAGTTGCTGGACCTTCTCAACGACTGGATGCTTGGAATCCGCCACCGCGATTCACCGACAAGGTAATCCATTGCTTTCGCTCTCCGAACAACAGCTGGTTGATTGTGCTCAGGCGTTCAACAACCACGGATGCGGCGGGTGCGTATTGAGAGTTTTCGTGTTGTGTTCAATCAATTGAAAAGCGGAAAGCAAGCATCAAAATGACCGACTGATTATCCATTCTTTCAAACTGAGCGCTCTTGTTTGAATTCAAAAATTATTTTGGGATGAAACTTTGTTGATTAAAAACGACCAAGGTTTTTTTACATTTGGTATGATCAAAAAGCATCGTCACATCAACGAAACTTGACACGCTAGCAGTAGGCCCTACATTAGGGTTGAACAGATTTTGAAGCAAATTTCAATTTTTGCCAGGTTGCAGTCCCACTACTTGGACCAAAAAAGGGATAACTGTAAAAAAATTTGAAATTCCTTTTTTTCAGCTAAAGCATAAAGTTTTTCGTTTGAATTTCAGTAAAGCGAGGATTCACCTTTATGCTATTTTGGTTGATTTTTCGCAGTTTACGTCATTTTAGTTGCAAATTAGATCGAATATTTGCACAAATCAACTGAGTTGTACTTCAGCGCTAGTATACCATCAATTCAAATGTGAGTACTAATGCTGACGTCGGCATTTTTCAGTGTTGTAAATTTTGGAGTTTTGCATTGATACTCGCTAAATAATAACATCTCCAGTTAAGTTAAGAGGATCGATATACATCTTTACAATTTGCAAACACATTTCATCAAATGTTTGAAACGCAAAAAATGTGAAGGTATCTACCTTCAACATATATATTGCGTAATTTGATTTAACACTTAAGGAACTTTATGACATGCCATATACAGTATGTGTTTGAAATTAAATGCTGGTAATTATTTAGTACTGAAGCAGTAGCCTATCATGCTGCTTACAATTGTAAATATGCTGTAACAATTACGTAACAAACATGAAATTCTTTACATCATTAGTCACAGATTACAAACAAAAGGCTAAGAGCAATGATGTTGATTGATTTGATCATAAATTAAGGCATTAGCCTAGATGAAGAATGTTTAAAAAATCTACATTACCGTAAACAATCCACATTTAGGCCAATTACACATTTTACATAATTTTGTTTCAGTTAATACGCACTATAGTACCATACTGTCTATTACAGTATATGCACTAGCTATAAAAAAATGAATGCTTTCAATGATAAAATTTATGGCGGGCAATATAAATTTTTCAATAAACTTATTCTGCATTAAGCTTACGCCATTCAGAATTTGTATCGTAGATAAGAATTTAAGGGCATGGGGTCTGGCCTTTTCCCTGTAGCTACCAGAGAGATTTGTTTACGACAAATCGTTAACTTCGCAATTTTCGCAAACATCCCTTTTGCCACGTAGTCTGGAGAAAATCAGGGTAATTTCTTCGATTTTTTTCACAGCATGCAAAATTCTTGCGCATGCTTTTCGAATTATCAGTTGAATTAGCTGAACAATCAGAGTGCAGTTTCACGTTTTTTCAGCTGCATCGTTTACAATCTCAGTGCTATTGATGAAGTGTTTAGCTTTTGAAACGATTTGAAGTTTGGCCAGAGTGGTGTTTGTTCAATTAGACTAGTGGTCACCAAACTACGGCCCGCGGGCCGGATCCGGCCCGCTTTATGTTGTCCAAAACACTAAAAGAATTATAAAAAAAACAATAACTGTTATTTTAACTTCACATTGTTTTTCGTCGCAGAATTATTGCTTAAAACTATTGCCAAACACAAATTATTGTAGATAATTTTGCTGGCTGCAAATTAACTGTGAGCCTGGCAATACCTTTGTGACGTCATAGTAGAGACTGATAGAATTTAAGTGAGTGAGTGAGCAAGCAACTGATTCTTATGACATCACAAACTCATTTATTCAATTATTTTTTGTTGGTTAAAGCTGTAACAAAACATTTTTAGTTTGCTGAGTGTTTCAATGGCTGCCAAGAAAAGTAGGTAGTAAGTGTCGCATGTTTAATCAAAAGTGGGGAGAAAAATATTTCTTTGTGAAAGCAGATAACAACACTGCAAATTGTTTGATATGTAGCGAAAGCATTGCTGTTTTAAAAGAGTATAATCTTCGGCGTCACTATAAAACAAAGCACCAATCTAAATATTCAAAGCTTTCGGATAAGCTACGCACTAAAAAATTTCAGTCTATGAAACTGAATTTGCTGGGTCAAAGAAGTTTGTTCGTAAAAAAATTTACTGAAAATGAATCGATAACTCGAGCGAGTTATAAAATCGTTCAGAAAATAGTAGAACGGGGAAAACCTTTCACTGATGGCAATTACATTAAAGAGTGCTTAATGGAAACTGAACAAATTTTGTCCTAAGAATTCCAATTTGTTTGCAAGTATAAGTCTTTCAGCCAGTTCAGTTGCGCGAAGAACGGAGGAACTTGGAGAAAACATTATAGCACAGCTACAACAGAAAGCTGAGAATTTTTTGTGGTATTCTTTAGCTATGGATGAGTCTACTGATCTCACAAGTACCTCACAACTTCTAATATTTATTCGTGGTGTCAATTTGAATTTTGAAATCACTGAACAGTTGGCATCGGTTTGTAGCATGCATGGAACAACAACTGGTGAAGATCTTTTTCTTGAAGTAGAGAAAACTTTGCAATGTTATAGCCTTCATTGGAACAAACTTAAAACTGGTGAAGATCTTTTTCTTGAAGTAGAGAAAACTTTGCAATGTTATAGCCTTCATTGGAACAAACTTCAGTGTATTACAGTTGATGGAGGGAAAAACATGGCTGAATTGAAAAAGGGTTTGGTCGGGCGGATCATGTCTAAGTTGGAAGATCTTCATCTCAGAAAAGCTCTTTTTTTGCAGTGCATTATACATCAGCAAGCACTCTGTTCGAAACATTTGGATATTTCTTGCGTAATGAAACCAGTCGTTTGGGCGGTGAACTTCATTCGGAGTCACGCATTAATTCACCGCCAATTCCAGTTTTATTAAAGAAATCGATGCTGAGTATTCTGACTTACCTTATCACACAGCAGTGAGATGGCTCAGTGGTGGTAAAGTTTTACTTCGCTTTTATAATCTTCGAAAAGAAATAAACCATTTTCTTACGGATAAGAATAAAGCAGACCCAATCTTATCAAATCCTGTGTGGGTGTCAAAATTGTCATTTTTGGTGGACATAACATCCCACATAAATGATTTGAATTTAAAGCTTCAAGGAAAAGAAAACCTTATTTGTGATCTCTATAGAATCGTCAACGGATTTCGAAGAAAGTTAGTATTGTTTGAGTCTCAATTGGAAGTCAGAAACTTATCGCATTTTCCCTACCTCAAACAATTCTGCGCTGCTAGAGCAGAAGAAGTTAACCTTGAATTTTCATAGAAAATTATCAGCGACTTAAAGCAGAATTTTTCGGAAAGATTTTCTGATCTTGACAAGATTGAGGACGACGTTCTTCTGTTTCAGAATCCTTTCAGCTGCAATCCTAATGATATGCCATCGGAGTTGCGATTAGAGCTCATTGATTTGCAAGCAAATGGATTGTTGAAAAAGAAGCATAGAGAAGGGAAGCTTCTTGAGTTTTGCCGTTGCTTATCTAATGATGAATTTCTAGAGCTGAAGAAATTTGTTTCTGGTATGGCATCTATGTTCGGAACAACTTATGTTTGTGAACAAACGTTTTCAAAAAAGAAAAACGTCAAATCGGAAAATCGAAGGCGATTAACTGATGAACATTTAAAGACAATTCTCTTGGTTCAGTGCAGCCACACCAAACCGAACATAAAAGATATCATGAAGAACAAAGAACAATTTCATAAATCGCACTACTCGTTTATCAAATTTTGCTTTGCTGTTTACGTTTCGTTTTATCAATTTCTTAGATTCGTTCAATATTTAAGTCAGTAAAATTGCTTAACTGCTCTATAATATTTCGTTCAAATCTGGCCCGCGACCATAGGTCCACATTGTCATCCGGCCCGTTGAAAAAAAAGTTTGGTGACCCCTGAATTAGACAGTCGTAATTCAGCTCAAGCGCGTAGAATGTAGATCACGATTCTGGACCAAGAAGATCCGTCAGTTTTGTTTCTAAATCTAATGGTTTGTTTGAAACTGGCAGTTCTGTACGAAAAACCTTCGACCGAGATATTTCAAAGTTTTCAAGCTATTTTATGTTGTTCTCTGTTACTGATGGTTGCGTGGTCACTGAAAAAAAATACTAAGTAACAACTTCCTGAACATGAAATAGTTATACATGCAAATATCATGTGTGTTTCTGCAAGGTTGTTGAAAGCAGTTTTAGCCATCTGTGTATCAAACTCTTTGTACACGTTGACTATCTCTAATCCGGAGTCATTGGGACCTGGGGGGCTGCCAGATTAGCCATTTATTGTCGTAGAATACACAAACCCAGTTGCTAATCACCTCTTATTTTTGTTATTCACTGTGGCCATGGCTGAAAGTATGACCTTTTTACAAAAATAAAGGTCAAAAATCAAGTACATTGTAGGGAAAGCTTGCCAGTTCGTTGATGCAGAAAACAACGCCACCAAAATAGTGCCGGCCACTGACCCAAGCTGGCGCTGTGACCAGGGAAATTTGAAATTGCAGTACAAGAGTACAAATACTGTTCTAGGTCAAATTAGTGCCGGATAACTGATGGTACGGCTAACTGATTGCTGGATTAGTGATGGTCAACCTGTACTTGGACATGTCTTCCAGAAACGGAAAATTGTTTAACGGCATCTGAGCCAATGCTTGAATGCAGCCACGCAGGAACATAAAACAATACCAAAAGTATACTTACTAGTTTTATATTATTTAGTCTGACCACAAGTTCATTGGTCAGCAGTATAGCATTCGGCTCATCCATCTTGTCGCATGGGCTGCAACAGGTTTTGCATTTTGGTAAGCTTATTCCTTACTGCATTACCATTTAAAACCAAATGAGAATTTTCGGCGCATTTTTTGTAGTCATCACGGATCAAACATGAGCTACTGTGATCATTATCACGAGCCAAAATATCTTGAAGATCCTCTTACACACTTTCGCTGCTTTTTGCTGTAACCAGGAGTTTCACTCAAAGATCAGTGTTGTGATGTCCTAATATTTACCAATATCCATTCAAATTGCTTTAGCGTTCTTAAAATATTAATAGATATTGCTCGGACCTATCGTTTTCCCTTCAAATATTTGTGTATATGTTGCTTTGACAGCCAACTCGTAAATGTGGCTACGATATGCTCGATAAAATAGCTGTTTACCAATTAGCCCTTCCTATAGCTTAACTGCTCCCCCCTTCAACCGCTGTTGCTTGCTGTGGTGTCGAAAGCCAACATCGATATTTCATCTTTTATATTCTACATTTCAAGTACATCAAAGGTTCCTTCTGCTTAAGCCATTCCAGTTGCATGCTGTAGATTTTGCACAGCAATTAGCTTTTCATCTGCATGATCAGGGGAGCTAAACATCACTATGCAAAGCGCTTCATCCCATTTATCCGCGGTCACCTTTCTATCCTAGTGAAAGCCTTGTACACTGGTGAATTTTCCATATACCGGTATTCATTTATTGCAGTTGCGGATACGCACAATCAATTAGCGATTCCATTTCTGTATGTTGTAGAACGTAATAAACGAAATTTATCAAGATCTCCTCCGCATGCTTGGATAAATGACGATACAATCATAGCAGAAGCATTATTGGTGATTCCCAGTGTTCCTCTAAGATTTTAGTTCGTATGTTACCGCCGGCGTAAGCGCGAAATTTCCAGCAAATAAACGAAAAACGCCGGACAAATTTTGCGGACATTGCTGAACAAATCGCTGCACCAGCCGCATTTTAAAGTTGTAAACAAAGACGTTTTTGGTAGCCTACTGCTGTTCAGTGCATACGCTAAGGTAAAAAAAAGTGTCATTTACTCCAATTCAGATCTCAAATCCTTCGTCGAAAAGTTTTTCGAAGGAAGCCAAGCGTCTGACGTAACGTGACAGCATCGCAACAGCGATTTACAAGCTATCCATGCACTGTTTCCACGCTTTTATTGTACAGTTGAATTAGTTTAACGGCTTCCTTTATGACGTCAACTTGCCTATAATAACGTAACGTTTCTCTCAATCCCGATCGAATTCAATATTTCAAATACTTTAAAGTTTGCCTATAACATTGTTTTACGTATAACCGCACCGTTTGTTTTTCCCTCAGACGTATTTTTTCGATTATGGTGGCATTTTCAATCTAGCTCCGTGATTTTCAACCGTTTTTGGCATGTAGCCCATTTTCGAAACGTACAGAGGTACGTGGCCCCATTACATATCATAGGCGACTTCAAAAAAGTTATTGAAGTAAATTTCAGAGATGTTGTCCAAATAAAATATAAAAACAAGTCGTCGAGAAAGTTTTCCAATGACACTTGATTTGAAGGGTAGATAAGGCATTGGCCTCGTGAAGATTTTTGTCCGCCAATTGAAAATCTCTGATCTAGACCATCATCATCTGTCATGAATAATCTTTATTTTTTAATTCGATTAAGACGCCAGCTTGGTAGTTGTAGCTTGTTTACTTTGCTACGTTTTTTGTAACAGGAACTGGAGTTAACTGTATGTCAAAAATCTTTAAAGATGAACTAAAAACAAGTCCGAACAACAATTGTATAGCCGTAAAATGTACTTTTCAAAATTTCCGAGGAGCTGGGGGGAGAAGAGGCCTGCTTCGGTGACGTAACAATTTATGTGATTATATCAGCTCCAAAAAATTCACACACAAGTAGCCTATCGGTCGCGGAGAAATACTTGGTTATTTCTATTCAATAAGTTAAATTTGGTCACTCAAACTCTGCGACCTGAGCAAAGTAATTCGTGAACTTTTCAGAATGTCTGGTAGACAGTGCATGTAAATAAAAAAAATTAGCTTAATTCTATGCCGAAGCCCAACATTTGCATGAAAATTATGACATATTTCAAATAATGAGATGTCTGGTAGGTTACCACGACTATGACACCAAAACAAAAACTACTGGCAAGCCTCAATTGTTGCTTGATGTGGTAAAATAATTAAACTAGCTACATTTCTCAATCGTAATCGCACGAGCTCTATGCCCTCAAACGCCCTCAACGGTTCCACTAGCAGTCCCCAAAGTCAATTTCTCCGACATTTTAAAATCAAAATGGCCAACACTTGATTTGTCTTTGACCACTTTTCTTGATAGCTCTAATGGTTTGCCACCAGTGGAAACTTACAAAATCAAGGCAATACAGGTTCTTCAGTTCAGCACAAGTGCCCACTCACCTGGAGATAATTTTAAAGAACTACTAAAATTGAGTCTCATCTACCATGATCCAAAATATGTTGGTTACTTCTTTTTTCTTCGTCCAGAAGCTCAGCTTCTTGTACGATGGATGTTTTCACCACTAACTAACGCATTCAATATGTAACTCTTGCTGAGCCGACTAGATTTGGACACAATCGTTCGTGATGGATTGAAGCGTTTTTGTGACCTCGTCTCCATTTTCTACGCACCGTATTTGTTGCAAGACCACTGCAGCTTGCGAAGCAGCAGTTACTGACTTTGATTTCTGCAATTCCATAATCAATTACGTCAATGTCGACAAGCAAGTTCCTGAAGCCGCTTAAAGTGCATTTTTACGTCACAGGTTGTATTTCACTGCAGAGTTAATACCTTTTGCAGTATGTTCTAGGCAACTGACAATCTTTGAACAAAAAAAATTGGCTTTCAGCATCTATAAAATTTATCAGAACCATCATTCTTATGAGGACAAAGGTTTTGATGCCCAACTAACTCTCAAAAAGCCCCTTTTTCCTGAAATCATTTTAGGGCCCTTAGGTTTCTGCTCATGTGGGTCGAGTCAGTGTCAGGATTTTTCAGCGGTTGAGCTTTTCTTTGCCTGACGTTTGCTTTTTGACAGATTATAGGGATAGATGATGTAATTTTGAAGGATGGAATAAAGTGAAAAGACTAACCAGCAGCTTGAAGGTTGTGAATGATGTTGCATAAAGACAAATAACGTTAATGAAAGAGTTTAAAGATGTTCTCACTGACAATGAAGAAAAGAGAAAACTAATTTTGCATCGCGTAGAAGATACATGAAACCGGATTTCAGAAAATCTGCTTTAAATTTTCTAGAGTGAGTAAGTGTTTTATGTAGGCAATCAAGACGAGCCAATGAAAGCGCTAGTATTGTAAAGCGCCCCAAAGAAAGATTTCGCAATAGCAAAAATTGGAGAAAGCGCAGCAGGAGGCCAAATGCCGCGATTATCGAAAGTGTGAGAACGTAAACAAGCTCTTTCTGTCTGCATAAAGCCGGGAGCTGGGTCTTGATATAAGCAGCCTCTAAGAGATTAAGGTGGAAAGAGCTGCGTGCTGTGGCGAGGATTGAAAATCGCTTGTCATCATAGTTTAATGCGCATTGATCATTATCGAAAAGATGTTGACCAATGCCAGAGTCACAATCGGGTTTTATGTCTTTAGGTTTGCGCGATCTGTGTAGTTAAGATCGGCGTGGACGAGTCGATTGTTGGCTTAACCATTGCGGAACATGTTGCTTGACGCGATCCTGCAGCTGTTGAGATGGGTGCTACTATAGCGTGAGGTCTACCACACTATAGCGTGAGATCTACCTCCGGTTACTACTATAGCGTGAGGTCTACCAATGAATTATTTATCCCTCCCCTCTCTATAGCCACACTATAGCTGCACACTTACTACTATAGCTATAATAATTCCAAACACCACACATACATTCCAGGGTTAGGGTTACGATTAAGGTTAAGTTTAGGGTTAGGGTTAGGGTTAGGGTTAGGGTTAGGGTTAGAATTAGGGTTAGGGTTAGGGTTAGGGTTAGAATTAGGGTTAGGGTTAGGGTTAGGGTTAAGGTTAGGGTTAAGGTTAGGGTTAGGGCAGTGGTTCTAACCCTAACCCAAACCTCACGCGATTTGCACCTCGGTAGATGCGAATCAAGCGGTAGACCTCACCCTGCATCTCGGTAGGTGACTTATGTCGGTAGACCTCACGCTATAGTAGCACCTTGAGATGTTCGTCTTACGTACCGACTATCACAGTGGCACTTATATTCATATGTGACTGAACTTTTCTGAGTGGTAGGTAGAACATCCTTGCGGGCCACAGGCAGCATGCGCTTTGACGTAAAGACCAACCGGGTGTTGGCGGAACCAGAGCAGCTTTCCACCGCGGTTTTGACTTCTTTTTCCAAGTTTGTGGAGGGCTTACCAATCCAAAGGACCCTCAAGTACACCGGGCACTTTTGTGAGCCGAATCGCTTAAGGTGAAAAACTGAGCGATTTTCTTGGTGATCTGAGTTTTGATGACGTTTTTAGGATAGCCATTGTCTAGTAATATTTTCTTGGTCCGTTCTATTTCTCCATTGAGTCTACGCTTGGTGCAAATCATTAGTGCTCGATCCACTAATGTAGATATTAGACTTATATCACGCTTAAGAGGACAAAAGAACTACCAACGTAAATACTGGCCAGTGAAGGTGGGTTTCCGGTATACACCGGTTTCAAAGCCAATATCTGTTCTTTCGACATAAACATCAAGAAACGTTAGACATCTTTCTTTCCCCTATTCACAGGTTAATTTGAGGAATGGATGAAGGCAGTTGAGTTTGGTAAGAAATTCAGCTGCTTCAGCTTCGTGACTGAAGATGGCAAACGTGTCGTTAACCTATCTGAAATACGCTGGAGGCTTCTGCTAGAAAGAGGCTAGAAAGTCTGCTGTGACAGCGAGTGTGTAAAGGTAGACATGCAGTGAATCAGCGCCTCCAAGCAAACCTAAGGGCGGGGGAAAAAAAGAAGCAAAATGGAGCAATAAATTTGGACAAGGCTTCATCATTTGAGTTATTGTATTGGTTTAAAAACAAACCAACGGAAATTATATCGAATAAACAAAGTAATTATGAAAAGAAAACAGAGTGATGTTTCTTTCCGAAGCCAAAATACAATTTTTAGAATTTATTTCCGTTGCGACCGCATAAATTGACAACGTAGCTCCAATGCCATCCATGCGCTATTGTTTACTTCGTTTTATTGTTGTTTGCTTTGACTTTCGGTGCCACTTGGTGACATGTCCGATTTTTAGTGGCCTGCCGAGTCACGCGTTCGAGTATGTTCGATTCAATCACGGACTGATGAATGAGCACGACTATCCATACAAAGCAGTGGTGAGAACGACAGAGTTGTATTCACGTTGTTTTATTGTATGACTGCTCATTAAAGCATTCCATTATTTTTAAGCCGTCATTCATAGAAGTCTTCTTCCGCCTTCAAGGATGTGTTTATGTATTGAAATAGAGGGCGGTTAGTTGCGATTTTATTTCGTTGCGTTGGCATATGACATTACTTTTTATTGTGTTGTAAAATTCGCCAGTATTGTAGCCTGAAGTTGAAAAAAAGATAGGAATGTGTAAACTGACGGCCAAGCAAGCGAATTGATTCAATTGTTTTGCGAACAAAGATTAATCAAATGCTCCTACGTTACCGAGCTGGAAGCTGTTTGTGATTTACGTTTTGTCACGTCAACAGCAATGACTTCAGGCGAACTTGAATTAAGTTTGTAGGGCTGTTGTGTGATGGGCATGCATCAATACTTATTCTTTCCAAGACGTAAGTTTTTGCAAAAAGTTCGGTGTTATTAATGTTGTTAAACATTTTCTTTTGCTTTTATTATCGCTTGGGTTGATTTCTGGGGTTCGACTGCTTTTGAGCTTATAGTCAGATGGTCATCGTGTTATTTGCCAAGTAGTGGACTATAATTGTGCCACAAAACTGGTGAATAGCATTGCAAATTTGGTTTCCGTAACCTTTTGGTAGACTACTGCTACAAACGAAACAATTTTCCTCAATTTATCAAGTTGTTTCACAAGATATAGCAGTTGCGGATGGAATATAAAAATTTGCACCGTACGGCACTAAGTGGCGCCGAAAGAAGAGGAAATGTGGCTGTGGCGGGCGAACAATAAAAGCGGTCGCCACGTCACTGTGCTCCTCGTCAAGTAAACCTTTTTTTCTTCATCGCAGCAATCGAAAAAGTGCATGTACGACCCGTCGAGAGCCGTCGCTTTCGTCAATGAAGTTGTTAACATTACCAAGGTGAGTAGTGTTGTGGCCAGGCAATACCTTCATGTGATGGTGAGTAGTGTTGTGGCCAGGCAACACCGTCATGTGATGGTGAGTAGTGTTGTGGCCAGGCAATACCTTCATGTGATGGACTCAATTTGTTTTCAGGGTTCGGAGAGCGAGATGCTTGACGCAGTCGCGTTTATGAACCCGATCAGCGTCGCCTTCCAAGTCACCAATGATTTTATGTCCTACGAGTCAGGAGTTTATTCAAAGTATGTTGCGAAGTATTGTTACGCGGCGATGCCGGAAATGACGTCATGCTTTCTGCATTTTCAGCCCCAAGTGCGGTAATCTCGCTAGTGAAGTGAACCACGCCGTGCTTGCTGTGGGGTATGGGACGGATAAAGAATCAGGAAAGAAGTACTGGCTCATCAAGAATTCTTGGGGACCTGACTGGGGTATGGATGGGTGAGTGACGATAAGTTTGCTTCCAGTTAGAGGAAGTGTGTAGACGTAGCCGGCCGTGGAGAAGGGGACCATAGTTCCCCAAAATCTGTTGGGTGCTATCTCGATGCTAAGCTCTTTTTGAGTTGACGCGCTAAATTTGTTATGATGAAACGGAAGTAAATTTATTTATTTCAAGCAGTTTTACCTGATTTAAACAAAAACTAAAGAAAACTTCGATTAGAACGTAGTTTGGCCGATCTGAATATCAGAATTGTCTGATAAATTTGTTCCTCTCAGAATATTTTTTCTGGTTACGCCCTTCTATGAGAACTGTTCAGCGTAGGTCCCAGATACTTCAAAGCATACTCCAAACCGGTTGTTAAACTCAACATCATGCTTCTTAACCACAAAGATGTTTTCTTTATGAGCATAATTTCAATTGTTGCCATTGCTCTTCTGTCCTTACCAATGCCAGCCGTGTTCCAGCCAGCAATTTTCCATTGCTTACGTCATGCTAAATTCGCAGTTACTTCATGATGGAACGCGATGTGAATATGTGCGGAGTTGCCGATTGTGCGTCGTATCCGATTGTCCCGAAGCAGCCTCCTGCAATCAGCACTCAGTAATTCTAGACTGAGGTTGCCAGCATTTTATTGGAATCATGAAAATTATTCATCGTTGATTTGAAACGTCTGAACCATGGGGTGCCTGCTTATTGCACTCCCGCTTCAAACCTTAATTAAGGAACTGGGGCTGAACGTTGCTTCCGTAAATCTACAGAACTTTCCTCGGAGAATTCACTTTGTTCCACTTTTTCTTACTATGAAATGCAGTCATCGTGTTGATTGATTGATGCTTTCGATATATGAAATAATAAATTGATTGTTAAATCTGCATGTCTGCGTATGGTTTAAAAATTGTGTGGCAATGCCCTGCGCTTGTTGACGCCTCAAAACGTTGGCTGAAGGTGCCGCACGAAGAATTGTCGATTCTTCCGATTCTAGAGAGAAAGTTGAACCGAAGGCTGCCTCCGTTGCAGCGAAGACTAAATGAAACACAGCGAGCGCGACGAAGAACCAAACGCTTTCTGTAGATGCTGAGAAAACCTTTGTGTCAACAATTTAATGAGGCACAAATTCATTCCTAATAAATAGGTGTGAGGTAAAAGAAGAGAAACTTCAAAGGGCTGTAGATGGCCGAAGCAGCGCGCCTCGTATGGCTGTCAGAAGGCGTGGGTGACCGGGGACTTATTGTCATAAGAGAGAATAGTTCTTTTCGATGTGCCAAAATGTGTGAGAAAAGCGGAGGAAAGGAAAGAGTAGCAACAACGAAGCAATGGTCTGAGAAGTGAATGCGGCAGATTTGGGGGTGTTGCCAAGACTTGCGGATGGCTTGCAAAATAACGTAGTCTTTTACAGAGAAACTTTATTACATTTGGCTAGCCGAGTACGAAAAGGTAGCTTAGGCGCCACAAAGTGAGCAGTTAGCAAGGATGCCGTAGCCTACTTTGGTTAATAATCAATGAACAGATTTATTACTCCAAATCACGAGATTGGTGAAGAGGTGAGGTGGGCGAGAGCAGCACTTTGAAGAGAAAGAAGAGGGTTGAAACGAGAAGATGGAGTGGAAAAAGTAAGTTTTACCTTAAAAGAAGACTGGATCCAATGAGGAAAAGTGGAGTAGGCCTAGACAAAAAGATTGTCTCGGAGGAAAAAGCAAGAGCCGATGTGTCGTCACAAAGTGTCATGGAGGACCTTGATTTCACAACGTTTCTAGCTAGTCCTGAAATAAAAAAACAAGGATGGGAGACATAGAGCCCGATTATAAGTGGACAAGGCAAAATGACTGAGGGAGACAGGGACGCCTTATAGAGGGATAGGAGATGATGAAATGCATCCAATAAAAGAGAAAATAGCCGCTCGGTGAATGAGTTCCAACTTGGTAATGCTGAAAAAAAGTAACCATCAGGATGAAGGACAGGTGAGAACGACGGCCCAAAGGAAAGCTTTGCGAAGAAGATATACAGATATAGCATCTTTGAGGTCCTGCAAGGAACCACACACTCAGCGAAAAGCTTTGAGATGAAAGAATAATTGGCCTTCATCCAAGATGCATATTTAAAAAAAGGAAGCAATGCAATCTAAGGTAACCTCAATAAAAGAGGAAATAGAATTGAAGCAGAGAGGCAAGTTCAACAGGAAGAAATAGACTGAAAGATTAGCCTGTTTGAGATTCACCAAAAAGGAGACCTTTTGTTTTTCCAGATTGAGAGAACAACACCACTGCTCAGACCAGCGCTTCAGCGAATTAGCCCCCTTATGGGGCCTCCACAGCAGCAGGTACAAAGGGGGAGTAGAATTAAGTGACGAAATCATCAGCATAAAAAGAGCCGTTGATGGAGGAAGGTAGAGACGCAGGCAAATTGTTAATGAAAAGAGAGATAAAGCTTGGCCGAAAAAGGATCTTTGCGAAATACCTCGACGGACTCGAAAAAAGCGACTTGCGCGATCTTGGAAAGCCTCACAAAGCAAGCGCTAATCATAACAAAAGATTGACTCTATTGAAGCAAGCAAGGAGAGAGGTCAGCAGAAAAAAGCTAGTGGTAAAGAACGGAGTGCAAGAAAGAGCCAAAAGCCTTAAAAAAACTGATGGTGGCAAAAATTGTGCTTGAGTCTGGCTTGTTAAATCCATCGGAAATGGATGGAGAAAAATAAAAAGATTGATCAAAAATAGACCTGCCAGAGGGAGACTTACCTGGAGGAAAGAGAGAATGAAGTGTAACTCCTGAAAGAAAAGTAGACGAGATATAAAGATGCTTTCAAAAGGCTTTTAGACGCGGGAAGTGAGAAAGATAAGCCGGAAGGAAGCAGGAGATTCGAGAGATTTTTCCATTTTTTGAAAAACCTGATGACCTCGTCATCTAGACTACCTTTTGAATCCCAAAAAGAATGATGCAGCTGAAATCCCCAGAATAAAAAGATTTCTGGAGAACAGAAAAATAAAAAGAGAAAAAAGCCGGGTTGACTCTCCTCAGAGTAGAAACAAATAGGAGGAGAATAAACGTTTCGAAAAGAAAAAAGATAAATGTTTTTCAGATAAATGTTGATATCTACGCAGTCAGCAATCCGGCAAAAACACAATCCTGTCTGTTTCACCTACGCAACCATCATGCTATCCGCAAAATGAACGTAATATAGAATGGAACACCAATCTCGCACGACAAATATCCCGTATATTTGGGCGTCACAATGGATAAAACCCTCTCCTTCAAAGAACACACAAGAAAACTAAAGGCTAAAATTCAATCAAGAAATGCTCTGCTATCCAAATTAGCAAATTTTAAATGGGGAGCAAACCCTTATACTTTGCGGACAACTGCTTTAGCATTGTGCTTTTCTACAGCTGAATACGCGTGCCCAGTGTGGGAGAGATCAGCTCATGCAGGAAAAATCGACTCAGCTCTGAATGATACAAGCCGACGAATTACAGGATGCCTTAAACCGACCCCCTTCAACAAGGTGTACAGCTTGGCAGGAATCGCCCTCCCCCCCAGCATTCGCCGTGAAGTATCCAGCCAATCTGAACGACAAAAATGCAATTTGGACCAACGACATCCCATGTACGGATTGACAGCCGCCCCATCCAGACTAAAATCTAGAATAGGTTTTTAAGAACTGCTCCTCTCGACAAGCACACCACGCGCCTACTCAAAATATAGAACCTATGGCAGAACTACTGTACACAGACAATATTCCAGATCAACATAAGCTCCAAAATTTCCCAGTTCAAGAATCTCTTCCCCCAGAATACAAGTTACAATGAAATAAATGGCGTTGTCTCGATCGTTTAAGAACAGGTGTAGGCAAGACCAAATCTCTTCTACTGAAGTGGGGCTACTTACTCCCCAACACTGATACCATCTGTCAGTGTGGAAAAGGAAAATCAAACCATGAACCATTTGTTAACTCGCGAAAAAACTGGAACAACCTGCACCATGGATGACTTATTACAAGGTAACAGCAATGCCAAAAAAATCGCAACGGCTGGGTGCAACTTAATCTACAGTAGCTTAAAACGGACTCGAAGAAGAAGAAGTGTAGGGGTCAAGCTAAAAGTGAGGAGAAGATTGAAAGCTCAAAAAGAGAACTCTGTCTGACAGAAATCACAACTCTACTTTTAGTATGCGAGTCATAAGGAGAAAAAGAGCGACGCCGAGAATGAGAGTAATCAGGTTGCAGGTCAATCGAGTATACAGAGATCCTAAAAAATGAAGAAAATTCGCGATTGCATTCTTAAATACAGGTAAAATTGACATCAAAGAATGATAGTTAGTAAAAAGGTTTTACGTTTCTGGGACAAAGACTTGCTGCATTTCACTGAAGAATCTTGGGCGTGTCAGGTGAGGGGAAAGAGCGAAGAAAAGCGCCGAAAATAAAGAAGGGCGGAGAAGATTTGGAAGAAGTGGTTAAGAGCAGGGCAGTGGGAGGGTAGGAGATCTGTAGGCGAGTGTGAAAGGGAAGAACCACCTTGGACGAAGGAGGAATTGGCCGGGTTACAAGCTGGATACGAGCTGGAGAACTCACCGAAAAGAAAACACGGTTTTGTTAAAAATAAAAACTCCCTCAAAAATGGACCGAGATGCAATAATCAGGTCAACTCCTGGATTAAAAGCTGAAAATGCTGTTAACTTTGAGAAGAGGAAGGTGTATGTAAAATGTACTCATGTGAAACAGATAGAGCATTACCTTGACCTGCTTCTCCACATTACGTTGCCAGTACACACAGAACGAGGAAAGGTAGGGGCAGAGTTTGAATTAATGCAGCCGCTAATCAGAAGAAGAATAAGAGGGCATGAGAGAAAGAAAATGATAAAAAGAAAGAGAGAGAATTAGAAACAAAGAAAGAGACAGAGAGAGAGACTGGAGAGCAATAATGGACTTTGATGCCAACGAACGTGAAACCTAATTTTTTAGAAGCGTTTTGTTTCTTTGTACAATACATGTAATTATTCTGGTAATTGCTATCATTTGCTAAGTATCTGAGCACTCCTGCAAAATCGGCCGTCTAGCAATTCTTGCTAGGGTTGTATCATGTTTTGATTGGTATTATATCATGTTTTTCTGATTACAGAACCAATGCCTTACTGTGGTTCTAGCTTAGTTTAACGCTGATGTAATTACAGTTATTGCTTGTTTCTAAATATTTTGTTGATTTTGATCCGTTCAAATATTGGCAAATTTGGTGTCGTATGGATGCAGAACGTGTTCTGATTGTTGCAACCCACAAAGCTGGATTGTTTCAGTGCCAAATATCAAAACAACTTCATGCCATAAAGGCATCAGTTTGAAAATCAATAAAGAAATTGTCATGAACGATATCTATGTCAATCGAGAAAAAGTGGGAGCCTTCGTAAAACAGTTGCTTAAGACAACAATAACATGAAGAGGATAGCGGTGCGATAGTGGTGCAGTCTCCCACCTCTTCTGGCAAATAAAATTCGTACGAGTCTTCTCAGAAAATGTACTAACGTTAGTGTCTGCATCATTTCTCCTCAATAACTATCCTTTGCATGGTATTGTTTTTTTGAGCTGCCATTTTGAGAGGGCTTCCACTTTTTCTCAATTGATATGAACATCTTCCATCTCAAGTTTTTATATCGATTTTTGATAATTGACACTGAGACAGTCCAGTTTTGTGGGTTGCAAAAATCAGAACACGGTCTACATCCGCAGTGTACCACTCAAAAAGTTTATAGTAATCGAGATTTATTTAAAACCTTTACCTCTATGAACATAGCACGTGATCACCATAACCGTATTTATTGAGTTCCAAAGGCAATCTACACGCTTTATATGCATGTTCACACGAATGACGCGGTTATTTCACAAAGTAATGGTAGTGCAAATATTAAAAGCCTCCCTCCCATAATTTGACGAGACCATCCCTGAACGCGTATCGTCCTTTTGGACTCATCAGCGTGGCCCGTCCCGTCATCACCAAAAGCCAAACCCTATATTTGCAATAATATGAAAAATGTAGCATCATTCTATTATATAACAAATTCCTTCGTACACATCACGCGCGTGGCGCATGATACCGGTACACACAATGGCTCGTTATCCTAGGTTTTGACGTCATGCGTCGCTTTGTTGCATTAGCTGCAAAACTGAGTGATTGAGAAAATGTTTAAAGTAGGCTACCTTCTTCTTTAAAAACTTATGCAAATTACGGATTATAAACATTTTTAATAAAAAAAGTGCAACAAGACATAAATAATAGGCGAAAGCGGTTAGGTCAAAATAAAGTCAAAATTTTGCAAAAATAAGATCAAAAATATATTTTTTTAGGTCAAAAAAAGTTATCGTACAGCAATTCAAAAAGTTTGTGTTCTTTATTTCTCAATCGTTCAGCTTCTACAGAAACAAAGAGTTCCCGAGTTTATGTAGGCTATGCATTTTAATCTGTTGTTTGCCCAAGTTGCTTGCTCGCCAAAGTCGCAACTTTTTTTGAGTTGGCACTTTAAGAAAATTCTCCTATATGTCTGGTACAAATAATAAAGTCTTTCGCTAACAGAAATCATATAATGAGCATTTTTTTAAAAGTATTGTGACAACGCTACGGGAACACTCAAACGCAGATCCGCTAATGAAACAAAGATGAACACATACCGAATACTGTACACATACCAAACCCTCTGATTGATTACAGAGCCCGCTGAACAGCGCCATAGTTATGATAAAATGTTTCTAAAGCTATTCTAAAGCAAAAGGGCAAAAATGTCTTTCTTGTGGTGCAATTTTACGCAGTGACACTGTTTTCTTTTGATTTCCCTTTAAACTTTCTCAAATCCTCGCTGGCTACGTGTTATGTACCATGTTCTTTTCTCCCCGCTTGACGTGCCCTGGGGAGTTTAAAGTGTCATTGTTTTTCCTCAAATGTTTGGTTTGACCCTGGTAGCTCTATAAAGCTATTATAAAGCAAAATACCAATAATATGTTCCATGAAATGCGATTAAACACAGTGACGTTGTTAATTTTGATTTCGCCCCAAACGTTCTTAAGTCCCTGCTGGCTACGCATTATGATTCATATTCGTTTTTCCTTTCTTAAGTATGCTCACAGAAGTTAAATAAATTCTTGCTTTTCCCAAATTTTCGGCTTTAATTCCGGTAGCTCTATAAAGCTATTATCAAGCAAAACAAAAAAATGTTTCTCGTAACTATGGTGCGATTTAACCCAGGCAGGCCGTACTATCACCCGTGCCGATTTAAAAGGTATCAATTAATGCAGCTGCGCCAGCTTAACCGTACAAACATTTGTAAGAGCCACAACGAAATGTTTTACTAAATATAAGCCATAGCTCATGTACATGTAATGGTGATCATGTTGGTTTATTAATTAAGACTAGAAGTATTCAAAACGAAAGAACGATGACACAAACTACCATTCGCAAGTTTTAAAAGTGCAAGGGGGTGTAACATAGCCAAAATTGATGGCGTCGCCCAAATGGTGGTCGTTTTGACTCATAAAGAAATGAGCTGTTTGGTGGTAGGTATGTTCGACGATTTGGTGGGCTCGCTTTTGTATTGATATTGGTGACATTAAGATTTTTTGCTTTAGTTCGGCCATAGCATGAAAAGGGGCTATGGCTTTCTATTAAGTGATACAACCTATTGCAATACACGCCTATTGCGCTCTTTTCAAACAAAAACTTTTCATCTTAATCCACTGTTATACAGGGAGTCCACAAAGTCTGGGTACATAGGAATTTTACTGTTTTATTTATGTTATTTTTCATCCTCACTGGATTGGAAGAAGAGGTCATGTGGAGTGGTACCCTCGTTTACCAAACTTTTCTCCACTTGATTTTTTTTGGGGTATGTTAAAAGAGAAAGTTTACTCATTGAAGATTGCAAATCTAAACCACTTGAGAGAACGCATTATCAGTCAGTGTGCTGAAATCGACGGCAATGTAGACCTATTCAATCAGGTTCACCTGAATTTTGCAACGCACATCAACTTATGCATTGAAAATAATGGAAATCATATTGAAAATTTAATTTCTTAACATTATAATTAAATAAAATTGTTTTGTTTTACAAGTATGTGTTTATCCCCTATGTACTCAGACTTTGTGGACACCCTGTAGATTGATGCTATTATTGTTTTATTTTGATCTTTTCTTAAATTTGCGATTTTATTACATTAAACTGGCCCCTAATCCAGACCTCCCTACTGTTAAATGAATATTAGCATTTTGGTGCCGATAGGCCTATCCTTGCAATTACAAATATCAGTAATGGGCTTTACCATTTATGTTTGCTATCAAAATGATATGAATAATTTTGCTTCATGGTGCTGTTTCCACTAAATAGTCGCAAGCATTGTAATGGCCTTTGTCATTATGACCTCACAATGCGTTTTGAGCCATTATTATTTGGATTGCTACTTCCCACTTCTTCGCCACTGTAGGCGAATTAATATGAACTAACGTCGCTGACTGCGTGCATGTTCTTTGACCCTGGCATAAACGCCGCCATGCAAAGAGCAAACTAACCCGAAATGAAGCACTCACAGTTGAGTTATAGCAGTAGCCGGGGCCCCTATTAATAATGTCGAGGTTAAGAACATCAAATCAGCTGGCTGCTGTGGCAGCCTTGCCCAATTGCAAAGGAAATTGCTTCAACATTTAGATCATAGCTCATCACTTGCATTTTGTTGCAAACGATAAGAAAGGACCATGTTTACCTCATCGTCATTTTCTTGGCCGATCACCAAGTATTTTGCTTGAAGTAGGCTGCATATTAAAATGTATAGACTTTGAGTCTTTTGAATAATTTGATTGATAATGTCAAAGATCCATACTATCAAGAAAGAACAGACAAAATGTACCAGAGGACTTAGTTTTTCTAGAAATTTTGTAAACTGTAGGCACTAAAATTTTGTGTGTTTCAAACCGGTAGACTACATTTGATAAACATTTACAGACTTCTGTTTTTGATGGATCTATTTGAAAACGTCGACAGACAATGCAAAAGAACTGCGCTTGTGAGGAAAAGTAGTGAAAATGTACCAAAGAATTAACTTGTTTAACAATTGCAAGTTTGTTAGCTGTAGTAGGATAATTGTACAATTAAAAATGAAACATCATGTATGGCAACCAAGTTTTTGATCAGCCATTATAAACTAATAGTCCGTGGACTAACTAGGCCCACCGTGCACCCCCCCCCCCCACCAATAAACAAAACTGTGTTTTTCTGGTAGTTTTTATGTGCTTTTTCATATTACATATGTTAACATTGAATAAACTCTTACGCACTACCGGTTTTGAGCCACTCTGTTTGTTGTATCGACAAAATTTTTTTTCCGATTTTGGGGGGGAAATAAAAACATTAATGGCAACATTTTTGTATTGAAATATCACAAATACACAAGTGACTACTCAAAATGTTAATACTGGAGAGCTTTACAAACTAAGTTTTGATTTAAGCAAATTTGATGAACGGTATGTCAACAAGAGCCATTAGGTAATCACCAGTTTTAACCAACGCTGGAAAGTTTGGTACGTAGTTTCTGTTAAATATAGCAGGCATTCCTCGTATGTCGAGTGCAACGATTTTTCAATCAGATCACTTCGTTCTTTCGACAAATTTTCTATTCAAATTTAACGTTTCGCTCCCCTTAGTTACCGGGGAGCTTCTTCAGAACACCGTAGATGTTAATAATGTGACATACAAACTGTACAACATAAAATTACAAAGACTACCTGTATTACTAAACACTAAAAATTATTTATCAACAGGGCAGGCAATCACGTAATAACAAAAACATTGTTACATCACAGATACAGGAGTGGCCAAGTGAAAAGTGTTGTGAGAAACATAAGACATTACTTATTGGAGACGAACACACTATAAACAGTCGGAAAATTCGCACCATCATTGCGATTAATAATGTTATTAATTCGCACCATTTCGCAGTTAAAAATTGATTAATTCGCAGTTAAAAATTCGCACCATCATTGCGATTAATAACATTATTAATCGCAATGATGGTGCGAATTTTCCGACTGTTTATAGTGTGTTCGTCTCCAATAAGTAATGTCTTATGTTTCTCACAACACTTTTCACTTTGCCACTCCTGTATCTGTGATGTAACAATGTTTTTTGTTATTACGTGATTGCCTGCCCTGTTGATAAATAATTTTTAGTGTTTAGTAATACAGGTAGTCTTTGTAATTTTATGTTGTACAGTTTGTATGTCATATTATTAACATCTACCGTGTTCTGAAGAAGCTCCCCGGTAACTAAGGGGAGCGAAACGTTAAATTTGAATAGAAAATTTGTCGAAAGAACGAAGTTATTGATTGAAAAAACGTGGTTTCAGTTTATGACAGTTTAACATACAATGGAGTGTGATACCATTCAAACAATCTTTACTGTAATGCTTTGTGTTGAAATTCACCAAGCTTTTTAACTTTTATTTCTTTACTTTTTGTTTGGCAACACTTCCATGGGATATTTTGTTTTTCTTTGTCTCGTGTTAATCGAAATGGTGTTTAGTACCGTAGATTATTGCAATTGTAAGCGGTTGCCAAACTGCTAGGTCACAGGTTCAATTAAGTTTGTAGTGATTGAAAGTCGTTTCGAGTGATTTTGTTGGATTTTGGACGACTAACTCAGTTTTTCTAGGCGAACAAGATTAAAACGTAAAGACAATTTAACACCGAAATTATTGCTTCTAAACGTTCTAAACATTTACAACAAATTACTTAAGTTATATTTGAAGCAGAGAAAGAATTTTGTAAGTTTAGTTTTTGAATAAAAGTTTACCTTTTCAAGCCTAATAACTGAAAACCCTCCCCCAAACGATTTGCAACTCTTCTTGCGCATTCTCATTCGTGGGAAAGCTGAGAGATCAAAATCAGAGAAAATAGAGCTTCTCGTTTCATCCATTGGTCAGGACCTGTGTCGGGCAGCAACTAAAGGCCAGTGGTCACAACCGAAACACATTCTGCTTTGCATGACATTAGACCACTTCTCCCGGAGTGTCAAACCGAGCATGTTTATGAACCAACTGGGTCATTCAGAGAGTTACTCCTCTTCATTAGAACTTGAAACCGCACTTGCAGAGGCTCATACCATACTAACACTCCAAATAATTTGAAATACTCATCACCCACAATAGATTATCACCCAATCATTGATCACCTTACTACAAACTACTCCACTGTACAAGAGTGCCTTAGAGCAGGAGTGTCAAACTCGCGGCCATCAGAGCCTTTCAATACGGCCCGCGAGACGGTTCTAAAGTTTTTAATGAATTTCACTTCGTGCCACAGAACTCGATTTCTGATTAACGAAGCCTGAAGAAGGGCGATGGTGTGGAGATGCTGGGAGAGGTAATGACCTTTTTTTTTTGAGATCGACCTCGCTGCGGGCTGCATCATAGAGACCGTTGCCCGGAGCAGTGGTGATCTACAAATCGAAAACATCATGCGGCACGATTGCTAACATGCAATGTGGCCCCCAGAAGCCCAGGAGTTTGACACCCCTGCTTTAGAGTATTAAAAAATGCATCGCAAGAGGTCGCTCAGAAATACGCTGTCACAACATTTGACTTAGGCTTGTGCATAAAGGCTTACTCTATTATTTGGAATAATCCAAACTTCTATGATGACCACATTGTATTGATAGGATCCTTTCATTTGATCTGTGCATACCTAAAATGATTGGTAAAAAAATGAATGAGTCTGGATAAGCTGATGTGCTGTTGGAAACGGGGGTTATATCTGTTGGTTTCATCAATGACGGCAAAAACTAATATCCGGCAAAAACTAAAGTCGTGCAATAAATTGCCACAAAGTCATGGCTAAAAGCCTGGAAAGACTGCTTCTTGACAAATGTTATCAGTGATTTACTCTTTTCAATTTCATCGTACATAAATGCACGTTCTGTATTTGGTGTCTGACGCACTGATGACTTTTTTATTCGAAATTTTACGAACTTAGGAGCGTTTGTTGACCAATGGAAGCCTTAAGAAAAGCTGTTTTTAACAATAACATTCCTGAAAATTATCAATAACATCTTTAATAAAATGCTCTGGTAAGTCTGTATGTATTTTCAAGGTGTGACACGGCAAGTTCTTTTAAAGGCATTTGGAAAAGTGAAGCCGATAAAACTTCTTCAAAAGAAGCCAGGCTTTTAGGCTGTTTTCAAGAGCCCCAGAAAGTTATGGGATGTGTTTGAAGATTTTTTTCTTCAACTGGAAGATTTCACGTGTTCCATGTACAAGCCCAGAGGTAGCCGTTTAACCGTTGATGATCTTCGCTTCGAAATGGTTTTAAAGAAATGCTGTGGCAAAGAAAATCAACTGAATCTAAAGAAAAGTGCCGAATGGTCATCCCTTCCACCCCCTAGAGCCTGCTTAATAGAACACCTAAAAAGAGTGAACTACCAAGAGGAAATTTGGAAAGGATTCCGTATTTCCAAATTAGTTATTCCATCACCAACTGGGAACAATGAATGGATTGTAGTAAACAAAGTCGTTGAGCCAAAATAGTCTGATAGGAATATATTTCCAACTCATCTCGCTGACATTTTGGACAAAGCAATTGAGACTAAGAATGAACATAGACTAGTTGATGGGAACATAGACAAAATTGACGAGGAAAGTGATGAAGAATCTGAATCTAAAACAGACAATGATAGCGACTAAAAATAAAATCAAAGCAAACAAAAAATTTACATAAAAAGAGAACTTGTTAATGATTAAAAGGCGTTTAGTTGATATATTCTAGTTGCATAATTTGAATATTTCCTTGAATAAATCAAAACTTACTTTGTAGAGCTCTCCAGTATTAACATTTTGAGTAGTCACTTGTGTATTTGTGATATTTCAATACAAAAATATTGCCATTCATGTTTTTATTTCCCCCCCAAAATCGGAAAAAAATTTTTGTCGATACAATAAACAGAGTGGCTCAAAACCGGTAGTGCGTAAGAGTTTATTCAATGTTAACATATGTAATATGAAAAAGCACATAAAAACTACCAGAAAAACACAGTTTTGTTTATTGGTGGGGGGGGGGTGCACGGTGGGCCTAGTTAGCCCACGAACTATAATCCTTAGCTTCAAGTAATCAAAATCACATATTGCTAGAAAGAATAGCTATCATGATAGAAGTGACTAGTCGCCATAGAGAGTGCACTCTTTTGACGCCGAACTTCAGCCAGATGCGCGCTACACAATCAGAAATGCAATAACTTTGTTAATTAGTTTATAGGGCCACAAATAATGCTGCCAGGTAAAAACCAATCATTTGCATAGGGAACATGTACAGGAACATGCATTTCATAGCAGTTTTACAACGTATTTTTTGACAAAATTGGTAAAGTATTGATATAAGTCACTGCAGTTGTAGACGCTGAATGACATTTATTTTGCAAGCGTCGAAAAATTGTGAACACAGACAATGGAAACTAGTCGAATAATGAACATTTGTTTGCACATAAGCCTTAGTAAAGCCAGAGATTGCTTTTAAGACAACCACTTACTGTAATTAGTTTGCAAATATAATGTTACAGAGCGCTGCTTTCATGGAAGCGCTTAAAACAGGGTGAAGGGTGCAGGTCACTTTGCACTTTTTGGCATACAGATACTAAACGACGTTTGCAAGCTTTACCGTGTCTATATTTTGGCTGGCCCTTGATCACAACATGGTCGAATTTATCTGCACACAAATTTTTCAGCACTTGTTTAATATACCGTATTTGCTTGTTTTGTAGCCCGGGCCCTTATTTTTTTCAACCAAACTCACTACCAGGCCCTTATTCAAACGGGCCCTTATTCAAGCACGGGCGCTTGTTATTTTCAAAGTAAAATTATGCACAAAAATTATCGTTGAAGACAAATATTTCACGACATTAATCCTTTTTCCATGTCAATTTATTCACGTCAAACGCAAATTATTTACGTCTAAAGAGTAATTCCCTCATATTAGTTTAAATTACTAACAAGAAGTAACAAATCAAAATTTTAGCTGCTTCTTATTTCCTATTGTTCTCTACCACTGAAAAATCAGCTTTTACATCGGGTGCGTATTCAAGCACGGGCCCTTATTTATTTTTAAGTTCTATTCACACGGGCGGCTATTTAAACGGGCCCTTAATCAAAACCGGGCGGTAAAACGAGCATATACGGTATTGCAAGCTAGATAACTTTTTTCGCTTGGATGAAACAAGCATTGTGACGGCTATTTTCCTCATGAAAGCATGCATTCGGATATTTTTGAGGTAAATTTTCTTGTACAGCAACCAAGCATTACTCATAGCACCATTGAGGCTCTATGGAAAAAACGGCTACCATCACTTTTTTTGAGCGAATGGTAGCAACAAATCAATCAAATAGATCCACTCCTCCAATTTTTTTTATTATACAACATGAGAGTGTGTGCCATCAGCACATTGGTTTTCTACTTTTCCGCTATCGACCACCGTTTGATAAAGCTCTCTGGAGCAGCACCAGCATAATTTGAACCTCATGTTACAATAGCTGTGTCATGCAAAAATACAACTGCATGTACACGATTGTCTGTACTGCAGTGATAAGAAACCCTTCTCAGTTTCTTTATTGTTTGTTTTGATGGAACTGCTGCATTTTCCAAACGATTTTGCCTAATAGTAACCAGACCTCCGATGCCACGTTTTGAAAGCTCATCAAGCAAAAGAGGTAAAAAGGTTGTCAAAGGCAACACAGAAACCACTCAACAAACTACCTTTTTTCTACAAGACCCAACGCTACATTAGCACCTTGGCCAAGGCTTGTATTTAACAGCTTAGTATCAGCTTTACAGTATGGTTCAGCGTGAAATCAGTAGCCATCAGTAGAAACAAGACACCACAATATGAGCCAAAACGAATTTTGGCTTGCCGCATATAAACTGTTTGGTTCCATATTTTCCAAAGTATGGAATCACAGTTTCATCGATGCTATGGTCACCAGTGCTGAAGCGCTTTTTAAAGTTTGAATTTAGTATATCAAATAGATAATGCTTCTTGTAGTATCGGTCAGCATTTATTTCAGCATTGTTGGCAAAATGAAAATTTGAAAATATATCGCTAAATTGCTTTCGGCTAATTGCATTTGGCCCTGCTGCACAGAGAGTGTTTGGGGCAACTGCCCAATTTAATTTATGATAAGCCACTTTGCAATGTCCACAAAGCAAAATGATTACAATTACAGTTTTGCTTTCATTTTCATCTACCGCTCATTTAAAATTTTCCCATATTGAACAAGACAGCTTCTCAGTCTTACACTAAATTAGTAATGAGCACAAACCTACGGTAAGCTTCCTAGACTATAACAGGATAACATTAAAATACAGAAATTTGCGGAAATTCATGTTGAATTACGGATAACTGAATCACAGAAATACGAAAATTCATATTAAACATGAAATTACTGAAATACAGAAATTCATTTTGTAACAGGAATTACTGACTTACCGAAACATGGAAAAGTTGTTGGCCCCAACTAAAGAGATATCAAAATTGCAGAATACGGAAGTTTATGGAAGTCAATAAACACTAAAAGTATAACCACTCAATTGGCAATAGTTGATAATTGAGATGAATTAATCTAAGTGTTTGCATAAATTTCCGTATTTCTGCGATTTCTGTAACTTGATGGTGTTTTCTCTGAATTTCAGGAAAAATTTCCGTGATTTCGTAAATTTCCGTATTTTGATGTGGTTCCTATAACAGGCTTTACAGTTTGCTATTGGGCTATAAACTGAACAAAATTAAGATACAAAACAATAATGCAGTCACTCAGATCTTCGTCACAAGCAACAAAAAAGAATAAACTGGCTATTTTAATTTCTTGATTGCATTTAACATTGATTTAAATTCTGACCTCGTTATAAGCCACTGGCAACTTTAGCTGTTAGCAACAAATTTACTCATTTTATTTTGACAAAAAAGACAACAAGTCCACAAAACCAGGTTCGGAAAAACAAGCACGTATTTATCGCTCATAATTTGTTGTGATTTTCACCATTTCAAACTTTATTCATCTTTTTCTGTTGCTTATTGGTTTCCCGACCAGATCACAGACTCAATAATTACTGTTTTTTCAAGCTGCTCATTTTCATTCAGTCGTTTTAGAGTTTCCACTCAAAAATAATTTTTGTTGAAATACTGTAACATTTTCTGCAAAAACTGAGCTTTTAGTTGCTATGAACGCTGGTAAAACATGACTAACAGCAGTAGAACAATTGAAATTTTTTTTCGCGTGTCTTTTTGGTAACAAAAAATGCCAAATGGCGTTTTATGATTTAAGGGATTTTGATGTAATTTTCACACTCGACAACGATATCAATATGCTGACACATTGCAAAGTTTTATGGCGGGACCGTCAAAAACGGCTCATCAGAATAACTACGAACTCGGATCAGAATCGTGGTGCATTTATTGCTCGCTAAACAAAATAACGATCAACTGTGAAAACATGTGCCCGGTCCAAGCCAAATTGAACGTCTTTCCAAAAGAGGGATTTCGATATAATTTTGACATTCGACCACGATATTGATTTGCTAATATGTTGCGAAGTTTCATGGCGAGACCGCCATAAACGGCTCATCAGAATTACTACGAACACCCGGTGATTATGACGCGAGTTCATAGTTATTCTGATGAGCCGTTTATGACGGTCTCGCCATAAAACTTCGCAACATGTAAGCCAGGGATATGGAAGCGGAAGTGCGAAAATTCCACCGCTTCCGCTTCCATATAGAAGAGAAGAATGGAGGGAGAAAAACAAATTGGTTCTGCTATCCTTCGGAGAATAGCGAATAGGGAGAGCATAAACATTAAGAAATGAGAGCCAGGAGGAGTCGTTTAGAGAGATGTTGACCCCCACATAATCAGATTAGGGGTCAAGCGAAGTAAGAGATAGGGTAAAAAGCTCAGAGAAAAATAAGCCCTGCCTGATGAAAAGGATGACGCCGCCGTTGGCGTCTGTGACATTAGTAGAAAAAAATACCAGATTGGGAGTGGGGGTCATCGGATCGTAGAGCAGAGAACCCAGGGATCCGGAAAAAGGAAGATAAATTAAGGTTAGATTCCTGGATACAAATAAGATCAACGGGATGAGACAAAATGAAGTATAGAAGTTCAGTGCTCCTGGCTAGGAGACCCCTAGCATTCCAATGAAAAACACTGAGAGAGTTAGGGAGGGGAAGAGGAAGCAGGAGGTAAAGAGAAACAGCCAGGAGCATAAGGCCGTGGTAAGGGTGCAGAGGGAGAAGATACAAAGTGGACGGAAAAGGGATAGGTGGTTTGAAGGCGACCGTGGGGTGTGAGTGCTACATTAGCAGAAGGGGCCACTTGGGCCAGATCGAGCAGTGGAGGTATACCAGCTGGAGGAGTTCGAGGAGGAAGTCACAGTGCTGGTAGGTGTAGCATCTCCAAAAAAAGCAGGGACGCAGCAGGGGGAAAGTTCTAGAAGTGAGAGCTACCTAGAATTCTGAATCTAGAAAAGGAACTTAGTGATCGAGCACTTTGAATGAACCCAGTTAGTGCATGTGCAGCATTGCACTGACCTACCCTGCCAGGTCACATTTCCAGCGCACACTAAACAGTGAAAGATGGGACCAAGGTTAGGATGAACGTTGTCGTTTATCAGGAGAAGGAGTAGAATGAGAAGACGGGCAAGAGAAAGGCAGGAGAAGAGAAAAGACAGGCAATTTTATAGAGGCTGCATGCTACTCTTCTGCAGTTGTTCAGGGAGCTGCACGGTGAAAAAATGGTTTGTGTGAGGGGAGTGCTTGGGGCAACTGGGACCCTCGAGAAGGTCAACAGCTATTTTAACCCAACCCAAATGGAGTTGGGGACTGCACCACCACGTTGATGCAGGTGTTGATTGGTGCAGTTTAATTTTGCTTGCTTTACATGTATATACTATATATACGACAGAAATTTTGCACTTCACTATCCAAAAAGATCGAAGTCAATTATTGTTTTGGGGACGGACAGAAGGTTCGTAATGATGATTAAAGTTAAAGTTAACTCAAAGTCAGAGTTAGTTGAAGATAGAGAGGGAAAATCAGCGCTATTTGGTGTAATTTGTTGTTGTGACAACAGGTTATTGTCGAGAGCTGCAATATGTGGTCATACGGTTTAGATCTGAGAAACATTAGATTAACTGTTGTAAAAGTAGTTGTAAGTATTGATGGAACTTATAATAGCTGTCTATTTGTTGAAGTGTTTAATTATTTTATGAATTGTAGTAACAAAATATTTTGTTTTCTTGCAAGCAATTCATGATATCTAAATTTTTGTTGGTGGGTGTTCTGTGACAAACGCGAAAGTACATTAGTGGTTATGCCAACACGATGGCGTAGTGGTTAGAGCGTCCGCTTCGCAGTCGGTAGACCTGGGGTTCATTCTCCTTGTCGAGTCATACCAAAAGACTTTAAAAAATAGCATCCGCAGCTTCCCTGCTTGGCGCTCGGCATTTAGGGGAGGTTGTGGAGAACAAGCCGGCAAGTTCGCTTGTTGTGTCCTTGGGCAAGGCACTTAACGGGACGCCCCACCTTTATATGGAAGACAGGTGGCCCATGCACCTCGAAAAAGGCAACTCCCAAGCGAGTGCGGACTTCCCGTCCAAAGTGTAGCGATACAATTCGCTTTCTCGTGAATGGAGGATAAATATGGCAAATAAAACAAAAACAACAAAAAATGCGATGACAAAAAGATTGAAAAGCATTGTACTACATTCAACACGAGTTTTAATATCTAAGAAAAAGAAACGCAGAGTAGTTCGGAACAATAAGCTCAAGTGAAGTAGATAAAGTAATAGCAGTTAATGAAGGTTTATGTCTTCTCAAAATGATTAAGTATAGAAGAAGGCAGGGTACAGACCAACAAAAATTAAAAAAAATTGTCAACGGTCGTTTTTTTCGTTTTTTGTTAGTGGAAGCGGAAGCGAAAAATAACCGCTTCCCCATCCCTGATGTAAGCAAATCAATATCGTGGCTGAGTGTCAAAATTATATCGAAATCCCTCTTTTGGAAAGACGTTCAATTTGGCTTGGACCGGGCACATGTTTTCATAGTTGATCGTTATTTTGTTTAGCGAGCAATAAATGCACCACGATTCTGATCCGAGTTCGTAGTTATTCTGATGAGCCGTTTTTGACGGTCCCGCCATAAAACTTTGCAATGTGTCAGCATATTGATATCGTTTGTCGAGTGTGAAAATTACATCGAAATCCCTAATCGGAAAGATGTTCACCTCGGCTTGGACCGAGCACATGTTTTGATAGTTGATCGCTATCTTGTTAGCAAAGGATAGAGCTTTTTTCTTGTGCTTATTGTCGTTCAATTTAAATCGCGAGTTTTCCTGCGAGAAAAAGCGGATCTTTTTTTCTGCCAGAATGACGTTGCAGTTTCACCTCGTTAGCACGGACCCTATTAAGTCGGATATCGGTTAACTCCGACTATGACCAAGAAAAAAAAATGGAAAAACATTCCAAGATTTAGAAAAAAAATGTTTCAAAATTTAAAAAATGTTTGGCAAATAAATCTCATTTACAGTGTACTGGTGTACTGTACATTAATGATTTACATGTTATGAAGGTAAGGTAAAAGAAAATAACCTCGGTAATAGCCGATAATAACAGTCGATATCGGTACAGGTTTGTTTGCTAGGCTAGGCTAGCCCAACGTAGCCTTCGTCCGGTGATTTACTTGAATAAAAAAATTAAGGCAGTGGCTATTTTGCCGTTGATGGCAATTTACCCTCAGAGACTATTTTGCCGTGAGTTATTTGTGATTGGTCAATCTTAATGACGTACTAAACATGTGACTTTTGGTCGTTTCTGATTGGTCAATTTTAAAAACCAATTAAAATAATTTTGCACCCCCAGGTCTCTATCCCCCACCCTGTACACTCCCTTCCAGTAAACACTGCCCCATACATTTACATATCGGGCCTGCCTCTTTGGTGTACACTGCCTTTCTTATAATGCCCTGCTAGCTGAGATTCAAACCCACAACCATGATATCTCAAGACCAGCGCACTATCCACTACACCACAGTGTCACTGGTTTATTTGTAGCAAATATGGCTATATAAACACACATGAATGATTACGGCAAAATAGATTCCAAGGGCAAATTGCCGTCGACTGCGAAATAGCCACTGCCAAAAAATAAATGAATATACAAATAAATAAATTTCCTATTTTAATGTTATAAAGGTAAATGTGGTAAAACAAAGTAGCCTATATAATAACCGCATTTTTACCTAAACTTCGTGACCCTAGACATGTTTATAAGCTATGGCTTATAGGCCGTCGGTTAAGTCAGACAATCGGCTAACACGGACACCCTTCCCCCCAGCTGTCCGAGTTAACGAGATGAAACTGTACGAGGTGTGTCCGAAAAGTAACGAGACTTGTGCTATAAAAACTTTATTGAAAAATATTGAAATATACCAAAGTCAAATTCCTTCAAAGTAATTTCCTTCCACTTTAAAACACTTGTACATTCATTTTTTGCAGGATTCAATACCCCTTTGGAAGGCATTTTTTGGGATCTTTTTGAGCTCCGCCGTCGTGGCCATTTTGATGGAATCGACGTCAGAAAAATGGGTTTTCTTAAGAACAGATGTGATCTTGGGGAAAAGGAAAAAGCCACAGAGGACCACATCGGAGGAATATGGGGGTGGGGGTGTTCCAAAGTTGCAGTGTTCTTTTCTGCGAGAAACTGACGAATAATCAGGGTTGTGTGAACCGGAGCTTTATCGTGATGGAGCGTCCATGCACAGGCTTCCCAAAGGCTCTGCCTCTTGTCACGCACTGTTCTCACGAGGCGCCGAAAAATGTCATTATAGACGGTTTGGTTCACTGTTTGGCCTTGGGTTAGGAATTCAAAATAAATGATGCCTTATATATCGAAGAACACAATGAGCATCACTTTTACTTACTTTGACTTCCTTGCTTTCATTCACTGGCCTTGGGGATCCAAACGCTTACACATGGACGCTCCATCACGATAAAGCTCCGGTTCACACAACCCTGATTATTCGTCAGTTTCTCGCAGAAAAGAACACTGCAACTTTGGAACACCCCCACCCCCATATTCCTCCGATGTGGTCCTCTGTGGCTTTTTCCTTTTCCCCAAGATCACATCTGTTCTTAAGAAAACCCATTTTTCTGACGTCGATTGCATCAAAATGGCCACGACGACGGAGCTCAAAAAGATCCCAAAAAATGCCTTCCAAAGGGGTATTGAATCCTGCAAAAAACGAATGTACAAGTGTATTAAAGTAGAAGGAAATTACTTTGAAGGAATTTGACTTTGGTATATTTCAATATTTTTCAATAAAGTTTTTATAGCACCAGTCTCGTTACTTTTCGGACACACCTCGTAGTTGCTTTTTGACTTTATCTCCCAATCCCAGATCCAACTCCGGTTCCAACTTTCTGGTCAGAGTTTTGATTCTCACTATTTTGTAGCTAGTAGTGAGTCTCGCTGTGGCGAGCAACCTAAGGTCGAAAAACAAAAATTATCCGACCGTCAAACTGACTTATGTGGTCTATTGTTTGTGTTTGGTGATGTATAATATACGGTAATTGTGCTTAATTTAAATAATGTGCTTGTTTGGATAAGTGACAGTAGTTACAGTATTCATGATAAGGAGAATGCAGGTGGAGTGTCAAAAAAGTTCTACATGTGTTTTGTTGATGTGGAAAAAGCATTTTAATGGAGTTCCCGAAAAGGTGATAGTGTGGGCCATGACATAGAAGAGTTTTTCTAGAAGTAATGATTTGAGAAATTCTGACCTTATACCGATATAATGGTCTTCTACGTTATTTGAGCTGCTGTGGAACTAGGGATGGGCAATTCAGAATACCAAATCCAAAGGATTCGAATCCCAAACTATCCGAATCCAATAGGATTCGGTTAATATCCTGCTTGCAAGATTTATCACGTTGCTTGTTCACAGATTTTCTTTTTGTAAAAGTATTATTTGCACCCAACGATCCAAAAACTAACTTGCACACACAAACATTGATCGAATGCGTCCATTTTCTCATGATGCACACATGTGCAGACATAATTTGATTGCACTGCAATAAACTTGTTCTGTGGTTGTGCTTTTGTTGTAAACTTGTAATAAATGCATTCATATTGATTGTGCTAATCGCCAAAAAGGATTCGGATTTGGATTCTGGATTCGGTTTAACTATTCTAGAATATTCTAGAATAGTATATTATTCTGAATTGCCCATCCCTATGTGGAACCTTGCCATTTGTATACACTCTGTTCCAAAAGTCTGTTCAAATTGTTAGTTATACAAATGGCCAATCAATTTTTTCCATAAAAAACTACGTAAATTGGACTAATCTGTTCTAGACCGACAGATAATTACCTATGTAATCCCTAATGATACGTACTTAAGCACATATTACATATAAACCAAAAAGGTATATACACTAAGTACTGGTACATTTATTAAACCAATAAGTCCTTAATTGCTCTTCACCTCTAGGTACTAAATTGGCATAATTTGATGGTGAAGAAGGAAATGTTTTAATTAGGCAGTGGCTATTTCACCATCGATGGCAATTTGCCCTTGGAATCTATTTTGCCGTAATCATTCATGTGTGTTTATATAGCCATATTTGCTATAATTACACCAGTGACACTGTGGTGTAGTGGATAGAGCGCTGGTCTTGGTTGTGGGTTCAAATCTCAGCTGCCCAGGGCTTTAAAAGAAAGGCAGTGTACACTGAAGGGGCAGGCCCAGCATGTAAATGTAAGGGGCAGTGTTTACTGGAAGGGAGTGTACAGGGTGGGGGATAGAGACCTGGGGGTGCAAAATTATTTTAATTGGTTTTTAAAATTGACCAATCAGAAACGACCAAAAGTCACATGTTTAGTACGTCGTTAAGATTGACCAATCACAAATAACTCACAGCAAAATAGTCTCTGAGGGTAAATTGCCGTCAACGGCAAAATAGCCACTGCCTTTTAATTACGGTTTGGAAGAAGGGTCACTGTCCATAGAAGCATCACACAACATCAATTCTGAATTTTTTCTCCTTCTGGTGTTCTTTCCTTTTTCTGTATTTTGATGCTAGAGGAATCTTGAGATTTTTGCTTTATAAACTTATCTAATGTTGTTTGCCTTTGACAGTTTATCTTCTTTTGCTCTATAAATCACAGTATGGGTCCAAATCGTGGAGCAGCATGCAAATGATGAGTCAAAAGTTGTGTGAACATATGGGACGAATAGCAAGTTGTACGAATAGACAGGCCTACAAATGACCAGGTTCCACTGTATTTGTTCTGAGCATTATGCGGGAAGATGTTCATTCACTGTGTGAGTGCTGATGCTCTGTTTGCTACTCTTCTGTTAAACTTGGCCACCATGACTAGTATACTGCTTTGCCTTGCCACCTGTTTGCCACATTAAGATGATGGCATCCTATTAAGTGTCTTGCCCAAGGACACAATAAGCAAGCTTGCTGGCTTGTTTTCCACACTTTCCCTATTGTGCTGAGTGCCAAACAAGGAAGCTGTAAATATCATTTTTTAAGATCTTTTGGTATGACTTGACTTGGGAAATGAACCCCAGGTCTACTAACTGTGTAGCAGATGCTCGAACCACTATGCCATCATGCCGGTTACGAAGATGTGTATGATGCAAAGGCAAGAGTAGTAGTGGGATTGTAGTTCTCAAACTGATTCACCTGTTTTTAGGACAGTGGCTCTCAAACTGCATCACAATGCCCTGGTGTGTGTTGTTTTAATTGTTCAAGGGCATTGAACCATAATTTGGTTTTGGACCAGTAGGTTTTTGGCGTGTTCAAGGTTAAGTAATCACACTAAGTTTAAACTTACTTTATTAATAATCCACTTAATCGAATAGAATAACATGTAAACATAAAATACAAAAATCAGTTGGTAATTTAACATTTTTGTATACTAGCTTTATGGAATTTATAAGTCACCTCTGTCCCAGTTTCATACAGATTCAAACTGTAAATGTTAAGCATTGTTTGGTGAGCCATCAACTATTGCTGGAACCATGTATCAAAAATATAGGTAATGCGAAGTATATGAAATATATAATTTGGGTTAAATTACATTAAAATTCGTATGAACACTAGCATGAATCCATGGGAATATTGAACAATAATGAGAATGAAACGCTACAGGCTAATAATTTCAGAAGTTTTGCTAGCAAAAAAGTTCAGAACATATATTCTCTATTTATTTTCTTCTTGCGGAGATGATATCAGCATGAAGTAGAATAGAGATAAGTGCGATGATAAATCTTTGGTAACATGGTTTGGATGGAAGAATAATGCCAGATGAATGGCAAACAGTGGGTGGGTACCAATATCCAAAGGACTCGTAAAAAATTGTAATGCCTTCTGAGGAGTAAAGCTGTTATAAAGGTTAATGACTGAATGCTAGAAAGAAGGATTAGAGAATTAGTGAATGTTGATGCAATGCAGTTTGGCTTTATGCCTAGCAGAGGAACAACAGTCACATTGTCTGTTGTAAGAAGGATGCAATAATAATATAGAGATAAAGAGAAAAGTTTTATAGGGCTATGTGTTTTGTGAATATTGAGTGCACATTTGTTGGAGCTTCAAGAGAATTGTTGGAGTCAGGGATGAGGAAAATACTGTAGGTTTACCAGAAGTAATTGTGAATGTGGTCATCAGCCTGTATCATGGGGTAAAGGTGAAAGTTAGTGTGTGTGATCAGGATAATGTGAAGAATTTTGGGTGCAAGCTGGTGTATATCAAAAATCTTTCTTGTCTCTGCTGCTTTTTTCAATTTCTGTGGATGTAATCACAAAGTTTGCAAAGGAATTTAAGAAGACTTGTTAATGAAATTTTATATGCAGATGACTTGCTTTTAGTACGAT
Organism: Trididemnum clinides; assembly: GCA_963675345.1. Classification (NCBI taxonomy): domain Eukaryota; kingdom Metazoa; phylum Chordata; class Ascidiacea; order Aplousobranchia; family Didemnidae; genus Trididemnum; species Trididemnum clinides. The sequence goes on from OY776303.1 coordinate 32,181,968, forward strand.
AAGTAAAAATGAGGAAAATGTGAAAAGTTTTTACCTAAGGTGAGATGTTTGAGTGCAAGAAGCTGAAGGTTAAATCAAAAAAACCAAAGTGATGATGAATAGTTCAAATGGAGAAATATTCAAGAGCAAAGGTAATTCATGTGCCAAATGCGATAAGAGATTAATGGGAAGCTTAGTGCTCTCCACCAAATGTGGTAAATCGATACATGGTAGATGCAAAAAAATAAAGGGAGTGACTTCAACTGTAGCAAAAGGTTTTTTTGTGAAGGGTGTGTTGAGACAATAAAAGGAATTGTAACACCAGATGAAGAATTATCGTTTTATGACCACATTGAGGTTGTGAAAAGTTTTTGTTAGTTAGGGAACAGGCTAAATGCCAGTGGTAAAAGTGAAGTAGTGGTGACAGCAAGAACAAGAATTAACATATTTTTCAGGCCATAAGGTGCACTTATAATCCTTTAATTTTCCCAAAAATGGAACGTGCACCTTATAATTTGGTGCATTTAATGTGTGGATCAGGTTGCACTTTGTCACCAACCAAGCTCTGAACAAATTTTATGTTGTAATAAGTGCTACCAACGTAATAGTACTTATCTCAATGCACTCTTTCTTAAGAGCAAACTTCTTTCTTTCTTGCAAACAAATTACCTGCTCTCATTCCCTTTACAAGTATGTTTTTTCTCTTCACTTACTCTCATTCCCTTCACAAGTGTATCTTTCTTTTCACTTTATACATGCATAAACACACACGTGCATCGTGCATGTATTTTTCAATATGTATGGTTCCTAGCAACTAGCCGTACACTTCTCACACAATGTGAGCACAACAATTGATTGTATGGTCATAACATACAAGTGTGGTACTGATTAAATGCATTTAGTTTTGGTTTCATTAAATGCGCCTTATAGTCCGGAGCAGCTTATGTATGAAAATAAACGTGTTAGGAGACGTTTATTGATACTGCGCCTTATAGTCCAGTGCACCCTGTGGTCCAAAAAATACGGTAGATGGCTTGTATTTAGAAAAAGCAGATAGTTGCTTCATGGAAGAAAAGTTTTTGTTAAAATGAGAAGAAGGATCTATCAGAGTAGTGTAAGGTTGGTGATATTGCATGCAAGGAAGACATGATATCTGAGGGAAGATGAGATGACAATTTTCAGAAATAAAAAAGCAATGATGTGAGCTATGTGTGGAGCTAAATTAATTGAGAAAAAGCTTAGCCGAGAGCTTATGGATTTGCTGAGTTTGGAAGAGTCTTTGACAGATTGGCCAGAGTTAGTAGAATGTAATGGTATGGACATGTTTTGAGGGATGGGATAATGTGTTGCAAAGGGCTTTGGATGTTAAAAGAGTGAGATGAAAGCATGAGAAACCAAAGGTGATGTAGCAACTCCAACTACAAACCACAAGTAGAAATTTGCCTACAACACTTGGCTTTATATACGATACACTATCTACTTTCAGCAGCTATCATGATAGAAGTGACTAGTCGCCATACAGAGTGCACTCATTTTAACTTAATTACAGTCGGATGCTTGCCATTGCACAACAACGGTGACCCTGACATGATGCTACATCTCCCCCGATGTAGTTGGATGGCAGCGTCTTCAGTCTAGCAGCACAAGCCATCATCGATTTGCTGAGCCGTAACATCAAGACTGCCTTTCAATTGATATCTTGGCAAGAATCTCACTTACTTCAACTGGCAAGCCTCACTCTCAAATGTTGGCAAGGAAGGCATGTTGTGACCTCAGCAAATTCCTCCCTTATTATGCACGTCTCTGCTAGCTGCAAGTGCTTGAGGGGAATTGTGTAGCAACCTCAGCAACTTCAACTACCAACCACAAACAGAAAGTTTACAACACTTGGCTTTATATACAGATCGTCATCTACTTTCAGTAGCTATCATAATAGAAGTGACTAGTCGCCACATGGAGTACACTCATTTTTACCCGGACTGCAGTCAGATGCCTGTTGTTGTGCAACAATGGTGTCTAACTGTAATCCAAGTTAGAATGAGTGCACTCTCTATGGCGACAAGTCACTTCTATCATTATAGCTACTGAAAGTAGATAGTGTTCCGTATATAAAGCCAAGTGTTGTTGGCGACTTACCAGTTGTGGTTTGTTGTTGAAAGTGCTGAGGTTGCTACACAATTCCCCTCCTCAAGCATGTGCAGCTAGTGGAGATGTGCAAAAGAATGGAGGAGGTTGCTGAGGTCACAACATGCCAGCCGAAGTAAGTGAGATTCCCATCAAGACTTCAATGGGAAGGCAGTCTTGACGTTAAGGCTTGACAACTTGATGATGGTCTGTGCTGCTTGACTGAAGACGCTGCCTTCCATCTACATCAGGGGAGATGTAACTTCTTCATGGGGTCACCATTGTTGCGCAGATGGCAGGCATCGTCCGGGTTAAAATGAGTGAACTCCATGTGGAGGCTAGTCACTTTTATAACAATAGCTACTGAAAATAGATGGCATTCCGTATATAAAGCCAAGTGTTGTAAGCGAATTTCCACTTGTGGTTTGTAGTTGAAGTTGCTGAGGTTGCTACAATGTGAAGAAGGCAAGAGGAAAAACATGATAGACTAATAAAAAAGGAAGATACTGCTGACCGAACAAAGTGGTGCAATGCTGTATATAAGCTTTCTAGAAAAGTAAGATGAATCTAGCAACCTCCATTAAACGAAAACAAAACCAGATTTAAAAAATTCAATCTCTCTGTCTTTCTCTTTCTGATGCAGATAATCAATAAGATTTTTTCAAAAGTGTTGTTAATATACAGTTGCAATCAGTAACTTGCTGCTTAAGAATCAATTTGCATGATTCTAACTAAAATTAAAGCAAATTGTATAAAGATTAATTCAGTCAGTTGTCAAATAAATAAAAACAAAAAAGTTGATTTACAATCTTTAAGAGAAAAATCTGATGACTGAAGGTAACAAACCTAAAACAAAATATCACAAATATAGTGATCCTTCTTTACACTTTGGGTCATTTTTATGTTGCAAAACAGTGAATCAAAATCTGCAATATTCTCTGGTGCATTACAAGTCAAAGTTTTTTAAATGCATCCCATAGATAAAAATTTGAGAACTATTGTTACAGGAGTTTGAGGTAAGAGATGGTGTACATCAACAATCTGTGTTGTTGCCACTGTTGTTTGCAATAGTTGTGGGTTTTATTACTGAAAAAGCAAGAAGGGCTGTTATCAATGAGTTGCTATATTCAGCTCATCTTGTTCTTGTGAATAAAACCATGGATGATTCAAAAGAAAGATTTTGCAATTGAAAGAAAGCACTGAAGAATAAGGGTTAAAAGTCAACAATAGAAAATGGAAAGTAATGGTAAGTGGGTCAGAAGGTGAATCATTAAAAAATAAGATAGACCCGCATGCCGTTTGTGTAAGGAGAGCAAAGACCAATTCAGTATTGTGTACAAAATATGGAACTGGGCTCATGGCTGATGTGAAAATTACCATTAGGTTGACAATGTGTTTTGTTTGCTCAAGATGTAAGGTAAATGGTGGATTTGATGAAGAAGTTGTGAATGAAGTGGAGACATTGAATAGGTTTTGTTTTGTGGGAGACCATCAAAATACTAGTGGCTGTTGTAAAGCAGCAGTCATAGCAAAAGTAAGAATTTATTTAGTGAGGTGTAGGGAATGCAGAGTATTGTTACTTGGATATAGGTTTCTGCTGAAGGTGAAAGGAAAGTTTATTGCTTTTCCATAAGATTAGCAATACTTTATGGCAGCAAGACATGGTGTTTAAAAGAAATAGGAAAAGCAATTTTCAGGGGAACATATATGATAAGGGCTGTGTGTGGTCAAAAAGCACTCCTCAAAATGATTACTCAAGAACAGATGAACATGCTGGGGTCAAAAGAAACTGATTGTACCAAACAGACATAGTAGGCATAGTACAGGAATAATGGGATTAGAGTTAGTTTGTACAGGCATAGTAAGATTAGGGTTAGTTTGCACCACGCCTCTTATGCCTGTAACCACCCAAAAGAAACTGTAGGTGGTTCAGCAAAAGCTAATGGAGTTCGATTATACAGACAAGTGCTGAGTAGAGTGTGTTGAGAATTGCTTCAGATCTTGAAGTGAGTGGCAAGAGAAAGCAAGGATCAAAAAAGACCTGGAAGAAGCAAGTGTAAGAGGAGACTGAGAAAATTGATTTAAAGATGAAGGATGTCCTGAATCAAATGAAGTAGTGAGATGGAGTGCATAGAATTGCTGAAGGAGGGGTGTTAATCTGAACAACTCCATAAATGGGATAGAACTGGATAAAAACTGAATTATTACCACATTTGTAAGGGACGTGCATATTTACGAGTAGTGTTATCAAAACTTAAAAAAAAAGTGTCTTTTGTGATTGCAGTATGAATTTACATCCTAAAAAGCTAGATTTAGGCAGTGGCTATTTTCCTGTCAACAGCATGTTACCCTTGCAGACTATTTTGCGGTGAGATGTTTGTGATTGGTAATTTTAATAACAAATTAAATATTTGCCTTTCGGTCGTTTCTGAATGGTCAATTTCATTAATTAATACAAAAAAGGTTGGTCAGTATCTGGCTGAACTAAAACATGATGAATTTACAACTAACCATATGGCTGTAAGCAAAAGATGATAAATTAATACAGTAAGCATCTAGCGATTATATTTCAAAAGTTATATTGTACCATATTTGTAACAAAAACTAGAGAAAAAAGTTTACACCGCTAAAGGTCAATAAACATGGGGTAGACCATCACCATCCAACCTATTTATAACATTGGTGTACAAGTTAGTAAACCGTGCTTCAGCAGTAAGTTGTAAAAAGCAGTTGGTTTTAATTTTCAAACTGCGAAAGATACCCTAATCAATTGAATGATCCAACGGTACAATATGTTTGTTCTGCTTAGTGAAATATCAATAAAGAGCATTTTTATATTGCTTGTTGCATATATTATTTTTTACCGGAAGAACAGCAACAGTTTCTGCAATGCCTGGTATTCAAGAATATCTTCCTAACTATGCAGTGTTTGACAGCAACATTGATGCTTAAATACTTTTTTTAATTATCTGTAAAACTAACGCATGTACAGAAAAACTTACTCTTATGACATATAGAAACATTAGCATTGTGCGTCTTTTGACCCCAATATCAACTGTCTATGATAAGTGGTTAGTGAGTTGTGGATTTTTACTAAATTTGACCTTGCTTGACATTTTTTTTGGGTAGTAGGTGGTTGGGGGCCTGTCAATAAGAATGTGCGATGTGAATGTTAATTTTTGAAGGTTTGCTGGGTTTTCAGAAACCCCCTCATGTTAAAATTCCAAAAAAAGTTTTTAAACCATTCTCCTAGAGGTGCCAGTTTTTGTTCTAAAGATACCCTTTTTCCAAGGTTTCTACACACCTTTTCTCACTTTACAGGTGCTGTTATGAGTAAATCTTATTGTACAACAAATTAACTGTCAAGCAATGAAGGATTTTTGCTTTTAATCACAAGTATTCAGCAATGATAGCAAATTGCTCTTGGCTTTTCTCAAGACAAAAGCTACATTTTTGTGGGATCAAATCTGGAATCCACATTTTTTGTGATTTAGCTTATTTAAATCGTGACTGCTAAGCAGTATCAGTACTTAGTTTTCAGCTTCATTTATATAATTTTTTTTATGGAGGGTGGAAGGTCAAACGAAATTTGGTTAAAATTGATATATTTTTTACTCCAAATTTTCATAGCTGACAGCTATAGTGAGAAGATTTCTTGTGATATGCAATGATATTTTTTATGCTAAATAATCTGAGAACTTCTGTAAATGCTGTTATAGCGTATTATTTGTAATTGCATTTGCCTACAAAATTAAAATCGTACTATGAAATTTACCAATTTTTTGTCTTGATGCCCTCAAAAAATAATGCTTCACGTTGAAATGATTTTGAGAACTATTTACTGTTTTTGCTTATTTGTTACAATTGAAATAGACTGGGAAATGCAAAAAACAACTTTTTAACATTGTTTCATATAATTTGCTTGCATTACAGTGCAAAGCATGGCAACTGCATGTGTTGCAGCCACTCACTGTTCTCTTATGGCAACATGATGGTTAGGTGAGAAATCAAGCTGCCCCAGAAAAACTGGCAGTTAGAACTAGGGAAGAACTTATTTTGAATTTCTCTTCACTATCTTCTAGTCACTAGTCAATTTGAATGAGATGCAGTTTGGATTTATGCCAGGAAAAGGAACAGTGGATGCGATGTTCATTGTGAGAAGAATGCAGGAGGAATATCAAAAGAAGAACAAGAAGTTGTATATGTGTTTTGCTGACATGGAAAAAGCTTTTGATAGAGTGCCAAGAAAAGTGATGGAGTGGGCCATGAGAGAGAAGGGTTTATCAGAAGTAATAGTTCAGGCAGTTATGAGCCTGTATGATGGTGCAAAGACAAGAGTGAGAGTGGGATCTGCATATTCAGAGGAATTTGAAGTGAAAGTTGGTGTACATCAAGGGTCTGTGCTGTCACCTCTATTGTTTGCAATAGTGGTAGACGTTTTTACAGAAAATGCAAGAAGGGGTGTGGTTAATAAATTGCTATATGCAGATGACCTTGTTATCATGAGCGAAGACATAGAAGACTTGAAGAAAAGATTTTGGAATTGGAAGAATGCACTGGAAAGTAAAGGTTTGAAGGTCAACACCAGAAAAACAAAATTGATGGTAAGCGGGTCAGAAGGCAAACTATACAAAAGCAAGATAGATCCATGTGGAGTTTATGGGAGGAGAGTCATGGCCAATTCAGTGTTGTGCACAAAATGTGGAAGCTGGGTTCATGGGAAATGTGCAAAAATATAGAGAGCTACCGCTAGGTTGGCAATGCATTTTGTTTGCTCGAAATGTAAAGGAATAATGGAAGGGACGATGGATTCGATTGAGAAGTTGTGCGATGAAGTGGAGACAGTGAATGGATTTTGTTATTTGGGAGACAGACTAAATGCTAGTGGTGGTTGTGAAGTGGCAGTTACAGCAATAGTAAGAATCGGTCAGGTAGGATTCAGAGAATGTGGAGAGTTGTTGCTTGGAAACAGGTTTCCTATGAAGATGAAAGGTAAAGTCTATCGTTGTTGTGTAAGATCAGCAATACTGTATGGAAGTGAGACATGGTGTCTAAAAGAAAATGAAAAAGCAATTTTGAGAAGGAGGGAGAGAGCTATGGTGAGAGCCATGTGCGGTCAGGAAGTGGTTGACAGGAAGACGACTAAAGAACAGATGGATATGTTGGGGTTGAAGGAAACTATAGGCCGGTTAGCAACAGCAAATGGAGTTAGATGGTATGGACATGTGCTGAAGAGGGATGACGATAGTGTTTTGAGGATTGCTCTGAATCTTGAAGTGAGTGGCAAGAGAAAGCAAGGACGACCGAAGAAGACCTGGAAGAAGCAAGTGGAAGAGGAGACAGAGAAGATTGGTTTGAAGAAGGAGGATGCCCTGAGACGAGACAAGTGGAGGGACGGAGTGCAAGCAATTGCAGAAGGAATGGGGTAAATCTGGCTATCTCTGTTAAAGGGACAACATCGGATAAAAACTGAATCACTACTACTACTACTACTACTACTATCTTCCATTTATCAAAATTAAAATACAGTTGGTTGACAATTTTGTTGGTAAAACGTCTTAAAATTTTTAACAAACTATCCAAGTTAGAAAAACGGTGTTATTTTTTTTCGTACCTTTTACTTTTAATTGCAAATGTACTAAACAAGTTTTCTCAATTGTAGATTTTTTGCCATGAAAGCATGCACAGCCTCTACTGTATTTACTACTCTGTATGGTAGTGTAGATGTACTACATTGTTGTGCATGGTTTAAAATGCTGTTTGAGGCAGGGATGCAGAAGCGGTCCTTTTTTTGTGGAAGCAGAAGCGCGAAAATTCTACTGCTTCCACTTCCACATAGGTTATTTGACTTAAACAGTAACTTGCCAAAAAAGTTTTGTCCATTTTCCAGTGTGGATTAAACGGTGAAGTTGCACTATAAGTCTGAATGAACATGCGATATCAGTAGCGCAAGAGAACAAGAAAAAGTATAACTAGCATCACATTTTATATCAATTGCGGGTAAGAAAAAGGTAATTTGGACAATGAAACGTAGCTAATAAAAGGATGATTTGATTAAAGTAACTAACCTTGGTTAGGGAGTTGAAAATGTTGAAAAAGATATTACTCATGATGGAAACAACTTGATCATTCCACATTAGTGCTCTTCAACAGAGGTTTTGCAAAACGTGCAGTTATGTTCTGTGAGAGGACTGCAAAAGTTCTTTGTTTTTTAATACTAGCATTTATTTCTTATTTCAGTATATTGATTTCTTATATATAGTGGTGTTCCGTGTATATAAATAGTTAGTAATGGTGTGATAGCAATCTTGTGATAGCAAATTGCAGATTGTGACGTAATTTTGTTTACAACTTTAGGAATGTGTAAATTTGCTAATTCTCTTTGTTACATAATAGTGCATCAGTAATTTCAGTTTTGCTGTTGTTGTTGTTACCCGACCCATTTCAAGGGATGGGTTGATGGCAGAAGACCATGAGGCCCCAGAAGCCAGGAAATTTCCCAAGGCCTGGACCAAAGGTTGTAGAGAGACAGAAAATTGCCAAAGAGCAAGCAACGCAAAGAGTCTGTAGCTGCAGTGCAGAATGAGATGAAAGGTGTCTTGGGAAAGATGTCTGCAAGTGCTGCAAGAAGGATTTTCAATTCTTCCAATTCTAGAGAGATAGGAGCTTAACAGAAGACTGTGTCCATCGCAGGAAAGGCAGGAGAGAACACAGCGAGCATGACATAGAAGCACAAGTTTCTCGATGGAAATTGAGGGAGCCTGTGTGTTGAAGAATTCAGATGAGACATTATGTTTCCAGTTCGAGAAAAGAGAAGAGTGGATATGAGAGATAAGAAAGACTACAAGGGATTGTGGAGGAAACAAGTAGCGCTCCCTGTCTGGTCAGCTCATCAACCAAGGCGTTGCTTGGGAGAAACGATTGTCCGGGGACCCACTGTAACCTGATAGAACAGGAAGAGAGAGAAAACAGTTCCTGCCAGAGATTAAGGTAAAAGGAAAGATGGAGGAGAGGACAGAACGAGAATCAGATAGGAGAAGAGAAGAGATAGGCTTGTGGGTGCTGCCAAGACCAGCAAAGAGTGTGCAGGATGGTGCAAGCTTCAGCAGAAAAACTTGAACATACTGGGTTTGCTGAAAAGAAAAGAGTGACCTCAGTGCCACAGAGAGAGCAGTTGGCAAGTATGCCAGAGCCATCTTTGCCAAAAGGGAAAGGAACAGAGCCGTCTGTCTATTGCACCAGATCGTAAGAAGGGCATTCAGTGTCAGAGAAATAAAGAGAACAGCAGCAAAGGAAAGAAAAAGAGATGAGTATTCCTCTGCAGAAGGATAGTGAGAGTCAAAGTAAAAAGCAAACTCATCTATACGAGCTTTCTGAAGAATCAAAGGAAGGGAGACGTTCATTGGGGCAAAAGACCAGAGAAAGAGGGACAGTTGGTAGATTTGTTAGGTGATCAGAACCCAGGTTCTAAAGCACCTCCCAGGAACAAGATAGAGAGAGAGAGAAAAGAGCAAAGGAGATGTCAGGAGAGGAGCAACTGCCAGAGGAGCAATAAAGAAGAGTAGGTATGTCAGGTTCATTGAAGAGGAGAAGGTCGGAGGAGATGATCCAGTCGAATGCTTTCTCCCCACAGGGGTCAGAAGTACATTTTGAGTCATAGAGGGGGTGATGGCCATGGAAATCTTCCAGAATAAGTAGATTTGTGGAGGAGAGAAAAATGGAGTTAAAAAAGAAATTGGTTCTGCTATTTTTTGGAGAAGAGCAAATAGGGGGAGCATAAACATTAAGGAATGAGAGCAAAGAAGAGTCATTTAGATAGATGTTGACCTTTACACAATCAGAGTAGGGGTCAAGTGAAGAGAGAAAGAAGATAGAAAGTTCAGAGAAGGATAAGCTCTGCCTGACAAAAATATTGATGCTGCTGCTTGTGTCTGTGGCGTCAGTAGAAAAAATACCAGACTGTGAGTGGCTGTGATCAGATCGCAGAGCAGAGAACCCAGGGATTCGTAAAGAGGAAGATAAATTAAGGTTAGATTCCTGGATGCAAAAAAGATCAACAGGATGAGACAAAATAAAGTGTAGCAGTTCAGTGCTCCTGACTCGGTGACCCCCAGCATTCCATTGAAGAACCCTGAGGGAGTCAGGGAGGAAAAGAAGAAGCAGGACGTAAAGAGAAGGAGCCAGGAGCATGAGGCCGTGGTGCGGGTGAAGAGGGAGAAGATACAAAGTAGGCAGAAAAAGGATAAGAGACTTGAAGGTGAGGGTGGGGTGTGGGTGCTGCATTAGCAGAAGGGGGCCAGATTGGGCAGTGGAGATATACCAGCTGGAGGAGTCTGAAAAGGAAGTCACAGTGCTGGTAGGTGTGGGATCTCTTAAAAAGCAGGGAGGGCAGCTCCAGGAGTGAGAGCTGCCCAGAGTTTTGAGTCTAGAAAAGGAACTTAGTGATCGAGCACTTTGAATGAACCCAGTTAGTGCATGTGCAGCATTGCACTGACCTACCCTGCCAGGTCACATTTCCAGCGCACACTAAAGAGTGAAAGATGGGACCAAGGTTAGGATGAACGTTGTCGTTTATCAGGAGAAGGAGTAGAATGAGAAGACGGGCAAGAGAAAGGCAGGAGAAGAGAAAAGACAGGCAATTTTATAGAGGCTGCATGCTACTCTTCTGCAGTTGTTCAGGGAGCTGCACGGTGAAAAAATGGTTTGTGTGAGGGGAGTGCTTGGGGCAACTGGGACCCTCGAGAAGGTCAACAGCTATTTTAACCCAACCCAAATGGAGTTGGGGACTGCACCACCACGTTGATGCAGGTGTTGATTGGTGCAGTTTAATTTTGCTTGCTTTACATGTATATACTATATATACGACAGAAATTTTGCACTTCACTATCCAAAAAGATCGAAGTCAATTATTGTTTTGGGGACGGACAGAAGGTTCGTAATGATGATTAAAGTTAAAGTTAACTCAAAGTCAGAGTTAGTTGAAGATAGAGAGGGAAAATCAGCGCTATTTGGTGTAATTTGTTGTTGTGACAACAGGTTATTGTCGAGAGCTGCAATATGTGGTCATACGGTTTAGATCTGAGAAACATTAGATTAGCTGTTGTAAAAGTAGTTGTAAGTATTGATGGAACTTATAATAGCTGTCTATTTGTTGAAGTGTTTAATTATTTTATGAATTGTAGTAACAAAATATTTTATTTTCTTGCAAGCAATTCATGATATCTAAATTTTTGTTGGTGGGTGTTCTGTGACAAACGCAAAAGTACATTAGTGGTTATGCGATGACAAAAAGATTGAAAAGCACTGTACTACATTCAACACGAGTTTTAATATCTAAGAAAAAGAAACGCAGAGTAGTTCGGAACAATAAGCTCAAGTGAAGTAGATAAAGTAATAGCAGTTAATGAAGGTTTATGTCTTCTCAAAATGATTAAGTGTAGAAGAAGGCAGGGTACAGACCAACAAAAGTTTAAAAAATTGTCAACGGTCGTTTTTTCGTTTTTTGTTAGTGGAAGCAGAAGTCATAGGTCTGGTAGTGGAAGTGGTTGAAAAATAACCGCTTCCACATCCCTGGTTTGAGGTACATATTGTCATAATTTGCTTGAGTAGCCGAGAGCTTTTACTGTAAGAGCTTTTTGTGTTGGCTTTTTCCAGTTTAAGTAATCATCAATTAACACTCCCAGAAAATTTGCTACTGTGTTAATCATTACAAGTGTGTTTAATATCTCATTGGTCAGGTGCTTGGAATGACTTGGAGGTAGACACTGGTATTTATTAGCAAGCAAAACATTTGTTATTTTTTAAGTAAAGTTGCAAGTGATTATTTGCCCAACCAGTAACATATTTGATTTTCAATTTAAAATAACAGTTATTCACATACCTTATTGCTGCATATTAAGACAGTATTGTCAGCACAAAAGAAGAAGTCACATTTCCTGAAATTTAATAGAATATTTATAAAAATTAGGAAAGCCGGTGTTGTGGTTGGAGTTGGAGCTTCAACTTTTCAATTGGTTGACCCAGGTTTCATTACCTTGCCAAATCAAAGACTTTAAAAACAATATTTGCAGCTTCCTTGTTTGATGCTAAGCAAAAAAGACATGATGGGAAAAAGCCTAAAGTTTGTTTGCTGTAGTCTGTGTTGAAATACTTTATGGGATACCTCCATCTTCATGTTGCAAAGTGAAGGTGGAAGGCCACCCTTACAGAAAATTTGAGAAAGGCAACAGAAAATCGCATTAAAATCTTCCCATGGCATTGAGTTGAAATACGTGGCAGAGAAACTGGTGTCAATATAGATAATCTTGAACAACAGTAATGTGATTAATGTGGGTATTGTTGGTTGAAAGCTTTTTTGCTTGTGGTCATTATGCCCCCATTGCCTTAGTAATTTGTTTTGATTTCAAACTAGTGCCAGTCTGATATTTCATGTAGAAATTCACATTTCTGATGAGAAATGATTTTCAAAGGACTTATGCAAGAATAATTAGGAAGTTGGTTTTGATTTTTTAATAAATTTTGAAAACTGTATTGTCACATCAATGGGTTAAAATTTAGGCAATTTTTTATTTTTGTATGAAAATACAATTTAGTTGATAATGGCTGTGAGATCATCTTTCAAATCGTATGTTTCTGATGAAGTAAATGACCACAAAGTGAGTATAAATCTTCAAACTAGCGGTTTTTCACTTCTGTTTTATGTGCATGTGTTTATATATTTGCATCATTAATTTTATGAAACAGCTTCCAGCAAAACACACGAAGCTAAATTTTGCAATCAATATGGAAAATGACATACCGTATATGCTCGTTTTACCGCCCAGTCTTGATTAAGGGCCCGTTTGAATAGCCGCCCGTGTGAACAGAACTTAAAAATAAATAAGGGCCCGTGCTTGAATACGCGCCCGATGTAAAAGCTGATTTTTCAGTGGTAGAGAACAATAGGAAATAAGAAGCAGCTAAAATTTTGATTTGTTACTTCTTGTTAGTAATTTAAACTAATATGAGGGAATTACTCTTTAGACGTAAATAATTTGCGTTTGACGTGAATAAATTGACATGGAAAAAGGATTAATGTCGTGAAATATTTGTCTTCAACAATAATTTTTGTGCATAATTTTACTTTGAAAATAACAAGCGCCCGTGCTTGAATAAGGGCCCGTTTGAATAAGGGCCTGGTAGTGAGTTTGGTTGAAAAAAATAAGGGCCCAGGCTACAAAACAAGCAAATACGGTAAGTGTTAAATCACTGTGAATTTTTTTTGTAACATTGTTGCAAACTTTTTTTGCAAGAAGGCTTGAAATTGTTAGGTTCTATTCATTGAGCTGATTTTACCTGAAATTTGTTGTTTACTAGCGCAAAATAAAGTTGCAAGCTGCTTATAATAAGATCTACAAACCGCCTGACAATGAAGTCCAAAAATTGCTGCTTCCTGGTGAATTGATTATAGCCCATGCCGAAGAGGTGAGAGGGAATCGTTGTAATTGTAGCTGTTTTGGCTTCTGTATTTTATGAACATATGTAACTGGTGGTGACATCTCGCATTAAATGTATATTACTGTAGTTGCTTCAGGAATGGCTTCTTCCCTGCTTGGTTGCTTTGCTTGCAGCAGAAATGCTCTGTGCCAGCAGTTTTGGTGACTCAAGTACATGTGAGCACAATAGTACTCTAGTGCCACTGCGCTCAAGCAGCACTCTTCTGATGAAGTTTTGGATTGCCATTTAATTGCTAACCGGTAGTGCATTAGATAACTGGATAATTAAAAACGAAACTGCTGTGAGTAAACTTAATCCTTTCTCCCACTTGATAGGCTCAACCATCATTGGCGTTATCACTACTTAATGAGAATAATTCTTACGTCACAATTAAACTTTGTTTTACAAGTAACATTTCACTAGAATCTGACAAACAAGCAGTATTTACCAGCAAATGTATTAACTCATAGTTCATTTCGTTTTAGGAAAATTATTTGTATTGTGCTTGAAATCGTACAACTCTTGGATTCTCTTGGATTTGAGCAACTTGCCCACTCTTGCTCCAGTGTAACTGACAAACGTTTTTTTGACAGATGCCGACAGACCTGTTTCAGTCTATAAGATTGATTTACCTTCTCAAAGAGTGGTTAATCAAAGTAATTTTATTTTTACTTGAAGGTCACCAAATATAATCCTTATGATGAATCCTCCTGCAGTGTAGCAGGATCACTGGTTTGTACCAATTTTCGTGTCATGTTCGTCAGCACAAACAATGAACAACTTAGTTGTGATGTGGTGGGTTTTTGATAAAATAGTTGGTTTAATTTTTTTATTGTCTTCAGTGATTGTGTTAGGGGACATTTGTAAAAAAAATTATTAGTTTATGATAAAAACCAGTATTCCTAATAAAAATTTGATGATGTTGATTCCGAATCTACAATTAAAAGTTTTTGTCATCTAAGGATTTTCCAAAAACTAAAAGAAAAAATTGTATCACAACAAACAGGCATTTAAATACACTGATAATAATGATATTGGCATAAAGCAGGGGTTTGCAAATTTTCCAGGCTGGCCAATTTCACTCAACCAGATGGTGCAGCAGGGAAGGGACAAAACGTTTTGAAGATCTTTGTTTTTTGGAAACTTACCCTCAAGAGCCGAGTTTTTAAACTGAAATTGAAAATCTTTTTTCGTTTGGGTGATCAGTTTGTGGATATGGGCTACAAAGCATGCATCTTTTTGTGTGCTGCAAAGTTTCACCTTTCTGGCCGCATTTGGTTTGTCTGCTGCAGTTTGCACACTCATGCTGCAAAGAATTGAAATATTGAAACAGTTAACAGTTTTTTTGTCTGATGGCTAAAATTTTTTAAGTTTTATGAGAGCTTTGATGGCAGTCACACTTCAATAACCATTGTTTAGCTATATTCAGCCATCACGGCAAGCATCTTATATTATCATCGCTAAAAGTTAGTTTTTATTGCTTATTTCTAGGTAGCATTTACTGTATTCTTCCCATCTTGCCATCCAATTTGGCAGGAAAAAATTTAAACCAAAAAATGAACTTTCATACTGGTTTGGCAGCGAAACTTGGCTGAAAATTGGCTAGCATGTCTTCTTCATTACGTTTTTACTTTGGTTTTTTGTTTCTGGGGTAGTTAGACACCACTTGGTGAAAATATTCCCACCTATTTTTGTTCTCTCTCACTGCTGTTTTTGAGCTTCCAAATTTGTGAACTAACAAATATTACTCTTCTACTTTTTCAGCACTCAATGTGAGAAACTTTTCAGTTATATATGTAAAGCGAGTACCTTTATTTAGAGTTTTGACTAACTTTGGGAAGGCAACGTTTGATGTTCAAGAGTATTATTTTAGATGGTTTTAAAAGAAAGGATTAGTAAAAAATATTGTCCAAGAGTTCGTTGCACTCTTGCAGATCAGTCACACTTCATCCAATCATTTTTTTGTGTTTACTGTTCCAGTTACGTGGTAAATACTTTTTATATCTTGATGGCTGGCTCGCAGCATATTGAGAATTTTAATGTTCACTCATATCTTCAATGCATGATCTATGTATTGTGATTTTATTTATGCAACGTTAATGTCTTTACATGATTCTTCAATTTAAGTAGAATGTGCTAAAGGTGTGAAGTCAGACAAATTTCTCTTGTGCAATGGAACTGGTTTTAGATTGGTCTTAGGCGCATCAATAAACAGGCACCAATTGAGTAGTTTATGCTCAGTGAGTCCACAGGGTTATAATCAGCCCTTTCACATCAATATAATATACAAAATCATCTGTGGTAGAAAGGGAGGAAATTCTTTTAAACCCTGCAGCATTCATGCTGGGTCTCACACACCCAGGCAGTATGTGTTGCAGAAAAATTCAACATTATAATTATGTTAGCTCTGTGAAACTTAATGTGTCTGCTTCAATATCCCTCTAGTTTCATTTATAGATATTAGTTTATTGAGAGTTGCTAAGATGAAAAACAAAGAGTTGGGTCTGCGAGACCCAACACAAGCACTGGTGTTACATTATTGCTTTGATTAATTTATTCGAACTGATAAAGCCATTTAGTCCAACAATAGATTTTTTGTAAAATAAGAAGTTTTAAATTTTGGCCAAAATGACAATGTTTTTTTGCTTATAAATGATGTAACAACACTCCCTATTGTCAAGCATGCTGGATAACCCGATGGAAACTTTGTAATTTGACAGTTGGTGTAGTGGGCCTATTTATTTGACTACATGTGTTATCGGCTCAAAGGGAAGCACTTTGTGATTTAGTAATCAGAGCTGCACAGGCAATTTAGAGTAACTGCATACACGTTTACTGCATTCACAAATTTCTATTTAGGTTAGGGTTTTTATGTAGAAACTATTTTTGTGGTCTGTTAGGCCCAGCATGTACATTGTTTGGTTTCAAATTGTATACTCACTATTTCTTATAATTTGACTTCTGCATTAATAATTTCATAGATTTTTTGTCAGATTGCTAAAAATTAACAGTTTATAGCCAGAAATCATCATACTCAATAATATGATGAAGTAATTTGAGAGTCGTTTGCAGCCATTGAGGATGAATCAAATGATTGTTTTGATGAAGATTCAGGAAAAGATGGAGACAATGTGGAATCTACACTAAAAGTTACAATCACTGAACAAAAAATGTTAAATGATGACAGTGAATATGAGGAAAACATAAGTTCGTCTTACACGGGTAAAGATGGTGTAACAGTCTGGAAGAAAGTTAAACCCGGATTTAATGTGAAAACACTTTCCCACAACATTGTTACACAGCCCAGTGATAACAAAGGCATTGCTTAAAAATTACAATTTACCAAAACAATCATGGAGTCGCTTTTTTGATGAGAATATTGCTGCTAAAATTGTGAGTGTGCTAATATTACATTGAGGATTGAACCAGCTGTTGCTAAAGAGGGAGAGATGCCAAAACAATGTCAAAGGAAGAAATATATGCACTGCAACAAGTGTCTAGATTTCAGTTTCTCCTTGCTAGCAGTCTGTGACTCAGTCAGCTGGCCATTAAAAATGTAGCTAGGGTCCAAAAAACTACCTTTAGCCAAGAAGAGTGTTGCTCCTTGGCACCGAAGCTCAGCTGGCTGGATACCTGAAAAAACTGGAAGGATATCCTTTGGACTGGGACGTAGGAATCCAGTGACAAAGCACAAAGCGTCATTAAGAATGCTGTCAGTCAGGCAAGTATGCATGCTGCAACATCAAGGTGGTGTGTGATACTCAGCAGTCAAGTAGATCAGGGACAAGGCAGCTGTGCACAATGTCTTGGCACCCGCACCCCATCCTGAACTCACTAGTTTCCTCAGCAGTGAAACACATGTAGATAGTTTTTTGCACAATACCTCAAGGTGATGGCAATACATGAGCGCTCTGTCCAGTTTCACACCAAAATAGTTCGATACTGGACTAATTATCACAAATAAGGTGGTATTGGATTGTAGCACAACCTATGATTTCAATACAGATTCTAAAAGGATAGAATATATTGTAACATGTTCATTGTCCCGGGCATTCACCAAATCATGTAAAGTTGGCACTTCTGATGTTTCTAGTGATTGGCATGCAAAAAGTGATGCATCAGAGCTTGCATTCTCAACATTTTCTAAAATTGTAGTTGGAGTTGGTATTGGAACACTTATGGATATGAGAAATAAGTTAAATAATAGATGGTAGCTTAGAATGCTGAATGTTAGAGTACATATTCTTTACATGGAATGCAGAAACATTGCGGCTACAAAAGTAACATTTGTGGCCATGGGATTAGTTTGCTCCAGAATATTGGAACATTGGATTCTAAAGACTTTTGCTTACTCTTTAACTTCCAACATTATCTTGATTCAACACAGCAACAATGTTGAGTGGAACACATCTTCTATTGTGGGCCCCGCATTGTGTTACAGAGTTGAACATTTTTAACAAAGCTTGCTATATTTTCATGTTGAAATTTTGTAGCAAAACTTTTACATAGTGGTAAAAAATATGTGGATCGTCAAAATGCCTTTTACATGTGATCGCGTGCTCATAATGAAGTTTGTAACAATTTTACTTTAACCCTTTAAGGATCATAAGATTCTAATTCATAAAATATGAGACAATTTCTTAATTGTTTGGTAACAACAAAATTACAATGAATTTCAAAAAATGGTTGTTGCGTCAAAATGATATAGCAATTAGCAATCATGTAACATGTGTATTACATTATCCCTTAAAGGGTCAAGTTTTTTCTGCTGCATTTAAAAATATAGTTGTACAATTATCATTCTGCATAACCTCAGTTTTTACACTCCTGTACTCACCTTCATAGCATAGAAATAGCTTTCTTGTTGACCACATAGCACATGAAGAATCTTTTTATAATGTTACCTCATGAATTTTGGTCAACTGAATATTAAAACTAACAAATTTACAAATAATATTTTGCTTAACCTGAGCCTCTGCAGTGCTGAATTATTTTCAGTCGTACCAACCACCGGCGCAAGGGCATAGTGGTTACAGCGACTGCTTTGCAGTTGTTAGACCTGAGGTTTATTCCCTAAGTCGAGTCCTACCAAAAGACTTTAAAAAATGGTATCCACAGCTTCCCTGTTTGGCACTCAGCGTAAAAAAGGGAGTGTGGAGAACAAGCCGGCAAGCTTGGTTGTTGTGTCCTTGGGCAAGGCACTTAACGGGACGCCTCCACCTTTGTGTAGCAGACAGGCAGCCTATCTGTACTTCATTGAGTTACAGTTGTGAAATTGCTAACCCAGCATGTCACAAAAGGCGACTCTTGGGTACCCACCAATGGCAGTTCGCCTTGTTGGTGGTGGGGCTACCAGTCACTCATGACTGGTTCAAAATGGGCTGCCATCTTCCCCCTAGCCTAATTTCAGTTAGGTTGACGGCATGAACCTGAATTGCCGTTCATGCCGTACCTCCATCTCGAGGAACAGGAGGGTTAATGACAACAACAACAATTGGCATAGTTTAGAAATAGGCTGCATTGTCACTGTAACTGTTTCCTTCTGTCTGTTTTTTTTGGCACTTCGAAGCTGGGCTGTGACATCAAAATAAGTCATGCAACAATATGTAGCAATGTTGTCTGGAATAGGAAAGATTTGATGGAAAATTACAAAAAATTCTATCATGCTGAAAGAAAATGGTTTTCAGATTTGTATTCAGTGATCTTAATTTATCAAAGATGTGCTGTCATTGTCAAAACAGAAATAATTTCACCTATGTTATGCAATTACAGCTCTTGCAGAATGCAAAAGTACAGTTTTGCTAACATCATATTACCCTACTTGTTTCAGTACCCAAAGTTGAAAAAAATTATTTGCATATAATCGACTTGGCTGGGAATTTGATCGATTTGTTCGCAGATGTAGCTGAAAGTTTGCGGTGAACTACAAAGTCTATTGTCTTCTTCACCTTACCAGGAGAAAAAGTAGTTTTAAAGATACTGTGAATAATTTAAGTAGATTGTTCGCGAATAATTTGCATAGATTCATCCTAGTGTTTTTGCACTGCTTCACAGTATAATTATTTATTGCATTTTAGAATGAAATGCATGGAAAGTTACTTAGGAAACAAGATATTCCTTTGAATAATATCGATGCGATTTACGTAGGTGAGTGGCAGCGTCAGTGTTTGTGCTGCAAGGTTCCTTGATTACGGATAAGAATGATCATTCGTTGCTTTGCATTAGAGCTACTCCTCTGCTTAAAATACTTCTTTCTCCTTTTTCACGTGGCAATTATTTATTTTTAGTCACTTAACATTGTGGTTGTAGGACTCTGAGAATGATCAGTCGTTTTTTACAAATTATGAGCTTCCTGTTATTATTTGCGATGTTGAAAATTATTTTGCAGAATATCCAAACAAAAGAAAACGGCTTGTTCCAACTTCTAAGATTAAAGAAGGAATTCGCTGCTTGGAGATCCAGTGCAAAGATTTTCGAATTTCTTCGTTTCATTTCAAACTAACGATCAAATATGGTGATCAGAAGGTGAGCGAGTCATTGACGTTAACTGGTCAATCAATATTTTTCTGATATCTGTAAAAAGTTAGAAATTGATTATTTATTGCAAGAATGCTGGAAGGAAAGAAGAGTAGATAAGTTTGAGTGGAGACTCTAACAGTGAATGATGTCACTCCATTTATCGTACTTTGTGCGAGTTCATGGGGAGATGTTGAACTTAATTGAGCTTTTCGTGTCAGAACATGTCTGTGACTGCAAGGAAACACGCATAGTATTCACGTGGTCTATGCTTTGCGATGCGTGTTTTTTTTAAATTTCTTTCGTGGCTTGATATGAAGTTTTTCTAATAGAAGTTTCCTGTTCCTATCGTGATATATAGCTGCTTTGCTCAGCCATTGTATACTGCAATTGTGGGTGACACACTACATGTGTCTTGTTCAAATATGGCAGCAGCATGCTTCGTTAGCGCCAAGGTTGTTGTAGGAGAGCTTAAAGTGGGAGCGATTGATAAGAATACTTCTAATTTTTTTTTTGTCTTATCGCCTGTCGTGCATGCAGTGTTTTGATCAACTGTTCAACACATTAAATTGTTTAACAGGTCGTTGGTGCAATCATCCACCACGCCTACCCCACCACGGTCTCACGATTGTTTGCATTCGATTTCAAGCATGGCCTCACCAGTGAAGCAGGTTAGTTTCATGAAAATCTTGAGTTTCTTTGTTCACATTCTGGACACTTTCGCTTTATTTACATTTGTTTACTCGGACCTTTCTTGGGGTGATTTGTTTACTCGGCACCTTTCTTGGGGGGGGGGGGGAGTCACGGCTGAAGACCATGGAGTGCGAAGAACCAGGCAACTTCCAAGGCGTGAACCAGAGGTCAGCATGTCAAATAATTAGAAACAGTTGCCAAAATGTGTGCGATGAAAGAGTTTCTCGTAGGACAGAATAAGAGGAGAAGTGTCTTGAGTCAGATGACTGGCTGTAGGCGCATCAATAATTTTCAGTCATACCTATTTTGGAATAATTAGCATTCAATAGGAGACTGCGCCTGTTGCAGGAAAGACGAAGGGTGATGCAGTGAGCGTGACGGAAAAGCCAACTTCATTTGTTACAAGATTATCATTAGTGGAGACTGCTGGGACGTATATGAAAAAAACTTACTAAGACAGCCATGTTTGGAAAAGAGAACTGAATATGAGGGGTAAGAGAGACTACATAAAACTGCTGCTGGCTGAAGCAGCGCACCCGTCTGGTTAGCTTGTCAGTGTTGTTATTAACCAAAAGAATTAAGTGATTAGGAACCTATTGGAGCTGCAGAATAGAAGAAGAGGAGAGTGCAAAAAGTTCCTTAGCAATGTTCCAGGGTGTTAGAAAGAAAAATAATCAAGGAAGAGGAAGGCTCACCATGGACAAAGCAAGAATTTGAGAGAATAGCAGACTTTTTGGTGCTGCTCAGCTTAGCCAAGAGCTTGCAGAATAGTTTCAGGGTCTGGACCGCAGGTCATTAGGAGACAAAGAGTCGCCAAAGAGGTAGCAATGCAAAGAGTCTGTAGCTGACGAGCAGAATGAGACGAGGAGTGTTTTGGGTCGGATGACTAGAAGAGAGCAGCTGCGGGAAGAGGGTAGAGACGCTGGAAGATCATTAATGAAAAGAGAGAAAAGAAACAGGCCAAGAACTGATTCTTGAAGAACCCTTTGGCAGACTCAAAAAGAGCGATGCAATTCCAAGTTTTCAGAAAAGTGCGAAATGTCAAACAGAGTCGAAAGCTTTGCCTAAGTCGATCGTAGCAAGAATTATCTGCATACCCGGCTTGGTTTTGTTAAAACCATCTAAAGTGGATTAAGAGAAGAGCAGAGTTTGATGGAGAGTAAACCGTCCAGGGCGGAAACCAGCCTGGCGGGGAGTTAGACTCCAGAAAGAAGAGTAGACGAGATGGAATGATGCATTCAAAAAGCTCTGAGACGCAGGCGGTGTTAGAGATGGACCAGAAGGTAGCAGGTGAGTTGACAGGGTGATGATAAAATAAAAGATGTCTTTCAGATGGACCGTTAGTAGAACTGGGAGGAGATCAGAGTTCAAGTCCTGAAGCACTTTCCGGGAGCAAGAAAAGAAGGAGTAAAGGAGATGTAGGAGAGGATGGATGAAAAAAGGTGGGAGTGTTGGGGTCATTGAGGGAAGAAGTCTGCAGAGATGACCCAATCAAATACTTCCTCTCCCCGAAGTTCAAAAGTATTTTACGAGTCCCGAAGCCAAGAGAGGATGATGGCAATTGAAATTTCCCGCAATGAAGAGATTTCTGGACGAAGGAAAGACAGAGAAGGAGAAGAAGTCAGTTCTGCTATACGTATGTCGAAGAAAAGGAAATATGGAAAGGATAAACGTTAAGCAAATCGAGTAAGGAAGACCTGATGAGTGAGGTGTAGACCCAGCAAAGAGAGAGGGGAGGTAGAGAGTTCAGAGAAGGATAGGCCCTGGCTGATGAAAATAATGATAGACCACGAGTGATTGTGATCAGATCTTATAGAAGAGTATCCAACTATCCGGAAAGTGGAAGATGAGTTGTGGTTTAATTTCTTGATACAGATAAGGTCTACTGGTTGAAGTGAGATAAAGTGGAAAAGTTTGGAGCTTCTAGCACAAAGACCTCCGGCATTTTGCTGAAGAACCATGAGCAAATCAAGGGAGGGAGAGGAAGCAGGAGGTGAAGAAAAACAGCCAGAAACATAATAGGATGGGAAAGGTGCAGAGAGAGGAGTTACAAAGTGAGTGAAAGGAGGATGTTTGTAAGCGATGGTTGGGTATGGGGATGCATTGGTAGCAAGGCTGTTGTGTCGGTGTCGGCACAAGCACGGCAGCACCTAGTTGTTATAAGTTATTACTACTTGCCGTCTAATTAGCATTATAATCATTAATGGCAATTAGTAAAGTAGCCTGATAATTCATTTGGCAGTGATGAGTTGTTAAATAAATGAAAAAAATTTGAATTATTAGAAGAAAAGATGTCGGTGTCTGTGTCGGCAAGTTTTGAAAAACGACCCCACGGCCTTGATTGGTGGAATGGTCCAGAGAGGTCAGATTGAACATTAGAGGTCTACCGGCGTGGGGACCTCAAAGAATATGTCAAAATGTTGGAGGGTTGAGGGCCCTCAGGGGAATCAGAGACATAGCGAGAAGGACAGCTTCAGGAGTGACAGCTGTCTAGAGCATTTAACTTCGAGAAAAAGAATACTAAGCCAGTTTAAATGGACCCAGTTAAAGTAGGTGCAGCATTGCATTGACCTAACCCTCCAGGCGACATTTCTAGTGCACACTGAACGGGGAAAAACGGACTCGGGATTAGGGTAAACGTTGCCGCTCTTCAATAGAAGAAGAAAAACAAGAATTTGGGAAAGAGAGAGCTAGAATAAGAGAAGTGACATGCGACCGATTTTAAAGAGGCTGAGTGCTTCTGCGTTCGTTCAGAGGACAGCTCGGCAAAAAAATGATTTAATGAGGGAAGTGCCCGGGGTAGCTGGGACCCTCGGGAAGGCTAACAGCCATTTCGACACACTTCGGGTCGGAAACCGCACCACCACGTTGAGGCGACTCGTGATTGGTGCAGGATCGACTGTTCGTTGCACAGACCGTTGGTTGATTTAGCCTCAGTAGGAAATTTTTTGTGTGAAGCCACGCATTTATCAAGCTGGAACTATCGCTGTGCCGCAATGTGAGGGGATTGATTAAAGATTGGAGAAAATCTTTAGGGATCGGCATATTTGTTGGATCCCAGATCTAAGTTCTGAAGTTGTTTTCTTGCAGTGTTTGAAAAGAGTGGAATCTCGTCATACCGATCTTTCCCTGAGTGGCAAGCCTTGTTACGTCATCACAATCTGGAATCGAACTGGAGAGTAACTTCGGTAAACCAGGGTTTCACCAAGTCTGAAACGTAAGTTGTTGCAAATGCGTCAATAAATAGCCTTCTCGTAAGGTGTGAATTCAGCAAAAGGTTAGCAAACGTTTGAAAGCTCAACTAGCAACTTCGGTCAAAGGGCATGAACCGAAAATAATGTACACGATGGAGCACAAGAAATGCTTGATTTTTAAACCGATTAACAGCATTTCGTCTAAAGATGAACAGTTTGTATTCGCATGAAGAGAAAAGTATTTTTAGAAAATAAACACCGGTCAGATTGGGGTCCTTTTCATCTGCACAAATTTTTGAGCCTCGAAGCTTTTCATGACTCTTTGTTGCGTTTCGTCCGACACAGAGTCGATGTCATAACTGATGAGTGGGATATGCCCAGTTCATAATTTGTTCATGTATTTAGTACAATAGTTTTATACAAACATTAAAAGAAATTTCATTGCTCTTGTAAGCGAAAAAAATTAAATCCCCTAGGTTCGGACCTATGTCATGATTATAACCCATCATTCTCTTTCGTGGTCAGATTTTAAGGATAGCATTACTGAAGATCTAACCCATGCCTGCTGGTTCGTAAATTAGAAATTTAGCTTACTGAGATTGGCGTTTGCTTGCAATGTTCTACCGGTATTAGAAAATGCCTTGTATGTGTGCGACAATGATTTAGGAATGTACATAGATTTAGGAAAATCTGCGATTTTCTGTTCTTCCATGTATATGCCGTGAGCGAATGAAGCTGCTCACTCAGCATGTGGTAGGAAGTGCCTTTTTCAGTCATCGACGGTGTTTGTTTATTTGCATCCACGACTGTTTCTATCCAAACTGTCGGTTTACCTTAATTTGATTTTGGTGTGGTGTACCTTGATTGGGCTTGAATTGCTGTTCATTCCCCCTCCCCCCCATTTCTGGGATGGGAAGCGGTAAACAGGTGGCTTGACCGTGGAATTGTTGACCAGCTGTTTATTGATTTAATTTAATAACGGCAGCTTTTTCATGAAAAGATTGTGTGTAGCTGAGTGAAACTGTTAGGTGACTGTGAGTACTGTTGTGCATGTGTGAGCAGAATGTACGCATTAAAGTTCCCAAGATGGTTGGTCGCGGTTTCCGTGTTGTACTGCATGAAGGAAATAAGTAAATTACGACTACGCTCAGCACAATGCCTACTTGTGGGTAAAGTTGATTGAGTAATGATCGTGTTGTAATGCAAGCCAATTTGTCATGAGAAGCTTCACTACAGTGCAAAATTAAACCGACGTAGCAGACAAAATCAGTCCTGTTGATTGTATGCCCATGGTTTTAGTTGGGGAGAGTGTAATTAATGCAAAAGCAGGACTTGCTTGAAAAAAATTGTATCTTATTTGAGCATAACTGTTTTGAACTAAGCTTGATTTTTGATTAGAATCGATCAGTTGCCCTTAAAGCATTTCATGGTAGCATCAAAAATTCAACAAACCGTAATAGAATTGGCTAAAACCTGTGACTTACCACGTCAACAAAAACTGTGTTCGAGTCTGTCAACCAAGTCATATCGTAACTTGTTCTTTGGCTTTTATAAATCATGTTTTGAAAATCTTCAACAGGCACAGAATCAATCCAAAGTGATTTTCTGATTTTTGTGCCGCATCTTGGGCAGTTCGACTGAAAGTTACATTTGCATCATGTGCACACTACTGCTTGTCACCGATTGTTGAATCAGTTAATAATTAACTGTGATATAATGATGCGTTATAGAATGGGAGAATACTTCATTGTTCCAAAGACAATTCGAGACAATGAATTAGAAAATGCAGCTGCACAGTTCAACAACAACCGACTTCCGGTAAGTGTTTTAGCGCGATGCGGTGTTCACGCTCACGCACTGCTACTACTCTGTCAAAAAACCGTCGCGGTGCGGTTTGAAAGGCTTCAGAATTTTGTTCCTACAAACATCACGAGATTGATAACTAGGCTCAACTCGCTGTGATTGTTGTACCGTCCTCGTTGTACTTCATGTAGGCTTGGTCATGGTCAACTGCGGAAGGTATTTGTTTGGTGAGAGCGGCCGAATTGCGTCCGGACACAGAACTCGGAGAAGTGGAGAAGAAGTTGTTTAATGGAGTGCGGATGGCTACCGGCAAGGATGGTGTCATTGAGTAAGTGTATGGGTTGTTGTTAATTTTGGTGATGACTTTGTGAGGTTGTCATCAGTTTCTTTGGTAATGCTGTGGTGGCCGCCATGAAATTCGGTAATGTGAGTTTGTCATTTGGTTCGGCGATAATGTTGTTGGTGATTGTCATGCGCGTGATGAAGTTTGGAAGATGTCGCGCATGCTGGTGTTAAAGCTGATGGGGTCGCTATGCGGCACCAACTTAGATTTGGCGCACACATTTTTTTTGAAAAAATCAGTTTTGTTGTACAACCACGCCTATTGGAGCTTACGCATGACTTCACATGAGTGCCACGGACGTTAGTTCACTGAATGCAGCACAAAGTCCGCGCATTTCAGATCTGGAATGTCATATATTTTAGTGGTCAGCGTAGAACGTGTTGTACCACAGGTTTCTCGCAATTGAACTAAAGTTTAAAATATCGGGCAAAAAATGTTTATTTTTTCTCATAATTTAAAAAACAATTGATTTTGTTTCATGTGAAATTCGTGATTTAAAATATTTGTTTAGTAGCCTACATTGCCATCATTTTGTTTGAGTGAAACCGACGGATTTTGAGAGGCTCACTGGGAAAATTCTCGAGATTTCGGTAAACTAGACCTCCGTGATGTTGTGGGAGGGGGTTGTCTTAGGTTGTTGAGATAAAGTTGTGTGTGGTTATTATATGGACCAATGGTGATTTTGCGGTGAATTTAACTCACGTAACTCCATTTGCAGGGTAATTGACGTGGGAAAGAGGTGTCCGACTTGTCCGCAAATCCAGCAAAGTTTCTTGAAATTGAAGAGTATGTGCGTGGCACGTGAGTACATTCCTTGCTCTCAGTTAGCAGTGGCCTTGATAGATTTGTTATTGCAGCGTCACTGGACGAGTTCACCAGCTCTGACAGTTCTTGGCATTCCTCGTTGCATAGCAGCAGGTGGATGCAGTACGTTAGTACCTTCCTCACTGTAGCTCTTGATGCCGTGGAATGCATGACGTCGAAGAAACAAAACGTGGTAGTTCAGGGTGGGTTGCTACTTATGACGTAGAGTTGCCTTCTGCGACGTGTTTAATGACAATAACTTAATGCAGGCTCTTGTTTTATTTGGTTGCAGAATCCTCCGGTGTCGATCTCTCTCCGCTGTTGTGCAGTTTGATTCAGGTCATCGCCGACCCCTCCTGCCGGACCTTACTCGGCTTTCAGTCACTCATCCAACGCGAGTGGATTATCGGAGGATTTCCATTTCTTGATCGTTTGGGCCACATGTTTCAACCAACCAAAGCAAAAGCCACCAATATCCTGGCAGCGGATGGGGAGAGTACTTCGAGCAAGGTGCAGCTTCAATGAACTGGTAGAAGTATTTGTTAGACAACCTGATGTATTGTTGCAGTGTCCAGCTTTCCTGCTCTTCCTGGACTGCACCCACCAGCTTACTGTGCAATTCCCGTCGGCGTTCGAGTTTACCTCCACTTTCCTCGTCACGCTCAACGATTGCACGCGCGTTCTTTTGTTCGATTCGTTCATCTTTAACAACGAGCGACATCGGCAGCGAACGATTTCAGACGTGGTATTCACTACTTTACTTACGTTCGACTGTCTGTGTGAAATTGAGTTGGAGTTTGTGTGGTTATTGGGGCAGTGGCGCGCACCCACATCACTGTACGCGATTATTGGCCGCTCTCTACCAATCAACAGCCGCCTCAACGTGGTGGTGCGGTCCCCCTCCCCGTTTGGGTTGGTTCGAAATGGCTGTTGGCCTTCTCGAGGGTACTAGTTACTGCGGGCACTGACCTTGCACATCCATTTTTTCGCCGTGCTGCCACCTGAACGAACAACGAAGGGCAGCATGCAGCTTCTATAAAATCGGTCGCTGTCTTCTCCTTTTTCTTGTCCGTCTTCGTCTCCTCATTCTTCTCCTACACTTATGAGCGGCAACGTTCATCCCAACCCTGGTCCCATCTATTCCTGTTTGGTGTGCACTGGAAATGTGACTTGGTGGGGTAGGTCAGTGCAATGCTGCACCTGATCCAAATGGGTCCATTCAAGGTGCTCACTACTCCCCTTCTCTAAATTCAGATCTCTTGACAGCTCTCACTCCTGAAGCTGCCTCCCCTGCTGTGTTCCTGCTTTATCGAGAGATAACACTGTAACTTCTTGTATTCCTCCAGCTTGTTTACCTCCTTGCTCAATCCGGCCCTCCCTCTGCTAATGCTACACTTCCGCCCCACCCTCGCCTTTAAATTTTTTATCCCCCTTCCGCCCATTTTATATCTTCTCCCTCTGCACCCTCACCACCGCCTCTTGCTTCTGGCTGTCTCTCTACTCCTCCTGCTTCCTCTATCCCCCTGATTCCCTCAGGGCTTTTTAATGGAATGCTGGCGGTCTCCGAACCAGGAGCACTGAACTGCTACACTTTCTTTCGTCTCCTCCCGTTGACCTTATTTGTATCCAGGAATTTAACGTTAACTTATCTTCCTTTTTCCGGATCCCTGGATTCTTTGCTCTGCCATCTAATCGCAGCCACTCCCAGTCTGGCAAGCCACTCACGCTAGCGGCGGCATCATCTTCATCAGGCAGGGTTTATTTTTTATTGAATTTTTTACCCCTCTGTCTCTTTGCTTGACCCCTTCTATGATTATGTAGGGTTCAAGATCTCTCAAAACGACTTTTCCTGTTGTTGTTGTTGTTGTTGTTGTTGATTACCCGACCCCTTCCGAGGGTTGGGGGCATGGCGGATGACCATGGAGCCCCAGAAGCCGGGCAACTCCCCAGGGTATGGACTAAAGGTCATAGAGAGACAGAGAGTCGCCAAAGAGTGAGCGGTGCAAAGAGTCCGTAGCTGGACAGTGCAGAATGAGATGAGAGATGTCCTGGAACGAGTGTCCACAGGCGCTGCAACAAGGATTCTCGATTCTGCCAATCCTGGATAGATAGGAACCTAAAAGAAGGCTGTGTTCATTGCAGCAAAAACGAGAGAGGACACAGCGAGCATGACGAGGGAGCACAAGTTCCTCGGTGGAAATTGAGGGAACCTGTGTGTCAAAATATTTTGAAGAGACAGTACGCCTCCAGTCCGAGAAAAAACGAGAGTGGATACGAGAGGTAAGAGGAGAGAGACTACAAGGGATTGCGGAGGGCGCAGGCAGCGCTCCCCGTCTGGCAAGCTCATCAGCTGTGTCGTTCCCCGGGAGAAACGAGTGTCCGGGGACCCATTGTAGCCTGATAGAACAGGAGGAGAGAGAAGACAGTTCCTGCCAGATCTGCCACAGAGTTTGAGATAACAGGAAAGGTGGAGGAGAGGACAGGGTGGCGAGGACAGAACGAGAGTCAGACAGGAGGAGAAGAGAAGAAAAATGGCAGACTTTATGATGTTGCCGAGACCAGCAAAGAGCGTGCAGAATGGCGCAGGCTTCAGCGGAAAAACTTAAACATACTGGGCTTGCCGAAAAGGAAAGAGTGGCCTCAGTGCCACAGAGAGAGCAGTTGGCAAGGACGCCGGAGCCGCCCTTGCCAAAAGGAAAAGGAACAGAGCCGTCTGTCCAGAGTACCAGATCATGAGGGGGGAGAGAGTCAAGGTGGGCGAGAGCTGCACCTTGGCGAGAGTGAGGGGATCAGAGCGAGAGCATGGAGAGGGAAGGGTGGACTCGACCGTGAACGAAGGCAGGTTCCAAGGAGGACAGGGAGGGCAGGCAAGAACAGCCTCCCTAGGACAAGTAGAAGGAAGCATGAGCGGGTGAGTGGACGCAAAAGCTCGCCAGGACGATCTGCAGAGTCTTGGTGTCACTCCAAGTCTGGCCAAACCTGAGATGGGAAACGAGGTTGGGAGACGAAGAGCCCGCTCATAAGAAAAAAGTGTAAAGTGAGTCAGAGTGACTCGTAGGGGAGGTAGAGAAGCCTTGGTGAGTAGTAGAGGGATAGGGGAGGACGAGAAGCAGCCGGTGATGGCGCGACTGGCCGCTCGGTGGAGGCGTTCCAATTTGGCGAAATTGGTAGCGCTTAGGTAAGGAAACCATCCGGGTGAAGCGTAAGTGAGAAGGGACCGAAGAAATGATTTGTACAGAACAGAGAGGGACTCCTTAGAGGGGCCCCATGAGGAAGCAGAGATACAGCGTAAAGCCCTGAGACGTGGGAAAAACTTGGCCTTCAGCGAAGTTACATGCTTAGAAAAGGAAAGAGTGCGGTCGAAAGTGACCCCGAGAAAAGTCAGAGTGGGATTGAAACGGAGGCGGGAGCCGAGTAGGAGGAGGTTGGGCTGGAGGTTAGCCTGGTGGGGATCCACTGAGAAGAAGGAGGCCTCACATTTGCTCGGATTGAGAGGAAGACACCAGTACTCTGACCAGCGCTCCAATCGAAACAGAGCTCCTTGTGTGGCCTCCACCACAGTAGGGACCGAGGGAGAGGAGGGCCAAATGGCCAGATCGTAAGCGTAAAGAAAGCAGCTGACGGAAGAAGGCAGACAAGCCGGAAGATCATTAATGAAGAGAGAGAAAAGTACAGGGCCAAGAACGGATCTTTGCGGAACACCTCGACGGACTCGAAAGGAATGGTTTTTGTGATTTTGATAAACCACAGAAGCGTGCCTATCAGAAAGGAAAGATTGAGTCCAACGAGCAAAGCAAAAAAGGAGGCCAGCCAAAATGAGTTCATGGTAAAGGGGTGCCAGACAGAGTCAAAAGCTTTAGAGAAATCGATAGTAGACAGGATCGTCCGAGAGCCCGGCCTGGGTTTGTTAAACCCATCCGAAATGGACTGAGAAAGGTACAGAATTTGATCTAGAGTAGACCGTACAGGGCGGAAACCGGCCTGACGGGGAGAAAGAATGGAATTAGATTGCAGAAAGAACAGAAGACGGGATAGTATGATGCGTTCAAACAGCTTTGATACGCAGGAGGTGAGAGAGATAGGCCGGAAGGAAGCAGGAGAGGCGAGAGGTTTTCCCATCTTGTGTATGGGAATAATGGAAGATGTCTTCCAGACGGAAGGAAGGGAATGTGAAGACCAAGAAAGATTGAAGATGTTAAGAACAAAATCCATGCCAGAGTGAGGAGGGTGCTTTAGCATCGGATAGGCAACTTTGTCTGGCCAGTGGCATTGGACAGGCAGAAGTTGGAGGCAGCCGCAAGAAAGTCAGTGGGGAAAAGGAAGAGCAAAAGGACGAGTGAGACTCCTCAAGGCACGCGGCTCGGCGGAGCTCAGTGAGGTAGTCTCTGGCTCTGCCGCGCAGAGCCTTTGGCTGAGAAACGGACGACTTTTCCTCGCTCTCATTCTTTAATGTTTACGCTCCCTCTATTCGCTTTTCTCCGACGGATGGCAGAACCGACTCCTTTTCTTTCTTCATTTTTCCCTAATCCAGAAATTCTTCATTCTGGCGAACTTCAATTGCCATTACCCCCTCTAGGACTCAAAAGGTGTTTCCGACCCCCGTGGGGAGGAGGTATTCGATTGCGTCATCTCTTCTGACCTCCGTCCTTTCAATGATCTTGACATATCTACTCTTCTCCATCGCTTCTCCACTGACATTTCCTTTGCTCCTTCCTCTTTCGCCCTAGAGTTTGGGCTGTGATCATTTACCAATTCTTCTATCTGTCCTCTTTTCTCCGGTCTTTCGCCCCAACGAGCGTCCCCCATCCTTCAACTTTCAGAAAGCTCGTTGGGATGACTTTACCTCCTACTTTGACTCTCACTGTCCTTCTGCAGAAGAATACTCTTTTTCTTTTCTTTGCTGCTATTTTTACTTCCCTGACAATGAATGCGGCCAAATTTTCCATTCCTTTCGGCCACATCAAACGCCATCCTAAAACCTGGTGGTCTACTGAGGTGGAAGATGCGGTTAGTGAAAGACGCAAGGCTTTCGCTGCTGCTCACAGAAGTGATGAAGATCGCCAGGCTTACATCTTCACTTGCCGACGCGCTTCGTCTGTCATCGCCAAGGCTGAGGCATGGCAGACGACTTGTTCCTCTCTCTCGCCCAAATCTTACCCTAAATTTGTATACTCTCTTCTTCACTCTGTCGCTGGCTCTCCTTCCTCGCCTTCCTTCTCTCCTAACTTTCCCCAACTGTTCCTCTGCCAGAGGGTCGGCTTTGGTCTTCGCCGCTTACCTGAGATCCCACTTTACCTGAGATCCTACTGAGATCCCAAGGCTTGCGTAGCAGAGCCAGAGACCACCTTTCCGAGTCGTAAAAGACGACTCTTGGGTACCCACCAGTGGAAGTCTGCCTTGTTGGTGGTGTGGCTACCAGGCACTGAAGACTGATTTGAAATGGGGTGCCATTTTTCCCCTAACCTAATTTTAATTAGGTTGACGGCATGACCCTGAATTGCCGTTCATGCCGTACCTCCATCCCGAAGAAGAGAGGGGTAACCACAAACAAATAAACAGCTCCACCGAGCCCAGGGATATCTAGAACTACGGGATGCGAAGCTCAATTTTGCATGTGACAACTGTAGGGCTATTAAGCCAAAACAAATTTTTGATACAAAAATTCATTTACTGCACCAATCAAGAGCTGCATCAACGTGGTGGTGCAGTCCCCAGCCCCGTTTGGGCTGGGTTGAAATGGCTGTTGGATTTCCCAAGGGTCCCAGTTACCCCAGGCACTCCCCTTCACTTTTTTGCTACGCTGCCCCCTGAACGACTGCAAAAGGGCAGCTCACAGCTTCTTCAAAATCGGTCGCTTGTTTTCTCTTTTTCTTTTCTCTAGCTCCTCTCTTGCCCTTCTTCGTCTCCTCATTCTCCTTCTGTTGATGAGCAGTAACGTTCATCCCAATCCTGGCCCCATTTTTCCTTGCTCTATGTGCACTGGAAATGTGACATGGTGGGGCAAGTCAGTGCAATGCTGCGCTTGCTCTTAATGGGTCCATCTAAGGTGCTCACAACTTTCCTTATCCCAATTCAGAGCTCTTGGCAGCTCTCACTCTTGGAGCTGCCCCCCTGCCGAATCACTGTGACTCCCTTCTTGGACTCCTCCAACATGTATACCTCCACTGTGCAATCTAGCTCCACCTCTGCTAACGCTGCTCTCTTGCCCCACCCTTGTCTACAAACCTCTTATCCCCATCTTCCCATTCTATATTCTCTCCCTATGCCCCTCCACCACTGTCCCTTCCTCCTTTTATTCTGCACCTCCTGCCTCCACTCTCCCCCTGACTCTCTCAGGGTTCTTCAATGGAATGCTGGAGGTCTTCGAGCCAGGAGCACTGAACTGCTCCACTTTCTTTCATCCCATCCTGTCGACCTTATCTGCATTCAGGAATCCAATCTTAACTCCTCTTCCTCTTTCCGGATTCCTGGATTCTCTGCTTTGCATTCTGATTGTACCCACTCCCAGTCTGGCATTCTCTCTCCTGATACCACGCACACTAGTGGCGGCATTGTCATTTTCGTCAGGCAGGGCCTATCTTTCTCTGAACTTTCTATCTCCTCTCTTTCTTTGCTTGATCCCTACTCTGATTATGTAGGGATCAACATCTCTCTGAACAACTCCTCCTCACTCTCTTTTTTTAATGTGTATGCCCTCCCTATTTGCTCCTCCGCAACGGATAGTAGAACAGACTCCTTTTCTCCCTCCATTCTTCCCTCCTCCAGAAATCTTTTCATTCTGGGGGACTTCAATTGCTGTCACCCCCTTTTAGACTCAAGAGGTACTTCCGACCCCCGTGGGGAAGAAGTATTTGACTGGGTCATCTCCTCTGACCTCCACCCCCTCAATGACACTGACACACCCACCCTTCTCCATCACTCCTCTCCTGACATCTCCTTTGCCCCCTCTTCTCTTGCCTTTTCCTGCTCATGGGAGGTGCTACAGGACCTTGGTTCTGACCACCTACCAATTCTACTCTATCTCTCTCTCTCCGGTCTTTTGCCCCAATGAGCGTCCCCCTTCCTTCAATTTTCAGAAAGCTCGTTGGGATGGCTTTGCCTCCTACATTGACTCTCACTGTCCTTCTGCAGAGGAATGCTCGTGTCTTTCTCTTTCCTCTGCTGCTGCTCTCTTTACCTCTCTGGCACTGAATGTGGCCAAATCTTCCATTCCTTTCGGCCGCATCAATCGCCGTCCTAAAGCCTGGTGGTCTGCTGAGGTGGAAGAAGCGGTTAGTGAAAGACCCAAGATTTTTGCTGCCGCTCACAGAAGTGATGAAGATCGCCAGGCTTACATCTCCGCTTCTCGATGCGCCTCATCAGTCATCGCCAAGGCCAAGGCGGAGGCATGGCAGATGACTTGCTCTTCTCTTTCACCTACATCTAACCCTAAATCTGTACACTCTTTTCTTTGCTCTATCGCTGGCTCATCTTCCTCGTCTTCTTCCTCTCCTAACTTCTCCAACTGCAGCACTGGAAGAAAGTGACTGGAGGTGGTGCACTGATGGCAGAATAAAGAACTTTAAACTGGCAATTTTTTGTACAAACTGGAACTAGTTAGCTGCCACAAAAATGATATTCTAATAATGTTCACTGAATATCAACAGGCTTGTTCAGAAATAATGTACAATAATTCAAGTTGGTTTATGATAAAACTCAAAAGTCGGAAATTGAATTCATCATAGTATTCCATATTTCTTTCCTCTTCAACATATTTTTCTAAAATTGCAGCAGCTATCAAAACTAAATTTGCTTGAATTTTTGCTGAAAATGTAGTAGTTTTTTCAAAAATCAACGACTTGCACAAAGCAAGAACGTTTGCTAGCTGTGAAACTTTCATGAGATATTTTGATGGTAAAATATGTTTGTAGATGAAAAGTGGTAACAGATCTCTGTGTACACATGCACGCAATGCCAATTCTTTTGTAATGATGACAAAAGCAAGCAGTTGAGGAGGTGCTGATGTATCATCATTGACCATATAATAAAACTGCACACTATTACCTTTATTAAGATGAAGAAATCCTTCAAACCATGTTTCGGCACTCAACTTTCCCTTTAATGCATCAAAATTTGGAAAAATATCTCCCAATGAAATGACTTTGTTTAAACTCTGAAGTTTTGCATTTTCCAATTCCAATCGAGCAGAGCTAGAGCTGCAGGAATTAGGTCGAAAAGTAGTGGGTGTTGATGACAAGTATGCTGGTTGTTTAGGAAATATCCGTGGTACAGCATTAGGTTATAAACATTGTCTTTGTAAAATTTGGCTGTCGCGTGAGTTGTGCCTACTCATTTGAGTGTCACTTGAAGTTATCAACATTAAAATGTTTTTCGCAAACTCTTTGACATCTCCTGGAAGCCAATTTTTGCAAGGAATAGCTTTTATCCACTTCTGACAAAGTTTATCATTTTTTGAAATTTAAAAACTGCTACTTTTTCAATGGCTTGACTAGAGCGATAACCAGTGTTGCACTCTGGGACTCAACATGCAAACACCATAGTATTCAAAGTAGCAATATCAATACACAAATTTATATAACTGAACTAAAACTCTGAATACAGAAATCATAATATAATATTGAGTTGCCATGTTTGAAATGGTTACCCTACTATCTTAATTTCAGAAGTCAAAATTTTATTATGAATCTTTGACTGTAACTACAAACTCTAAATTCGGAATCTTAGCTCCGAAGAAGCAGTAATAGCTAATGAGTTCAGAAATGACCACTGCTAATGACTACCAATACTACAAAAGGAGGTCAACAATATATTGCTGGTTACACTAGACAATTGGCTGCTCAAATACTTTGTTTAATATCTTATGTTTAAAGTATATTGCATTTAAAAATAAAATGACTTAATTAACGTAAACTGCCGGTACTAGTAGTTTACAGTAACCAGTTGACCTTAATTAAATATGATGCATTACCAATACTGGCAATTAGTTGATCCTTAAGTCACAACTCTTTAAAATGTCGCTTAAAACTGGACCTATGATCTACTAATAAATAAAAATAGTAGTGTCCAAGGAATATCTCAAGAGTACCGGTACATCAAGTTTTCAATTTTCAATAAAATTCAGTCCAAAAACAAAAAGTTATTTAGTTACATGTGGCACAAAACTAAAAGCATTTCTAAACTACAGAAGTAAAGTGATGCAGTCTTCACAACATCAATTGATGAATTTTGAGTAAACATCTGCTTTAGCATTACCACTTTTACATTCTTGCTAGCTGGCTGGCAAGAATGTTTCATTTAGTAACTTCTTGAATTTTAGATAACAGTAATATTTTAGTTAGTAACTTCTTAAAGTTTAGATACCAGTAATAGTTATTTCCCAGCATTTTGACTCTCAGTTACATGATACAGTTGGCCTAAAACATACAAACTGAGACAGCTAGGCTACGTTGATTAATTAAACTTTGCTTTTACAGCTACTGTATGATTTTTATCAGTTACAGTTACACATTATATGAAACAAAACGAACTGAATTTGAATAGGCAGCCGAAAGCTGAAAAATATTGCTTCCAATAGGCCTATCTAAAACTTTTCTTTTTTGCAAGTCCATGATAAATTTAATTCAAAAAAAACTGGTCAAACTATTTAACGATATTTAGAGACAAACTTAAACCATCCAAATTATTGAGGTTGAAATTAAGCAAGGCTATCTGACAACTATACCACACTGATAAGTACTATCGCTGACCAACAAACAAGTTTATCTGACCATAGCAGGTAGCCCTACTATTAACGGAGAAAAAAGGCGTTGATCACGTGGTTTCGCATCCCGTAGTTCTAGATATCCCTGCACCGAGCCGCGTGCCTTGAGGAGTCTCACTCGTCCTTTTGCTCTTCCTTTTCCCCACTGACTTTCTTGCGGCTGCCTCCAACTTCTGCCTGTCCAATGCCACTGGCCAGACAAAGTTGCCTATCCGATGCTAAAGCACCCTCCTCACTCTGGCATGGATTTTTTTCTTAACATTTTCAATCTCTTCTGGACTTTACATTTTTTTCCTTCCATCTGGAAGACATCTTCCGTTATTCCCATACACAAGATGGAAAAGTCTCTCTACTCTGCTGCTTCCTTCCGACCTATCTCTCTCACCTCCTGCGTATCAAAGCTGTTTGAACGCATCATACTATCTCGTCTGCTTTTCTTTCTGCAATCTAATTCCATTCTTTCTCCCCGTCAGGCCGGTTTCCGCCCTGTACGGTCTACTCTAGATCAAATTCTGTACCTTTCTCAGTCCATTTCGGATGGGTTTAACAAACCCAGGCCGGGCTCTCGGACGATCCTGTCTACTATCGATTTCTCTAAAGCTTTTGACTCTTTCTGGCACCCCTTTACCATGAACTCATTTTGGCTGGCCTCCTTTTTTGCTTTGCTCGTTGGACTCAATCTTTCCTTTCTGGTAGGCGCACTTCTGTGGTTTTTCAAAATCACAAAAACCATTCCTTTCGAGTCCGTCGAGGTGTTCCGCAAGGATCCGTTCTTGGCCCTGTACTTTTCTCTCTCTTCATTAATGATCTTCCGGCTTGTCTGCCTTCTTCCGTTAGCTGCTTTCTTTATGCTGATGATCTGGCCATTTGGTCCTCCTCCCCCTCGGTCCCTACTACGGTGGAGGCCACACAAGGAGCTCTGTTTCGATTGGAGTGTTGGTCTTTCTCGGAATCCGAGCAAATGTGAGGCCTCCTTCTTCTCAGTGGATATCCACCAAGCTAACCTCCTCCTACTCAACTCTCGCCTCCATTTCAATTCTAATTATTTCCGGGGTCACCTTCGACCGCACTCTTTCCTTTTCTAAGCATGTATCTTCGCTGAAGGCCAAGTTTTTTCCTCGTCTCAAGGCCTTACGCTGTAACTCTTCTTTCTCATGGGGCCCCTCGGAGGAATCCCTCTCTGTTCTGTATAAATCTTTTTTTCGGTCCCTTTTCACATTTGCTTCACCCGGATGGTTTCCTTTCTAAAACGTTACCAATGTCACCAAATTGGAACGCCTTCACCATGCGGCTAGTCGCGCCATCACCGGCTGCTTCTCGTCCTCCCATATCCCACTTTTCTTTCTCTTCTTTGAGTCACCCTGACTCATTTCACTCTTTTATTTTATGAGCGGGCTCTTCGTCTCCCAACCTTTACCATTTCAGGTTTGACCTGACTTGGAATGAAATAAAGACTCTGCAGATCCTCCTGGAGATTTTTTGCGTCCACTCACCCGCTCATGCTTCCCTCTACTTGTCCTAGAAAGGCTGTTCTTGCCTGCCCTTCCACTTCTCTTCGGAACCTGCCTTCGTTCACAGTGGAGTCCACCCTTTTTTCATGCTCTCGCTTTGATCCCCCTTTGTTTCGCTAAGGTGCAGCTCTCGTTCACTTTGACTCTCTTCCCCCTTACGATCTGGTGCTCTGTTCCTTTTCCTTTTGGCAAGGGCGGCTCCGGCGTTCTTGCAAACTGCTCTCTCTGTGGCACTGAGGCCTATCTTTGCGTTTCAGCTGGCCCATTAGGCTTAAGTTTTTCCGCTGAAGCCTGCGCCATTCTGCACGCTCTTTGCTGGTCTCGGCAGCACCAACAAGTCTGCCGCTTTTCTTCTCCTACTATCTGATTCTCGTTCTGTTCTCACCACCCTGTCCTCTCGTCTATCTTTCCTTTTACCTCAATATCTGTGGCAGATCTGGCAGGAACTGTCTTCTCTCACTTCCTGTTCTATTATACTTTAATGGGTCCCCGGATACTCATTTCTCCCGGGGAGCGACGCGGCTGATAAGCTGGCCAGATGGGGACCGCTACTTGCGCCCTCCGCAATCCCTTGTAGTCTCTCCTGATCTTTGTTTTTGTTGTTGTTGTTGATTACCCGACCCTTTCCGAGGGTTGGGGGCATGGCGGAAGACCATGGAGCCCCAGAAGCCGGGCAACTCCCCAGGGTATGGACCAGAGGTCATAGAGAGACAGAGAGTCGCCAAAGAGTGAGCGGCGCAAAGAGTCCGTAGCTGGACAGTGCAGAATGAGATGAGAGATGTCCTGGGAGGGTGTCCGCAGGCGCTGCAACAAGGATTCTCAGTTCTGCCAATCCTGGAGAGATAGGAACCTAAAAGAAGGCTGTGTTCATTGCAGCGAAGACAAATAAGAACACAGCGAGCATGACGAGGGAGCACAAATTCCTCGGTGGAAATTGAGGGAACCTGTGTGTCAAAATATTTTGAAGAGACAGTACGCCTCCAGTCCGAGAAAAGACGAGAGATAAAGGGAGAGAGACTACAAGGGATTGCGGAGGGCGCAGGCAGCGCTCCCCGTCTGGCAAGCTCATCAGCTGTGTCGTTCCCCGGGAGAAACGAGTGTCCGGGGACCCATTGTAGCCTGATAGAACAGGAGGAGAGAGAAGACAGTTCCTGCCAGATCTGCCACAGAGTTTGAGATAAAAGGAGAGGACAGGGTGGCGAGGACAGAACGAGAGTCAGACAGGAGGAGAAGAGAAGAAAAATGGCAGACTTTATGGTGTTGCCGAGACCAGCAAAGAGCGTGCAGAATGGCGCAGGCTTCAGCGGAAAAACTTAAACATACTGGGCTTGCCGAAAAGGAAAGAGTGGCCTCAGTGCCACAGAGAGAGCAGCTGGCAAGGACGCCGGAGCCGCCCTTGCCAAAAGGAAAAGGAACAGAGCCGTCTGTCCAGAGTACCAGATCATGAGGGGGGAGAGAGTCAAGGTGGGCGAGAGCTGCACCTTGGCGAGAAAGAGAGGGATCAGAGCGAGAGCATGGAGAGGGAAGGGTGGACTCGACCGTGAACAAAGGCAGGTTCCAAGGAGGACAGGGAGGGCAGGCAAGAACAGCCTCCCTAGGACAAGTAGAAGGAAGCATGAGCGGGTGAGTGGACGCAAAAGCTCGCCAGGACAATCTGCAGAGTCTTGGTGTCACTCCAAGTCTGGCCAAACCTGAGATGGGAAACGAGATTGGGAGACGAAGAGCCCGCT
Organism: Trididemnum clinides; assembly: GCA_963675345.1. Taxonomy (NCBI): domain Eukaryota; kingdom Metazoa; phylum Chordata; class Ascidiacea; order Aplousobranchia; family Didemnidae; genus Trididemnum; species Trididemnum clinides. Next base: position 32,221,900 of record OY776303.1, read on the forward strand.
CATAAGAAAAAAGTGTAAAGTGAGTCAGAGTGACTCGTAGGGGAGGTAGAGAAGCCTTGGTGAGTAGTAGAGGAATAGGGGAGGACGAGAAGCAGCCGGTGATGGCGCGACTGGCCGCTCGGTGGAGGCGTTCCAATTTGGCGAAATTGGTAGCGCTTAGGAAAGGAAACCATCCGGGTGAAGCGTAAGTGAGAAGGGACCGAAGAAAAGATTTGTACAGAACAGAGAGGGACTCCTTAAAAGGGCCCCATGATGAAGCAGAGATACAGCGTAAAGCCCTGAGACGTGGAAAAAACTTGGCCTTCAGCGAAGATACATGCTTAGAAAAGGAAAGAGTGCGGTCGAAAGTGACCCCGAGAAAAGTCAGAGTGGGATTGAAACGGAGGCGGGAGCCGAGTAGGAGGAGGTTGGGCTGGAGGTTAGCCTGGTGGGGATCCACTGAGAAGAAGGAGGCCTCACATTTGCTCGGATTGAGAGAAAGACACCAGTACTCTGACCAGCGCTCCAATCGAAACAGAGCTCCTTGTGTGGCCTCCACCACAGTGGGGACCGAGGGAGAGGAGGACCAAATGTCCAGATCGTAAGCGTAAAGAAAGCAGCTGACGGAAGAAGGCAGAGAAGCCGGAAGATCATTAATGAAGAGAGAGAAAAGTACAGGGCCAAGAACGAGGAACACCTCGACGGACTCGAAAGGAATGGTTTTTGTGATTTTGAAAAACCACAGAAGTGCGCCTACCAGAAAGGAAAGATTGAGTCCAACGAGCAAAGCAAGGAGGGAGGCCAGCCAAAATGAGTTCATGGTAAAGGGGTGCCAGACAGAGTCAAAAGCTTTAGAGAAATCGATAGTAGACAGGATCGTCCGAGAGCCCGGCCTGGGTTTGTTAAACCCATCCGAAATGGACTGAGAAAGGTACAGAATTTGATCTAGAGTAGACCGTACAGGGCGGAAACCGGCCTGACGGGGAGAAAGAATGGAATTAGATTGCAGAAAGAACAGAAGACGGGATAGAATGATGCGTTCAAACAGCTTTGATACGCACGAGGTGAGAGAGATAGGCCGGAAGGAAGCAGGGGAGTCGAAAGGTTTTCCCATCTTGTGTATGGGAATAATAGAAGATGTCTTCCAGACGGAAGGAAGGGAATGCGAAGACCAAGAGAAATTGAAGATGTGAAGAACAAAATCCATGCCAGAGCGAGGAAGGTGCTTTAGCATGGGATAGGCAACTTTGTCTGGGCCAGTGGCGATGGATGAGGAAAGGTTGGAGGCAGCCGCAAGAAATTCAGCGAGAGTGAAGGGAGAGCAAAAGGACGAGTGAGACTCCATAGGGCACGTGGCTCGGCGGAGCTCAGTGAGGTAGTCTCTGGCTCTGCTACGCAGAGCCTTTGGCTCAGAAATGGAAAAGCGGGATCTCAGGTAAGTGACATAGACCGAAGCCAATTACCTAGGAGAAGAACAGTTAGGAAAGTTAGAAGAAGAGGAATATGAGCCAGCGATAGAGCGAAGAAGAGAGTGTACAGATTTAGGGTTAGATTTAGGTGAAAGAGAAGTGCAGGTCGTCTGCCATGCCTCAGCCTTGGCCTTGGCAATGACGGACGAGGCGAGTCGAGAAGCGGATATGTAAGCCTGACGATTTTCATCACTTCTGTGAGCGGCAGCAAAAGCCTTGCGTCTTTCCCTAACTGTTTCTTCCACCTCAGCAGACCACCAGGCTTTAGGAGGGCGTTTGATGCGGCCGAAAGGAATGGAAGATTTGGCCGCATTCAGTGCCAGAGAAGTAAAGAGAGCAGCAGCAGAGGAAAGAGAAAGAGACGAGTATTCCTCTGCTGAAGAACAGTGGGAGTCAAAGTAAGAGGCAAAGCTATCCCAGCGAGCTTTCTGAAAATTGAAGGAAGGGGGACGCGCATTGGGGCGAAAGACCGGAGAGAGAGGGACGGAAAGAAGAATTGGTAGGTGGTCACAACCAAGGTCCTGTAGCACCTCCCAGGAGCAAGAAAAGGCAAAAGTAGAAGGAGCAAAGGAGATGTCGGGAGAGGAGCGACTGCCAGAGGAGCGATGGAGAAGAGTGGGTGTGTCAGGGTCATTGAGGGGGAGGAGGTCAGAGGAGATGACCCAGTGAAATACTTCCTCCCCACGGGGGTCGGAAGTACCTCTTGAGTCCCAAAGCGGGTGATGGCAATTGTAGTCCCCCAGAATGAAAAGATGTCTGGAGGAGGGAAGAATTGAGGGAGATAAGGAATCGGTTCTGCCATCCGTCGGGGAGGCGCGAATAAGGGGGGCATACACATTAAGAAATGACATCGAGGAGGATTTGTGTAGAGAGATGTTGACCCCTACACAATCAGAGTAGGGATCGAGCGAAGAAAAAGTGGAGGTGGAAAAAGTTCAGAGAAGGATAGGCCCTGTTTGACGAAAATGATGACGCCGCAGCTGGCGTGCGTGGTATCAGAAGAGAGAATGCCAGACCGGGAGTGGGTGCGATCAGAACGCAGAGCAGAGAATCCAGGAATCCGGAAAGAGGAGTTAAGATTGGATTCCTGAATGCAGATAAGGTCGTCTGGATGGGACAATAGGAAATGAAGTAGTCCAGTGCTCCTGGCTCTGAGACCTCCAGCATTGCATTGAAGAGCCCTGAGAGAGTCAGGGGAGGAGAGGAGGCAGGAGGCATAGAAAAATGGCCAGGTGCAAGGGACGGTGGTGAAGGAGATATAGAATGGGGAGATGGGGGATAGGAGGTTTGGAGACGAGGGTGACGCGAGCGTGCAGCATCAGTAGAGGGGGCCAGAATCCACAATGGAGGTATACGTGTCGGAGGAGTCCGAGGAGGGGGAAGTCACAGTGTTACGGCAGGAGAGGCAGCTCCAAGAGTGAGAGCTGCCAAGAGCTCTGAATTTAGACAGGGATAGTTGTGAGCACCTTAGATGAACCCATTTGGAGCAGGTGCAGCATAGCACTGACTTGCCCCGCCAGGTCACATTTCCAGTGCACACAGAGCAAGGAAAGATGGGGCCGGGGTTAGGATGAACGTTACCGCTCATCAAGAGAAGAAGAAGAATGAGGAGACGAAGAAGGGCAAGAGTAAGGCAGGAGAGAAGAAAAAGTGAAAACAGGCGACCGATTTTGTAGATGCTGTGTGCTGCCCTTCTGCAGTCGTTCAGGGGGCAGCATAGCGAAAAAAAGAAAGGGAGTACCCGGGGTAACTGGGACCCTCGGGAAGGCCAACAGCCATTTCGACCCAACCCAAACGGGGTCGGGGATCGCACCGCCACGTTGAGGCGGCTGTTGATTGGTGCAGCTCGTGATCTCTCGTAACCACTCTTGTGTTTTTTCGGACTGGAGGCGTACTGTCTCATCGAAATTTTTCGACACACAGGTTGCCTCGATTTCCATTGAGGAACTTGTGCTCCCTCGTCACGCTCGCTGTGTTTGCTCTCGTCTACGCTACAACTGACACACCCTACTGTTACGTTCTTATTTCATTAGGATTAGCAAAATCGGGAATCTTCCCTGCTACGCCTGCGGACACTCGTCCCAGGACACCTCTCATCCCATACTACATGGTCCAGCTACGGACTCTGCGCCGCTCGGTTTTTGGCGGCTCTGTCTTTTTACGACCTCTTGTCCAGGCCCTGGGGAGTTGCCTGGCTTCTTGGGCTCCATAGTCTTCAGCCGTAACCTCATCCCTTGAAAGGGGTCTGGTAACAACAGTAACATCATTTGGCCCCTCACTGATGCAGTCCTTTTCCTTTGCAGGCTATTAGCTTTACCTGTGATAGCTAGTGATTCGAAATAAGGTACCTCCAACCTTATCGTCTTGTTTGCGCTTGCGACATCGGGCCCGCCGAAACTTTGCATAAATCAGGCTGCAAACAACTGCTGCGCAAGTACCCTCGACGCACGAAATCTGATCGTGTACTAAACCCAAATCTGTCTGGTGTAGACTCGTGCTTTTCGGGCCCATTAATAGAGAAAACAAGATTACAAGTTAAAGTTGAGGAAAAAATCTGGTGACAATGTTTTCCGAAACACACGGAAGATGGTTGTTGGTGAATAATGGGAATTTATGCTGGAGGCCTGAACCGCACTTGTGACTGGGGTGACTTTTTTGCGGTCAAATTCACTTTACATGATTCTGCTGGAAGCGGACCAGAGTTTTTAAAGTGATTTTGCTGAAATCGATCTGGTCTTCGCAGTGAAAACCTTTTTTCTTATTAGAGGACGACCTCAAAAGGGTTGTGTTTCAAAAACGTGGACCTGTGCAAGACAAACTTATTATATGACCGCCCAAATTGAGCTTTCAATTTTTATTGATAGCTCATTCAACATCGTGTAAAGCTGATTGAGACATTCTTCTAAAGTTGACTAAAATTTGTTGATTGACTGCTTTTGGGAGAGCAACTTTGAAATTTTTCGATTTTTAGTTTTTTTTTATTAGTTCAAATTTAGAAAATCGTGTTTAGTGGTTGCTATTTGTTTCTACGCACGATGCTATCCGCCATTGTAAGCTGCCTACGTCACGCTGAAAAATATCTGTGTGTCCTCAGTTTTTTGACCGCTGGTGTAGTAGACTATTTTTTAACCATCAACCGCTAAAAGGTGAGTGAAGCAAATTCTAGGAGTTGATTAATCCGTAGACGAGCACCACAAGTCGCATTCTTACGCCCGCCGCATTTTGCTTTTACCTGGTTTCGGCTGAGGTGGTCTGTTAGGCGAATGTAAATGTTAGCAACATTGTTACAGCCTTTAAGTGGACAACTAACTAGACTAATGTGTTCTGGCGGGCTGTCACTGATAAACCAAGAGGAGAATTATCTAGGCTAGAGTGAAAATAAACTGGCAGGTCAGTTATTGCAGGGAAAAGTAAGGTGGCTGGGTGAAGCAGTTATTTTCAATAAATTTGTGTCATTTCGGATTGGTCAATGTAAAGTAGTTTCCGGTTGTGTAGTAGAGGTGTGAGTAAAGGTCTGGTTTTCTAAGCTACGTGTGAGAATCACCAAGTAGGGTGATGTGTTGACTTAAGAGTTATACAGGACCTTAAATCATGCTCATCAAATTTTGCCGGTTGCTCTATGCAAAATCTGGCATGTTTCGGAAAATAGATGACATGGCTTTGCCGTCCCTTGAATGTTAAAACCTTCGTTATTTATTTAAGGGACCAAAAGATTTCGAGCAAAATTAAATATGTTTTTGGATTCTTAGTTCCCGTTGACTTTATGCTTTTGTGGCACCTTGAACGAAAATAAGTTTGGTCGTTTATCTTAAATATAAGAGGAGTAAATGATTGAGCTGAAATGCGTTTGTTTCAGCGGAAAGCGACGAATAGGGTTTGGGAGTTGATTCCGGTGTGGGATTGGAACGTGATGTTTGACGATGCTTCCCGGAGCTTGTTCATCAACCCACTCTACAGGTTTGTTCGCGTTGCTGCTAGAATGGTGCTTTGCGGATAAACTTTCGCATCATGTAATTACAGATTGGAGCAAGTCCTGCATTCAGACCTGCTGCCCTGCTCTCCTAGTCGCGTATTAGCGTCCATGACTTATACTCTTGGTTCTTCATCGGATTTACTTGACGGCATTGATCACTGGCCATTTCTTGTGGAAAACGGACCTACAGCTGCGTACCCCGCTCGTGATGGCTCTACGGCTCTCCTCGATGACGTTGAGGATGGTGTGCAGTTTTACTATAACAACAGAACGGGAGAAATGGTCGCAACTGGAATCGAACCGACGGAAGGAGGCGAGAAGAAAAAGCGGAATAGGTTTTCATTTCGGCGAAAGATTCTCGCAAAGGATAAGATTTCTGATGAGGGATCCGGTGACTACTCGGTAGATGATCCGCCTACTGCGTATCAAACTAGCATTGCCAGTACTACGAGATCCTGTGCGAGAGAGAGGACGGCAGGTGAGCGCGAACTAATAGATGCGACTGTGATTTACACGATCGTGCTTCAGCGGCTTGCAAAAGTGAAGGTGATCAACCAGCTTGTGGTAAAAGACGCCTATAGGTAATGATCAAGGCGGTCCTGGGATTGGGGTCACCGCTCTGCATCCTATTACTGGCTCGAGAAGTGCTGTCTCCAACCCGATCGCCCAGTCTTGCGCGTACTTGTTGCACCAAACACTTTAAAAGTCAGATGGAGCGAAGCTTACCTTGTTTTAGAGTTACGTAAATTTGCTGCGTTAAATTCCACAAAAGAGCATGAATGGCTGAGTTTTTAGAAGTGTAAACTGACGATCAGTGTTTGTGCAAGTCGTTTTCATTTCTCCCATGATCGCTGGATAATCCTATGTTTTTAGTTACATGCTATTTGTGTAGTCCAGATCTTACAAACATATCTTCGACATTAGTAGTTATTGTAGGTATTCAGTTTTTATCCGGTGTTGTCCCTTTAGCAGAGATGGCCGGATTTATCCCATTCCTTCTGCAATTGCTCGCACTCCGTCCCTCCACTTGTCTCGTCTCAGGGCATCCTCCTTCATTAAACCAATCTTCTCTGTCTCCTCTTCCACTTGCTTCTTCCAGGTCTTCTTCAATCGTCCTCGCTTTCTCTTGCCAGTCACTTCAAGATTCAGAGAAACTCTCAAAACACTGTCATCATCCCTCCTCAGTACATGTCCAAACCATCTAACTCCATTCGCTGTTGCTAACCGGCCTATAGTTTCCTTTAACCCTAACATGTCCATCTGTTCTTCAGTCGTCTTTCTGTCAACCACTTCCTGACCACACATGGCTCTCTTCGTTCTTAAAATTACTTTTTCATTTTCTTTTAAACACCATTCTCACTGCCGTACAGTATTGCTGATCTTACACAACAACGATAAACTTTAGCTTTTATCTTCATAGGAAACCTGTTTCCAAGCAACAACTCCCCACATTCCCTGAATCTTACCCAACCGATTCTTACTATTGCTGTAACTGGCGCTTTACAACCATCACTAGCATTCAGTCTGTCTCCGAAATAACAAAATCTATTCACTGTCTCCACTTCATCGCACAACTTCTCGATCGAATCCATCGTCCCTTCCATTATTTCTTTACATTTCAAGCAAACAAAATGCATTGCCAACCCAGCGGTAGCTCTCTTTATTTTTGCACATTTTCCATCAACCCAGTTTCCACATTTTATGCACAACACTGAATCGGCCATGACTCTCCTACCACAAACTTCGCCTTCTGACCTGCTTACCATCAATTTTGTTTTTCTGGTGTTGATCTTTAAACCATTACTTTCAGTGCATCCTTCCAATTCCAAAATCTACCTTCAAGTCTTCCATTCTTCGCCCATGATAACAAGGTCATCTGCATATAGTAATTCATTAACCACACTCTTGCATTTTCTGAAATTTCGTCCACAACTATTGCAAACAATGGTGGCGACAGCATAGATCCTTGATGTACACCAACTTTCACTTCGAATTCCTTTGAATGTGCACATCCCACCCTCACTCTTGTCTTTGCACCATCATACAAGCTCATAACTGCGCGAACCTTACTTCTGATAAGCCCTTCTCTCTCATGGCCCACTCCATCACTTTTCTTGGCATTCCATCAAAAGCTTTTTCCATGTCAACAAACCACATGTACATTACAACTTCTTGTTCGTCTGATATTCCTCCTGCATTCTTCTCACAATGAACATCGCATCCACTGTTCCTTTTCCTGGCATAAATCCAAACTGCATCTCATTCAAATTGATTAGTGTTCGCATTCACCTCTCTAGCACTCTTTCAACAATTTTCATGGCATGCTCTAGCAGTTCACTCCTTTTGTATGATCCACAGCTCATGACATCACCCTTTCCTTTAAAGATAGGTACAATCACACTTGTTTTCCACTCATCAGGCATTCCTCTACTATCCAATACACGCTGACACAGCTCCATCATCATTTTAACCCAATTTCGCGACTTACAACTATCATCTCCACACTTACTTTAGATGTTCCACTTACTTCAGATGTTTTTTACAAATCAGGGGCATTTGTGCTCACTAGTTCTTTTACTCATTTTTCAAATTTCACTCTTGCTCGGTTTTCATTTAACTTCCAAATCTTTTTTCTTATGATCCGTTCCTTTCTTACAACCTTTTTTAGAACTTTTTGTCTAGATCTACGATCACCATTCTGTGCTAAAGCTCCCATGGAATCACTTTTACACCCCTTATATACTTCTGTATTTTTTCCCCACAAGCACAAAATCAATTTCTCTTTCACATCCACCGGCATTATAAATGATTTTCCTTTTGTCGTCTTTTTAAACAGCTCTCTTTCATCTCAAAACTTCAGCAATCTTCTTCCTTCTGCATTTCTTTTCCCAACACCATTTCCCCCGTGTGCACCTCCAAAACCCTCAGAACATTTCCCCACATGTCCATTAAAATCCCCTAAAGAAACAATGATTTCACTAGAACCTCCCAAGTCCCACTCACTACCCTTTTCATCATAATAGCGAAATATTATTTTGGTTTCAAAATTAGCGTTCCCTTAGTAACCAGGGAACATTACCCTAATTGGGTGGAAAATGAAACCGAAACAGCATGCAAACAGCTATGCATAAAAATATTAAATGGCTTCATATTTCAGTTATAATATTTTGATAATACTCCAAGGTTACTAAGGGGAGAAAAACGTAAATATTATAAATGAAGTTGTCGTATAAACGTTTGTATCTGTTAATCAAGAGGAATTTATTCCAAAAAATGCTTCTGGCTTGAAAAACAAGAATGCTAATTTATGTAACTGTTCAAACGCAGGGGCGCAGTCGAAGTGACTTAGCGGCTTCTCACCGCATCTATCGCCGTAGATGGTTCACGCCGTAGTTTGAACCCACGACGTGAACCAGAATAAACTTTGTTTCCGCTCCGCCATGCCGCACGCAACGCTTCAAGCGTTCGATTCACAGCCTTTCAATCGCAAGATTAGCACTCAGTCGTCGGTTCACGCATCCGGCCATGCACTCAGTCGTCGGTTTACGCTTCCGATGGTGCACTCAGTCGTCGGTTTACGCTTCCGATGGTGCACTCAGTCGTCGGTTCACGCTTCCGGCCATGCACTCAGTCGTCGGTTTACGCTTCCGATGGTGCACTCAGTCGTCCATTGATGCTTTCGACCATGCACTCAGTCGTCGGTTCACGCTTTCGACCATGCACTTTGTCTTCGGTTCACGCTTCCGACCATGTACTTACCGCACCAATCAACAGCCGCCTCAACGTGGTGGTGCGGTCCCCGACCCCGTTTGGGTTGGGTCGAAATGGCTGTTGGCCTTCCCGAGGGTCTCAGTTACCCTGAATACTCCCTTTCTTTTTTTCGCTATGCTGCCCCCTGAACGTCCGCAGCAGGGCAGCACACAGCATCTACAAAATCGGTCGCCTGTTTTCACTTTTTCTTCTCTCCTGCCCTACTCTTGCCCTTCTTCGTCTCCTCATTCTTCTTCTTCTCTTGATGAGCGGTAACGTTCATCCTAACCCCGGCCCCATCTTTCCTTGCTCTGTGTGCACTGGAAATGTGACCTGGCGGGGCAAGTCAGTGCAATGCTGCACCTGCTCCAAATGGGTTCATCTAAGGTGCTCACAACTATCCCTGTCTAAATTCAGAGCTCTTGGCAGCTCTCACTCTTGGAGCTGCCTCTCCTGCCGTAACACTGTGACTTCCCCCTCCTCGGACTCCTCCGACACGTATACCTCCATTGTGGATTCTGGCCCCCTCTACTGATGCTGCACGCTCGCGTCACCCTCGTCTCCAAACCTCCTATCCCCCATCTCCCCATTCTATATCTCCTTCACCACCGTCCCTTGCACCTGGCCATTTTTCTATGCCTCCTGCCTCCTCTCCTCCCCTGACTCTCTCAGGGCTCTTCAATGGAATGCTGGAGGTCTCAGAGCCAGGAGCACTGGACTACTTCATTTCCTATTGTCCCATCCAGACGACCTTATCTGCATCCAGGAATCCAATCTTAACTCCTCTTTCCGGATTCCTGGATTCTCTGCTCTGCGTTCTGATCGCACCCACTCCCGGTCTGGCATTCTCTCTTCTGATACCACGCACGCCAGCTGCGGCGTCATCATTTTCGTCAAACAGGGCCTATCCTTCTCTGAACTTTTTCCACCTCCACTTTTTCTTCGCTCGATCCCTACTCTGATTGTGTAGGGGTCAACATCTCTCTACACAAATCCTCCTCGGTGTCATTTCTTAATGTGTATGCCCCCCTTATTCGCGCCTCCCCGACGGATGGCAGAACCAATTCCTTATCTCCCTCAATTCTTCCCTCCTCCAGACATCTTTTCATTCTGGGGGACTACAATTGCCATCACCCGCTTTGGGACTCAAGAGGTACTTCCGACCCTCGCGGGGAGGAAGTATTTCACTGGGTCATCTCCTCTGACCTCCCCCTCAATGACCCTGACACACTCACTCTTCTCCATTACTTCTCTGGCAGTCGCTCCTCTCCCGACATCTCCTTTGCTCCTTCTACTTTTGCCTTTTCTTGCTCCTGGGAGGTGCTACAGGACCTTGGTTGTGACCACATACCAATTCTTCTTTCCGTCCCTCTCTCTCCGGTCTTTCGCCCCAATGCGCGTCCCCCTTCCTTCAATTTTCAGAAAGCTCGCTGGGATAGCTTTGCCTCTTACTTTGACTCCCACTGTTCTTCTGCAGAGGAATACTCGTCTCTTTCTCTTTCCTCTGCTGCTGCTCTCTTTACTTCTCTGGCACTGAATGCGGCCAAATCTTCCATTCCTTTCGGCCGCATCAAACGCCCTCCTAAAGCCTGGTGGTCTGCTGAGGTGGAAGAAGCGGTTGGGGAAAGACGCAAGGCTTTTGCTGCCGCTCACAGAAGTGATGAAGATCGCCAGGCTTACATCTCCGCTTCTCGACGCGCTTTGTCAGTTATCGCCAAGGCCAAGGCTGAGGCATGGCAGACGACTTGCACTTTTCTTTCACCTAAATCTGTACACTCTCTTCTTCGCTCTATCGCTGGCTCATATTCCTCGTCTTCTTCCTCCTCTCCTAACTTTCCTAACTGTTCTTCTCCTAGGTAATTGGCTTCGGTCTATGTCACTTACCTGAGATCCCGCTTTTCCATTTCTGAGCCAAAGGCTCTGCGTAGCAGAGCCAGAGACTACCTCACTGAGCTCCGCCGAGCCACGTGCCCTATGGAGTCTCACTCGTCCTTTTGCTCTCCCTTCACTCTCGCTGAATTTCTTGCGGCTGCCTCCAACCTTTCCTCATCCATCGCCACTGGCCCAGACAAAGTTGCCTATCCCATGCTAAAGCACCTTCCTCGCTCTGGCATGGATTTTGTTCTTCACATCTTCAATTTCTCTTGGTCTTCGCATTCCCTTCCTTCCGTCTGGAAGGCATCTTCCATTATTCCCATACAGAAGATGGGAAAACCTTTCGACTCCCCTGCTTCCTTCCGGCCTATCTCTCTCGCCTCGTGCGTATCAAAGCTGTTTGAACGCATCATTCTATCCCGTCTTCTGTTCTTTCTGCAATCTAATTCCATTCTTTCTCCCCGTCAGGCCGGTTTCCGCCCTGTACGGTCTACTCTAGATCAAATTCTGTACCTTTCTCAGTCCATTTCGGATGGATTTAACAAACCCAGGCCGGGCTGTCGGACAATCCTGTCTACTATCGATTTTTCTAAAGCTTTTGACTCTGTCTGGCATTCCGCCCTTTTCCACAAACTGATTTCAGCTGGCCTCCCTCCTTGCTTTGCTCGTTGGACTCAATCTTTCCTTTCTGATAGGCACGCTTCTGTGGTTTATCAAAATCACAAAAACCATTCCTTTCGAGTCCGTCGAGGTGTTCCTCGTTCTTGGCCCTGTACTTTTCTCTCTCTTCATTAATGATCTTCCGGCTTGTCTGCCTTCTTCCGTCAGCTGCTTCCTTTACGCTTACGATCTGGCCATTTGGTCCTCCTCCCCCTCGGTCCCTACTGTGGTGGAGGCCACACAAGGAGCTCTGTTTCGATTGGAGCGCTGATCTGAGTACTGGTGTCTTCCTCTCAATCCGAGCAAATGTGAGGCCTCCTTCTTCTCAGTGGATCCCCACCAGGCTAACCTCCAGCCCAACCTCCTCCTACTCGGCTCCCGCCTCCGTTTCAATCCCACTCCGACTTTTCTCGGGGTCACCTTCGACCGCACTCTTTCCTTTTCTAAGCATGTATCTTCGCTGAAGGCCAAGTTTTTCCCACGTCTCAGGGCTTTACGCTGTATCTGTGCTTCATCATGGGGCCCTTTTAAGGAGTCCCTCTCTGTTCTGTACAAATCTTTTCTTCGGTCCCTTCTCACTTACGCTTCACCCGGATGGTTTCCTTTCCTAAGCGCTACCAATTTCGCCAAATTGGAACGCCTCCACCGAGCGGCCAGTCGCGCCATCACCGGCTGCTTCTCGTCCTCCCCTATCCCTCTACTACTCACCAAGGCTTCTCTACCTCCCCTACGAGTCACTCTGACTCACTTTACACTTTTTTCTTATGAGCGGGCTCTTCGTCTCCCAACCTCGTTTCCTATTTCAAGTTTGGCCAGACTTGGAGTGACACCAAGACTCTGCAGATCGTCCTGGCGAGCTTTTGCGTCCACTCACCCGCTCATGCTTCCTTCTACTTGTCCTAGGGAGGCTGTTCTTGCCTGCCCTCCCTGTCCTCCTTGGAACCTGCCTTTGTTCACGGTCGAGTCCACCCTTCCCTCTCCATGCTCTCGCTCTGATCCCTCTCTTTCTCGCCAAGGTGCGGCTCTTGCCCATCTTGACTCTCTCCCCCCTCATGATCTGGTACTCTGGACAGACGGCTTTGTTCCTTTTCTTTTTGGCAAGGGCGGCTCCGGCGTCCTTGCCAGCTGCTCTCTCTGTGGCACTGAGGCCACTCTTTCCTTTTCGGCTGGCCCAGTATGTCTAAGTTTTTCTGCTGAAGCCTGCGCCATTCTGCACGCTCTTTGCTGGTCTCGGCAACATCATAAAGTCTGTCATTTTCCTTCTACTATCTGACTCTCGTTCTGTCCTCGCCACCCTGTCCTCTCCTTTTATCTCAAACTCTGTGGCAGATCTGGCAGGAACTGTCTTCTCTCTCCTCCTGTTCTATCAGGCTACAATGGGTCCCCAAACACTCGTTTCTCCCGGGGAACGACACAGCTGATGAGCTTGCCAGACGGGGAGCGCTGCCTGCGCCCTCCGCAATCCCTTGTAGTCTCTCTCCCTTTACCTCTCGTATCCACTCTCGTCTTTTCTCGGACTGGAGGCGTACTGTCTCATCAAAGTATTTTGACACACAGGTTCCCTCGATTTCCACCAAGGAACTTGTGCTCCCTCGTCATGCTCGCTGTGTCCTTATTTGTCTTCGCTGCAACGGACACAGCCTTCTTTTAGGTTCTTATCTTTCTAGGATTGGCAGAATCGAGAATCCTTCCTGCAGCGCCTGTGGACACTCGTCGCAGGACACCTCTCATCTCATTCTGCACTGTCCAGCTACGGACTCTTTGCGCCGCTCACTCTTTGGCGACTCTCTGTCTCTGTACGACCTCTGGTCCAGAATTTGGGGAGTTGCCCGGCTTCTGGGGCTCCATGGTCATCCGCCATGCCCCCATCCCTCGGAAGGGGTCGGGTAACCAACAACAACAACCATGTACTTAGTCGTCGGTTCACGCTTCCGACTATGTGCATAGCATGTGTCGGCCAAATCCCGTGCTCATGAGCTTTCTTTATAGTTCGCGTCCTCCTCGCACAATCCGCTATCGCGCGTCTCCGGCTCTGGTCATCGTGCCATCTCCGCTGGATGAATTGGTGTCAGATGTACGGTGGCTCCCCGCTCGCAAGCTACCAGCGACAGTGTTCGGTGTACAATGAAGTTCATGCATTGTACAAACAGGTGATATTCGCTTGTCTGGCGCAAAGCGGGCATCATATCAACTCTGACGTCTTTTACAGATAAACGATCTCAGCACGCAGCTTGGTGACGTCACCGATCGTTGGAACGATGAAGATTGTGGTAGGTGCTTTCGAGGGGGTTCCACGGCGGAAGACGTCTTCCTGCCTAATTTCTTCCCATTTGTTTCTGCGAAGGACGCTGGGGGGAAAGGAATAATTGGTAAGTTGTGTGGCTTCAAATTGGATGGCAAAATTTGTAGTAGAAGCGAGAAAAACAGCTGGTCACGTGATGAGAGTAAGAATAAATCACGAAATAAAACCGGTGATGTCTTAGGAATTTAAAGTAGTGATGAGAAAATTGATTGGTCACGTGCAAAGGTCCCGAATTGATTGGACACCAAGAAAGTTGAATGACACGTTGGTCAGGTCCATAGTCTGTGTAGATTGTGCGAACGACATTCTGCACCAATCAGCAGCCGCCTCAACGTGGTGGTGCGGTCCCCGGCCCTGTTTGGGTTGGATCGAAATGGTTGTTGGATTCCCGAGGGTCCCAGTTATCCCGGGCACTCCCTTTTATTTTATCGCTATGCTGCCCCCTGAACGACCGCAGAAGGGCAGCACACAGCTTCTTTAAAATCAGTCGCCTGTTTCTCTTTTTCTTTGCTGCCGCCTCTCTCTTGCTCTTCTTCGTCTCCTCATTCTCCTCCTTCTGTTGATGAGCGGTAATGTTCATCCCAATCCTGGCCTCATTTTTCCTTGCTCCGTGTGCACTGGAAATGTGACCTGGCGGGGCAAGTCAGTGCAATGCTGCACATGCTCCAAATGGGTCCATCTAAGGTGTTCACAACTTCCCACTCCGAATTCAGAGCTCTTGGCAGCTCTCACTCTTGGAGCTTCCCCCCCTGCCGTAACACTGTGACTTCCCCCTCCTCGGACTCCTCCGACATGTATACCTCCACTGTGCAATCTAGCCCCGCCTCTGCTAACGCTGCTCTCTCGCCCCACCCTCGTCTCCAAACCTCCTATCCCCCATCTGCCCATTATGTATCTTCTCCCTCTGCCACCCCACCACCGTCCCTTGCTCCTGGCTTTTCTTCTGCGTCTCCTGACTCTCTCAGGGTTCTTCAATGGAATGCTGGAGGTCTTCAAGCCAGGAGCAATAAACTACTCCACATTCTTTCGTCCCATCCTGTCGACCTTATCTGCATTCAGGAATCAAATCTTAACTCCTCTTTCCGGATTCCTGGATTCTCTGCTCTGCGTTCTGATCGCACCCACTCCCGGTCTGGCATTCTCTCTTCTGATACCACGCACGCTAGCGGCGACGTTGTCATTTTCGTCAGGCAGGGCCTATCCTTCTCTGAACTTTCTACCCCCACTTTTTCTTCGCTCGATCCCTACTCTGATTGTGTAGGGGTCAACATCTCTCTGAACAAATCCTCCTCGGTGTCCTTTCCTAATGTGTGTGCTCCCCTTATTCGCGCCTCCCCGACGGATGGCAGAACCAATTCCTTATCTCCCTCAATTCTTCCCTCCTCCAGACATCTTTTCATTCTGGGGGACTACAATTGCCATCACCCACTTTGGGACTCAAGAGGTAC
The DNA here is from genome assembly GCA_963675345.1 of Trididemnum clinides. Lineage (NCBI taxonomy): Eukaryota > Metazoa > Chordata > Ascidiacea > Aplousobranchia > Didemnidae > Trididemnum > Trididemnum clinides. The sequence goes on from OY776303.1 coordinate 32,237,356, forward strand.
TTCCGAACCCCGCGGGGAGGAAGTATTTCACTGGGTCATCTCCTCTGACCTCCCCCTCAATGACCCTGACACACCCACTCTTCTCCATCGCTCCTCTGGCAGTCGCTCCTCTCCCGACATCTCCTTTGCTCCTTCTACTTTTGCCTTTTTTTGCTCCTGCAAGATGCTACAGGACCTTGGTTGTGACCATCTACCAATTCTTCTATCTATCCCTCTCTCTCCGGTCTTTCGCCCCAATGCGCGTCCCCCTTCCTTCAATTTTCAGAAAGCTCGCTGGGATAGCTTTGCCTCTTACTTTGACTCCCACTGTTCTTCTGCAGAGGAATACTCGTCTCTTTCTCTTTCCTCTGCTGCTGCTCTCTTTACTTCTCTGGCACTGAATGCGGCCAAATCTTCCATTCCTTTCGGCCGCATCAAACGCCCTGCTCTGCGTAGCAGAGCCAGAGACTACCTCACTGAGCTCCGCCGAGCCACGTGCCCTATGGAGTCTCACTCGTCCTTTTGCTCTCCCTTCACTCTCGCTGAATTTCTTGCGGCTGCCTCCAACCTTTCCTCATCCATCGCCACTGGCCCAGACAAAGTTGCCTATCCCATGCTAAAGCACCTTCCTCGCTCTGGCATGGATTTTGTTCTTCACATCTTCAATTTCTCTTTGTCTTCGCATTCCCCTCCTTCCGCCTGGAAGGCATCTTCCATTATTCCCATACACAAGGTGGGAAAACCTTTCGACTCCCCTGCTTCCTTCCGGCCTATCTCTCTCGCCTCGTGCGTATCAAAGCTGTTTGAACGCATCATTCTATCCCGTCTTCTGTTCTTTCTGCAATCTAATTCCATTCTTTCTCCCCGTCAGGCCGGTTTCCGCCCTGTACGGTCTACTCTAGATCAAATTCTGTACCTTTCTCAGTCCATTTCGGATGGGTTTAACAAACCCAGGCCGGGCTGTCGGACAATCCTGTCTACTATCGATTTTTCTAAAGCTTTTGACTCTGTCTGGCATTCCGCCCTTTTCCACAAACTGATTTCAGCTGGCCTCCCTCCTTGCTTTGCTCGTTGGACTCAATCTTTCCTTTCTGATAGGCACGCTTCTGTGGTTTATCAAAATCACAAAAACCATTCCTTTCGAGTCCGTCGAGGTGTTCCTCGTTCTTGGCCCTGTACTTTTCTCTCTCTTCATTAATGATCTTCCGGCTTGTCTGCCTTCTTCCGTCAGCTGCTTCCTTTACGCTTACGATCTGGCCATTTGGTCCTCCTCCCCCTCGGTCCCTACTGTGGTGGAGGCCACACAAGGAGCTCTGTTTCGATTGGAGCGCTGATCTGAGTACTGGTGTCTTCCTCTCAATCCGAGCAAATGTGAGGCCTCCTTCTTCTCAGTGGATCCCCACCAGGCTAACCTCCAGCCCAACCTCCTCCTACTCGGCTCCCGCCTCCGTTTCAATCCCACTCCGACTTTTCTTGGGGTCACCTTCGACCGCACTCTTTCCTTTTCTAAGCATGTATCTTCGCTGAAGGCCAAGTTTTTCCCACGTCTCAGGGCTTTACGCTGTATCTGTGCTTCATCATGGGGCCCTTTTAAGGAGTCCCTCTCTGTTCTGTACAAATCTTTTCTTCGGTCCCTTCTCACTTACGCTTCACCCGGATGGTTTCCTTTCCTAAGCGCTACCAATTTCACCAAATTGGAACGCCTCCACCGAGCGGCCAGTCGCGCCATCACCGGCTGCTTCTCGTCCTCCCCTATTCCTCTACTACTCACCAAGGCTTCTCTACCTCCCCTACGAGTCACTCTGACTCACTTTACACTTTTTTCTTATGAGCGGGCTCTTCGTCTCCCAACCTCGTTTCCTATTTCAAGTTTGGCCAGACTTGGAGTGACACCAAGACTCTGCAGATCGTCCTGGCGAGCTTTTGCGTCCACTCACCCGCTCATGCTTTCTTCTACTTGTTCTAGGGCAGGGGTTCCCAACCGGTGGTACGCGTACCACTGGTGGTACGCGGAAGCTTTCTAAATGGTACGCGAGATGTTTTCCAAAAATGCCAAAAAAGTATTTGTTTTCACAGAAATTTTCCCACAGAGAAATGTCGAAACGTGAATTTGGTTTCAGGTCATTTTCTTTTGCGTTTCAACTGTAATAAATGTAAATTTGTACATAATGTATGATGTTGTATAATGTCTCGAGGGCTAGCTAGCTTGCTAGGCGCTCTTTTTTTTTTCTGTAGCGCAGAGGTTCTCAAACTTTCGGTGACATGGAGCCCATGAACAGGTTGACCACTATTTACCGAGCCCCACAATAAGATTATAGTGGTTTCCAAAAAAAAAAATGGTCACTGTCCTCTTGTCGGAGGGAAAATGTGTCTACAAAGACTGTCAAAGCCTCTTTTTATATATGAATGTTGATATGTCTGTTAGAATTCTTTTATGGACAAAAACTAATTGTCAAATTAGGTGGTCGCAGCTACAGAATAACTTCATAAGTGGTACGCCGCAACAAAAAGGTTGGGAACCCCTGTTCTAGGGAGGCTGTTCTTGTTTGCCCTCCCTGTCCTCCCTGGAACCTGCCTTTGTTCACGGTCGAGTCCACCCTTCCCACTCCATGCTCTCGCTCTGATCCCTCAATTTTTCGCCAAGGTGCGGCTCTTGCCCATCTTGACTCTCTCCCCCCTCATGAGTTGGTGCTTTGGACAGACGGCTTTGTTCCTTTTCCTTTTGGCAAGGGTGGCGCCGGCGTCCTTGCCAGCTGCTCTCTCTGTGGCACTGAGGCCACGCTTTTTTTTTCGGCTGGCCCAGTATGTCTAAGTTTTTCCGCTGAAGCCTGCGCCATTCTGCACGCTCTTTGCTGGTCTCGGCAACATCATAAAGTCTGTCATTTTCCTTCTACTATCTGACTCTCGTTCTGTCCTCGCCACCCTGTCCTCTCCTTTTATCTCAAACTCTGTGGCAGATCTGGCAGGAACTGTCTTCTCTCTCCTCCTGTTCTATCAGGCTACAATGGGTCCCCAAACACTCGTTTCTCCCGGGGAACGACGCGGCTGATGAGCTTGCCAGACGGGGAGCGCTACTTGCGTCATCCGCAATCCCTTGTAGTCTCTTTCGTCTTACCTCTCGTATCCACTCTCGTCTTTTCTCGGACTGGAGGCGTACTGTCTCATCAAAGTATTTTGACACACAGGTTCCCTCGATTTCCACCAAGGAATTTGTGCTCCCTCGTCACACTCGCTGTGTTCTCTCTCGTCTTCGTTGCAACGGACACAGCCTTCTTTTAGGTTCTTATCTCTCTAGGATTGGCAGAATCGAGAATCCTTCCTGCAGCGCCTGTGGACACTCGTCGCAGGACACCTCTCATCTCATTCTGCACTGTCCAGCTACAGACTCTGCGCCGCTCACTCTTTGGCGACTCTCTGTCTCTGTACGACCTCTGGTCCAGACCCTGGGGAGTTGCTCGGCTTCTGGGGCTCCATGGTCATCCGCCATGCCCCCATCCCTCGGAAGGGGCCGGGTAAACAACAATGACAACAGTTTTGGGTCTTTCGTTTCAGGCACTCCATTTGTTCATCACCAACGTTCCAACTCCGCACTCGGCAACGCTCGCGTCCGCACTAAGCACATTCGCTCATCATCAGACATTTCCGTGCCGACATCTACCGACGATCAAACACGTTCCAGTTCTTCCACCAACGACGCTGTTGTTTCATCTCGCAGCTTGAACAATTTAGATGAGCAAGAAAGAAAAAGCTCATTCGTCCAAGCACCGAAACCACCCCACCAGTCTGCGAAACCTGGTAAACGGGTGGCGTTGATGCCCCCTAAAGAACCACTAACTCCCCCGAAAGAACGGATTACGTATTTATCATCTGTTTAGCACTATCGTCCACTAAGTTGCTACCGGATGTTGCCACGCACAGTCGGCCTCGTTGGGTAAACCATGAGAGCGATTCATGTTGAACGACTTTTAGCGGGTGGACTGTGATTGGATAATTTTGGACCACGTGTGGGCCATCTACTTATGATTGGTGGAATTGTTGCAAGGTTAGATAGGAATGTAATTACGATATGCAATGTTCATTCCGAGTGCACTTTCCTGCGTCTGACATAATGATGTGGTGTTGCGGCGGGCACCGGCGGTTACCCGCTCTATCATCCTCGGGCGTTTTGTTTAATGATGTAATATGCACTTAACTTTGTAGTTCATCTTGATTTTTACGTACTGTTAGTCTACATGCAAACCCATGGTACGTCATGGCGGCTTGTTGTGTCAGAATAATGCCCTTGTGAATAAATAATAGCAATCCGCTTATGTTCTGCTTAATTCATTTCTTGCCAGCACCGTTAAGTAGTAGTTCTTCAGTTTTTTTATCCGGTGTTTTCCCTTTAGCAGAGATGGCCGGATTTACCCCATTCCTTCTACAATTTCTCGCACTCCGTCCCTCCACTTGTCTCGTCTCAGAGCATCCTCCTTCTTCAAACCAACTTTCTCTGTCTCCTCTTCCACTTGCTTCTTCCAGGTCTTCTTCGGTCGTCCTCGCTTTCTCTTGCCAGTCACTACAAGATTCAGAGCAATCCTCAATACACTATCGTCATCCCTCCTTAGTACATGTCCATACCATCTAACTCCATTTGCTGTTGCTAACCGGTCTATCGTTTCCTTCAACCCTAACATATCCATCTGTTCTTCAGTCGTCTTTCTGTCTACAATTTATATTAAGCATTATATTAATTTATATTAAGTATTCTTTATTATAAACGATCGAGCACTCATCAAATAAATAAAGTACAAAAGTAAGAAGCTTATAAATAAATAAACAAATTATTCTATTGCATAATCAGCACACGCTGCAGCTTCTCCTGCATTGCTGCCGTAGGACTTCCCCCACTCCGGATTTCAAAGCGCACAAGTGCTTCATGTTTTTGCATAAGAATTCCGAGCCAGGCTCGTCATAGCAATCGGAGATTTCTGCAAATAGGAGACATTACGAAAGGAAACTATCATTGTGCAGCTTTAACTTACCATTAGTGCGTAGCTGGCAACATGCCAATTCGCAGTTGGTTTGCATATAGTGGGGGTAAGTTGTGCAACGGTTTAATTTTGTGTAGCAGTCGGCATCTTTGTTTACTAACCCTTGGCATGGACTATTTCTTCCTTTGCCTGTAACAATGCGGAAACATTACAACTGGAATTTGTTGTAGTTGGTCAATTTATCACGCTTGTGATCACCGACTTGAAGGTTGGAAAGGAGATTGGCGCTGATCTGCAGCTGCTTTGCTTCGTGCGCAGTTGATTCATTACAGATGAAATACTAACATCAGCAACGTTGGGTGGCAGCGTTAATTCGATTGATCTGTGATCTTTTTTTTGAAAAGACTACATGTTGAAGGTGTACTGTGGCTCAACTGGCTTTCCATAGCTCCGCTTTATTTGACGGCAGCGTGGCTCAATGAAGTGGGGTAAAACTTGCCTTGGAAAGACTGGGCTCAGTGTTCAGATCGCTAGGTTGTTAGCTGACGGCAACTATGTAACTTTATTAGTAACTGCTCAGTGCTCATTTCAAGACCGTTGCATCATTTGCTCTCCGATCATGAGTCGAAAGTTTTATCTATTTGGATTAAGTTCGTCACGCAGGTAGTTAGCATAGACTAGAGTGTTGCTTGATTCCGGACCCAGTTGTGGTGACCCAAATAGTTGAAAATCCAGAAGGCAGCTTATTTATTTCGCTGTTGTCGGCATATTGAATGATGCACTGCTCGAAGTGACAGATGCTAACTAAAATAGCAGGTTTTCGCAGCATATTACATCTCTGCTGTTACTTACACATCCCAGTGCTGTTTCTTCCAATTGTTTCTTTAATCCATCCCTCGTAGTTCTCTACTTTGCTATACACTCCATAGTATCCGCTAGTTGCACAACCTTTCCCAAATGACGTCACACCAGCAAGGTACCACTGGCAGGAGTTTAATCGCTGACACATTAACGGTCCGCCGGAATCGCCTGCAAGATCAAAGTGTGCGTTACTGACAAGTGGGTGGTGATGATGGCTTGCTCGATGAAATGGGAGCTTATTCTTGCTTTGCTTGCAGTACAGTTTGGTTCTTTACGGAAGTTGTCGATCCTACTTTGTGTGCTGTACTGTCACTAGTAGCTTCAAATCAGGTCCAAACACAAGTTTTCTGCCACCAAGTATTTCCGCCAGCAAATGAAATAACAATACCTTTGCATGTATCCTTTTTTCCTTCCGGATACCCGGCGCACATCATCGCATTTCGGTCAATCGTTTCGAAGTCAAGAAATGCATTTGCGCACTTTTGATGTTCGACAATCGGAACATCCACTTCGCGAAGAAAGTCTGATGCACTTTGCTCTTCTGTTGCAAATATTTCGTGTTGTTAGATATCACGGCGATACTAGAATGGAACTTACGACAAAACAAGTAACTAATGATCTTACTGACCTGTCTCGCCAAAACCCGTCACCCAACATTTTGTTCCTGGCTGAGGGATTTCCCCACACGGCAAGCACAGTGGCTTTATGACGTCATTGTAGGTAACCGGGCTGGACAATTGAATGAGGGCGATGTCGTTTGTATTTCCGCGGTATTGAGGATGCTTGACAACCTGTTCAAATACAACGTTGTTAGATCGCGACTTCATTGTTATTGCATGATGTCTCACTTTTGCAATTGTTCGTTCGACTCTTCTCGCGTTATCGATGTAGGATACATGCACTCCTCTAATGTGGCCGAGATAGACGCTCATTTGTGCGATGGGTTTGCTGTGGAGAAAGATCACGATTAGCTCAATGCTGACTTAGCAGAAAAATCCTAACTTACTTGAAGCAGTGGGCAGCTCCGATCAACCACTGGTGGGCAATCAACGTTGCTCCGCAATGCTGGTGGCCCTGAAAGGTAATCTGAACCTGCAACGAGCGGCAATTAAATTGTTGATCACAAAAGCTGTCCGAGGGTAGGTTTCTACCTGCCATGGCCAAGCAGAATAAGCCGATCTTCGTCCTCCGAACACTCGCGATTGAGGAATGCGCGATCGATTAGCTGCTGCGAGTGCTTCTTCCATCGTTCTTGTCGTGCCACACGTGCCTGTACAATAATCAAGTTGACAACCGCGCGCTACGCTCGACACGTTCACCACTAACCGTCGGTCACCCTGCAGCACTCCTCACTCCTGTAGTAGTTCAGCATTCCAGATATCGCCGAGCACGTGTTCTCCACGCACGCGTATGAGCCAAACATGTTGACGCAGTGATGCCCCGACCGACACGGATTCGGGCCTTCCTTACACTCGTTGATATCTGCAAGGATATCGAAATTGAATCGTTCGAGTCGCGCGCGATCCCATCCTCGGATGACAGGAAGTGCTCAGCCATCCTCGGATGACAGGATAGCTTGTGTTAAAACCAGCTTAGAAATCACTAAAACGACCTTCACAGCGAATTCCTGCCACAAACACTGCTCCAAGAAATAGTAATTGCAGCAATACGCATTAAAACAGAACCCGTGCCGGCATTAAATTTTCGACTTGACAATCGCGAGTTATAGCAGAATCCCAATAATTGCAAGCCGTGGTGTCACGCGACTTACCGATGCAGGTGTTGTTGAGCAATCGGAAGCCGTCGAAACAGCTGCAGACGGCTCGATCATCGGTCCATTGGCAGATATGGTGGCATCCTCCGTTGTCGATCTCACATCCGTCTGCATTCAACAATGGTCAGTGAGCGCGAAGCCGAGATGTCGATCAAACGCTTGTATCAACAGTTGCTGTTGATTTGCGCGTCGTATAAAACACACATCATCACCTTATCATTGCCAGGAGAACAATACGAAAACAATTACTGATGAGTTTTTAAATGAGGAGAAATTTTCATTTTATACTCTGTGCTTAGAATTAACTATTGAAAAACAATCTCAAACGCATCGATTGTTTGATGACGATTGTGTCGTGATATTAATCACCTTTTGTTCTGTCGTAAAGATTCTATCTTCTTTTCATAAAACAATTCAAGTATACAATATCGCTATTGATGGCGTGATAAAGCGCAACACTGATTATAATTTAACTCTTTGTTAATCGCAATACATTCATCTGTAACCTTGATATAAAACTCATGACGCCACATACCTGGCTTGCACACTCCACACGTTTTGTGGCACCTGGTACGAACTAGCGGGTTGTCACAATATTGCGAGTAAGTCGGGCACTCGTACAGACTGTCCTCACACAGCGACCCTGCGACAAAGGATCGATGAATGGCGGCGTTTGTAGCAATAGACATAGTTTGTTTTGCTTCGATTGGAAATCGAAGATAGATTACGAAGGCTCTTAAACGACTAATGGCGGCTCTTAAATGAAAAGAACGGGTAATTTTACCCATTTTTCAAAATTGATGCAGGGGCTGAAAACAATCTGGAGGGATTCGACCCCCAGCTGCTTTTACGTTTATGTGCACAGCTAAATCTAGTTTAAATTAAATGTAAACGTAAAATGAAGTTTGAACTCAGTTTATTGCACTGGTGGCAGCTCCTTTTAGGGTTGACCTCTGATAAAGACTTTTACCTTAGAAAACTTCGTCGTTTTGAGTTTGATCTCCGAAAACAGTCATCGCTTTAAAAGCTGGTACACCTCATCACAATGGTGCATTCTTGCAAAATTTTGGTACTTGTCGAGGGGTGTTACATACCCGGTTGACAATCTCTGATCTAGACTACCACAACTGTTTGTGCCTTCAAACACTGTAACCTAAGCGAGAAGCGGAGCCGATCATGATATCATCAAGCATTTGTTTTCGCAACAAGGTCTTTCAGCACATAACCATGATCTTTCGCCGTATGCGTTGCTTAACTTGATATCTGTAGCCGTTGCTTACGATAAATTGCTTCAGTTCTACCGTCTTCGGACAATACTCTTAGTAAATTAATAGAACGAAGCGTCAGTTAATGATATGTCAAACATAACGTTTCTTCTTAAAAACTAATTAAACATAACTCATTCTTAGAACCCCACATTAAACACCATTAGCAGCTTGTTACACGAATCGCTTGAATTATGGAATCGTTTTGCTTACCATTTGATGATGCTGGTGCTACGATGACGTAGGCGATGACGTAAACGAGCAATCTGCAACAAAAGTGGATGATTCATCGCTGTTGCATTATGACGAAATTAAAATGATTATGAGAAGATAATAGCAATATAATTTATATCGTAATGTTCTGTGTAATAAATCAACTTATTGTTTCCATTCAATCATGTGTTACAAAAGGTCTTAAAAATGAACATTAATCACATGACGTCACAATACCTGCATCGCTGCGCGGAGGAGGTTGACATTAATTTTATTTGTGTGCATTTTTATATTTTGCTTATTTAATTATGGTTGAAGTGAAAAGAAATAGTTGAATGCTGGAAACCTGATGTTAATGCCGGTCGTGAAGTGTTTTAAACGACAATTAAGTGCCTGGACTTGCTCGAAATAAGTTCTAGAGACTGTTCTTATGCAACAACCTGTGATGGATTTAAAGGATGGATGTGAGAAATGTATCTTAACCGATTTTATGTCATATTTGAGTATATATACTTGAGAAAGCTACCTTGTAATTTAGATCACGGGCGTTACTTAGAAATTTTAATCAAGAGCATATTACTTTATAAATTTTTCCGCAAAAATGTAGAATATAATCAAAGGGGTTCGTTACGTTATTTTGGCCAAAAATGTATGTCTTAGATGTTTATGTATAACATTTGCATGGATCTTTTAATGCGAGAACTTAATTGGGGGGAAGGGGCTCTTTGGCAAAACAAATCGGCTGGAGGGCCCTGGGCATTAGCCTAGTTTGCCCATACCTAAGGCCACTACTGCTTTGATATTATTTACATGACAAGAATCGAAAATTTTGGAAAGAGGAAAGTAGGTAAACCAGCAGGCTTTGAGTTGGCTTCACGTTAAATAACAATAAAAATGAAGAGCTGTTCTGTTAGTTCGGGCGCAATCATAAGTTTGTATCGGTGGCAAAACTTGAGTTGAAAATCGACTCAAGTTTTGCCTCAAAATGAAAGTGCATTAAAGAAGATAGTTTTGTTCCAGCAGAGCCACAGAAGTTTAAAAATTATTAAGATCAACTGTTGCAAGTTTTTGAAACTGGTGGAATTTTGTGCTTTGCTTCCAAAAATCACTGTATCAAAATTTGTTTAATGCCAATACAGCCCAGAAACCTCGGTTCTTCATTTTAGTGGGGTGAATTTTTTTGTGGCAGCCATGTAATAAAATTAAAAATGGAAAACCACAATACAGCTTTAGATTTTCTTAACTTTCGTTTTTTTGCTCGTCAAAATATGGCAGCCCAAGCATATTTGCGTCATGTCAGGCCATTGCATGCTATAGTTTTGCTAAATTTTAGAGGAGCTCAAACCTACTCACAAAGTGGGTAATTATAGCTTTTATAGTCCTTTATTACAACATGCAAAACAATTTTTCCTTCCCATTGAAAATATCCGGATCGGTCAGCGACAACAGCTATCAGCGTGCCACGTTTTATCAACAATGATTCAATGAATGAAGTTCGCAATAGCACTATTTGTTGGCAGGTGAAGACGGTTGTAATGATTCCTGAACATTTGCCTTTCTCCTGATTTACTGTTAACCCCTGGCACACTCAGTAAGTGGTTGTTCGTGATATCAGACGTGCGGCCCAGCTTCAACTTTCACGATTGAAACTCACCTGTGCATTGTAGTTAATTTTAATAACAATAAAACTTTCATCACTTTTTGTTCAAAATTTATAATTTTCTGCAAAATAAGTTAAACGTAAGTCTTTACAATCTTTCATCCTACGATCCCCTACCAACCTCCTCAGTTTCTGCAATCTGCTTTTAACTTCTGCAATCCCCGATCCTCGGATCTTCTTGTAACATCTTTGCAGTTTTACTTCTCGTTCAATATGAAGCGAAATAAAACAATTGGCTGTATATATACGATCTTAAAAATCTCGATTCTATTTATATCGCGGCAAATTACATCGATTACGTCATCGTTAAAACAATGTTATCGAAATGCGGGTGGCTTGCGACAAACAACGATAGATCGGATACTAATCCACCTTCGCCACCACTCCTGTCGTAATGACACACCAATATTCAGCAGCATAAAAAATTTGAAATTGGGAAAATGAGGAGTGCCGGTTTCGTCATTGAGCGTGACGTTATTAAATAAATGGCGCGAAACTCATACGAATGATCTTCCTGTTTTTAGGCTATGATTTTATTTTTGGTACTTTCTCATTACAAAATTCGTTATAAGAGATTTTGTTTGGAATTGTTGTGGTTTTGTTTACGCACAATAATATCATTGTTACATCAAATCATTCCTACCTAACCTTGCGCACCGCTCGACGGCTTGGCCTGATGACAAGACGCGTTTGTTCGCGTGACCGATCTCACGTACCAAGCTACGTTTAAAGGTCAATATTGACGGGTTATACCGCAAGAATGGGTTCAAAAAAGATTCACTTTTCTGGTAGTGTTGGAATGCAGATATTTATTGTGTCGTCATATTGAACGACAGTGAAATGGAAGAGTCTGCCGTGCTGTATAGAAACGAGGGGTATTGTTGAAGAGATAAGGGCGGGTGTGGCAGCAATTTCAAGGAGACGTTTACAGTTTTCATCTACATTTCCTGTGAGAAAGTTTACATATTTGAAAGTAATTGCAAAGGAGAATTCTTTTGTGACATCACATTTGAAGATTATGATTTCGCAATTGTCAAGCAACCAAATATTTTGAAATCGCTTGTTTCCTTGAACGCTTCCTCTGAATTTCCTCGCGCGCGAACATCCGTCGACAATGCGCTATTTACAACATCTGCGATTTTTACGTAGTTGTAAAACTTTGGTTGGCTTATAAAAACTCAGAGACCAAGCTGGTGCCAGGTAGGACAAAAGGTGATGTAAGGAACGATCCTCCATTTGAATATGTCTTTGATGCTTGCGATGTCGCTTTGTTTGGTTGAGTTATATCCAGCGAAATCGATTATTTCGTAATAGTAATTCCTTTCTCCGTTTATTCGGATCGGAAGCTGGAGTATTTTATTTAATTTGTTTCGGAAGCTTTATGACGCAGATGATTGCGCGTATTTTGGAACGATGGTGGAAATTTACTTCGACGTTTTTCAGTATGTCACGCTAAATACATGTCAACTCGGTACGTGATAATACGCCACGTTCTAAAGCACAACTCTCGAGAAGTCAATTCACGTTGTCACATGGGAATTACTGCGGTCCGCGGAAATCATGATGAGGGCAAGTTATTTTTCACCACTGCGTTCAAGGGATAATGAGCGATCAGCTGATTGCAGCTCTTTCATAAATTAAATTTGCAGATTTACTTTGAGGATTTCACTTAGAACAATTTGTGTCCGTTTGTAGGTGGATATTCATTGGATTTGTTAAATACAACATATATCCAGAACGATCTTCCAAAAACTCGTATTGAGTTTGTTGAAACCAATTTTTCTCTCTCAGTACAAACATCGTATCGAGTAAAAAAATGGAAAAACAGTGGCTTCATTTTGTGTTGCATCTTGGAGTTATTACTTATTTATTTAATAGTTTAACTTTAATATACAAATATTTTCAAGGATGGCATATGAGTATTGAATTTTATACTGAAGATACCGTGGATTTGATTTTATGTGGGAGACCCCGGGATGGCTGGCAGGAGAGATGCTGATGTGGATTGAGGGAAGTTGAAAATGGTGGTGAGGTATTACCATTTTAAAAATTTGAAGATTTGGCATTCTATAAAAATGCATGATTTACAAATATTCTTTTTGGTCCTTAATTAAACGGAAGAGGGGTGGTGGGAGTGTTTTGTACAGGGTATTACAGAAAATAAGCATACGGCTGATGAAGGTCAGTAACTCGAAACAACGTTGTCCCGTGTTATTATTTTGTGTTATATTGACTTTAATTGGCTGACATTATAGCATATGCTATCTCTGAATGTTGATTGTAGCGTAATGCGGTTGAGACATGTGAAGTGCCTATGTGACGTAGATCAAAAAGCGTTGCCTTTATATGAGGTGTACGCAATAATGCAGCAATGGATTGATGGCATGATTTAAAATCGACCAGAAGGGTATATTTGGATTTTGTGCGAGAAACACAGTGGATGGAATAGGCTACAATTTGCTAGTGGAAATCTACTTTTATGTGGAAGACGCGCGAATGGCTGGCATGTGAGATGCTGGTGTGAATTGAGAGAAGATAAAAATGGTGGTGAGGTATCACCATATTTAGAAATATTTTTAACTTACTCCATGCAAAGTCATCTTGGCAACATAGCGTTTTATTTTGGAAATCCTACAACTTTTTAGAGACCAAGATAGCGAGACCAAAGTGAAGTCAGTTTTACTAAAGTGATTTTAGCAAATATGTGGAAATTTATGCAGTTTGAACTTGCGTATAATGTCATCGGGTTCACACTGGATCGCGTTTTCTGTGTTGCAGGTATATTGCGATATCGTGCGTTACAGACATTAACAATGATGAAATGTTGCACATCACTTCTGTGCAAGAACCTGATTTGGATTTGAGATTTCATCCAATATAATATCTCTGTTCAATTTTGAACCAAAAGCTGTTTTAATATATTCGGAACTAATGTTTCAAAACAATTAGAAACTGGCGATATAAAGCGTTTTATCTCTGTCAAAGTAAAATCAGGTTTCTTGTGAGTTAATCCACAATAATAATGAACTGGACACTGATTACCAACTAGAGCATGCCGAACATCGGTCAAAGCAAAAAAAATTAACGAGTAGTTTGTTTCAAAATTGACCGAATTACATCATTGATAGTATTTGCTTTTAGGTTGTACTTCGGCCCATGTCTCCTTTTTATAATGCTGCAAACCCTTTATGCCACAAATCCAATGTAGATCACGCTTGAAAAAAAAACAGCTCATTTCAAACGAACAATGAAATTGCTAACCGGTAGCTCAATTAATGATGGGCAATTCGTTTTCTTATATTTTGTTTCAAGCCTGATCTTTCATTTGCTTAATTAACTTTTCGTAAAACTTCGATGTGGTTTGTACTGTGTCATCAGCATATCTCAAATTATTCTTCCTCTAATTGCTAAACCTCGTTTCATCTTTGTTCCAGCGTTGTTCTCAGGTAAAGACTCAAAAAACATGGAGAGAGAATGCAACTTTGTCGATATCCGTCCCAATACTGAACCACAATGTATTGTAAAACTTCATCCTGGGAGTAGCTTTTTCGTTAATGCCAAGAATTTCCAAAACTAGGCAAATTGAAAAATAGGAAGTAGTTGTTGTGAATCATGTGCTTTTAAGACAGATGCTACTTCAAAAGCGGTATTGTGTAGAGAACTGATACAAATTGTACATTAATAAAGAAGAAATTGTCATAACGTAGGTACACAAATATCGTCTCACTGTGCATGTATACGTATATTCGAAAACTTTGCATAAATTCTTTGAAATATTTAACAGATTCAAACAGAATCGAATTCTGGAGTGTAATTTCAAAATGTTTTTGAATCTGTTCCGATTGCAAAATTTTCACATCTACACAAACACTGTCGCACATAGGAAAGAATCGGATAAGTTGGACAAAAATATGGTTATTTTCTTATAAGTTGAGAATGATTCAAAATATATTAACTTTTCCTGTATCAAAAATTAGTACGTCATCTAACCTGATTTTAAAACTTAAAACTAACTTTTAAACTTAAAGACTTGAAACTAAGCATCTACATCATGTCAAAACCTTTGCCTCAAAAAATGCTTTCAAATTGTGCATCTCACCCTCACGTGATAGTGACTTGGGGTACAGTTTGGCCACGCAAGTTGTGTGGTAGAGATGAGCAAAGTTGACTCCATCTAATATTCGCATCTCATGCATGGTGTAATAGCACTTCATGAGCAACATAATCCAAAATTTTCGAGTCAAATATGCGGCTTTCAAAGTGCTGATATGAAGGAAATAATATCGAGTAGCAAAGTACACTTTTCTTTTGTCGCATCACTTTGCGGTGCAAATGTTTCATATATAGCAACCGAATTTCATTGCAAACATCAAAAATTCATTACAAAACCAAATAAGCCTTCTCTGCGAATCTTAGAGTCGATTCGTCGAAAGTATTAAAAGCGGTGGTAGAAGCCCACTCTCTGCATCATTGCCACAAAAACTGTCAAAAATTCACCTCTCTCTTCAGAAAAAATAGCGCCAACTTTTTTTTTCTTTAACATTCACCATCGCTTTGAAATGTTGGAATGTGTTTGATCCAATTTCTTCTCCCTTTCAATTTTATGATGAGCTAAGCCTAACATGTTGTTTCCTTTGATCGAATGGTATTTCATTATAAGTAAATGAAGGTAAAAAGTATTTTTGAACTTTGTTGCAGATTACACTTTCCATTCTTTGCCGTTGCTTATTGATGAATCTGGCAAATGCTATGCGACATGATAGCAGTAAGCGAATTTCCTCTTAGGGGTTGTTTTCACTTTTAATTAGCAATTATTACGTTGTACCTAATAGGCTATAACTTTGTATGAAACTCGGAAAATGCTTTGATAAACAAAGAGTTCATTGCGCTTGCTAGATCAATTATTTCGTGATAGACGAGACATGCTCAATTAGAGTATTTTCATTTTAAACCCCTTTGACCCGCCCAAAAAAAACGATCCGAATTATACTGCCAATAGTACTTAAATCGCTGACAGATTAGTTTCGACATGCGATCGAAAGCTCCCCATTCAAAATCGTCCCACATATTCTCAAGTGATTCATATTAATTTAGTCGTTCGTACTCCTAACCGGCAAATGCTAGATCTTGACAAAACCACGTGGTAGCCTAAAAATCTTAATATGTCTGAACAATTTCATTAGGTTTATGCGCACTTGGATTAAAGTTTCTGATTACTTACGGAATTCGAATAAATTATTTGTGAATTTATTGTAAATATAAAAATTTCATTTTTTACAAAAATTATCAAAGCAACTAACAGTCTCATTAAACCCATTTCAAATTAACGGAAAAGAAACACCGCTAATGTGTCTATACGATCATGACGGGAACCGGCGCGATGGTGTAGTGGTTAGAGCGTCCGCCTTGTAGTTGGTAGACCTGGGGTTCATTCCCTAAGTCGAGTCATACCAAAAGACTTTAAAAAATGGTATCCACAGCTTCCCTGCTCGGTGCTCAGCGTATAAAAGGGAGTGTGGAGAACAAGCCGGCAAGCTTGCTTGTTGTGTCCTTGGGCAAGGCACTTAACGGGACGCCTCCACCTTTATGTGGCAGACAGGTGGCCCTCCCGTACTTCACCGGATTACAATTGTGAAGTTGCTTACCCAGCATGTCAGACGACTTTTGGGTACCCACCAGTGGCAGTCCGCCTTGTTGGTGGTGGGGCTACCAGTCACTCAAGACTGGTTCGAAATGGGCTGCCACCTTTCCCCTAACCTAATTTCAATTAGGTTGACGGCATGAACCTGAATTGCCGTTCATGCCGTACCTCCATCCCAAAGAAGAGGAGGAGTAGCCACAAACAAACAATCATGACGGGACGTGGATGAGCTAATAAATGGATATTTGCGGTTTCCCGATGTACCCTGTTCCCAGCTATGCCGACTCTCCTCCATACAGTAGATAGAGACGATAATGCATCGTCTTGAAAATCTTCCGGGACGTTTTGGGTAAATAAGCGATCTCCAAAGTCACTGAGCTCGAATTGTAGCTGAGTGTGGCGATTGATAAGTCGTCCTAACACCCCGTTCAGTCCGGACACTTCGCGACGATCAGTTTGTTAAGTAAGCTCAAACAGTTGCCCAGATAGCACAGAACATTATTTTAACGTTAGTTTTTGGTTGCTATGGTTGATTTTTGATTACAGCTAATAAATACGTTGCTGCTACCTAAATTTTACGTAAAAAAATTAACCATACATTTTGATTGTCATAACAACGTTACTTTAACATCGATTTTTTGGTTAAAAATCAAAACCAAAAAATAAATGTTTTATCAACGTAATATCAATGAGAAAAAGCGTTAAGGTAACCAAAATATATATGTTACATTAACCATATATCAACAATAGCTAATGTAAAACTAATATTAGAATAACTGTTCTTTGTTATCTTGGTAGAAAGCCATCGCGTTGCTGGTTCCTCACCGCTGCAGAAGGCGTTTTTCCTCGCGTATATTGCTGTCACAAAGCGAGAATTATTTTGAGCCTTTCGGCATTTCAAAAATTGGCCGTTGATCACACTTTATTGTCTGTTAATAAACGAACGAAATGTGACGCTGAGCCGGGGATGTTAACATTTCGTGATCGCTTTACTATCGCAGACCACTCAACCTTCGTTTCCTTCATAGCTTTATATTTAGCCGACTTTTTATTGAACACTTTCTCTTAGGCCTAACATTTATCTGAGCAATTACTTGTAGGCGTCCATATTGGCAGCGTGTTTTGTAAATAATGGATTAACAAATTACAATTTGAAATTTTTTCCTGGAACACGTCATTGTATTTATTCATAAAGTATCATTTACATCAATATGGTTTTACATGGCAATTATTGACCTCCATTAATCGCGTCATTTACGTGCAGGCAAATCATGCGACATCATTATGCCAGCTTCATTCGAACGTCACGTGAACCACAACTGCTCGCGACTAGATGCTTCACATTTGTTGTAATTTTTACAACATCTCCCGATTGCAACGGCGTGGCTGTAATCGCGGGGTTATAGAAAAAGTTCAGAATGGGTATGTCAATAGCCAGGGTTAATTTGTTTGCAGAGTGAAATTACAAGCAGACTCTTCTGAGCCATGAGTCATGTTTATTGTCAGGTTAGTTCGCCATTCCGAATCCTAGTTGGATTATTCTAGAATTGCAATGGTTGCTGTAATGATACCTAATTTTGGCAAAAAACGGATAAGGCAAACTCTTTGCTTGCTTTTGTAAACTTCGCTTGGTCCATCTATTTTCAAAACAAACGCAGTGCATTGCAAAGAAATTTTAAGAAATTAGTTTCTAATGAAAACGAGAGCAAGTTGTTTCAGTACTTTTGTAAATAACGACATCTACTGTAAGCAGGCCCCGCGTCCATGTATCCAGCTTCCACCGCTCTTACGCCAATCAGCCAACGCCTCGCCGCGACTGCTTGACTCCACAGATATATTTTTACCGCACCACACCAGAGAAATGGCAACGAATATTTCATATGGTTTCGTTCAGTTACTGTAATTTCCAAGAAAAGATTTCCAAATCTAACAGATAGTGCCTGTTTACCAATTATTGAATACAGTGCAGACTGCTGGTCATCGGTTTTGCAAATGAAGATTCTTCATACCAAGGGTCTCCTATATTCTACAATTTGTCGTGGCATTCAATGCTCATTTGTCGGAAACAAAACACCAGTTTACTGTCGTGGATTCACAGCAATGTTCTATTTACTCGAAAAAAGTTGATGCTTATGTTTCTTAAAACTATGTGCGATCTCATTGATCAGTTCAGATGACCCAACCCATCATAAAGATCTTTCTCTCGGAAACATTTTGTGTAAGTTGTGATCTTATCGGTACCGATGTAACATTACCGCATTAACATTCTAAAGTCAAACTCTGATGATCGCTGTTTATTAAACGAAGCATCGCTGTGACGCACTCTTGTAAACTTATCGAGTTCTGTCCGCCGCGCTTTCATCGCAGCGTTTTTTGTTAAACTGTAAAGCGGAAATTTTAATCCACATTTTGTTCTGGATGAAGCTCCGCTGTTATGTTGGATTAGGGGGATGGGGTTCAGGTTACGTCTGCATCAGGGTACGAGATGAAAAAAAGGGTTATCAACGTGCAGGTGTAAATTATTGTTTGGAGAACATCTCACACTTTGGGAAAAGTATGAGGCAAACTTACGGTCCGGGTCTTTCTCAATGTGGGCTCGCCAGTGCCGTTGCTAAGGTAGTCTTCATCGGACTCCGTATGCCGTAGCTGCCCTGTGAGTCTGGAGGATAAAATACTATAGTTGTCAACTAAAAAAACAATAACAAACTGGTTTAAACAGGCAGCCCAGGTTTTTCCAGACAATAAAACATGTATTTTGCAAGTCTTCCGACAACCTCGCTTCTAACACTACTCAAAAAATTTTGTTTATTGAATTTCCATACAGCAATCATCGATCGACAATTTTTTATGAATTTTGCATAGTTTGCTCTTTCCCTATGATGAGATCATCAAATGATGATCTTTTTATTGAGTTAACAATTTTAGTTTACTAAAAAAATAATTTATGGTCATATTTCTCTACAGATTTCAAACTTTTTTTACAAACACAAAGCTTTAAGTCTTCAAGAATCAGAAAATTTGTAACTTGCGAGCCGGCATCGCCCGGCAGGGGTCTTCCATCAGTAATGTCCGTGTTTAGTATTTCGGTTCAACTGGCCAAGCCGGCTTTACCCATCCGGTTCTTGTGTAAGCAGCAGCGAAATATTAATGAATTTTATGCACTTTCACAATTCTTCTACACGAAATTGTGATTATCATATTCTCATGACTGACTCATCATGACCGTCAATGCTCACAAAGAATCTTGTCACAAATTATTATCTTTAATACTTGTGAGGCAGCACGAATTGCACATAATCAAAACTGATTGAAGCTGCGAAATGGTGGTTGCTTTCACAATTAAAGAAAAAACTATTTAATGGTGAGCCTATTTTACAATGTGGTGGTGCCGCTTTGCTATTTATATTTGTGGTATTAAGTTCCTAATTTAGCTGCGCTATTAGTCTTGTTTCCGGCATAGCGACAAAAACGGCTATCGTTTTCTCTATATTCAGGTTTACAGATTAATCTGGTTATGGTTTTATGTTGATTTTTTTCTTAAACTTGGAATTTTTTTGCAATGCTGTAGAGTGTAGATATAAATATCTTAACTGGCAGCATATTAGCAAAAGAAAAAATCCTTGCTTTATAGCATGTACAACGGTGTCACCCAAAGAGCCCTTATTAGTAACGTTGGGATTGAGAATGTCGGTTTAACCAGCCAAGCCGTCTTCACTTATCAGGTTCTTGTATGAAGAGATACCAAAAGTTTATGTGTTTTTTGCACATAAGATGTTCACGACTTTTTGTGATTCTTTTCGTAATAGAATATCACATTTCAAGATTCTGGCTATGCCTTTGGTCTATTTATTGGTAACACGAACCCAAGGGAGCCTTGCGTTTCCCGTAGTTTGGAAGTAGGAAACACATTTCTGATATTAAGGTATTCTAAAGCAAAATAGAAAAAAATGTCTTTCGTGTTGTACAATTTGACACAATGACGCTGTTTTCTTTTGATTTCCCTTAAACTTTTTCCAGTCCTCGCTGGCTATGTATTATGTAATATGTTCTTTTCTCCCTTTGGAGTTTGGTCGTTTATCTTAAATATAAGAGGAGTAAATAATTGAGCTGAAACGCGTTCGTTCCAGCGGAAAGCGACAAATAGGGTTTGGGAGTTGATTCCGGTGTGGGATTGGAACGTGATGTTTGACGATGCTTCTCGGAGCTTGTTCATCAACCCACTCTACAGGTTTGTTCGCGTTGCTGCTAGAATGGTGCTTTGCGGATAAACTTTCGCATCATGTAATTACAGATTGGAGCAAGTCCTGCATTCAGACCTGCTGCCCTGCTCTCCTAGTCGCGTATTAGCGTCCATGTCTTATACTCTTGGTTCTTCATCGGATTTACTTGATTGCATTGATCGATCAGTTTGTTATGGCGATGTGAAGCGTTTTATATCTGTCAAAGTAAAAACAGGTTTCTTGTGAGTTAATCCACAATAATAATGAACTGGACACTGATTACCAACTAGAGCATGCCGAACATCGGTCAAAGCAAAAAAAATTAACGAGTAGTTTGTTTCAAAATTGACCGAATTACATCATTGATAGTATTTGCTTTTAGGTTGTACTTCGGCCCATGTCTCCTTTTTATAATGCTGCAAACCCTTTATGCCACAAATCCAATGTAGATCACGCTTGAAAAAAAAACAGCTCATTTCAAACGAACAATGAAATTGCTAACCGGTAGCTCAATTAATGATGGGCAATTCGTTTTCTTATATTTTGTTTCAAGCCTGATCTTTCATTTGCTTAATTAACTTTTCGTAAAACTTCGATGTGGTTTGTACTGTGTCATCAGCATATCTCAAATTATTCTTCCTCTAATTGCTAAACCTCGTTTCATCTTTGTTCCAGCGTTGTTCTCAGGTAAAGACTCAAAAAACATGGAGAGAGAATGCAACTTTGTCGATATCCGTCCCAATACTGAACCACAATGTATTGTAAAACTTCATCCTGGGAGTAGCTTTTTCGTTAATGCCAAGAATTTCCAAAACTAGGCAAATTGAAAAATAGGAAGTAGTTGTTGTGAATCATGTGCTTTTAAGACAGATGCTACTTCAAAAGCGGTATTGTGTAGAGAACTGATACAAATTGTACATTAATAAAGAAGAAATTGTCATAACGTAGGTACACAAATATCGTCTCACTGTGCATGTATACGTATATTCGAAAACTTTGCATAAATTCTTTGAAATATTTAACAGATTCAAACAGAATCGAATTCTGGAGTGTAATTTCAAAATGTTTTTGAATCTGTTCCGATTGCAAAATTTTCACATCTACACAAACACTGTCGCACATAGGAAAGAATCGGATAAGTTGGACAAAAATATGGTTATTTTCTTATAAGTTGAGAATGATTCAAAATATATTAACTTTTCCTGTATCAAAAATTAGTACGTCATCTAACCTGATTTTAAAACTTAAAACTAACTTTTAAACTTAAAGACTTGAAACTAAGCATCTACATCATGTCAAAACCTTTGCCTCAAAAAATGCTTTCAAATTGTGCATCTCACCCTCACGTGATAGTGACTTGGGGTACAGTTTGGCCACGCAAGTTGTGTGGTAGAGATGAGCAAAGTTGACTCCATCTAATATTCGCATCTCATGCATGGTGTAATAGCACTTCATGAGCAACATAATCCAAAATTTTCGAGTCAAATATGCGGCTTTCAAAGTGCTGATATGAAGGAAATAATATCGAGTAGCAAAGTACACTTTTCTTTTGTCGCATCACTTTGCGGTGCAAATGTTTCATATATAGCAACCGAATTTCATTGCAAACATCAAAAATTCATTACAAAACCAAATAAGCCTTCTCTGCGAATCTTAGAGTCGATTCGTCGAAAGTATTAAAAGCGGTGGTAGAAGCCCACTCTCTGCATCATTGCCACAAAAACTGTCAAAAATTCACCTCTCTCTTCAGAAAAAATAGCGCCAACTTTTTTTTTCTTTAACATTCACCATCGCTTTGAAATGTTGGAATGTGTTTGATCCAATTTCTTCTCCCTTTCAATTTTATGATGAGCTAAGCCTAACATGTTGTTTCCTTTGATCGAATGGTATTTCATTATAAGTAAATGAAGGTAAAAAGTATTTTTGAACTTTGTTGCAGATTACACTTTCCATTCTTTGCCGTTGCTTATTGATGAATCTGGCAAATGCTATGCGACATGATAGCAGTAAGCGAATTTCCTCTTAGGGGTTGTTTTCACTTTTAATTAGCAATTATTACGTTGTACCTAATAGGCTATAACTTTGTATGAAACTCGGAAAATGCTTTGATAAACAAAGAGTTCATTGCGCTTGCTAGATCAATTATTTCGTGATAGACGAGACATGCTCAATTAGAGTATTTTCATTTTAAACCCCTTTGACCCGCCCAAAAAAAACGATCCGAATTATACTGCCAATAGTACTTAAATCGCTGACAGATTAGTTTCGACATGCGATCGAAAGCTCCCCATTCAAAATCGTCCCACATATTCTCAAGTGATTCATATTAATTTAGTCGTTCGTACTCCTAACCGGCAAATGCTAGATCTTGACAAAACCACGTGGTAGCCTAAAAATCTTAATATGTCTGAACAATTTCATTAGGTTTATGCGCACTTGGATTAAAGTTTCTGATTACTTACGGAATTCGAATAAATTATTTGTGAATTTATTGTAAATATAAAAATTTCATTTTTTACAAAAATTATCAAAGCAACTAACAGTCTCATTAAACCCATTTCAAATTAACGGAAAAGAAACACCGCTAATGTGTCTATACGATCATGACGGGAACCGGCGCGATGGTGTAGTGGTTAGAGCGTCCGCCTTGTAGTTGGTAGACCTGGGGTTCATTCCCTAAGTCGAGTCATACCAAAAGACTTTAAAAAATGGTATCCACAGCTTCCCTGCTCGGTGCTCAGCGTATAAAAGGGAGTGTGGAGAACAAGCCGGCAAGCTTGCTTGTTGTGTCCTTGGGCAAGGCACTTAACGGGACGCCTCCACCTTTATGTGGCAGACAGGTGGCCCTCCCGTACTTCACCGGATTACAATTGTGAAGTTGCTTACCCAGCATGTCAGACGACTTTTGGGTACCCACCAGTGGCAGTCCGCCTTGTTGGTGGTGGGGCTACCAGTCACTCAAGACTGGTTCGAAATGGGCTGCCACCTTTCCCCTAACCTAATTTCAATTAGGTTGACGGCATGAACCTGAATTGCCGTTCATGCCGTACCTCCATCCCAAAGAAGAGGAGGAGTAGCCACAAACAAACAATCATGACGGGACGTGGATGAGCTAATAAATGGATATTTGCGGTTTCCCGATGTACCCTGTTCCCAGCTATGCCGACTCTCCTCCATACAGTAGATAGAGACGATAATGCATCGTCTTGAAAATCTTCCGGGACGTTTTGGGTAAATAAGCGATCTCCAAAGTCACTGAGCTCGAATTGTAGCTGAGTGTGGCGATTGATAAGTCGTCCTAACACCCCGTTCAGTCCGGACACTTCGCGACGATCAGTTTGTTAAGTAAGCTCAAACAGTTGCCCAGATAGCACAGAACATTATTTTAACGTTAGTTTTTGGTTGCTATGGTTGATTTTTGATTACAGCTAATAAATACGTTGCTGCTACCTAAATTTTACGTAAAAAAATTAACCATACATTTTGATTGTCATAACAACGTTACTTTAACATCGATTTTTTGGTTAAAAATCAAAACCAAAAAATAAATGTTTTATCAACGTAATATCAATGAGAAAAAGCGTTAAGGTAACCAAAATATATATGTTACATTAACCATATATCAACAATAGCTAATGTAAAACTAATATTAGAATAACTGTTCTTTGTTATCTTGGTAGAAAGCCATCGCGTTGCTGGTTCCTCACCGCTGCAGAAGGCGTTTTTCCTCGCGTATATTGCTGTCACAAAGCGAGAATTATTTTGAGCCTTTCGGCATTTCAAAAATTGGCCGTTGATCACACTTTATTGTCTGTTAATAAACGAACGAAATGTGACGCTGAGCCGGGGATGTTAACATTTCGTGATCGCTTTACTATCGCAGACCACTCAACCTTCGTTTCCTTCATAGCTTTATATTTAGCCGACTTTTTATTGAACACTTTCTCTTAGGCCTAACATTTATCTGAGCAATTACTTGTAGGCGTCCATATTGGCAGCGTGTTTTGTAAATAATGGATTAACAAATTACAATTTGAAATTTTTTCCTGGAACACGTCATTGTATTTATTCATAAAGTATCATTTACATTAATATGGTTTTACATGGCAATTATTGACCTCCATTAATCGCGTCATTTACGTGCAGGCAAATCATGCGACATCATTATGCCAGCTTCATTCGAACGTCACGTGAACCACAACTGCTCGCGACTAGATGCTTCACATTTGTTGTAATTTTTACAACATCTCCCGATTGCAACGGCGTGGCTGTAATCGCGGGGTTATAGAAAAAGTTCAGAATGGGTATGTCAATAGCCAGGGTTAATTTGTTTGCAGAGTGAAATTACAAGCAGACTCTTCTGAGCCATGAGTCATGTTTATTGTCAGGTTAGTTCGCCATTCCGAATCCTAGTTGGATTATTCTAGAATTGCAATGGTTGCTGTAATGATACCTAATTTTGGCAAAAAACGGATAAGGCAAACTCTTTGCTTGCTTTTGTAAACTTCGCTTGGTCCATCTATTTTCAAAACAAACGCAGTGCATTGCAAAGAAATTTTAAGAAATTAGTTTCTAATGAAAACGAGAGCAAGTTGTTTCAGTACTTTTGTAAATAACGACATCTACTGTAAGCAGGCCCCGCGTCCATGTATCCAGCTTCCACCGCTCTTACGCCAATCAGCCAACGCCTCGCCGCGACTGCTTGACTCCACAGATATATTTTTACCGCACCACACCAGAGAAATGGCAACGAATATTTCATATGGTTTCGTTCAGTTACTGTAATTTCCAAGAAAAGATTTCCAAATCTAACAGATAGTGCCTGTTTACCAATTATTGAATACAGTGCAGACTGCTGGTCATCGGTTTTGCAAATGAAGATTCTTCATACCAAGGGTCTCCTATATTCTACAATTTGTCGTGGCATTCAATGCTCATTTGTCGGAAACAAAACACCAGTTTACTGTCGTGGATTCACAGCAATGTTCTATTTACTCGAAAAAAGTTGATGCTTATGTTTCTTAAAACTATGTGCGATCTCATTGATCAGTTCAGATGACCCAACCCATCATAAAGATCTTTCTCTCGGAAACATTTTGTGTAAGTTGTGATCTTATCGGTACCGATGTAACATTACCGCATTAACATTCTAAAGTCAAACTCTGATGATCGCTGTTTATTAAACGAAGCATCGCTGTGACGCACTCTTGTAAACTTATCGAGTTCTGTCCGCCGCGCTTTCATCGCAGCGTTTTTTGTTAAACTGTAAAGCGGAAATTTTAATCCACATTTTGTTCTGGATGAAGCTCCGCTGTTATGTTGGATTAGGGGGATGGGGTTCAGGTTACGTCTGCATCAGGGTACGAGATGAAAAAAAGGGTTATCAACGTGCAGGTGTAAATTATTGTTTGGAGAACATCTCACACTTTGGGAAAAGTATGAGGCAAACTTACGGTCCGGGTCTTTCTCAATGTGGGCTCGCCAGTGCCGTTGCTAAGGTAGTCTTCATCGGACTCCGTATGCCGTAGCTGCCCTGTGAGTCTGGAGGATAAAATACTATAGTTGTCAACTAAAAAAACAATAACAAACTGGTTTAAACAGGCAGCCCAGGTTTTTCCAGACAATAAAACATGTATTTTGCAAGTCTTCCGACAACCTCGCTTCTAACACTACTCAAAAAATTTTGTTTATTGAATTTCCATACAGCAATCATCGATCGACAATTTTTTATGAATTTTGCATAGTTTGCTCTTTCCCTATGATGAGATCATCAAATGATGATCTTTTTATTGAGTTAACAATTTTAGTTTACTAAAAAAATAATTTATGGTCATATTTCTCTACAGATTTCAAACTTTTTTTACAAACACAAAGCTTTAAGTCTTCAAGAATCAGAAAATTTGTAACTTGCGAGCCGGCATCGCCCGGCAGGGGTCTTCCATCAGTAATGTCCGTGTTTAGTATTTCGGTTCAACTGGCCAAGCCGGCTTTACCCATCCGGTTCTTGTGTAAGCAGCAGCGAAATATTAATGAATTTTATGCACTTTCACAATTCTTCTACACGAAATTGTGATTATCATATTCTCATGACTGACTCATCATGACCGTCAATGCTCACAAAGAATCTTGTCACAAATTATTATCTTTAATACTTGTGAGGCAGCACGAATTGCACATAATCAAAACTGATTGAAGCTGCGAAATGGTGGTTGCTTTCACAATTAAAGAAAAAACTATTTAATGGTGAGCCTATTTTACAATGTGGTGGTGCCGCTTTGCTATTTATATTTGTGGTATTAAGTTCCTAATTTAGCTGCGCTATTAGTCTTGTTTCCGGCATAGCGACAAAAACGGCTATCGTTTTCTCTATATTCAGGTTTACAGATTAATCTGGTTATGGTTTTATGTTGATTTTTTTCTTAAACTTGGAATTTTTTTGCAATGCTGTAGAGTGTAGATATAAATATCTTAACTGGCAGCATATTAGCAAAAGAAAAAATCCTTGCTTTATAGCATGTACAACGGTGTCACCCAAAGAGCCCTTATTAGTAACGTTGGGATTGAGAATGTCGGTTTAACCAGCCAAGCCGTCTTCACTTATCAGGTTCTTGTATGAAGAGATACCAAAAGTTTATGTGTTTTTTGCACATAAGATGTTCACGACTTTTTGTGATTCTTTTCGTAATAGAATATCACATTTCAAGATTCTGGCTATGCCTTTGGTCTATTTATTGGTAACACGAACCCAAGGGAGCCTTGCGTTTCCCGTAGTTTGGAAGTAGGAAACACATTTCTGATATTAAGGTATTCTAAAGCAAAATAGAAAAAAATGTCTTTCGTGTTGTACAATTTGACACAATGACGCTGTTTTCTTTTGATTTCCCTTAAACTTTTTCCAGTCCTCGCTGGCTATGTATTATGTAATATGTTCTTTTCTCCCTTTGGAGTTTGGTCGTTTATCTTAAATATAAGAGGAGTAAATAATTGAGCTGAAACGCGTTCGTTCCAGCGGAAAGCGACAAATAGGGTTTGGGAGTTGATTCCGGTGTGGGATTGGAACGTGATGTTTGACGATGCTTCTCGGAGCTTGTTCATCAACCCACTCTACAGGTTTGTTCGCGTTGCTGCTAGAATGGTGCTTTGCGGATAAACTTTCGCATCATGTAATTACAGATTGGAGCAAGTCCTGCATTCAGACCTGCTGCCCTGCTCTCCTAGTCGCGTATTAGCGTCCATGTCTTATACTCTTGGTTCTTCATCGGATTTACTTGATTGCATTGATCTCTGGCCATCTCTTGTGGAAAACGGACCTACAGCTGCGTACCCCGCTCGTGATGGCTCTACGGCTCTCCTCAATGACGTCGGGGATGGTGTGCAGTTTTACTATAACAACAGAACGGGAGAAATGGTCGCAACTGGAATCGAACCGACGGAAGGAGGCGAGAAGAAAAAGTGGAATAGGTTTTCATTTCGGCGAAAGATTCTCGCAAAGGATAAGATTTCTGATGAGGGATCCGGTGACTACTCGGTAGATGATCCGCCTACTGCGTATCAAACTAGCATTGCCAGTACTACGAGATCCTGTGCGAGAGAGAGGACGGCAGGTGAGCGCGAACTAATGGATGCGACTGTGATTTACACGATCGTGCTTCAGCGGCTTGCAAAAGTGAAGGTGATCAACCAGCTTGTAGTAAAAGACACCTATAGGTAATGATTCAGGCGGTCCTGGGATTGGGGTCACCGCTCTGCATCCTATTACTGGCTCGAGAAGTGCTGTCTCCAACCTGATTGCCCAGTCTTGCGCGTACTTGTTGCACCAAACACTTTAAAAGTCAGATGGAGCGAAGCTCACCTTGTTTTAGAGTTACGTAAATTTGCTGCGTTAAATTCCACAAAAGAGCATGAATGGCTGAGTTTTTAGAAGTGTAAACTGACGATCAGTGTTTGTGCAAGTCGTTTTCATTTCTCCCATGATCGCTGGATAATCCTATGTTTTTAGTTACATGCTATTTGTGTAGTCCAGATCTTACAAACATATCTTCGACATTAGTAGTTATTGTAGGTATTCAGTTTTTATCCGGTGTTGTCCCTTTAGCAGAGATGGCCGGATTTATCCCATTCCTTCTGCAATTGCTCGCACTCCGTCCCTCCACTTGTCTCGTCTCAGGGCATCCTCCTTCATTAAACAAATCTTCTATGCCTCCTCTTCCACTTGCTTCTTCCAGGTCTTTTTCAATCGTCCTCGCTTTCTCCTCCCAGTCACTTCAAGATTCAGAGAAATCCTCAAAACACTGTCGTCATCCCTTCTCAGCACATGTCCATACCATCTAACTGCATTCGCTGTTCCTTTACATTTCAAGCAAACAAAATACATTGCCAACCTAGCGGTAGCTCTCTTTATTTTTGCACATTTGCCATGAACCCAGTTTCCACATTTTATGCACAACACTGAATTGGCCATGACTCTCCTCCCACAAACTCCTCGTAGATCTATCTTACTTTTGAATAGTTCGCCTTCTGACCCGCTTACCATCACCTTTGTTTTTCTGGTGTTGATCTTTAAACCTTTACTTTTCAGTGCATCCTTCCAATTCCAAAATTTTTCCTTCAAGTCCTCCATGTCGTCGCTCATGATAACAAGATCATTAACCACACTCTTGCATTTTCTGTAATTACGTCCACAACTATTGCAAACAATAGTGGCGACAGCATAGATCCTTGATGTAGACCAATTTTTACTTTGAATTCCTCTGAATATGCACACCTACTCTCACTCTTGTCTTTGCACCATTATACAAGCTCATAACTGCCCGAACCATTACTTCTGATAGATCCTTCTCTCTCATGGCCCACTCCATCACTTTTCTTGGCACTCTATCAAAAGCTTTTTTCATGTCTACAAACCACATGTACATTGCAACTTCTTGTTCTTCTTTTGATATTCCTCCTGCATTCTTCTCACAACGAATATCGCATCCACTGCTCTTTTTCCTGGCATAAATCCAAACTGCATTTCATTCAAATTAACTAGCTTTCGTATTCGCCTCTTTAGCACTTTTTCAACAATTTTCATGGCATGCTCTAGCAGTTTCACTCCTCTGTATGATCCACAGCTCAGCACATCACCCTTTCCTTTAAAGATAGGTACAATCATACTTGTTTTCCACTCATCAGGCATTCCTCTACCATCCAATACACGCTGACACAGCTCCATCATCGCTTTACCTTAATTTCGCGACTTGCCAGTATCATCTCCACACTTACTTCAGATGGTCCAGTTGCCTTTCCTGATTTCATCCTTTGAATTGCTTTCACAATTTCATTACAAGCCACTTTTTCCACTGGTCTTTCTATTACATCAGTTTCCACCATGTGGTCCCATTCGTTCTCATCATTCATGATGGTTTCCATGTGTCCTTTCCAAATATTTGCCCTATCTTCAATAATACCTAATCGCCCGTCTCTTCCTCTTAAGCACCTTTCTCCTTCCCTTCCTTTTTCATTCTTCTAAGGAAGTAGAAAACACTATTAGTATTCCGATATAAATCCATCAACTCCTGAGAAGCTTCCATTATAGCTCTAGCAACAATTTTTCTCGTTTGATTTCTTATACATTTGTATTGAGTTTTATTTTCATCTGATGGGAGCCTGCACAGCTCTTTAAATGCCGCCTTCTTTCTTGTTACGGTATCCTTGACCTCTTCATTCCACCACCACATGTCTCCTTGATCTCTCCTAGACTTCTTCTTTCTACACACTTCAACACATGTCTTTAGAACACCATTCTTGAAAGTTTTTTACAAAGCAGGCGCATCTGTGCTCACTAGTTCTTTTACTCTTTTTTCAAATCTCACTCTTGTTCGGTTTTCATTCAACTTCCACATTTTTCTTCTTATAATCCGTTCCTCTCTCACAACCTTTTTTAGAATCTTGTTATCTAGATCTACGACCACCAGCCTGTGCTGAAGTTCCCATGGAATCACTTTTACATCCCTTATATACTTTCTGTACTTTTCCCCCACAAGCACAAAATCAATTTCTCTTTCACATCCACAAGCACTATAAGTGATTTTCCTTTTGTCTGTCTTTTTAAACCAAGTATTTGCCACGCACAGCTCTCTTTCATCACAAACTCCAGCAATTTTCTTCCTTCTGCATTTTTTTTTCTCAACACCATTCCCCTCCGTGTGCACCTTCAAAACCCTCTGAACATTTCCCCACATGTCCATTAAAATCCCCTAAAGGATTAATGATTTGATTGGAACCTCCCAAGTCCCACTCACTACCCATTTCATCATAAAAACGAAATATTATTTTGGTTTCAAAATTAGCGTTCCCTTAGTAACCAGGGAACATTACCCTAATTGGGTGGAAAATGAAACCGAAACAGCATCTAAACAGCTATGCATAAAAATATTAAATGGCTTCATATTTCAGTTATAATATTTTGATAATACTCCAAGGTTACTAAGGGGAGAAAAACGTAAATATTATAAATGAAGTTGTCGTAAGAACGTTTGTATCTGTTAATCAAGAGGAATTTATACCAAAAAATGCTCCTGACTTGAAACACAAGAATGCTAATTGATGTAACTGTTCAAACGCAGGGGCGCAGTCGAAGTAACTTAGCGGCTTCTCACCGCATCTATCGTCGTAGATGGTTCACGCCGTAGTTTGAACCCACGACGTGAACCAGAAAAAAACTTTGTTTCCGCTCCGCCATGCCGCACGCAACGCTTCAAGCGTTCGATTCACAGCCTTTCAATCACAAGATTAGCACTCAGTTCGTTGGTTCTCGCATCCGGCCATGCACTCAGTCGTCAGTTTACGCTTTCGATGGTGCACTTAGTTGTCGGTACACGCTTCCGACCATGCACTTAGTCGGAAGCGTAAACCGACGAATAAGTGCATAGCATGTGTCGGCCAAATCTCGTGCTCATGAGTTTTCTCTATAGTTCGCGTTCTCCTCCCACAATCCGCTATCGCGCGTCTCCGGCTCTGGTCATCGTGCCATCTCCGCTGGATGAATTGGTGTCAGATGTACGGTGGCTCCCCGCTCGCAAGCTACCAGCGACAATGTTCGATGTACGACGAAGTTCATGCATTGTACAAACAGGTGATATTCACATGTCAACCGCAAAGCGGGCATCATATCAACTCTGACGTCTTTTACAGATAAACGAGCTCAGCACGCAGCTTGGTGACGTCGCCGATCGTTTGAACGATGAAGATTGTGGTAGGTGCTTTCGATGGGGTTCAAGGGCGGAAGACGTTTTCCTGCCTAATTTCTTCCCATTTATTTCTGCGAAGGACGCTGGAGGGAAAGGAAAAATTGGTAAGTTGTGTGGCTTCATAATGGATGGCAAAATTTGTAGTAGAAGCGAAAAAACAGCAGGTCACGTGATGAGACTGAGAATAAATCACGAAATAAAACCGGTGATGACTTAGAAATTTAAAGTAGTGATGAGAAAATTGATTGGTCACGTGCAAAGGTCCCGAATTGATTGGACACCAAGAAAGTTAAAATGACACGTTGGTCAGGTCCTTAGCCTGTGTAGATTGTGCGAACGACAGTTTTGGGTCTTTCGTTTCAGGCTCTCCATTTGTTCATCACCAACGTTCCAACTCCGCACTCGGCAACGCTCGCGTCCGCACTAATACATCCGCTCATCGTCAGACATTTCCGTGCCGACATCTACCGACGATCAAACACGTTCCAGTTCTTCCACCAACGACGCTGTTGTTTCATCTCGCAGCTTGAACAATTTAGATGAGCAAGAAAGAAAAAGCTCATTCGTCCAAGCACCGAAACCACCCCACCAGTCTGCGAAACCTGGTAAACGGGTGGCGTTGATGCCCCCTAAAGAACCACTAACTCCCCCGAAAGAACGGATTACGTATTTATCATCTGTTTAGCACTATCGTCCACTAAGTTGCTACCGGATGTTGCCACGCACAGTCGGCCTCGTTGGGTAAACCATGAGAGCGATTCATGTTGAACGACTTTTAGCGGGTGGACTGTGATTGGATAATTTTGGACCACGTGTGGGCCATCTACTTATGATTGGTGGAATTGTTGCAAGGTTAGATAGGAATGTAATTACGATATGCAATGTTCATTCCGAGTGCACTTTCCTGCGTCTGACATAATGATGTGGTGTTGCGGCGGGCACCGGCGGTTACCCGCTCTATCATCCTCGGGCGTTTTGTTTAATGATGTAATATGCACTTAACTTTGTAGTTCATCTTGATTTTTACGTACTGTTAGTCTACATGCAAACCCATGGTACGTCATGGTGGCTTGTTGTGTCAGAATAATGCCCTTGTGAATAAATAATAGCAATCCGCTTATGTTCTGCTTAATTCATTTCTTGCCAGCACCGTTAAGTATTCTTTATTATAAACGATCGAGCACTCATCAAATAAATAAAGTACTCAAGTAAGAAGCTTATAAATAAATAAACAAATTATTCTATTGCGTGATCAGCACACGCTGCAGCTTCTCCTGCATTTCTGCCGTAGGACTTCTCCTGCTCTGGATTTCAAAGCGCACAAGTGCTTCATGTTTTTGCATAAGAACTCCGAGCCAGGCTCGTCATAGCAATCTGAGATTTCTGCAAATAGGAGACATTACGAGAGGAAACTATCATTATGCAGCTCTAACTTACCATTAGTACCTAGCTGGCAGCATGCCAATTCGCAGTTGGTTTGCATATAGTGGGGGTAAGTTGTGCAACGGTTTAATTTCGTGTAGCAGTTGGCATCTTTGTTTACTAACCCTTGGCATGGACTGTTTCTTCCTTTGCCTGTAACGAAGCGGAAACATTACAACTGGGATTTGTTGTAGTTGGTCAATTTATCACGCTTGTGATCACCGACTTGAAGGTTGGAAAAGAAATTGGCGCTGATCTGCAGCTGCTTTGCTTCGTGCGCAGTTGATTCATTACAGATGAAATACTAACATCAGCAACGTTGGGTGGCAGCGTTAATTCGATTGATCTGTGATCTTTTTTTTGAAAAGACTCAACATGTTGAAGGTGTACTGTGACTCAACTGGCTTTCCATAGCTCCGCTTTATTTGACGACAGCGTGGCTCAAAGAAGTGGGGTAAAACTTGCCTTGGAAAGATTGTGGGTTCAAATCGCTAGGTTGTTAGCTGACGGCAACTATGTAACTTATTAGTAACTGCTCAGTGCTCATTCCCAGGACCTTAGCATCATTTGCTCTTCAATCATGAGACGAAAGTTTTATCTGTTTGGATCATGTCCGTCACGCAGGTAGTTAGCATAGACTAAAGTGTTGCTTAATTCCGGACCAAGTTGTGGTGTTCTAAATAGTTGAAAATCCAGAAGGCAGCTTATTTATTTGTTGTTGTTTACCCGACCCCTTCCGAGGAATGATGGCATGGCGGATGACCATGGAGCCCCAGAAGCCGGGCAACTCCCCAGGGTCTGGACCAGAGGTCGTACAGAGACAGAGAGTCGCCAAAGAGTGAGCGGCGCAAAGAGTCCGTAGCTGGACAGTGCAGAATGAGATGAGAGGTGTCCTGCGACGAGTGTCCACATGCGCTGCTGGATGGATTCTCGATTCTGCCAATCCTAGAGAGATAAGAACCTAAAAGAAGGCTGTGTCCGTTGCAGCGAAAACGAGAGAGGACACAGCGAGCATGACGAGGGAGCACAAGTTCCTCGGTGGAGATGGAGGGAACATGTGTGTCAAAGAACTTCGATGAGACAGTACGCCTCCAGTCCGAGATAAGACGAGAGGTAAGAGAACAGAGACTAGAAGGGATTACGGAGGGAGCAAGTAGCGCTTCCCGTCTTGCCAGCTCATCGGCCGCGTCGTTCCCCGGGAGAAACGAGTGTCCGGGGACCCATTGTAGTCTAATAGAACATAAGGAGAGAAAATACAATTACTGCCAGATCTGCCACAGAGTTTGAGATAAGAGAAAAGATGGAGGAGAGAACAGAACGAGAGTCCGATAGTAGGAGAAGAGAGGAGAAGTAGCACACTTGTTGGTGCTACCGAGACCAGCAAAGAGCGCGCAGAATGGCGCAGGCTTCAGCGAAAAAACTTGAGCATACTGGGCCTGCCGAAAAGGAAAGAGTGGCCTCAGTGCCACAGAGAGAGCAGTTGGCAAGGACGCCGGAGCCGCCCTTGCCAAAAGGAAAAAGAACAGAGCCATCTGTCCAAAGCAACAGATCATGAGGGGGCAGAGAGTCAAGTTGGGCGAAAGCTGCACCTTGGCGAGTGAGAGGGGAATCAGAGCGAGAGCATGGAGTGGAAAGGGTGGAATGAGGAAAGGGAGGGCAAGCAAGAAGAGCCTCCCTAGAACAAGTAGAAGGAAGCATGAGCGGGTGAGTGGACGCAAAAGCTCTCCAGGACGATCTGCAGAGTCTTGGTATCACTCCAAGTCTGGCCAAACCTGAAATGGGAAACGAGGTTGGGAGACGAAGAGCCCGCTCATAAGATAAAAGGGTGAAATGTATCAGGATGACTCGTAGAGGAGGTAGAGAAGCCTCGGAGAGAAGCATAGGGATAGGGGTGGACGAGAGGCAGCCGGTGATGACGCGACTGGCCGCTCGATGGAGGCGCTACCAATTTCGTGAAATTGGTAGCGCTTAGGAAAGGAAACCATCCGGGTGAAGCGTAAGTGAGAAGGGACCGAAGAAAAGATTTGTACAGAACAGAGAGGGACTCCTTAGAGGGGCCCCATGATGAAGCACAGATACAGCGTAAAGCCCTGAGACGTGGGAAAAACTTGGCCTTCAGCGAAGATACATGCTTAGAAAAGGAAAGAGTGCGGTCGAAAGTGACCCCGAGAAAAGTCAGAGTGGGATTGAAACGGAGGCGGGAGCCAAGCAGGAGGAGGTTGGGCTGGAGGTTAGCTTGGTGGGGATCCACTGAGGAGAACGAGGCCTTACATTTGCTCGGATTGAGAGGAAGACACCAGCACTCTGACCAGCGCTCCAATCGAAACAGAGCTCCTTGTGTGGCCTCCACCGCAGTGGGCACCGAGGGAGAGGAGGACTAAATGGCCAGATCGTCAGCGTAACGAGAGCAGCTGACGGAAGAAGGCAGAGAAGCCGTAAGATCATCAATGAAGAGAGAGAAAAGTACAGGGCCAAGAACGGATCCTTGCGGAACACCCCGACCGACTCGAAAGGAGCGACTTTTGTGGTTTTGATAGACCACAGAGGCACGCCTATCAGAAAGGAAAGATTGAGTTCAACGAGCAAAGCAAGGAGGGAGGCCAGCTGAAATCAGTTTGTGGAAAAAGGCGGAATGCCAGACAGAGTCAAAAGCTTTAGAGAAATCGATAGTAGACAGGATCGTCCGAGAGCTCGGCCTGGGTTTGTTAAACCCATCCGAGACGGACTGAGAAAGGTACAGAATTTGATCTAGAGCAGACCGTCCAGGGCGGAAACCGGCCTGACGGGGAGAAAGAATGGAATTAGATTCCAGAAAGAAGAGAAGACGGGATAGAATGATTCAAACGTTCAAACAGCTTTGACACGCAGGAGGTGAGAGAGATAGGCCGGAAGGAAGCAGGAGAGTCGAGAGGCTTTCCCATTTTGTGTATGGGAATAATGGAAGATGTCTTTCAGATGGAAGGAAAGGAATGCGAAGACCAAGAGAAATTGAAGATGTGTAGAAGAAAATCCATGCCGGAGCGAGGAAGGTGCTTTAGCATGAGATAGGCAACTTTGTCTGGGCCAGTGGCGGTGGATGAGGAAAGATTGGAGGCTGCTGCAAGAAATTCAGCGAGAGTGAAAGGAGAGCAAAAGGATGAGTGAGACTCCACAGGGCACGTGGCTCGACGGAGCTTAGTGAGGTAGCCTCTGGCTGAGAAACGGAAAAGTGAGATCTCAGGTAAGCGACATAGATCGAAGCCGATTCCCTGGGAGAAGAACAGTTGGGGAAGTTAGGAGAAGAGGAAGAAGACGAGGAATATGAGCCAGCGATAGAGCGAAGAAGAGAGTGTACAGATTTAGGGTTAGACCTAGGTGAAAGAGAAGTGCAGGTCGTCTGCCATGCCTCAGCCTTGGCAATGACTGACGAGGCGCGTCGAGAAGCGGAGATGTAGGCCTGGCGATTTTCGTCGCTTCTGTGAGCGGCAGCAAAAGCCTTGCGTCTTTCCCTAACCGCTTGTTCCACCTCAGCAGACCACCAGGCTTTAGGAGGGCGTTTGATGCGGCCGAAAGGAATGGAAGATTTAGCCGCATTCAGTGCCAGAGAGGTAAAAAGAGCAGCAGCAGAAGAAAGAGAAAGAGACGAGTATTCCTCTGCTGAAGAACAGTGGGAGTCAATGTAGGAGGCAAACCCATTTCAGTGAGCTTCCTGAAAATTGAAGGAAGGGGGACGAAAGACCGGAGAGAGGGAATAGATAGAAGAATTGGTAGG
Source organism: Trididemnum clinides (assembly GCA_963675345.1). Classification (NCBI taxonomy): domain Eukaryota; kingdom Metazoa; phylum Chordata; class Ascidiacea; order Aplousobranchia; family Didemnidae; genus Trididemnum; species Trididemnum clinides. The sequence continues at coordinate 32,274,343 of OY776303.1, forward strand.
CGGTCACAACCAAGGTCTTGTAGCACCTCCCAGGACCAAAATTTGCAAGAGAAGAGAGGGCAAAGGAGATGTCAGGAGAGGAGCGACTGCCAGAGGAGCGATGGAGAAGGGTGGGTGTGTCAGGGTCATTGAGGGGGAGGAGGTTAGAGGAAATGACCCAGTGAAATACTTCTTCTCCGTGGGGGTCGGAAGTACCTCTTGAGTCCCAAAAGAGGTGATGGCAATTGAAGTCCCCCCGAATGAAGAGATTTCTGAAGGAGAAAAGAATGGAGGGAGAGAAGGAATCGGTTCTGCCATCCGTTGGGGAGGAGCGAATAGGGGGGCATACACATTGAGAAATGACACCGAGGAGGAGTTGTTTAGAGAGATGTTGATCTCTTCATAATCAGAGTAGGAATCGAGCGAAGAAAGTGTGGAGGTAGAAAGTTCAGAAAAAGATAGGCCCTGCCTGGCAAAAATGACAACGCCGCCGCTAGCATGCGTGGTATCAGAAGAGAGAATGCCAGACCGGGAGTGGGTGCGATCAGAGCGCAGAGCAGAGAATCCAGGAATCCGGAAAGAGGAAGATGAGTTAAGATTGGATTCCTGAATGCAGATAAGGTCGACAGGATGGGACGAAAGAATGTGGAGTAGTTCAGAGCTCCTGGCTTGAAGACCTGCAGCATTCCATTGAAAAGCCCTGAGAGAGACACGGGAGGAGAGGACGCAGGAGGTGCAGAAGGATAGCCAGGAGCAAGGGACGGTGGTGGGGTGGCAGAGGGAGAAGATACATAATGGGCAGATGGGGGATAAGTGGTTTAGGGACGAGGATGGGGCGAGAGAGCAGCGTTAGCAGAGGCGGGGCTAGATTGCACAGTGGAGGTATACATGTCGGAGGAGTCCGAAGAGGGAGTCACAGTGATTCGTCAGGGGGGAAGCTCCAAGAGTGAGAGCTGCCAAGAGCTCTGAATTGGGAAAGGAAAGTTGTGAGCATCTTAGATGGACCCATTTGGAGCAAGCGCAGCATTGCACTGACTTGCCTCGCCAGATCACATTTCCAGTGCACACAGAGCAAGGAAAGATGAGACCAGGGTTGGGATGAACGTTACCGCTCATCAAGAGAAGGAGGATATGAGGAGACAAAGAAGGGCAAGAGAGGAGCAGGAGAAAAGAAAAAGAGAAAACAAGCGACCGATTTTAAAGAAGCTGTGTGCTGCCCTTTTGCGATAGTTCAGGGGAACCATAGCGAAAAAATGAAGAGGAGTGCCCGGGGTAACTGGGACCCTCGGGATGTCCAACAGCCATTTCGATCCAACCCAAACGGGGTCGGGGACCGCACCACCACGTTGAGGCGGCTGTTGATTGGTGCAGAGCTTATTTATTTCGCTATTGTCGTCCGCATATTGAATGACTCACTGCTTTAAGCGACAGGTACTAACTAAAATAGCAGGTTTTCGCAGCATATTACATCTCTGCTCTCCTCACTTACACATCCCAGTGCTGTTTCTTCCAATTGTTTCTTTAATCCATCCCTCGTAGTTCTCTACTTTGCTATACACTTCATAGTATCCGCTGATTGCACAACCTTTCCCAAATGACGTCACACCAGCAAGGTACCACTGACAGGAGTTTAATCGCTGACACATTAACGGTCCGCCGGAATCGCCTGCAAGATCAAAGTGTGCATTACTGACAAGTGGGTGGTGATGATGGCTTGCTCGATGAAATGGGAGCTTATTCTTGCTTTGCTTGCAGTACAGTTTGGTTCTTTACGGAAGTTGTCGATCCTACTTTGTGTGCTGTACTGTCACTAGTAGCTTTAAATCAGGTCCGAACACAAGTTTTCTGCAATCAAATATGTCCGCCAGCAAATGAAATAACGATACCTTTGCATGTATCCTTTTTTCCTTCCGGATACCCGGCGCACATCATCGCGTTTGGGTCAATCGTTTCGAAGCCAAGAAATGCATTCGCGCACTTTTGATGTTCGACAATTGGAACGTCCACTTCGCGAAGAAAGTATGATACATTTCGCCCTTCTGTTGCAAATATTTCGTGTTGTTAGATATCACGGCGATACCACAATGAAACTTACGACAAAACAAGTAACTAATGATCTTACTGACTTGTCTCGCCAAAACCCGTCACCCAACATTTTGTTCCTGGCTGAGGGATTTCCCCACACGGCAAGCACAATGGCTTTATGACGTTATTGTAGGTAACCGGGCTGGACAATTGAATGAGGGCGATGTCGTTTGTATTTCCGCGGTATTGAGGATGCTTGACAACCTGTATAAATACACCGTTGTTAAATCGCGACTTCATTGTTATTGCAATAATGTCTCACTTTTGCAATTGTTCGTTCGACTCTTCTCGCGGTATCTACGTAGGATACATGCACTCCTCTAATGTGGCCGAGATAGACGCTCATTTGTGCGATGGGTTTGCTGTGGAGAAAGATCACGATTAGCTCAATGCTGACTTAGCAGTCAAATCCTAACTTACTTGAAGCAGTGGGCAGCTCCGACCAACCACTGGTGGGCAATCAACGTTGCTCCGCAATGCTGGTGGCCCTGAAACGTGATCTCAATCTGCAACAAGCGGCAATTAAATTGTTGATCACAAAAACTATCCGAGGGTAGGTTTCTACCTGCCATGGCCAAGCAGAATAAGGCAATGTTCGCGATTGAGGAATGCTCAATCCATTAGCTGCTGCGAGTGCTTCTTCCATCGTTCTTGTCGTGCCACACGTGCCTGTACAATAATCAAATTGACAACCGTGCGCTACGCTCGACACGTTCACCACTCACCGTCGACCACCCTGCAGCACTCCTCACTCCTGTAGTAGTTCAGCATTCCAGATATCGCCGAGCACGTGTTCTCCACGCACGCGTATGAGCCAAACATGTTGACGCAGTGATGCCTCGACCGACACGGATTCGGGCCTTCCTTACACTCGTTGATATCTGCAAGGATATCGAAATTGAATCGTTCGAGTCGCGCGCGATCCCATCCTCGGATGACAGGAAGTGCTCAGCCATCCTCGGATGACAGGATAGCTTGTGTTAAAACCAGCTTAGAAATCACTAAAACGACCTTCACAGCGAATTCCTGCCACAAACACTGCTCCAAGAAATAGTAATTGCAGCAATGCGCATTAAAACAGAACCCGTGCCGGCATTAAATTTTCGACTTGACAATCGCGAGTTATAGCAGAATCCCAATAATTGCAAGCCGTGGTGTCACGCGACTTACCGATGCAGGTGTTGTTGAGCAATCGGAAGCCGTCGAAACAGCTGCAGACGGCTCGATCATCGGTCCATTGGCAGATATGGTGGCATCCTCCGTTGTCGATCTCACATCCGTCTGCATTCAACAATGGTCAGTGAGCGCGAAGCCGAGATGTCGATCAAACGCTTGTATCAACAGTTGCTGTTGATTTGCGCGTCGTATAAAACACACATCATCACCTTATCATTGCCAGGAGAACAATACGAAAACAATTACTGATGAGTTTTTAAATGAGGAGAAATTTTCATTTTATACTCTGTGCTTAGAATTAACTATTGAAAAACAATCTCAAACGCATCGATTGTTTGATGACGATTGTGTCGTGATATTAATCACCTTTTGTTCTGTCGTAAAGATTCTATCTTCTTTTCATAAAACAATTCAAGTATACAATATCGCTATTGATGGCGTGATAAAGCGCAACACTGATTATAATTTAACTCTTTGTTAATCACAATACATTCATCTGTAACCTTGATATAAAACTCATGACGCCACATACCTGGCTTGCATACTCCACACGTTTTGTGGCACCTGGTACGAACTAGCGGGTTGTTACAATATCGCGAGTAAGTCGGGCACTCGTACAGACTGTCCTCACACAGCGACCCTGCGACAAAGGATCGATAAATGGTGGCGTTTGCAGTGATAGACATAGTTTGTTTTGCTTCAATGGGAAATCGAAGATAGATTACGAAGGCTCTTGAGCGACTAATGGCGGCTCTTAAATGAAAAGAACGGGTAATTTTACCCATTTTTCAAAATTGATATAAGGGCTGAAAACAATCTGGAGGGATTCGACCCCCATCTGCTTTCACATTTATGTGCACAGCCAAATCAAGTTTAATTAAATGTAAACGTAAAATGAAGTTTAAACTCAGTTTATTGCACTGGTGGCAGCTCCTTTTAGGGTTGACCTCTGATAAAGACTTTTACCTTAGAAAACTTCGTCGTTTTGAGTTTGATCTCCGAAAACAGTCATCGCTTTAAAAGCTGGTACACCTCATCACAATGGTGCATTCTTGCAAAATTTTGGTACTTGTCGAGGGGTGTTACATACCCGGTTGACAATCTCTGATCTAGACTACCACAACTGTTTGTGCCTTCAAACACTGTAACCTAAGCGAGAAGCGGAGCCGATCATGATATCATCAAGCATTTGTTTTCGCAACAAGGTCTTTCAGCACATAACCATGATCTTTCGCCGTATGCGTTGCTTAACTTGATATCTGTAGCCGTTGCTTACGATAAATTGCTTCAGTTCTACCGTCTTCGGACAATACTCTTAGTAAATTAATAGAACGAAGCGTCAGTTAATGATATGTCAAACATAACGTTTCTTCTTAAAAACTAATTAAACATAACTCATTCTTAGAACCCCACATTAAACACCATTAGCAGCTTGTTACACGAATCGCTTGAATTATGGAATCGTTTTATTTACCATTTGATGATGCTGGTGCTACGATGACGTAGGCGATGACGTAAACGAGCAATCTGCAACAAAAGTGGATGATTCATCGCTGTTGCATTATGACGAAATTAAAATGATTATGAGAAGATAATAGCAATATAATTTATATCGTAGTGTTCTGTGTAATAAATCAACTTATTGTTTCCATTCAATCATGTGTTACAAAAGGTCTTAAAAATGAACATTAATCACATGACGTCACAATACCTGCATCGCTGCGCGGAGGAGGTTGACATTAATTTTATTTGTGTGCATTTTTATATTTTGCTTATTTAATTATGGTTGAAGTGAAAAGAAATAGTTGAATGCTGGAAACCTGATGTTAATGCCGGTCGTGAAGTGTTTTAAACGACAATTAAGTGCCTGGACTTGCTCGAAATAAGTTCTAGAGACTGTTCTTATGCAACAACCTGTGATGGATTTAAAGGATGGATGTGAGAAATGTATCTTAACCGATTTTATGTCATATTTGAGTATATATACTTGAGAAAGCTACCTTGTAATTTAGATCACGGGCGTTACTTAGAAATTTTAATCAAGAGCATATTACTTTATAAATTTTTCCGCAAAAATGTAGAATATAATCAAAGGGGTTCGTTACGTTATTTTGGCCAAAAATGTATGTCTTAGATGTTTATGTATAACATTTGCATGGATCTTTTAATGCGAGAACTTAATTGGGGGGAAGGGGCTCTTTGGCAAAACAAATCGGCTGGAGGGCCCTGGGCATTAGCCTAAATTGCCCATACCTAAGGCCATTACTGCTTTGATATTATTTACATGACAAGAATCGAAAATTTTGGAAAGAGGAAAGTAGGTAAACCAGCAGGCTTTGAGTTGGCTTCACGTTAAATAACAATAAAAATGAAGAGCTGTTCTGTTAGTTCGGGCGCAATCATAAGTTTGTATCGGTGGCAAGAGTTGAGTTGAAAATCGACTCAAGTTTTGCCTCAAAATGAAAGTGCATTAAAGAAGATAGTTTTGTTCCAGCAGAGCCACAGAATTTTAAAAATTATTAAGACCAACTGTTGCAAGTTTTTGAAACTGGTGGAATTTTGTGCTTTGCTTCCAAAAATTACTGTATCAAAATTTGTTTAATGCCAATACAGCCCAGAAACCTCGGTTCTTCATTTTAGTGGGGTGAATTTTTTTGTGGCAGCCATGTAATAAAATTAAAAATGGAAAACCACAATACAGCTTTAGATTTTCTTAACTTTCGTTTTTTTGCTCGTCAAAATATGGCAGCCCAAGCATATTTGCGTCATGTCAGGCCATTGCATGCTATAGTTTTGCTAAATTTTAGAGGAGCTCAAACCTACTCACAAAGTGGGTAATTATAGCTTTTATAGTCCTTTATTACAACATGCAAAACAATTTTTCCTTCCCATTAAAAATATCCGGATCGGTCAGCGACAACAGCTATCGGTGTGCCACGTTTTATCAACAACGATTCAATGAATGAAGTTCGCAATAGCACTATTTGTTGGCAGGTGAAGACGGTTGTAATGATTCCTGAACATTTGCCTTTCTCCTGATTTACTGTTAACCCCTGGCACACTCAGTAAGTGGTTGTTCGTGCTATCAGACGTGCGGCCCAGCTTCAACTTTCACGATTGAAACTCACCTGTGCATTGTAGTTAATTTTAATAACAATAAAACTTTCATCACTTTTTGTTCAAAATTTATAATTTTCTGCAAAATAAGTTAAACGTAAGTCTTTACAATCTTTCATCCTACGATCCCCTACCAACCTCCTCAGTTTCTGCAATCTGCTTTTAACTTCTGCAATCCCCGATCCTCGGATCTTCTTGTAACATCTTTGCAGTTTTACTTCTCGTTCAATATGAAGCGAAATAAAACAATTGGCTGTATATATACGATCTTAAAAATCTCGATTCTATTTATATCGCGGCAAATTACATCGATTACGTCATCGTTAAAACAATGTTATCGAAATGCGGGTGGCTTGCGACAAACAACGATAGATCGGATACTAGGCCACCTTCGCCACCACTCCTGTCGTAATGACACACCAATATTCAGCAGCATAAAAAATTTGAAATTGGGAAAATGAGGAGTGCCGGTTTCGTCATTGAGCGTGACGTTATTAAATAAATGGTGCGAAACTCATACGAATGATCTTCCTGTTTTTAGGCTATGATTTTATTTTTGGTACTTTCTCATTACAAAATTCGTTATAAGAGATTTTGTTTGGAATTGTTGTGGTTTTGTTTACGCACAATAATATCATTGTTACATCAAATCATTCCTACCTAACCTTGCGCACCGCTCGACGGCTTGGCCTGATGACAAGACGCGTTTGTTCGCGTGACCGATCTCACGTACCAAGCTACGTTTAAAGGTCAATATTGACGGGTTATACCGCAAGAATGGGTTCAAAAAAGATTCACTTTTCTGGTAGTGTTGGAATGCAGATATTTATTGTGTCGTCATATTGAACGACAGTGAAATGGAAGAGTCTGCCGTGCTGTATAGAAACGAGGGGTATTGTTGAAGAGATAAGGGCGGGTGTGGCAGCAATTTCAAGGAGACGTTTACAGTTTTCATCTACATTTCCTGTGAGAAAGTTTACTTATTTGCAAGCAATTGCAAAGGAGAATTCTTTTGTAACATCACATTTGAAGAATATGATTTTGCAATTGTCAAGCAACCAAATATTTTGAAATCGCTTGTTTCCTTGAACGCTTCCTCTGAATTTCCTCGCGCGCGAACATCCGTCGACAATGCGCTATTTACAACATCTGCGATTTTTACGTAGTTGTAAAACTTTGGTTGGCTTATAAAAACTCAGAGACCAAGCTGGTGCCAGGTAGGACAAAAGGTGATGTAAGGAACGATCCTCCATTTGAATATGTCTTTGATGCTTGCGATGTCGCTTTGTTTGGTTGAGTTATATCCAGCGAAATCGATTATTTCGTAATAGTAATTCCTTTCTCCGTTTATTCGGATCGGAAGCTGGAGTATTTTATTTAATTTGTTTCGGAAGCTTTATGACGCAGATGATTGCGCGTATTTTGGAACGATGGTGGAAATTTACTTCGATGTTTTTCAGTATGTCACGCCAAATACATGTCAACTCGGTACGTGATAATACGCCACGTTCTAAAGCACAACTCTCGAGAAGTCAATTCACGTTGTCACATGGGAATTGCTGCGGTCCGCGGAAATCATGATGAGAGCAAGTTATTTTTCACCACTGCGTTCAAGGGGTAATGAGCGATCAGCTGATTGCAGCTCTTTCATAAATTAAATTTGCAGATTTACTTTGAGGATTTCACTTAGAACAATTTGTGTCCGTTTGTAGGTGGATATTCATCGGATTTGTCAAATACAACACATATCCAGAACGATCTTCCAAAAACTCGTATTGAGTTTGTTGAAACCAATTTTTCTTTCTCAGTACAAACATCGTATCGAGTAAAAAATGGAAAAACAGTGGCCTCGTTTATTGTTGCATCTTGGAGTTATTACTTATTTATTTAATAGTTTAACTTTCATATACAAATATTTTTAAGAATGGCATATGAGTATTGAATTTTATACTGAAGATACCGTGGATTTGATTTTATGTGGGAGACCCCGGGATGGCTGGCAGGAGAGATGCTGATGTGGATTGAGGGAAGTTGAAAATGGTGGTGAGGTATTACCATATTTAGAAATTTAAAGTTTTGGCATTCTATAAAAATGCATGATTTATAAGTATTAACTTTGGTCCTTAATTAAACGGAAGAGGGGTGGTGGGAGTGTTTTGTACAGGGTATTACAGAAAATAAGCATACAGCTGATGAGGGTCAGTAACCCGAAACAACGTTGTCCCGTGTTGTTATTTTGTGTTATATTGACTTTAATTGGCTGACATTATAGCATATGCTACCTCTGAATGTTGATTGTAGCGTAATGCGATTGAGACATGTGAAGTGCCTATGTGACGTAGATCAAAAAGCGTTGCCTTTATATGAGGTGTACGCAATAATGTAGCAATGGATTGATGGCATGATTTAAAATCGACCAGAAGGGTATATTTGGATTTTGTGCGAGAAACACAGTGGATGGAATAGGCTACAATTTGCTAGTGGAAATCTAATTTTATGTGAAAGACGCGCGAATGGCTGGCATGTGAGATGCTGGTGTGGATTGAGGGAAGTTAAGAATGGGGGCGAGTTATCACCATATTTAGAAATATTTTTAACTTACTCCATGCAAAGTCATCTTGGCAACATAGCGTTTTATTTCGGAAATTCTACAACTTTTTAGCGGCCAAGATAGCGAGACCAAAGTGAAGTCAGTTTTATCAAAGTGATTTTAGCAAATATGTGGAAATTTATGCAGTTTGAACTTGTCTTATGATATCACCGGTTCGCATTGGAAAGCGCTTTTTGTGTTGCAGGTATTTTGCGATATCGTGTGGTACAGACATTAACAATGATGAAATGTTGCACATCACTTTTGTGCAAGAACCTGATTTGGATTTGAGATTTTATCGGATATACAGGGTGGGCCAATAAAATGTTACCACTTTTTGAATCCTTGCTATTTCCAAAATAGATTTTTTTATTCTCAAAAATACTAACAACAAAACATTGAATTCTCACACCAATGGATCGAAAACAATATACTGTGAAGGAGAGAGTAAAGATCGTGGAAGCATATTTTGAATTAAAATTGGTAACCCAGACTCAGTGACGATTCGTCATTGACGTTCCGGAAAGAAATCCTCCATGTATATTCACAATCAGACATCTTCTTCGAAAATTCAGGAAAACAGGATATGCGACCAAAGCGATTAAAGGACATAGTGGTAGGCCAAGGTCTGCGAGAACAACCATTAACACAGAGATCGTGAAACAGCGTCTGGAGGAATTACCAAGAAAATCGACCAGATGTTTGTCAGAGGGAGACTGCCCTCTCAAGGACCACTCCCAGACCCATACTGAACACTGATCTTTATTTCTTTCCCTACAGAGTTCAGATTTTACAAATTCATTGATATTAAATGTTGGTTTAATGTTTCTTATCACAAATCTTTGAATAAAAATTTTGAATAAATTCACATTTGAAAACTTGGGTATGATTGAAAAGTGGTAACATTTTATTGGCCCACCCTGTAATATCTTTGTTCAGTATTGAACCAAAAGCAGTTTTAATATATTCGAAACTAATGTTTCAAAAAATTAGAAAATGGCGATGTGAAGCGTTTTATATCTGTCAAAGTAAAAACAGGTTTCTTGTGAGTTAATCCACAATAATAATGAACTGGACACTGATTACCAACTAGAGCATGCCGAACCTCGGTCGAAGTAAAAAAAAATTAAAAAGTAATTTGTTTCAAAATTGACCGAATTACATCATTGATAGTATTTGTTTTTAGGTTATACTTCGGCCCATGTCTCCTTTTTATAATGCTGCAAACCATTCATGCCACAAATCCAATGTAGATCACGCATGGAAAAAAAAACAGCTCATTTCAAACGAGCAATGAAATTGCTGACTGGTAGCTCAATTAATGATGGGCAATTCGTTTTCTTTATGTTTTATTTCAAGCCTGATCTTTCATTTGCTTTATTGACTATTCGTAAAACTTCGATGTGTTTCGTACTGTGTCATCAGCATATCTCAAATTGTTCTTCCTCCGATTGCTAAACCTCGCATCATCTTTGTTCCAGCGTTTCTCGTGACTGTTCTCGTGTAAAGACTCAAAAAACATGGAGAGAGAATGCAACTTTGTCGATATCCGTCCCAATACTGAACCACAATGTATTGTAAAACTTCATCCTGAAATTATCTTTTACGTTAATGCAAAGAAATGCATGCGTATTTCCAAAACTAGGCAAATTGAAAAATAGGAAGTAGTTGTTGTGAATCATGTGCTTTTAAGACAGATGCTACTTCAAAAGCGGTATTGCGTAGAGAACTGATACAAATTGTACATTAATAAAATAGAAATTGTCATAACGTAGGTTCACAAATATCGTCTCACTATGCATGTATACGTATATTCGAAAACTTTGCATAAATTCTTTGAAATATTTAACAGATTTATACAGAATCGAATTCTGGCGTATAATTTCAAAATGTTTTTGAATCTGTTCCGATTGCAAAATTTTCACATCTACACAAACACTGTCGCACATAGGAAAGAATCGGATAAGTTGGACAAAAATATGTTTATTTTCTTATAAGTTGAGAATGATTCAAAATATATTAACTTTTCCTGTATCAAAAATTAGTACGTCATCTAACCTGATTTTAAAACTTAAAACTAACTTTTAAACTTAAAGACTTAAAACTAAGCATCTACATCATGTCAAAACCTTTGCCTCAAAAAATGCTTTCAAATTGTGCATCTCACCCTCACGTGATAGTGACTTGGGGTACAGTTTGGCCACGCAAGTTGTGTGGTAGAGACCAGCAAGATTGACTACATCTAATATTCGCATCTCATGCATGGTGTAATAGCACTTCATGAGCAACATAATCCAAAATTTTCGAGTCAAATATGCGGCTTTCAAAGTGCTGATATGAAGGAAATACTTATCGAGTAGCAAAGTACACTTTTCTTTTGTCGCATCACTTTGCGGTGCAAATGTTTCATATATAGCAACCGAATTTCATTGCAAACATCAAAAATTCATTACAAAACCAAATAAGCCTTCTCTGCGAATCTTAGAGTCGATTCGTCGAAAGTATTGAAAGCGGTGGCAGAAGCCCACTCTCTGCATCATTGGCACAAAAACTGTCAAAAATTCACCTCTCTCTTCAGACAAAATAGCGCCAACTTTTTTTTTCTTTAACATTCACCATCGCTTTGAAATGTTGGAATGTGTTTGATCCAATTTCTTCTCCCTTTCAATTTTATGATGAGCTAAGCCTAACATGTTGTTTCCTTTGATCAAATGGTATTTCATTATAAGTAAATGAGGGTAAAAAGTATTTTTGAACTTTGTTGCAGATTACACTTTCCATTCTTTGCCATTGCTTATTGATGAATCTGGCAAATGCTATGCGACTTAATAGCAGTAAGCCAATTTTCTCTTAGGGGCTGTTTTCACTTTTAATTAGCAATTATTAAGTTGTACCTAATAGGCTATAACTGTATATGAAACTCGGAAAATGCTTTGATGAACAAAGCTATAACAAAGAGTTCATTGCGCTTGCTAGATCAATTATTTCGTGATAGACGAGACATGCTCAATTAGAATATTTTCATTTTAAACCCCTTTGACACTCCCAAAAAAACGATCCGAATTATACTGCCAACAGTACTTAAATCGCCGACAGGTTAGTTCGACATACAATCGGAAGCTCCCCATTCAAAATCGTCCCACATATTCTCAAGTGTTTCATATTAATTTGGTCGTTCTTACTCCTACCTGGAAAATGCTAGATCTTGACAAAACCACGTGGTAGCCTAAAAATCTTAATATGTCTGAACAATTTCATCAGGTTTATGCGTACTTGGATTAAAGTTTCTGATTATTTACGGAATGCGAATAAATTATTTTTGAATTTATTGTAAATATAAAAATTTCATTTTTTACAAAAATTATCAAAATAACTAACAGCCTCATTAAACCGATTTCAAATTAATGGAAAAGAAACACCGCTAATGTGTCTATACGATCATGACGGGAGGTAGATGAGTTAATAAATGGATATTTGCGGTTTCCCAATGTAACCTGTTCCCAGCTATGCCGACTCTCCTCCATACAGTAGATAGAGACGATAATGCATCGTCTTGAAAAAACCGGTTTCGTTCCTATTAGAACTCGTCAGGTGGACTCAGGTATTGAACCGACGATCACATTAATTGCTTCATGCGGTTTATGCCACTCCGCCATCGGTCCTTTCAACTGATGCTGTTAATTTTAAGCTTATATATGGTGCACGCTCACTATAGTGAGCTTGATGCGATATATGCTTTTAATATATCGCATATATCGCATCAAGCTCAAAGCTCACTATAAACTTTTAATATATGCATATATCGCATCAAGCTCACTATAATGAGCGTGCACCATATATAAGCTTAAAATTAACAGCATCTGACGAGTTCTAATAGGAACGAAACCGGTCGTGGAAGTGGTATTTCATTCAACTGATTGCAGTTAACCTATATGCCTTAATATCAATTAATTAAAAGTAATATCTTAAACAGGCTAACACCAGCTCCTATAATTCAAAATATATATATTACTTTTATTTAATGGATGTTAAGGCATATAGGCTAACTGCAATCAGTTGAATAAAATACCACTTTCACGACCGGTTTCGTTCCTATTATGAACCGACGGTCACATGAAATGCTTCATGCGGTTTATGCCACTCCGCCATCGGTCCTTTCAACTGATGCTGTTAATTTTAAGCTTATATATGGTGCACGCTCACTACAATGAGCTTGATGCGATATATGCTTTTAATTTCCAGCCAAGCCAGTGCCTTTATTACGTTATAATACGAATTATAGGAGCTGGTGCAAAATATATGTTACATTAACCATATATCAACAATAGCTAATGTAAAACTGATATTAGAATAACTGTTCTTTGTTATCTTGGTAGAAAGCCATCGCGTTGCTGGTTCCTCACCGCTGCGGAAGGCGTTTTTCCTCGCGTATATTGCTGTCACAAAGCGAGAGTTATTTTGAGCCTTTCTCGGCATTTCAAAAATTGGCCGTTGATCACACTTTATTGTCTGTTAATAAACGAACGAAATGTGACGCTGAGCCGGGGATGTTAACATTTCGTGATCGCTTTACTATCGCAGACCACTCAACCTTCGTTTCCTTCATAGCTTTATATTTAGCCGACTTTTTATTGAACACTTTCTCTTAGACCTAACATTTATCTGAGCAATTACTTGTAGGCGTCCATATTGGCAGCGTGTTTTGTAAATAATGGATTAACAAATTACAATTTGAAATTTTTTCCTGGAACACGTCATTGTATTTATTCATAAAGTATCATTTACATCAATATGGTTTTACATGGCAATTATTGACCTCCATTAATCGCGTCATTTACGTGCAGGCAAATCATGCGACATCATTATGCCAGCTTCATTCGAACGTCACGTGAACCACAACTGCTCGCGACTAGATGCTTCACATTTGTTGTAATTTTTACAACATCTCCCGATTGCAACGGCGTGGCTGTAATCGCGGGGTTATAGAAAAAGTTCAGAATGGGTATGTCAATAGCCAGGGTTAATTTGTTTGCAGAGTGAAATTACAAGCAGACTCTTCTGAGCCATGAGTCATGTTTATTGTCAGGTTAGTTCGCCATTCCGAATCCTAGTTGGATTATTCTAGAATTGCAATGGTTGCTGTAATGATACCTAATTTTGGCAAAAAACGGATAAGGCAAACTCTTTGCTTGCTTTTGTAAACTTCGCTTGGTCCATCTATTTTTAAAACAAACGCAGTGCATTGCAAAGAAATTTTAAGAAATTAGTTTCTAATGAAAACGAGAGCAAGTTGTTTCAGTACTTTTGTAAATAACGACATCTACTGTAAGCAGGCCCCGCGTCCATGTATCCAGCTTCCACCGCTCTTACGCCAATCAGCCAACGCCTCGCCGCGACTGCTTGACTCCACAGATATATTTTTACCGCACCACACCAGAGAAATGGCAACGAATATTTCATATGGTTTCGTTCAGTTACTGTAATTTCCAAGAAAAGATTTCCAAATCTAACAGATAGTGCCTGTTTACCAATTATTGAATACAGTGCAGACTGCTGGTCATCGGTTTTGCAAATGAAGATTCTTCATACCAAGGGTCTCCTATATTCTACAATTTGTCGTGGCATTCAATGCTCGTTTGTCGGAAACAAAACACTAGTTTACTGTCGTGGATTCACAGCAATGTTCTATTTACTCGAAAAAAGTTGATGCTTATGTTTCTTAAAACTATGTGCGATCTCATTGATCAGTTCAGATGACCCAACCCATCATAAAGATCTTTTTCTCTCGGAAACATTTTGTGTAAGTTGTGATCTTATCGGTACCGATGTAACATTACCGCATTAACATTCTAAAGTCAAACTCTGATGATCGCTGTTTATTAAACGAAGCATCGCTGTGACGCACTCTTGTAAACTTATCGAGTTCTGTCCGCCGCGCTTTCATCGCAGCGTTTTTTGTTAAACTGTAAAGCGGAAATTTTAATCCACATTTTGTTCTGGATGAAGCTCCGCTGTTATGTTGGATTAGGGGGATGGGGTTCAGGTTACGTCTGCATCAGGGTACGAGATGAAAAAAAGGGTTATCAACGTGCAGGTGTAAATTATTGTTTGGAGAACATCTCACACCTTGGGAAAAGTATGAGGCAAACTTACGGTCCGGGTCTTTCTCAATGTGGGCTCGCCAGTGCCGTTGCTAAGGTAGTCTTCATCGGACTCCGTATGCCGTAGCTGCCCTGTGAGTCTGGAGGATAAAATACTATAGTTGTCAACTAAAAAAACAATAACAAACTGGTTTAAACAGGCAGCCCAGGTTTTTCCAGACAATAAAACATGTATTTTGCAAGTCTTCCGACAACCTCGCTTCTAACACTACTCAAAAAATTTTGTTTATTGAATTTCCATACAGCAATCATCGATCGACAATTTTTTATGAATTTTGCATAGTTTGCTCTTTCCCTATGATGAGATCATCAAATGATGATCTTTTTATTGAGTTAACAATTTTAGTTTACTAAAAAAATAATTTATGGTCATATTTCTCTACAGATTTCAAACTTTTTTTACAAACACAAAGCTTTAAGTCTTCAAGAATCAGAAAATTTGTAACTTGCGAGCCGGCATCGCCCGGCAGGGGTCTTCCATCAGTAATGTCCGTGTTTAGTATTTCGGTTCAACTGGCCAAGCCGGCTTTACCCATCCGGTTCTTGTGTAAGCAGCAGCGAAATATTAATGAATTTTATGCACTTTCACAATTCTTCTACACGAAATTGTGATTATCATATTCTCATGACTGACTCATCATGACCGTCAATGCTCACAAAGAATCTTGTCACAAATTATTATCTTTAATACTTGTGAGGCAGCACGAATTGCACATAATCAAAACTGATTGAAGCTGCGAAATGGTGGTTGCTTTCACAATTAAAGAAAAAACTATTTAATGGTGAGCCTATTTTACAATGTGGTGGTGCCGCTTTGCTATTTATATTTGTGGTATTAAGTTCCTAATTTGGCTGCACTATTAGTCTTGTTTCCGGCATAGCGACAAAAACGGCTATCGTTTTCTCTATATTCAGGTTTACAGATTATTCTGGTTATGGTTTTATGTTGATTTTTTTCTTAAACTTGGAATTTTTTTGCAATGCTGTAGAGTGTAGATATAAATATCTTAACTGGCAGCATATTAGCAAAAGAAAAAATCCTTGCTTTATAGCACGTACAACGGTGTCACCCAAAGAGCCCTTATTAGTAACGTTGGGATTGAGAATGTCGGTTTAACCAGCCAAGCCGTCTTCACTTATCAGGTTCTTGTATGAAGAGATACCAAAAGTTTATGTGTTTTTTGCACATAAGATGTTCACGACTTTTTGTGATTCTTTTCGTAATAGAATATCACATTTCAAGATTCTGGCTATGCCTTTGGTCTATTTATTGGTAACACGAACCCAAGGGAGCCTTGCGTTTCCCGTAGTTTGGAAGTAGGAAACACATTTCTGATATTAAGGTATTCTAAAGCAAAATAGAAAAAAATGTATAGTAATGCAAGAGGCTAGCGATGCACATAGCAAAACTGCAGACAGTGACACTGTTTCGACCTATCAGGTCTCTTCAGTGCAGTTGGTGACCGACAAGAAGCTAGAGGCTTTTAATAAAGCATAGCTTAGACCGCCACACTTGCGGGATCTATACTAGATCCACTTGGTGGATGGTCTGTCAGTACTCTGCGAAGCCGTATCACTCGTGAATGAGTGGCGGTTGTCGCAGGTGCACTAAGTCTAGCAACTGCTAGAACAATAGTGCTGTCACAGCCTAGTGGTCACAAGGTCTTACATGTATAGTAATGCAAGAGGCTAGCGATGCACATAGCAAAACTGCAGACAGTGACACTGTTTCGACCTATCAGGTCTCTTCAGTGCAGTTGGTGACCGACAAGAAGCTAGAGGCTTTTAATAAAGCATAGCTTAGACCGCCACACTTGCGGGATCTATACTAGATCCACTTGGTGGATGGTCTGTCAGTACTCTGCGAAGCCGTATCACTCGTGAATGAGTGGCGGTTGTCGCAGGTGCACTTAGTCTAGCAACTGCTAGAACAATAGTGCTGTTACAGCCTAGTGGTCACAAGGTCTTACATGTATAGTAATGCAAGAGGCTAGCGATGCACATAGCAAAACTGCAGACAGTGACACTGTTTCGACCTATCAGGTCTCTTCAGTGCAGTTGGTGACCGACAAGAAGCTAGAGGCTTTTAATAAAGCATAGCTTAGACCGCCACACTTGCGGGATCTATACTAGATCCACTTGGTGGATGGTCTGTCAGTACTCTGCGAAGCCGTATCACTAGTGAATGAGTGGCGGTTGTCGCAGGTGCACTAAGTCTAGCAACTGCTAGAACAATAGTGCTGTCACAGCCTAGTGGTCACAAGGTCTTACATGTATAGTAATGCAAGAGGCTAGCGATGCACATAGCAAAACTGCAGACAGTGACACTGTTTCGACCTATCAGGTCTCTTCAGTGCAGTTGGTGACCGACAAGAAGCTAGAGGCTTTTAATAAAGCATAGCTTAGACCGCCACACTTGCGGGATCTATACTAGATCCACTTGGTGGATGGTCTGTCAGTACTCTGCGAAGCCGTATCACTCGTGAATGAGTGGCGGTTGTCGCAGGTGCACTAAGTCTAGCAACTGCTAGAACAATAGTGCTGTTACAGCCTAGTGGTCACAAGGTCTTACATGTATAGTAATGCAAGAGGCTAGCGATGCACATAGCAAAACTGCAGACAGTGACACTGTTTCGACCTATCAGGTCTCTTCAGTGCAGTTGGTGACCTAGAAAAAAATGTCTTTCGTGTTGTGCAATTTGACACAATGATGCTGTTTTCTTTTGATTTCCCTTAAACTTTTTCCAGTCCTCGCTGGCTATGCATTATGTAGCATGTTTTTTTTTCTCTGGTTGACATGCCCTGGGGAGTTTAAAGTGTCCTTGCTTTTCCCCAGATGTTTGGTTTGACCCCGGTAGCTTTATAAAGCTATCATAAAGCAAAATACCAATAATATCTTCCATGTGGTGCGATTTGACACAGAAATGTTGTTAATTTTGATTTCCCTCAAACTTTTTCAAGTCCCTGCTGGCTACGCATTATGATTCATATTCGTTTTTGCTTGCTTAGAGATGCTTGCTTAGAATTGATTGCGTAGATATGCTCATAGCAGTTAAATGAGCCCTTGTTTTTCCCAAATTTTCAGGTTTGATCCCAATAGCTCTATAAAGCTATTATCAAGCATAATAGAAAACATGTTTATGCAAAGAATGGTGCAATTTTACCCAGTAGGGCATACCCTCACCCGTGCCGATTCAAAACGTATCAATTAATGCAGCTGCATCTGCTTTACCGTACAAACATTTGTTAGAGCCTCAACGAAATGTTTTTGTAAATATAAGCCATAGCTCATGTACATGTGATGGTGGTCATGTTGGTCTATTAATCAAACTGGAAATTGTAAACCTTGCAACTAATTGGCAAAGCAGCATACGGGCAGAAGGGGCATTAACAATTTATTAAAATGAATATGCCTGGAAACAATAATGAGTATACCACCCAACCAATTTAGACGAGTTCATCCCTGGACGCGTTTTGTCCTTTTGGACTCATCAGCAGGGCCCGTCCCGTCACAAGCAAAAATAATCCACTCATTAACGTTATCCTTAAAAAAAAAATATCCAACTATGCCCATGCAGAAGCACTGAGACTTCAACCGACGACGTATTGCTTTGCTTATCAGGGCGGGTTGACAAATTGGTTGATTTTGGTTGCATATCGACTGGGAGATCAGTTTACATACTGATCTGAAAAAGCAGATTAAACGCTGCATATATAACCTAGCGCCTTGTTGCAAGGTTTACAATTTCCTTCTTTACTTATAATTTTCAAAACTGGAAATGTTCAAAAAGAAAAAATGATGTTACAAACAGCTATTTGTACTTTTTAAAAGTGTAAGGAGGGGGGAGGCAAATAAAACATAGTCAAAATTGATAGTGCCGTTCAAATGGTGATCATTTTGACCTAAGAAATGAGAACGAGCTATTTGTTGGTACGCTTATTTGACAATTTGGTGAGCCCGCTTTTCTATTAATAACTTATTTGTCACATTAAGATTTTTTCCTGCGCTGTTTGCTTAATTCCGCCATAGAATGAAAAGATACCATGCCTTTCCCCTAAGTCAAATAACCTGTTGCAATAGGCGCCTATTACGCTCTTTTCAAACAAAAACGTTTCTTCTTAATCCAGTGTTACAGATTGATGCTATTATTGTTTAAATTTGACCTTTTCTTAAATTTGGGATTTTATTACATACAACTTTGCCCCTAAACCAGATCTCCCCACTCTTAAAAGAAGATTAGTGTTTGTACTGATAGGCCTAACCTTGCACTTACAAATATCAGTAATAGGCTTTACCATTTATGTTCGCTATTAAAATGATAGTGGATAATATTGCTGCCTGCTGCTGTTTTCACTGCATAGTAGCAAGCATTGAGATGTCATTTAACCTTATGACCTCACAATGCGTTTTAAACTATTAAATATTAGGATCGCTGCTTACCACTTTTTTTGCTGCTGTAGGCGAATTGATATGAACTAACGTCTCTGACCACATGCGTGTTTCTTGGCCCTGGCTTAAATGCCGCCATGCAAAGAGCAAACCAAACCGAAATGAAGCACTCCAGTTAAGTTATAACAATAGTGGGTGGCCCCTATTAATAATGTCGAGGTTAAAAACATCAAATCAGCTAACTGCTGTGGCAGCATCGTCCAATTGCAAAGGAAATGCTTCAACATTTAGATCGTATGTAGCTCGACACTTATATTTTGTTGCAAACGATAAGAAAGGACCATCTTTACTCCATCGTATTTTTCTTGGGGAATCACGAAGTGTTTTTCTTGAAGAAGACTGCATATCAAAATTTGTAGACTTTATTTTTTGATGAATCTTTTTGAATAGTTTGATGGATAATGCCAAAGATTCATGGTATCTAGAACGATTAGACAAAATGTGTCAAAGGACTTAGTTTTCTAGATATTGCGATTTTGTGAAGTGTGGGCACTAAAATTTAGGTGTTTCTAACCGGTAGACTACATTTCATAAACATTTGGAGACGACTGTATTTGATGGATCTTTTGAAAACATCGACAGACAATGCCAAAAAACTATGCTTGTAAGGAAAAGTAATCAGAATGTACCAAAGAATTAACTTTGTCTAACAACTGCAAGTTTGTTAGGTCAAGTAAGATAATTGTTTAACTAAAAATGAAACATGATGTGTGGCAACTAATTTTTGATCAGCCATTTTAAACTAATCCTTAGCCTTAAGTAGTTGTAGTCATATATTGCCGGAAAGGAAATTTCCTAAGCTTTCAAAGGATAGTAATTTTTAGTACTTTATTACAACATTTTTCTGTTGAGTCACCAGTTTTCACTGAACTCACCACTTTTTGGGAGGGCTAAAAACTTACACCACAAGTCTTAAAGCTAACTTTTCTCAGTATGAAAAGTAATATTAACATATTGTACATATTATTGAACATAATTGTACATATTATACATGTCGGAATTGCTCTGAAATAACCTTTGATTTGTTGAAGAAAGTTTAAAAATCAGTTGAGAAATGAGGTCAAAATCAGTTTTTTAGTAAACTGATTTTGCAAACAGGGTGCAATTTTTGAAAACATCTTGATATTGTGATCTGCGATAGTGAAGATTTGTGGTAATTGTACGAGACATATTATGACATCATAGAGCGAGTTTTAAGCGGGCAAGGGAAAAAGAGAACAAAAATGCTTGTAGGGCTCAAAGTGTTTAAATAAAAGAGTGCTCGTAGCATGGTCAAATAGGTTTTAATTGTTGTAAAATTGTTTTCATTGAAAGCGTTTTAATAATATCTCCTAAAAAAAAACCTTTAATCGCGTTTCTGCGAGGAGCACTTTTTGAGAAAGAACATAATAGAGATTGTGCAATAAATCGTTGATTGTAACGTCAATTTAGACTTCAAACAAATGAAAGTTTTTGTAATGTGGCAAGTCGGAACCTGGTGTTCGTTTGAATGAATAGCAGTTGTCCTGTGTTAAGTAATGCAAATTCTAAAAAAATTATTTTTGATTATGACCTCATGATGACGTCATCAACCCCTTATGACACTCACCACGGGGTGGTCACCAATCGTGCCAAGTTTGATGCTTCTACTTCTAGCACTTTCATAGGAGTTAAAACAGACAGACACACAGACAGAATTGCGCTTTATAGTATAGATATCTGTTTGTCTTCGTTTCAAAAAAAGGTTATAAGCCCGACAGTGGTACTGCCGTAATATGGCAAAACCTAACAACCACAAAAAACATGTTTTTTGGAATATTGACTTTGCAGTCGCTTATTGTTATTCAAAAAGGAAACAACTAAACCAAATTTTTTTCAGTTTTACCTTGAAGCAGTTAACTGGACGAAAATAAAAATTTTTTTTGCATATGCTGATCAGTAGCTTCGCATAAACGACAAAAATCAAGGTTTTTATGATATTTGAAATGTAGTTGCTAGGTTTTGCAATATCACGACAGAGTATATCATGCATCATTTCTTGACGTTTTAGGAGAAGCTATTAGGAGAAGCAATGACTGAATATGTCGGGTTTGGAAGATTTCGTTGGTTAGGTGCTGGATGTGTTGTTTGTGGGGAAGAAAAACGATTAAGGTCCCAAGAGGATGGTATTGTGTGAGGTGCGGATCGCCGGAGAGGGCACTAGATTTCGGTAAAGAGTTTAAAATGAGCGTATGTTGTGTCACTAGAGGTCGGTAAAGAATCAATTGTAGACTTGCCCAGGCTTGTCCAAAAGGATATCAATTATGCCTGATATGGGTCATACAATATTCTGTGTTTGTTTTAACAGGGGTGCCTAGAGTTTTTACTGATTAGGTTACATTTCACTAACATGAAGTCCCTGACACACAGCACTCTGTGCACTCCTGTTTTGAATGTTCGACACTGACCAGTGCGTTAAGTTTGACTTTGTTTTACCTAAAGTTTTTAAAAACGTTTAAGATTACTAGTTCAAGACACGGTTCGAATAATTATATAAAGATTTTTAACCAATTGCTGTAAGTAGATTGCTATAAATTTTTGAAGAAATACATTCCAGACCGCTGTTTTGAGATGATAGAAAGCGGTACAAAGTCAATGTATTGCATTCTTAGGCGCACATGTGTCCCGGATGATTTGAAAGCATCATATTTCATAGACAAGCTAATTTGAATGCCGGTTGGGTGGTATCCAAAACACGCTGAGCAATTTTAAAATCCAATACGCCCCTGGAGAACACAAACAGTGGCTTTAGAAGTGAAAATCATTTCATTTTTTATATAAACAAGATAAAAGTGGTTTGAATACTTTTTATGCTGAGTGCATTGTCTTGGATGATAGAATTGATAACATTCCGCTTGATCTGTAATCAAAATATTGAAAAAAAATGTGTATTTGTTACTCATAGCTTCTTGTAGGCAATGGTATCTTGTATAAGCTTATTATGTAAGGGGTTGGATGATCGATTCTGTTGTTGTACAGACTTGAAGATTATATATCGCTAGGTATCAGTCAAGAATGGATATAGTATATATAATCAAATCCATTCCAAAAAGAAAGCGATTTTATTTATCAACCTTACGTAGATCTTACGTCATGAATTATTAACTGAAGCAAAACTATACCTCTGGACTACTTGTATCAACAACTTAACTACTTTATAGAACAAATTTTTAAAGATTTTTAAAAATCAAGCCCTTAAGCTACAGAGCCTGGAAATGTCGTTACGAAAGCATATGGTTTTGACTTCGCTTCCACGTAAATTTTTGATGTAAGTAATGGGTTGTTAAAAGAGTTTTTGAAATCAGACACGTTTGTTACAGAATGTGCCAATGTAATTATGCAAGCATACGGTCTTGACTTTGCTTCCAGATATATCTTTGGTGGAAGTAATGAAAAAAGTATGAAAAGTTTTATCAGGAAAATTTGAGACAACTTTAATCAGAAAATTTTTGTTACAGCTAGAAGTTAGTTTAAGACTTTTTGGAAAATCAAAAGAATAGGTTAGTAGTAGAAGTAGTAAATTTTTGTAATTAAAGCAGCCTTTTAAAGCTTTAGTTAAAATTTAGATTTTAGACAAGTTTGCCTCACATCTACGTACAGTAATGCTAATTGAAGTAAAATTTTATTGTTTTACCCAAGAAAATTTTTGTTGCATCAGTAGAATAAAAAAAATGAAAAAAATTTATTGAAGTTTGTTCTATTTCAAACCAGCACAGAAACATTTGCCAGCGAGACGGTATAGTGTGAAACTCTAAGGTAAACTTTAGTCAAGAAGCGGTCGTTAGCTGATCATTGGTGTCTACTTCAATAATTGTTAAATTTTACTTAAAGTGATTGATCGAGCATTGAATTTACAATTGTAATTAAGTTATATGTTTCTTATAACATCATTCCGTCACCTCTCTTCATCTTCAACTCTTCTCTTCATCCTTTTGTAACCTTTTCAGCTTTTAGTGGATCTTTCTTCAGCCCATCTAGCGGCGAGTTCTTGTTGCGATGTGCAGCCAAACATTTGTCAGCGCGTCGCGCTTTTCAATAAGAAAAACAGTGCTAGGCAGAAGTTTAAATGTAATAACTCGCTTTTCAAATAAGTTTTTTTGACTTGAAAAAAGTTTTAAGCTGGAATTCTATTTCATGTGAACAAATAAAGTTGATTTTTAGTAGGTTCGATTAATTTATAGGTTTTTTTAAACAATATTAAAGCAAATATAATGTGGTTATTTATGCCACTAAAGATTGTTTGGAGTTGGGCTCGGTACTGGTCGTGAAACGCTTTACAGGAACTTACACTGTATTGCTCATAAAGTTTGGCATTATTGCAGCTGCACCACAGCTACAGGTTGCTTAGGCTTGGTAGCAGCTATTGGTAAAGTAACCTATGTTGATTACATCAGCAGCTGCGGGTTCTGAAAATCTCAGTAAATATTGGTCGTAATTAAGTGTTTACTGTTATGGGTGATGCCTAGCTGCGTATACTGAATAGCAAATCACGTTTTATTGCAGACCCCTAAGTAGAATCTATTTGAACATGGGCCAGGCTGCAATTTCTACAAGTAGCGATTACCTGGCACTATCGTATGCTGAGCAGAGTTTCTTTTACAATTCGAACAGTTATATTAACAAATCCAATAATTCAGCGAATTCATTCACTATTTACAACCCAACACACAATAATACTAATAATGCTTATAGTATAACCAGTATACCCAGAGTAACCAGAGTAATTTCTACGGTTAGAGACCCTAGCGCAGCTTCTTATCCCTTTGGAACAAATCAATTTTAGGTTAACAGGCTTTCGAATTCATCATAATTAATCGTAAATTTGATAACAGTTACACAATTCAGCACGATATTAAACTTGCATCTGAATCTCGAATTTCATACGCCCTAGTATTATTATCAGATTATTATTCGGACAACTCAACAAACTAACATAATAACTGTACACCCTAAAACCGAGAGTTTTAGATAACCAGCATCTAACGTTTACACCTCGTGGCAATTCGCTCTAAGGAAAGCGAGAAATTACGTTTTCACCTCGTGACAATTCGCGCTGAGGAAAGCGAGAAATCGTGAGTCTTTGTTACGACAACATTACGTCATAATCGTAGATCGAGAAAAAGAGCTATTTGCGTATGTAACATACCGGCCCCCAAAAATTTGAAACAATTTTTGCAAATCACATTAAGCAAATAGGCACGAGAAAATTTACAACTTGACACTATAAAATTCAAATGGACATTTTCCCAATCTACAGCACCTTCCGTATGAAGTATGTGCACCTTCTGTATTAAGTAAGGTTTGAATGGTTATGCGAGACCGCAACTACAAATGCATAGCAGGTCGGCCAAGGGATCAGACATTATTTAGGCTATTTACAAAGCTATCAATACGAAAGCAAAAGCTCACGGCACAAAGCAATAAACGAAAGCTCATACTAAGCTAGCCAAATTAGTCTAAAAGAATAAAGCCCTTCAAACCATTCTGCGATAAAACACAATGGACAGCTATTCAGCTGCCTCAAGCAAGCAAAGTTTGTGAACATCTCTCACATACGTATTATCATTCCCAACCACGGGACTTAATTTGCATATGGAACACAACAATCCGGATTTTTGTGGCTGCCCTTTAGAACAAGGCTTATACATATCTTCAAATTTATCCAGATGCGTCAAAATCTTAAATTCATCAGCAAAGGCATCATGTTGCACTAGTTTAACAATTTCAATCATAGCGACCTTCAAATCAGCAGCCGTAAAAGCAGAATTTGCATCAGATTCAGCAACAGGTGACTCAGGATTCAACTGAGATTTTGCAGTACGTAAATCAGAATCAGCAGCAGTTAGAGCAGAATTTACATCAGATTCAGCAACAGGTGACTCAGGATTCAACTGAGATTTTGCAGTACGTAAATCAGAATCAGCAGCAGTTAGAGCAGAATTTACATCAGATTCAGCTACAGGTGACTCAGGATTCAACTGAGATTTTGCAGTACGTAAATCAGAATCAGCAGCAGTTAGAGCAGAATTCAATTCAGATAGATCTTTTTTAGCAAACGTTTTTACGTACAAATACCTTTTGTATCTTAACAACCACGCAACAGATTTTTTCAAACGGATTAGCGACGAGTATCGTGTCAACAGTCTATGCAGTACATCACTTGGGTCAGTCAGAACAAGATTAACAGTCACTTTAGATTTCAGCTCTGGATCGTCAGCAGCCAATGCAGATAAGATCTTGGGCTGCTCCGGCCATTGGTCCTCTGGCTGCAACAAAAATGGAGGACCTTCAAACCACAACTTTGCCTTTTCAACGTCAATAGGCATCAATCCCCTCGAGGCAATATCAGCAGGATTTTTCTTTGTGTCCACGTGCCTCCATTGCTTTGGAGAAGATGCACTATGAATCACTTCAAGTCGATTGGCAACAAAAATCTTAAACCTTGTGGTAGTATTCGCGATATATTGCAGAACAGTTGTTGAGTCAATCCAATAGTTCACACTCTCAAAATGGAATTCAAGTTCGCTGGTGATCAGTCTCCCCAGTTTCGCACTTATAACGGCAGTAGTTAGTTCCAGACGGGGTACGCTTACAGACTTCATGGGCGTGACTCGTGATTTTCCCATGACCAGAGACAAATGAGCATTACCATCAATATCAAGAACTCTTATGTAGGCAGCTGCTCCGTATGCCATCATCGAAGCATCACAAAATATATGTAACTGAATTGACCTGACAGTGCATGCCGGGGACTTATAGCATCGTCTAACTGCAATGTTCTCTAACAAGGGTGCTTGAGTCATCCATTTATCCCAATTTGCTTTTTGTTCATCACATACAGTCTCATCCCAGTCCAGTCCATCAGAGCAGGTATCCTGCAACAGTCTTTTAATCGGCAAAACGAACGGTTGGATGAAACCAAGCGGATCAAACACCTGGCTAACCATGAACAAAATTCCACGTCGAGTAGCAGGTTGTTCTTTCACTTTCACTTTAACCATAAACTGATCAGCAATTGGGTCCCAGTACACTCCTAAAGCCTTCTCTATTTGGAGATCATGTAAACCAAAGTCTGTTAGATTGCTTGATTTGTCAGAATCTGGCACAGAGTTGAGTACCTCAGCATGGCTACTCAACAACTTGACAAGCTGGAATTCTCCACGAGACAGGAGTTCTTGCAATTGCAATATTAATTTGTTTGCTTTTTCAACTGACTCTACAGACTTGAGCAAATCATCGACATAGAAATTACGCAACACTGTTTGTACTGTTTCTTCGTCTGCGTGTGTAGCATTATCTAGAGCAGTTTTTCTCAACACAAAGCCCGCGATACTTGGTGAAGATGTAGCCCCAAATGGATGGACTACCATTTGACATTCCACAGGTGGCAGAGTATAATCATCATTGGGCCACCACAAAAAACGCAGAGCGTCTCGATCCTCAGGGTCCACGAGGATCTGGTGAAACATAGCCTTTATATCACCTACAAAAGCTATGTCCTCTTGCCTGAATCTCAGCAATACACCAATCATCGAGTTAGTATTATCAAAACCTTGCAACAAGCAGTCATTGAGTGATATTCCGCGTGATCTAGCAGCACAATCAAATACAACACGAAACTTTTTCCCAGTACTGTGGTGAGGAATATAGAACAATTTATCATTATCAGTCGCAACCTTATCAGACGGGACAACGCAAGCATAACCATTCTCAAAATAATCATGAATTTTATTCTTGTACTTTTCAAATAGCTCAGGATCAGTTTTAAATCGTCTCTTCATGTAGTCAAGACGTCTTTCCGCCATCCTACGGCTGGGCGGCAGTTTCAAGCTCTTATGGGAATCGAGTATCCTCAGCACGTCTGACTCCAAGAAACGAATTTATTTAATCACAGCACAACGTTGAATGCACGAAATTGCTTGAATCGAATCGAATGGAATTCTTGCCAATGAATTTTGAATTTTAATTTTTTATCGAAAAACCTCCGAAAATAGCAATGCTTCTTTTTTATATACTTGTTTACTAGGTCACTCCGCCGCACGTCAGACGGAACCACGCCTGGCCATACGGCTTAGTCACCTAGTATTGTTACATCATGATATGCAACTATGGTTATTCTTTTATGACCTGTTTGTAGGCCAACAGATGATTTATACAAACGATTACAGTAAAACAACGAGCGCACGAACAGAACGAGAACGTTTATGAGTCACCCACATAATTTCAGCAAAACATCAATGATCCACAGTTGGTATCCCGTAAGGTCGCCATACTCTCACCGCGCCATGGCAAACCAACCTGATAATGTTTACCTACCTCGGCGACAGTGGATTCCATAATCCTGGCAGCCATGTTGTCTTCCACTGATGGCCGCACTTCAAAGTTTTTATCTAAATCAGCAAAATCAGATGTCAAAGTGTTCAAGATCTGTTCTATACCATCTTGCAAATCATTCTCTCGTACAAAATTCACATGCACCACACTGTCGCAATCACAAGCATTATCAGCAGAGTAATCTCCCCCAAACAAAGTCCAACCTAGCATAGTTTTTAGTCCGAATGGTTGTCCGTAATCACCATAGCGTTGATCAGTCACTCGAAAGGCTTCATGTATGTCATTACCAAGAAGCAGTCCAACTTCGTTGGTTTGTAAACGCGGAAACTCTATATCTTTCAAATGTGGGTAGGCCTACTGTGCAGCAACATCATTTGTTGGTATACTTTCAGATATGTCAGTTATCTTGTCAAACACTACGACATCTTTTACACAAAAGGTATCCGTGTCTTGAATGCCCTTCACGTGTATTGGAACAGAAGTCACGTTATGGTTTGAGACTGAGTTAGCCGTGTGTATATCTCGGCTGTCATTAGAGGGTTTAACACCTAACCTCCTCATCAAATCTGCGGTAATGATACTCGTATCAGAACCATCATCCATAAAGGCATATGTAAAAGCTGATTTCGATGGATTCTCACCCCAAATCTCAACCGGTACCACTTTAAACCTTTTTATCTTGTTCTGTTTTCCTTTGTGTAAAGCGTAGGCTACCCTTCCGTTAGTCGAGGGAGGTACATCTCCTTTGCCTGGGTTCTCAAAGACATCTTCAGCTCCGTTAGAACTTTTATGGAGGAGGATGTGATGTCGTTTACCACACGTCTTGCAAGTGGCCGTACTCTTGCAATCACTCAACTTGTGATTCGAGCTCAAGCAATTAAAACATGGTCTTTTCCTCGCTATTACCCATCGTTCGTCGACGGACTTTGCTTTAAATGACTCGCACTTCCATAGGGGATGGGGCAAGTTGCAATCAGAACATTTGGGCAATGTGCGACTAGCTGCGTTTGCATTCTGAGCGGATTCAATTTCGATTTTCTTTGTCGAAAACGTCGATACATAGGCGTAGCCAGGGGGGGCCAAAGGGGCCATGGCCCCCCCCTGAATTTTAAGTCAAATTACAAAACAGTATCAAAAAAATTAAAGCATAATTTTTTTTTGCGCCTCTGCAAGTACATTAGAGTTTATTGTTGACTTTTAGCAAAGGGGTGGGTCGGGCGTGGCTTTTTAAGTTTTTAAACTTTCAAATGTTATCAAACAAGATGTGTACGTTTTACACACTAAATATCGCCGAAGTTTTTCTTCTATGTTGCAGTCGAGTGATGAATTGATAATCTAAGTCAGTGTTTCTTAACTTTTTCTACCTCAACTCCCCTTTTGGTCTGAGCTAAGCAGTCCAGCACCCCCTATCGTTGGCTAACACCTGGTTACTTATAGGGATAAAGTAAAGACATGTGCAGTACATCTTGATCATATGTTTGGTCAATTCTTCAAAACAAAAACAGCAATTATGGCAATAGCATTGACAAAAACAATGAGAAAACAAAGGAAAGTTTATTGACAAACTCAATTTAAAATACACTCATCAATACGATTTTTGTTCTTGCTTATGTGCAACTAGTTTTTTATATCGTGGCATTGTGTTTGCCGGAGCCATACTCATGCTGTGTAACAGGCCTCCATGAAGACGATTCCGGACAGTTATCTCGATTAAGAGGATTGTCGAGAATGCCTTCTTGCGCAGGTAAGTAGTTGGGAATGGAGTGGTCATTTGCAGCTCTGCCTTCGCCAGTCCAGAATATGCAAGTAGCTGATCACACCAAAAATGAGACAGAGATGTTGCACGGAATTTTGTCTCGCAACTCTGGTTCTCTTGCAAATCTACAGTTTCCTCCTTCAGGCTGTCAGCATCGCCAAGAAGGGCTGATAAATCCATTCTGAGAATGTCAAATCATGGAGCAAGTACTTTTTTGTGGTGGTTTCAAGGTGCAGCAGATGAGTAACAATATTTTCTAAAGCCATTCGACTAATTGTCTTATCCCAAAATTTTCTTCAATAATTGGAAAGTTTTCCACACTTCCTCCTTCACCTCAACGCTTCCACAGTGCAAGCTTCTTTTTGAAGGCTTAGATCTTCTCTGTGCAAAGAATATGATTAGCACACATGCCTTGCACGAACATGTTGAGATCATTGAAATGACTGAATATATCTGCAAGATAGGACAGAGATATGATAAAGACTTCGTCCTATAATTTATCTACAAAATTACTCTGATATTCTCGAAGAAATATTGTAATCTCTTCTTTGAGCTTTGCCATACGAGTCAAGATTTTTTCACGGGAAAGCCACCGCACTTCTGTATGAAAGAGAAGAACTTTATGTTCATTTCCCATTTTCTCACAAAATAATTTGAACAATCTGTGGTGCAAAGGACGACCACGGATGAAATTTACAACTTGCTCACAAATAGACAGAACATCTTTCAGGTTAGGCAGCAATGACTATGATATCTGGTACCTTCGTCTTTAACGGAACAGCAAACCCAGACTTCTTTCCGATCATGGCTGGGGCACCATCTGTACATACTGACCTTAACTTCTCTTATTTTATCTGATACTTCTCAAAAAAATCGGCCTCAAGTCTCAATGCATCATCTGCCTTCGTCGTTGTTTGCAATGGCTCACAGAAGAGGAATTCGTCTTTAATATTACCATCCTTAATGTACCAAGCATATTCAATCAGCTGGCTCATGATGGAAACATCTGT
Source organism: Trididemnum clinides (assembly GCA_963675345.1). NCBI lineage: Eukaryota > Metazoa > Chordata > Ascidiacea > Aplousobranchia > Didemnidae > Trididemnum > Trididemnum clinides. The sequence goes on from OY776303.1 coordinate 32,305,019, forward strand.
TGATTCGTCCATTTGTTAATAATGCGGATGGGACTATCTTTAATCTCCTAAACAATCTGATCTAAGATATCACAGCTCATGTCAGCAATTCCATCTGCAATGACATCATTGGACAGAGGTACATCCTTCATCTTCTTGGCTGCCTCTGTTCCCAGGACCAGTTCTACCACTCGAATAGCAAATGGCTTTATTCGGTGTTTCTTGGCTGAATATGCAGCCTTCACTTGGACGCACCGGTATGCCACCTCGTAGGAAGCTCTTAGAAATGGCTTTTGCATTACGTTGCATCCAGATGGGGTAGTGCACCCCTTTGGTCATATCTTGCGCTTTTAGCCTGCAGAGCCTGGAAATTCTGTTTATGTCCTGCTGCTGGATGTTTCGCCTGGTGCGCTTTGGGTCTAGCAGGCTTCAAATTAGAGTCGCACAAAATGAAATGGCTGGTCATGCATTGTGCTTGGTCTGGTCCTCCACAATCATCCAGCTGTGCAATGAAGCCATGCCTGACATATTCGTCATTGCATTTGCGTTTTTTCAGCATTGTAGAATCATGCAAACTTAACCGATAAACAATCTGACAAACGCATCGAAGTTAAAAATTTTATACACTAACGAACGTTAGCACTAGTAATATGCAAAGCTTGTGATTCTGATTTGATATTGAAATGTAAACCGCTCCTACAAATCAAGTGGTTTTTATCACTATGCTACAACATAAATGAAAAACCGGTCAAAGTTTAACGCGGTATTAAATTTTTAAATATGTGGTAAAAATAATACGTTTGTAGAAACGTACTCCTTATACCTTTGACCGCCAGATATGCGACCTTCCCCAGCACCCCCGGAAATTGATTTCAGCACCCCCAAGGGATGCTAGCACCCCAGGTTAAGAACCATTAATCTAAGTTATGGTAATTGCAAGAAATAAGCGTCTTACTGAGCGCTTTCTTGTTTTATTGCGATGCAGACTTCTAACAAAGACGTCGCTTCTTTTATCAGAACGTTCAACCTACCAGTGGGAGTGGTTTCCTTGATATTCCTTAAATAGTGCGTTTTATGTCACAATTGAAGTTAAACTATTAAAGCCGTTCTTGATAAAACTACATTAGATCAGTGAAATCTCATTCGGACTTTCTCTGTTTTGTACAGCAATTTTTATAGTAGCGTAGTTCACGAAAGGCAGAACACCGTTATAAGTAAATGACGTCATATTAAAAGTTGCAAAATTTGGCCCCCTCTCAATTCTTTTCTGGCTACGCCCTTGCGTCGATACTTTGGCTGCTGGTTTTGATTTAAGCCTGGCAGCGTAGTTTGGCTTCGACCTGTCCCTCGGGTGGTGGAAGCCCTGCAAATGTTGTCGAGTGAAGTACACAGAAGCTCGAGTGGCTTCACCTTGCATAAATTCCATTAAATCTCGAAAAGTCGGGAGTTGTCCTGTTATGTGAAGCCTGCTGCAGATATCATCAAACCGTTCTCTACTTCCGTTAGGTAATCGAGAATAAATCCTTCTCAGGTTGTCATGTAAATCTAAGCTCGCACTTCCCCCCCAAACTCGAAGAGTCATATAGCAATTGTACATTTAATCTGCTAGTTCCGTCAGTGCTTTATAGTCGCCATGCTTGATGCATGGCCCTACAGTCAGTTGTTCAACATACATTTCAATTACTAATGTGCGCTGACCAAACCTTTGTTGTAGTCGTTTGCGCGCTTCGACGTATCCAATTTCGGGGGGTAAGTACAAGCATCCTTCTATAGCTCGAAGTGCTTCACCGGTACACTGGCTTAGCAACAAATCCAGTTTCTTTCTTGGGTCACAAATTCTACTGTCAACATGGGAATCGATTTGGTACTCAAACTTGTAGCATCTCAAAGGATCGCCAGAAAACTTTTCAATTTCTACTCGACGACGAGCGGAATCATTTTTTACCTCAGATAACGCATCAGCAAAGGCATTCTTTAATTCGTAAACAGCATCCGTCGGTGGCGGTGGTCTTTGATCATGAGGTCTCAACAATTCATGCCTTGTCTGATAGCCGTCCGCCGATCTAGCCCACGCCGGCCCCGTTGAATCGACTATGGGGTTAGCAAATGTCATTTTAGGTAACGAGTTGAATGCAGGTGCATTGGAAACAATTGCAGCATATGATGTATCATCAAACCTTACCTTAGTTCCAGGCACAGAAATGTGAGAAAGATTCATCTGCTTGATCAAATCAGCTCTCACCATTGCAGGCTCAGCATCCGGAACATGTGTCGTCGCCTGACGACCAAATGCGAAGCTGTGGGCATGGTCCACCTGCTTGGCTGGACTGGGCCTCACTCTCGAACTCTCCGCATCAGTGGTATGTGTTGCTGTCCTGGAGCTAGATACGAAGAAGCAGGGGTAGTCCACCTGCTTGGCTGAACTGGTACCCACTCGCAAGCTCTCCGCATCAGCGATATGCGTTACTGGCATGGTATCAACTGGCGTCGCAGAAGTTGGTCTGACAGAGACACCTTGCTTAGGTGAATCAGTAGTAGAGTAAGCCATAACTTTTGGCACTGTAGAGCCTTCCATAAAGCTTTGTGAAATTGGCTCTTTAGCATAATTTCTTGCTTGCTGTGACTTATATCTACCAGTAGGCACCCTTATGATCGAGCTGGAATCGTCCGCAAGTGATTCCCGAATCATTGCCTCCTTTATGCGAGCCATGCAACTCGATGCCTCTCGTTGAGCATCATGCATTCTCAACCTTTGCTGTAGTTGTTGTTGTTCTATTTCTAACGCTATTTTTTGCATCTCGCGTTGAGTTTCCTCCTCTGCCTGTTGACCTTGGAGCTCTAGCAGCTTCATAGCTCCACTGTGAGATATGCGACTACTGTGCTGCGAGACACTGTCATGAACGTCGACTAGTTCATCAAGCAACTGTGCGTCCTCGCCTTGCTGCATTATTTGCCAACAGAAACCCGTACAGCTTAAATTGCAAAGTTTCCAAATAATGACAAATCAGTGTATTTGTAGAAAGTTCAATAGAGCAAATTTCGTAGAAATCCAAATGTAGAATCTATTTGAACATGGGCCAGGCTGCAATTTCTACAAGTAGCGATTACCTGGCACTATCGTATGCTGAGCAGAGTTTCTTTTACAATTCGAACAGTTATATTAACAAGTTGCTATTATTGCTACTAGCAATACACCGTTGAACATAATAATACAATATATTTATACAATTCAAACGTTTTCGGCGCTACATTTCGCCCTCATCAGGATCTGTACACAAATATTTACAGCATTAAAACTTTCGTTGAACGAAAACACAAAAAACATAAAGTAACTTGAAATAGTTCTGACAAAAAACAGTAAAGCTTCATTCTACGCTCTTCGTAATTGTCTGGTCACTGCTAACAAAGAATTTGATAATAAAAAAAAGAAGAAAAACAATTGCCTGCTAGGAGTTAATCGGATTTAGGGTTTTGTAAATAATTGTTTCAAATGAATGGAAATTGTTTGGTTAAATGATTAAATAAATATCTTTAATTAAAACACGTTTAGTAAAATTGACGCTCCGTTTGCATAGAGTTGTTTGTTTAGCACAGGGTTGCTTCTTTTGATGACCAAGGCTTCATGGATTTTGGCTTCGTAGGATGTTTGGCATTTTCTAATTATTTTAAATTGCCCCATGTTATTCGGCTGAGTTTTGCACGAACTGCATTTTTTTATATGTTCTTTGATGGCACTTTTACTTGACCTTGAAACATTTAAGTGCTCCCCTGCTCTTATACTCAAATGTCTTGCGGACGTACCGATGTACGTGACGTTCACATCACGTGAACAGGTAAACTTATAAACGACATTTGAGTTCAAGGCCAGAGGAGTTTTGCTTTTCAAAGAGAAATATTCCTGCACTTTTGTTGTTTTGTAGACAATTGTGATTTTAATGTCAAACCGTTTCTTTATTAGTGATTGAATTTGTAGACCGAATTCTTTTGAGATTTTTCCGAGGTAGGGAATGATAAAAAGATTGATAAATTCTTCTTTTTCTGTTTTACTGTCTGTTTTTTCTTTTTGAAATTGGCATAAAATTTTGTTAAAAAAATGGATTGGATAACCGTTACTGTAAAAAAGATTTTTCAAATAAGCTACTTCTTTTTGGAAGAGATAGTCCGTTGAACAGGTAATTTTTGCTCTATTAAGAAGACACAAAATAAGACCTTTTTTCCAAATTTTGGGACAAAATGCATTGAAATTTAACAATAATCCGGTGTTAGAAGGTTTTCTCCATGTGCAGGTATCAAATTTATCCAAGTTAATTTTTATTTCCACATCCAAAAATGGAATTGTATTTTTAGCCTGTTCTAAAGTAAACTTAATATTGGGGTGCTGGGTGTTAAGCTTTTCTAGGAATTTGGTGCTTGATTGGTCATTATCAAAGATTGCAAAAATGTCATCAATATATCTGAGATACAATTTGGGAGATGCTTCCTGGTCATTGCATAAAAGTTGGTTTTCCATATGAGCCATAAAGAAATTTGCAAGTGTTGGTCCAAGTGGACAGCCCATAGTGACGCCATCAATTTGTTTATACAGTGTGTCTTTATACAAAAACAATCCTTGGGTCGCCAGACGCATCAACTTAACAAAAACATCTTTTTCAAAAGCAGGGGGGCTGGGATTATTTTCTTTGTATATGTAATTACCAATCATATTTATTGTTTCTTCCAGCGGCACGTTGGTGAATAGGGAAACTACGTCGAAACTGACCATAATTTGGTGAGGAGATGGAGAAAATTCTTTTAGCTTGTCTAACAAGTGAAATGTCGAGTCCAGCATAAATTGATTTGGAATGTAGGGTTTAATAATTTGATCAAGAAATTTGGCTAGGTTATATTCTGGCGTGTCAATCATTGAGACTACTGGTCTTGCAGGATTTCCTTGTTTATGCACTTTTATAGTTCCGTATAGTTTTCCTGGTGCACTTCCAGTTGACACAATTTTGCTGGTTATGCTGTTATCATATGATTTTAGATACTTATTAATGTAGTAATTAATTGAATTTTCTTTGGCAATTATTGGATGTACTTTTCCATCTGTGTTAACTTTTATGAATTTTGTGGGGTCGTCAATAATGTGGTCAAGTTTTGAATAGTAATCTTCACTATTTAACACAACAACTCCATTTCCTTTATCGTACTGACATATTTTAATATTTTCGTTTTGGCGTAGTTTACGTAGAGTAGAGTGGAGGCTTTGGTTTTGATTAGTTGAACAGAGACGATTACTTTCTGTTAAAAACCTTTTCAGATAGAATTTGGTTTGATCTTGAAATTCATCATCAATATGAATATTGGGATTCTTTCGTTTGAGGGAATAAATAAGTTTCTCTATATTGGTCTTCACTTCATCCTGTTTTACTTTCTTTGGTAGAATGTGGTGCTTCAGTCCGTATCTCAACGCATTTGTTTCTTTTAGGCTGAGTTTCTTATCACTGAGATTGGTTATAGCATGTGGAACTCTCGATGTTTGTTTCCTGTATAGATTTATCAGTTTGCGTTGGTGAGTGTTTAGGATAGTTTTTGCACTTTGCTCAAACTTTTTCTTCAGGAGACGAATAAAACAAGACTTTTCTAAGAAGCTTAATTCTTTAAATATTCCTGTTTTGATAGTTTGGTATTTGCGATCAGCTAAGTTCTCTTCGTACATCGGTACGTCCGCAAGACATTTGAGTATAAGAGCAGGGGAGCACTTAAATGTTTCAAGGTCAAGTAAAAGTGCCATCAAAGAACATATAAAAAAATGCAGTTCGTGCAAAACTCAGCCGAATAACATGGGGCAATTTAAAATAATTAGAAAATGCCAAACATCCTACGAAGCCAAAATCCATGAAGCCTTGGTCATCAAAAGAAGCAACCCTGTGCTAAACAAACAACTCTATGCAAACGGAGCGTCAATTTTACTAAACGTGTTTTAATTAAAGATATTTATTTAATCATTTAACCAAACAATTTCCATTCATTTGAAACAATTATTTACAAAACCCTAAATCCGATTAACTCCTAGCAGGCAATTGTTTTTCTTCTTTTTTTTATTATCAAATTCTTTGTTAGCAGTGACCAGACAATTACGAAGAGCGTAGAATGAAGCTTTACTGTTTTTTGTCAGAACTATTTCAAGTTACTTTATGTTTTTTGTGTTTTCGTTCAACGAAAGTTTTAATGCTGTAAATATTTGTGTACAGATCCTGATGAGGGCGAAATGTAGCGCCGAAAACGTTTGAATTGTATAAATATATTGTATTATTATGTTCAACGGTGTATTGCTAGTAGCAATAATAGCAACTTGGATACTAAAAGTCATCTCTCTACCGAAATTGTATTATATTAACAAATCCAATAATTCAGCAAATTCATTCACTATTTACAACCCAACACACAATAATACTAATAATGCTTATAGTATAACCAGTATACCCAGAGTAACCAGAGTGATCAGAGTAATTTCTACGGTTAGAGACCCTAGCGCAGCTTCTTATCCCTTTGGAACAAATCAATTTTAGGTTAACAGGCTTTCGAATTCATCATAATTAATCGTAAATTTGATAACAGTTACACAATTCAGCACGATATTAAACTTGCATCTGAATCTCGAATTTCATACGCCCTAGTATTATTATCAGATTATTATTCGGACAACTCAACAAACTAACATAATAACTGTACACCTTAAAACCGAGAGTTTTAGATAACCAGCATCTAACGTTTACACCTCGTGGCAATTGGCTCTAAGGAAAGCGAGAAATTACGTTTTCACCTCGTGACAATTCGCGCTGAGGAAAGCGAGAAATCGTGAGTCTTTGTTACGACAACATTACGTCATAATCGTAGATCGAGAAAAAGAGCTATTTGCGTATGTAAGACCCTAACCAATCTGACTATGATTTTTTCAGTTTTCAAAAGATATTTCAAAAGATATAGGTCTCTTTATTGGATTGTTATACAGATTAAATAGCCTGCTTAGATGTTTGCTTCGAGTTAAGGCTTCAATTCTTCAGGATTAGAATTTACCAAAATAATATGATTTATTTTAAAGCTGCCAGACCTATATTTAATTCAGCAAACTATTACTAGGCAGCTTGAAAATAGAATCAAAATCTCCATGAGTTAGATCTATAAAATTTCAAGAACTCTGGAACGGTCCTAAGTCAACACTTAAAGTTGTTATTGGAAAGACATGGGTTCATTTGCCATAACCTCTCTTGGACGTTAAATACTACTATTGGTCCATACTTAAAGATACTATCGCACAAACCCAACGAAAAGAACTCCGGTTTGTACTTTTCCAGGCTAAAAATTCTAAACAAATTTTTTAAACACATCAACTGATCATATATGCTGTGAAAAGTTTAGGCTAGCATTTTTAGTCTCAACGGTCACTGAGGTTTTTGTACAGTATATATTGCGCTCAGTGAACTCAATTAGTTCTTATTATTGAGTTTGCAAACAAAAACAACGAAATTCTACAAATCTTCGACGCATTCACACACGTCTTTTGTAGGCGCTGGCTTAGGGCCGTTGGTTTGCTTGTATGAGAGGGGAGACCACAGCGAGGCTCGCGAGCGGCATGTTGCTCTTTCAATATTTGAATCATCAGCGGCGGCATTGGTGACAGGTGTATAACATGCAGGCAACGAGGTCAAAGCTTACTGCCATAGCGTAGTGATCACCAAAAAATAGGAAATCTCCCTCAACCATCATGTTGACGCAAAGCAGGGGCTATTTTTCGTTTGATGATATTTTTTTACCCTTGGAATTTATTTTGTTGTTGAGCATTTGTGCTTGGTCAGTTGTTATAACGAATTAAAAGCATAAGTTTGCAAAAATTTAATTCTTAGTGTACACCCACTTACGTTTTATAAACTCGGCCCAACCCCTGGTGCGCGCTGCTGCTACTTAATTCGAAAATAATTTATTGCTATATTTTGCATTCTTTCGAACAAAGGTTCTTAAACTGGAGATTGTGGGAGTTCGCCAGGAAGGGAGGGGGGACGCAACGCCACGGCTCCACGGACATCTTTGAAATGATGAAAAATATTTTATAAAACGTCGGCAATCTTCGAAAAAAAAGAGAAAATAGACCTTCGTGTTAAGTTCGAGAGCAAATATGCGATAATGATGAGATATCTCGCCGTCATTTCAAAAAATAAAAAGTTGATACAAATTAAGTGGGAGGAGAGTTTTGTTGAACCTGTGCAAGAGTGCCCGCCTCAAAGAGTTTGAGATTGTCTGCTCTAGAGAATCCATCTTCGAAACAAAACGTTGAAGTGATGCCTTGAACTTCTAACAGTGGCATGCAAACGCAGCGGTGCTAGTCATCAAGTGGCAGCAACGCTAAACGGTGGAAATTAAGCTCATTTAAAGACATGTTAAACGTGTACGGCAAAGTAGCCTGTGGGCATATTTGGCTGTCAACGGCAAACTACCCTCGGAGCAAAAACAAGGCTTCAATTCTTCCATATTAGTTGAAATGTTAAACCGCTGTCTTGGCCATGCCGAATCATTATCTCTCCCAGGTGATCTGCTACTTTGGTTGCGCAATGACATGCTGCTTCGACACTAATTTGTAACTGCAACTGTAACTTCCTGTTCCTCCCATAAACTTTTTTTTTGTTTGGTTGAGCAAACAAAAGTAGGACCCACTGAAGAATGCAATGGCTAGCCAACAATAGAACCAAAAGCAAAACTTCCGGCCAATATCTGACATTTCTATAAACGTTTAGTGTCTTATAATTTCCTAGTTTTAAAAATAAGAAACTGATTTTTTATTAAGAATCGGGAATTGGCCTACCGGTACAAATCCCTGAACAAAACAACAGTAGGCCAAAGGGTCCACTTAAAATTTTAGATCCAATTGGCTTTAAAAAAGGGCAATCTGACAACGTTGGTTTACAGTCGAATGGCGCAGTCCGCCGTGCTGTATTACAATAAGGAGTAATTGTTAAGGAAGTGAGGGGGCGTGTTGCAGCAATTTTAAGGAGACGTTTACAGTCTTCATGTGGTATCTACATTTCCTTTGAAAACGTTTTTATCGAGCAGGTGTCAGGTAGGACGGGAGGTGATGTAAGGAACAATCCTCCATTTAAATATGCCTTTGATGCTCGCTTGTACAGCGAAGCAATGTCGCTTTGTTTGATTGAGTTATATTCAGCGAAATCGATTTTATTTAATTTGTTGCGGAAGCTTTATGACGCAGATGGTTGTGCGTATTTTGGAACGATGGTGGAAATTTGCATTGATGTTTCACAGTATATCACGCAAATACATGTTAACTCGGTCACGTGATTATAAGCAGCACGCTGACGCACATTTCCCGAGAAGTTAAACCACGTTGTCAGCTATTCCATTCTAAATAAGCATATTTCGAAGATGTTCCTGGAAACGATTTTTATCCGCCTCCAAGTGAAAACTGGTTGAATTTCTCAGATGCGTTATAAAAATGATCTTGTAAGAATGCTTATTCAGTGTGTTGGAAACTAAAGTTCGCTTTCAATGCGAATATCATATCGAGTGGAAAAATGGGAAAACTGTGCCCTCATTTATTGTTGTATCGTGCAGTTATTATTTGTTTAGTGGGCTTTAACATATACAAATTTTCTTAAATCGCTCCACGCAAAGTCATCTTGGCAACTTAGTTGCTTCGTTTCGAAAAATCGCCTATCCTTTAGCGGTGAAACAGCTGACTTTATCGTCGCTCGAAACCAAAGTAATGTAGGTTTGTTTCACTAAACTGATTTTTGCAAATATGTGGAAATTTATGCAGTTTGAACTTGGCTTATGATATCGCAGGTTTGCATTGGAAAGCTTTTCTATGTTGCAGACATTTTGCGATATCGTGTGGTACAGACATTAACAATGATGAAATGTTGCACATCACTTCTGTGCAAGAACCTGATTTGGATTTGAGATTTTATCGGATATAATATCTTTGTTCAGTATTGAACCAAAAGCAGTTTTAATATATTCGGAACTAATGTTTCAAAGCAATTAGAAACTGGCGATGTAAAGCGTTTTATATCTGTCAAAGTAAAATCAGGTTTCTTGTGAGTTAATTCGCAGTAATAATGAACTGGACACTGATCACCAACTAGAGCATGCCGAACATCTGTCAAAGCAAAAAAAATTAACGAGTAATTTGTTTCAAAATTGACCGAATTAGAGCATTGATAGTATTTGCTTTTAGGTTGTACTTCGGCCCATGTCTCCTTTTTATAATGCTGCAAACCATTCATGCCACAAATCCAATGTAGATCACGCATGGAAAAAAACAACAGCTCATTTCAAACAAGCAATAAAATTGCTGACTGGTAGTCAGTTACTGATGTGCAATTCGTTTTCTTTATGTTTTATTTCAAGCCTGCTCTTTCATTTGCTTTATTAACTATTCGTAAAACTTCGATGTGGTTCGTACCAGGGATGTGAAAGCGGAAGCGGTCCTTTTTCTGTCCAAGCGCGAAAATTCTACCGATTCCGCATAGGAGAGAACAATGGAGGAAGAAAAGTAATTGGTTCTGCTATTCTTCGGAGAAGAGCGAATAAGGGGAGCATAAACATTACGAAATGAGAGCGAGGAGAAGTCGTTTAGAGAGATGTTGACCCCCACATAATCAGGGTAGGGGTCAAGCGAAGAAAGAGAGGAGGTAGAAAGCTCATAGAAGGATAAGCCCTGCCTGACGATAATGATGACGCCGTCGCTAGCGTCTGTGACATCAATACAAAAAATACCAGATCGGGAGTGAGTGCCATCGGATCGCAGAGCAGAGAATCCAGGAATCCGGAAAAAGGAAGATAAATTTAAATTATATTCCTGGATACAAATAAGATCGACGGGATGAGACGAAATAAAGTGTAGCAGTTCAGTGCTCCTGACTTAGAGACCCCCAGCATTCCATTGAAGAACCCTGAGGGAGTTAGGGAGGGGAAGGGGAAGCAGGAGGTAAAGAGAAACAGCCAGCAGCTAGGAGCATCAGGCGGTGGTGAGGGTGAAGAGGGAGAAATTACAAAGTGGACGGAAAAAGGATAAGAGGTTTGAAAGCGAGGGTGGGGTGCGAGTGCTGCATTTGCAGAAGGGGGCCAGATTGAGCAGTGCAGGTATACCAGCTGGAGGAGTCCGAGGAGGAAGTCACAGTGCTGGTAGGCGTCGGATCTCCAAAAAAGCAGGGACAAAGCAGGGGGTAGCTCCACGAGTGAGAGCTGCCAAGAGTTCTGACTCTAGAAAAGGAGAGTAGTGAGCATTTTAAATGAACCCAATTAGAGCATGTGCAGCATTGCACTGACCTACTTTGCCAGGTCACATTTTAGCGCACACTGAACAGGGAAAGACGGGACAAGGATTAGGATGAACGTTGCCGCTTATCAGGACAAGGAGAAGAATGAGAAGACGGGCAAGAGAGAGGCAGGAGAAGAGAGAAGACAGGCCGATTTTAAAGAGGCTGCGTGCCACCCTTCTGCAGTCGTTCAGGGGCTACACGGCAAAAAAATGGTTTGTGTGAGGGGAGTGCCCGGGGTAACTGGGACCCTCAGGAAGGCCAACAGCCATTTTAATCCAACCCAAACGGGGTTGGGGACCGCACCACAATGTTGAGGCGGCTATTGATTGGTGCAATTCAATTTTGCTTGCTTTACATATATATAGTATATATACGACAGAAATTTTGCACTTCACTATCCAAAAAGATCGAAGTCAATACGTGTTTTGGAGACAGACAGAAAGTGATGATGATTAGAGCTAAAGTTAACTCAAAGTCAGAGTTAGTTGAGGATAGAAAGGGAAAATCAGTGCTATACGATGTAATTTGTTGTTGTGATGACAGGTTATTGTCGAGAGCTGTAATATGTGGTCATACGGTTTAGATCTGAGAGGCATTAAGTAAACTGTTGTAAAAGTGGTTGTGAGTAGTGAAGGAACTTGTAATGACTGTCTATTTGTTGAAGTGTTTAATTATTGTAGTAACGAAATATTTGATTTTCTTGCAAACAATTTGTGAGTTCTAAATTTTTGTTAGTGGGAGTTCCGTGACAAACGCGAAAGTACATTAAAGGTTCCGGAATGACTAAAAAATTGAAAAGCACTGTTCTATATTCAACATGAGTTCTAATATCTATGAAAAAGAAACACAGAGTAGTTCGGAACAATAAGCTCAAGCGAAGTAGGTAAAGTAGTAGCAATAAATAAAGGTTTTGTCTTCTCAAAATGATAAAGTGTAGAAGAAGGCAGGCTACAGACCCACAAAAGTTAAAAAAGATTGTCAACGGTCGTTTTTTCGTTTTTTGTTAGTGGAAGCGGAAGCGATAGATGTGGAATCGGAAGCTGTTGATAAATAACCGCTTCCACATCTTGGTCAACATATCTGCTGTTGTACCATGATTCATTAACTCTGAATTAAAGTATCTTTAACCAACGCGATGGCGTAGTGGTTAGAGCGTCCACTTCGCAGTCGGTAGACCTGGGGTTCATTCCCCTTGTCGAGTCATACCAAAAGACTTTAAAAAATGGCATCCGCAGCTTCCATGCTTGGCGCTCGGCATTTAGGGGAGGTTGTGGAGAACAAGCCGGCAAGTTCGCTTGTTGTGTCCTTGGGCAAGGCACTTAACGGGACGCCCCACCTTTATGTGGAAGACAGGTGGCCCATAAACCTCAAAATGGTAACTCCCAAGCGAGTGCGGACTTCCTGTCCAAAGTATAGCATACAATTCGCTTTCTCGTAAATGGAGGATAAAAATGGCAAATAAAACAAATAAAAAACTTTCTGCTTCTTTATTGCTTTCGCTGTCCCAGAATCTAACTATCATATCCATTTGTTTTTTCTGGTTGATTTGATTCAAGCTTTTATCAAACGATAAAGTATAGTACTTGACTGCACGAATTTTCTCTATTTGCAACTCATGAAAATAAGGATAAATACCAAAACATCCTAAATAAGCACATTTTGTAGCTCCATATGAAAACGACTGTGCAATCTGACTATCTGGACATATTTTAGAAAATAAACAGCTAATAACTTGGCAAGAACTAAATGAGTAGTGACTGGTTTTTACTTTAATAACCCTAAGAACTTCTGCATGCAACACTTCCTCTGATATGATCAAAAATGTGCTTAGTAATGATAATGGCACTGTTGACACATCACTGGTTTGTTCAGGAATAGCCGCAGAGGATGAAATTTGTTCACCAGATTGTATTTGCTAAGTTACTGCTACTGGTATTACTAAAAAGTCAAAAAAATTTTTTTCAGCTCTCAACAAAATTTCATGACTTTCAATTTTAAACAAATTTTCCATGACTTTCCAGGAAAGTTTTTTCCAGGATTTTCCAGGATTTTCCATGACTGTGGAAACCCTATTTAAATAGCCTAATTACTGCGAAGCACTGCTTCTTTCCAAAATATACAGAGTGGGACATAAATTTCGATACGTAGGAGAAATACTGCAAATATCTTTTCTATATTTCAGGTTTTTTTTAATATAGTTTATATACTTCAGAAATTTGGTTGGTGTGGTCCTATGGAGTAGCCTCCGAGATCCCCCGACCTCTCACCTCTTGATTTCTTTCTTTGGGGGCAGTTGAAGGCCATAGTGTATCAAGTAAAGATACAAGACATAAATCCTCTTAAAGAACATATCACCATTGCCATTACAAGCATAACTTCAACTGTTCTAATGCATCTTCATCAACAGTGGAAAATACATATTAATATACGTCAGGGGTGGCCAACCTGTAGCAAATCCGCCCACAGTGGCGGATTGCACGATTTCAAGTGGCCGATTGCACCCTGAGCTGATAAAAGAAATAATATTAAATGTTCGGACATTATTCAAAGCGGTTTAATCAGGGATGTGGAAGCGGTTATTTATCAACAGCTTCCGATTCCACATTTATCGCTTCCGCTTCCACTAACAAAAAACGAAAAAACGACCGTTGACAATCTTTTTTAACTTTTGTGGGTCTGTAGCCTGCCTTCTTCTACACTTTATCATTTTGAGAAGACAAAAACCTTCATTTATTGCTACTACTTTACCTACTTCGCTTGAGCTTATTGTTCCGAACTACTCTGTGTTTCTTTTTCATAGATATTAGAACTCATGTTGAATATAGAACAGTGCTTTTCAATTTTTTAGTCATTCCGGAACCTTTAATGTACTTTCGCGTTTGTCACGGAACTCCCACTAACAAAAATTTAGAACTCACAAATTGTTTGCAAGAAAATCAAATATTTCGTTACTACAATAATTAAACACTTCAACAAATAGACAGTCATTACAAGTTCCTTCACTACTCACAACCACTTTTACAACAGTTTACTTAATGCCTCTCAGATCTAAACCGTATGACCACATATTACAGCTCTCGACAATAACCTGTCATCACAACAACAAATTACATCGTATAGCACTGATTTTCCCTTTCTATCCTCAACTAACTCTGACTTTGAGTTAACTTTAGCTCTAATCATCATCACTTTCTGTCTGTCTCCAAAACACGTATTGACTTCGATCTTTTTGGATAGTGAAGTGCAAAATTTCTGTCGTATATATACTATATATATGTAAAGCAAGCAAAATTGAATTGCACCAATCAATAGCCGCCTCAACATTGTGGTGCGGTCCCCAACCCCGTTTGGGTTGGATTAAAATGGCTGTTGGCCTTCCTGAGGGTCCCAGTTACCCCGGGCACTCCCCTCACACAAACCATTTTTTTGCCGTGTAGCCCCTGAACGACTGCAGAAGGGTGGCACGCAGCCTCTTTAAAATCGGCCTGTCTTCTCTCTTCTCCTGCCTCTCTCTTGCCCGTCTTCTCATTCTTCTCCTTGTCCTGATAAGCGGCAACGTTCATCCTAATCCTTGTCCCGTCTTTCCCTGTTCAGTGTGCGCTGGAAATGTGACCTGGCAAAGTAGGTCAGTGCAATGCTGCACATGCTCTAATTGGGTTCATTTAAAATGCTCACTACTCTCCTTTTCTAGAGTCAGAACTCTTGGCAGCTCTCACTCGTGGAGCTACCCCCTGCTTTGTCCCTGCTTTTTTGGAGATCCGACGCCTACCAGCACTGTGACTTCCTCCTCGGACTCCTCCAGCTGGTATACCTGCACTGCTCAATCTGGCCCCCTTCTGCAAATGCAGCACTCGCACCCCACCCTCGCTTTCAAACCTCTTATCCTTTTTCCGTCCACTTTGTAATTTCTCCCTCTTCACCCTCACCACCGCCTGATGCTCCTAGCTGCTGGCTGTTTCTCTTTACCTCCTGCTTCCCCTTCCCCTCCCTAACTCCCTCAGGGTTCTTCAATGGAATGCTGGGGGTCTCTAAGTCAGGAGCACTGAACTGCTACACTTTATTTCGTCTCATCCCGTCGATCTTATTTGTATCCAGGAATATAATTTAAATTTATCTTCCTTTTTCCGGATTCCTGGATTCTCTGCTCTGCGATCCGATGGCACTCACTCCCGATCTGGTATTTTTTGTATTGATGTCACAGACGCTAGCGACGGCGTCATCATTATCGTCAGGCAGGGCTTATCCTTCTATGAGCTTTCTACCTCCTCTCTTTCTTCGCTTGACCCCTACCCTGATTATGTGGGGGTCAACATCTCTCTAAACGACTTCTCCTCGCTCTCATTTCGTAATGTTTATGCTCCCCTTATTCGCTCTTCTCCGAAGAATAGTAGAACCAATTACTTTTCTTCCTCCATTGTTCTCTCCTATGCGGAATCGGTAGAATTTTCGCGCTTGGACAGAAAAAGGACCGCTTCCACGGCTTCCGCTCTCCGCTTCCTAATCCTTTAATTGTTAAAGTTTAACTTTTATATAAGCAGGATAAGTAGATTAAGTGATATACAGTGGGAATTGAGCCTGGTCTTTGTTTAATCTGCTTATCCTTCTACATATAAAACCTCTCAACTGCCCATAACTAACTATTTTCTCCTACCTTGCTGTCCACGAAAGTAAGTTTGAATTGTTGTTTTAACAATAAATTTGTTATTTTTGTTTTTATAGTATTTATCGTACAACTTCCACTATATATCAACTCATTTTTTAAAGCTTGCTATATTTTTAAAACTCATTCTTTGCTTCGAAATTTAAATATGAGAAATTCATTAATCTGAATTAGTCATAAATTTGCAATTGCCATTTGAAACTCAACATTGAAACTGATACGAGTATAAAATAAAATGAAAATAAGACTTTAAAATACTATTATTGTTTGTTAAGTCTAAACAAATTTTTTTTATAGTTGGATCACTCATCGCCATGAGCAAAAGTAAAGCAGGAGAAAGTCATAGAGCAGATACTCGTCAATTTAATGAGCTCTGGGAAAATGAACTCTTATTCATTGCAAATCCTTTGGGGAAACCAACGTATATTGTTTGTAAAACCACGTTCTCAGATAACAGAAGAAATGATCTCAGCAACACCAAGGTAAAATAGAAGGAAAACTAAAGTTACTGCCTGGGTCTGACTTAAGAAAAGAATATAGGGCAAAGAAGAAAGAGGATATCAAAAAGAGACAAAATCTGTCTGTTACAAAAAGTTGTGAAAGTTTAGCAATGCTCGAAGCATCCTATGAAAATGCCTTCCTGTTGGCTAAAAAGCACAAGCCTTTCTCTGATGATGAAGAAATTATTACACCCTGCCAACAAAAATTTGCACAAAGTATTGGTGATAAAAGTATAGAAAAAAAGGTAAAGGGAATTGCTTTGTCAAAGCAGACAATTACAAGACGCATTGAAAAACTTTCTCATGATGTGTCTGAGCAACTGAAGGATCACTTCTATACATGCTCTTTTTTTCTTAGCCTTGGACGAATCTGCAAATATAAGTGATGTAGCCCAATTAAATATTTCTATAAGAGGAATAGATAATAATTTTAATGTGTTTGAAGAACTCAATGGACTTGAGTCACTCCACAGAAGAACAAGAGGGTTGGACATATTTGACTAAGTTAGGTCATAGAAAATTTACAATTAAATTTCAGCAAACTCTTAGGTGTTTGTACAGATGGTGCGCTGTCAATGGTTGGTAAAGTTTCTGGGACTGCCATCTTGCTTGAAAGGTTTGTTGGTCGTCATCTTCCAAAATATCATTGCATTTTGCATCAAGAGTCTCTATGTGGGAAAGTGATAAATTTGCAGCATGTTATGACACCAGTTATAAAATGTGTGAATAAAATTAGAGCAAGAGGACTAAATAGATGAGAATTTAGGAAATATATGTCAACTGTTTGATATGGAATATGGTGATCTCGTACTTTATTCTGAGGTACGTTGGCGATCTAATGGGCAGCTTCTCGAGCGATTTTGGAAACTAAAAAATGTTGTTGGTGATTTTCTAGAGGAGAGAGATGAGCTGCCCGAGATTAGATCCCTTTTGTATTATGAGAAATGGTTATTTGATTTTGCATTTTTACTTGATGTGATAATCCATTTCAATGACCTAAATTCGAAATTACAAGGCAAAGACAAATTGTTTCCTAGCTTAGTAGACAATGTCATTGCATTCAAAAGGAAGTTGAAACTATTTGTCACTCAATTACAAAATAAGGAGTTAAGCAAATTTCCTCATTAAAGACAACAGAGTGAATGTGCTGAAGATAACGTCAACTTTACGGAGTACATAAAAAAAATCATGTTAGTGCAGAAGTCTTTTGATGGTCGTTTTAGTAATTTTTCTGAAGGAGACCGCATCTTTGCATTTTTAAACACATTTTCACTTACTGAGCATAACATTCTCAAGATGCCTAGTCAAATATAAATGGAACTTTTAGATCTCCAAGCAAATTCGGTACTAAAAATAAAATTTAATGAAGTTTCGTCATTTCCAAGTGTAACACAAGCAATTAATTTTCGGCGATCCTTGTCATGTGAACATTTTCCAAAACTCAGGAAATTCGTCCACAGTAATGCCTGCCGCTTTGTAGCAACACACAGGTGTGAGCAGTCATTTTCATCAATAAAAATGATTAAGAACAAAATGAGGTCGAGATTGTCTGATTCTAATTTAAAGAACTGTTTGGTACTTTCAACTACCAATTTAACTCCAAATATTACAGATTTGGTGAAAGCAAAGCAAAGTCAAAAATCTCATTAAAAACTAGTTATATTTGCTTAAATTTTTTTCCTGCTTTGTATTATTAGCCTATATTGTTAGAAGTATTTTTAAAAATAAATAAAACTATGGCTGCATATTAAAAAATGTGAATAAAGTTCATTTTAATTTTTAATATTGTTTTTAATTAAAAGCCTTTCCTTTACAAGGGCTGCATATGATAATAATACAATTACCGAATGTTATAACTGCTAAATGTATCCACATTACCTATAAATTTAGTCAAAATTTTGAAGTATTTCGTTTGTTTGGCGGATATAAATTGAACTTGAATAAAATTGGCGGTTGAGGAAAAAAGGTTGGCCACCCCTGATATACGTATTTAAAACAATGGTATTCATATAGATCACATTATATTAATATAAACTTGTTTTCATATAGGAATGTTTATTTTTCCTATGTACCAAAACTTATGGCCAGCCCTGTAAATCTGAATACAAATGGCAAGTACCAGTACCGTATAACTCAAATGCTGAGCATGATTCATGCACACTTTGCTGCTTATTTTGCTTTAAAAAATGAGAATTTTTTCTAATTTCAGCGACTTTGGTCATTTTAATCACAAGAACGATCGGCTTACTAGCCGTTCCTACAGGCGAAGCTAAAGCTACTGGGGAGCTTTTTGGTCTGCTAAAATTTAGAAGCTTATTCACCCAGTAGTCTATAGATCTTTAGTCGACTAAAAGTTATTGTAGTGTCTTCTGTTGCACCTGACCTTAGCTTAGGTCTTACCGTAGAACACTATATATTGTTGATCCTATATACAATTTATTTACAGGCTTTCCATTTCACTGACAAACATAAACTGAGCAACAAGTTTCACATGCGAGAAAACTTATTTATCACTACCATTATTCATCCTTATTCAGTCCCAGAGGATGTGACTCACGTTACTAAACAAATATTTTGTTTCTAACTGCGAATACAAAATTGCTACGAAATAATGTCAAATTTAGCTTATACATTACAATGTTGTTTCTATTATACATACCACAAGCCATAAAAAACTTCTTTATTGCGATAAACTCAGTTAAAGTAAATGGAATGCAAAAACTCGGTGAAAATAAATTCCAAATATCAAATAAAATAGAAGAGTAAAAATTTACCGAGGACTTCTTCGTAAAGCAATTTGATGCAGAAAACAAATTCAACCTTCGTGCAGCAACAAATGATCAACAACTACTTCAAAACAAAAAAAACGTTACTATTTCCCGTTTGGAGCGAGAGGCCAGCCAATCACAATGCAAATCTCGCCCGATTTTTAGGCAAAACGCAGGAGCGTCGCATTTCAACCTGAAGCTACCAAATGCCAAATAGAGAGAGAAATAAAGGCGCGCGAAAACTAAAGGCGCGAGCTTAGTTCAGCTACGAATTTTAATATATTTTTTTATTCCCCGGCCGATTCTGTAACATTGCCACCTCTTTGAAATAGAACTAAAAGATGAGATTTCAAATACCAGCAATAACAACATAAAGAGCAAACGGCAAAACAAACAATAGCGTAAGGCAAATCAACAATAATTAAGCAAATGCATCAACCGGTGTCCATACCTTCGGCGAGCACAATCCTTTCTTACGTAAATAAAAATTAACGCAAGTTCAATAATCTTTTCATATTCAATAATTTACAACAAAAAAATAAGTTTCATAATAAAGAAATAAAACATTTTCAGAGGGTCCCGGTTCGACATGCTCATAAGGCACAACCAACTCTGTGAACGCATGTTTACTAGATAAAATCAGAGGGTGCTTGGTGTTCAATGGAAGTCCAACGGACCTTTCGTTCCCACTGCCACCTGATGCAGCCGACCAGCGTGGTTGCTGCTACATGCGGGATTGAACCTGCGACATTTTAAAGGGGCCATGCAGTTTGGCACCATACGACCCAACGAAAGGCAACTTAAGCACCGTCCCGCACCACGATAACACGCTTTTTTACGTTCGTTTGCAAAAGTTTTAAATGTTTTGCAATCTCCTAGAAAATGATTCGACAGGGAGTCATTGTACACAAAGCAAAGCGGGGTGGTTAAGTCAGCTGAGGCCTCTGATTTCCACCAGAAATACTACGCAAATCATGTCCTTTATTATTAGTTTGTGATGTCACATCACACGCGACACCAGACCAGGGATCGGCAGCACCTCGCACGCGACATTAGAGTATGGATCGGCAACTCCTGGCATGTGACATCAGATCAGGGATCAGCAGCCCCTTGCAAGCAGGCCACAAGTTACGAGTGAGATGATTTTTCTTGGCGCACTATGTGATTTGACGCTAACACCATTTTGCTGTAACTTTGACTCTGGTATCTAATTGAAGCATAATTTAGTAAGTTATTGCAGCTCTCTATTTACTATAATAACGAAAATGTTTGCAAGATTTGGCATACAAAAATGAGATTTAATTGACATTTACGAGAGATTGAAATTAGACGTCTAATCATTCCACGAGTCGAGGACAAAGATTTTGATTTTGTATCTAGAAGCAAAAAATCTGCGTGTGAGCGCTGTTGTGTAAATTTCTTTGGCCAAGCATCAAGCATAAAATGACATTATGAAACAAAGCACAAGGAATATTTCAACAACGAAGCTGAGAAGGCTATGGGCGCCATTTAGAAAAAAATGATTTCTTTTGTTGCATGTGTTTTTGGGCCATCTTATGGCAAAGTTTGTCCGATTTATAAATCAAAATGTTTTCAATTTGCAAACAATGGTATGTGTAACACACGTTTTTTGTCCAATTTGTCCCATAAATAAGCGCGACACTACATGCAGCAAGTTAAATCAGTTTTTCCGCATTTTACGTCCAGAAAAAAATGCTTTGAGTAGCAGAGTTTGTTTGTCCGATTTATAAATCAGAAACTTTCAGATTTACACGTGATTCAGAAACTTTTAGATTTACACGTCATTCAGAAACTTTTAGATTTACACGTCACTTAGAAACTTTCAGATTTACACGTCATTTAGAAACTTTCAGATTTACACGTCATTCAGAAACTTTTCGATTTATGCGACATTGATCAATTCAAGTGAATCATGATTTTGTAGCCAATAAAACGTTTTACCTAGTGGCCAAGAAAAACCAAAATCAGTTAGATAAAATGTAGATTGTCCAGTATCACCAGTTCTTATCCAAGTAATGTTAAGAAGAGCATGTTGTGTTCACGTTGAAGTGGTTAAAGTGAAGTAACATATCCTTTTTTTCAAGGAAAGTCGACCTGGTACTAACAAAAGAAATGCGGAAACGCATAATTTTTAAAATAATAGCCGAGTATTGAACCGGTGCTGTTGGTAAAAAAGTTGATTGAAACTTCCGGAAAAAACTTTGATTTTTCTCCCCGCTAGGCCCCTTTCCGCCCTGGACGGTCTACCCTCGATCAAATTCTGTTTCTTTTTTAGCCCATTTCGGATGGTTTTAACAAGGCTAAGCTGGGTTATTGGACAATTCTCCAGCGATAGAATTTTTTCAGGCTTTCGACTCTGTTGGCACCTCGCTCTTTCGTATAAACTTATTTTGGGTTTGCTCGTAGGACTCCATTCTCCTTTCTGATAGGTGCACTTGCATGGTTTTTTAAAATCACAAAAGTCGCTCCTTTCGAGTCCGTTAAAATGCTTGATAAGGATCTGTTCTCGGCCCTGTTCTTTTTATCAGTGATCTTCCTGCGTTTTTACTTTTTCCGTCAGCTGCTTTTGTTATGCCAACAACAGGGCCATTTAGTCTTCCTCTCCCTTAGCCCCTGCTCTACGGAGGCTGCACAAGGAGCTGTGATTCGACTGGAGCGCTGGTCTGAGGACTGGCGTCTTCTTCTCAATCCGAGGAAATCTGATGCCTCTTTTCTTTTGGTGAATCCCTAACATGCTATTCTCCAGCTCCACCATTTTTTTATTCAACTTTTCCTTCCGCTTCAATTCTAATACAACTTTTCTTGGGGCAGCCTTCGCCAGCACTGCTTCATTTTCTAACGTTTATCTTCACTGAAGGCCAAAATTTTCTCTCGTTTTAAGGTCTTACGTTGTATCTCTGCTTCCTCATGAGGCCCTTTGTTACACAAATCTTTTATTCGGGATCTTATCACTTATGCTTCCCCCCGGACAGTTTTCTTTCCCTAGCGTTGCCAACGTAACCAAGTCGGAACGCTTTTCTGAAGCGGCTAGTCGCGCCATCACCAAATTCCTCTTGTTCTCCCTTATCCCACTTCACTTCTCTGAGGGTATCTACCCCCCTACAGGTCAACCTCACTCATTTTGCCCTGTCTTCAATGAGCGAGCTCTTCGTCTGCCAACCTCCAGTTCCATTTCAGGTTTGGGCAGACTTGAAGTGAAACCGAGACTTTTCAGATCCTTCTGGAGGGTTTTGTGTCCACCAACCCGCTCATGCTTTTTCTTGCTTTTCCTAAGGAGGTTCTTTTTGCTTGTTCTTGCTCTTTTTCTTGGAAACCACCTTCCTTGAGTGTGGAACTCACTCTTTCTACTCCATGCTGACCTGTCTCTTCCTCACCAAGGTGCGCCTATCGCTTACGTTGCCCCACCGCACGATCTTGTGATCTGGACTGATCGCTTTGTTCCTTTTCTTCTTGGCAAAAACGGCTCTGGCGCCGTTGCCAACTGCTTTTTTTGTGGCACTGAAGCCACCCTCTCTTTTCGGCATGCCGAGTTAGTTCACGTTTTTCTTCTGCAACCTGTGTCATTCTACATGCTCTTCGCTGTTCTCGGCAGTACCAACAATTCTGCTATTAAGCTTCTGTTCTCCTCCTTCCAGACTCTGGCTCAGTCCTTAACACACTACACTCTTCTCCGTCTTTCATTTTATCTCAAACTCTTTGGCACATCTCGCAGTAACTGTCTTCTATTTCCTCCTTTACTATCAGACTGTAATAGGCTCCTGGGCACTCATTTCTTCCGGGTAACCACACCGATGATGAGCTGGCCAGACAGGGTGCGCTAATCCTGTTTTCTGCGGCCCCTAGTAGTCTCTCTCCTTTTACATCTTGTATCTACTCTTCTTTCGGACTACAGGCGTACTGCCTTATCTAAATTCGTCGACACACAGTTTCCTTAGTGTTTACTGAAGAACTTGTGCTTCCTCGTTACGCTTGCCGGACGCATCCTTCTGTTGAACTCTTATTTCTCTAGAATCGGCAGGATCGAGAATCCTTCATCCAGCGCCTGCGGTCATTCGATCCAGGACGCCTCTCATATCATCTCTGCACTGTCCTGGGACGGATTATTTGCGCCACTCGCTCTTCGGCGACTCTTTCTTTACAACCTCTAGGGAAGCCCTTGGTAGTTGCCTGGCTTCTGGGGCTCCGCAGCGTTCCGCCATGTCATCTGCCATGTTCCGTCATCCTAATGGACCCCTTGTAATGGGTCCAATAACAACAACAATATTCTTTCGTTCAAGCGAGACAATTGATGAAACAGGAATTGTTCTTGAAAGGATAATCGCTTTCGCTTTTGTGCTGTTGTATTTATTAATCAGTTTATAATTCGGTTTAAAAAAAATTTCAGTTAATTTGAGTACAAAAGCAAGTTAGGGCGTGATGAAAAGAAAATCAGCATACGGACTTCTTTGTTCGCACTGCAACTGCTGAGAATTTTGGGAGTACATTGGAAGCAAGTCAATTTAATGTGAGAGCTGATGAATATCTTCACGCGGTATTGAGAGATGCCGAAATTTTGGTTGAGATGCAAGTAGGTTGACCTATCGTGATTCCGACATCAGAAAAGTCACAAGCAACAGAAGGAATGGAGATTACTATGGACGTTCAAAGCATAAATAGCGACGACGTTGGTTTAACTACTTCAAACTGGCATAAGTTCATTCATTTTAGAAAAGTCAACCTCTTTAAACAATCTTGGTTTCCACCATCTGATTGTGACTGGCCCTGTACCGAAAGTAGAAATGAACAGAAAGTAAGATATGAATATCTCGGCCCACAGCATCTTACCGATTCTTAGACATGTTTATTACTATCTAAAACATGGACTTTCCGCCACTCATGTGATCTATTTGCTTCTTCGGAAAAGTCAATCTCAATCGCTTGATAAAAGTATCTCTCCAAAAGTATACGCATTGTATGGGGAAAAATGGTTACTTGAGATCCTATTTGAAAACTAAGTTCCACGAGATTCTCAAACAAAGAAAACAATACTTTTACATCGTGGGTCAAACCTCCGAGATGAAACATTAGTGAAAAAAATCTGTTAATTAAGAAATTTTTTCAAGAGCAAGCAATTCACACGGTGTTATCGAAATGCCAAGAATCACTGCTAAGCAACGAAATCGTGCGAATCTTCCTTCTACAACACCGAAGCCATTCTACAAACAAGCAATGCTTCTTTTTTGTATTGATACAACCATTGCACTACTTAGAGACAGTTTTTCCTCTCGCAATGCTAATTGCTTTTTAAGTGTATTGTTACAAGCTTACTGCACAACTTCAGAAAGCGATTTTTGTCGCGTAAAACTTTTTACCAATATGATTGAGATAATTTTTCCCCTGGTTTAACCGTGTTAGAGGCCAAGCTGCAATTAACTAATACTGGTCTCGTCAAACTTCTGCAATTTGCCCAGCTCATGTCATGTGCGCTGGCAGCAGCTCTGCAAAATGGGTATCTTATCCCTAATATTAAAATTGCTGCAGATATTTGCAATGATTCCAGTCACAACAGTTACAAATGAGTGATATTTTGCGCTTTGAAACTTTTGAAAACAATTTGCGTACCACAATGGGTGAAGCAGGCTAAAGAGGCATGGCCGATCTCTATATTACAAAGATATAAACCTTGGCTGTGATAAACTAATCAATAAATTTGGACGTAAAAACACAAGACTTGAGATTGTATAAAGTAAATGTCAACGAATGTTCTATTGCGATTGGTAAGCCTAACTTTGCTTTAGTTTGTGTTCCCACTTTTAAAAATCCTCGGTACGCCACTGGTTATGCGCAACCCCCTTTAACGTTGTATCAAATAAATTTGATTTTTCAACGAGAAGTGACAATGTCATAAAATTAACTTTTTATTACTGGTCTCACAAATATCAATAGGATGAAGCTGCCACAGCCCTTTTATTCAATGTTTTTAATCTTGATATTAAGGATGGAGAGGCACTGCCATTAAAATAACGTAACTGTGAGTGCTTTACTTTAGAGTTGATATCGTTTGCTCTAGCTCTATCATGCCAAGGAAAAGTAACATACCTCTGCCTCAACCAGAGGGCTTTTGCTTATACAAATTAGCCTACATTTACAAAGAAGCCGTGAGTAAAAGACCTAACGTTTGACAGTTTAATCGGGAAAATACACATCAATCTATAGTTTGGTAGCAAAAAAATTTTGAAATAACTTTTGAAAACAGATTTATAACTCTTTTTTAGTAATAAATGAACACGAAAACGTTTTCGTCTGGCTCTCACCAGAAGTTAACGCCAACATGAGGCAGAATAGCAAGCGTCGTTTTTTATTGTATAGCCGGCGAGACTATCAAAATGTTGCCTTTCGTTTTTGTCCGAAATCCAAGCGCTAGTGGATCAATTGCAGTGCGTAGATAAATTCTTGTTGGCGGCAAAATGTGCAGGTTACTTATTTTTGATGAAAATAGTTTCAAGGATAAAGTAGCATCTAGGGTAAAGTTGCTTCGAGGGTAAATTAGCTTCAAGTAAAAGTTCAAGTTTAAGTTCGAGTAAATTAGCTACTTTCTTCATAAACAAAACAACCTGCACACTTTGCCGCCAACAAGAATTTATCTACGCACTGCAATTGGTCCATTAGTGCTTGGATTTCGGACAAAGGCGAAACGCAACATTTTGATAGTCTCGCCGACTGCACAACAAATAACGACGCTTTGTACTCGGCCTCCTGCTGGCGTTAACTTCTGATTACAGCCAGAACAAAACGTTTTCGTTTTCACTTATTACTTAAAAAGAGTTATGAATACATATTAATCGCCTTGGCGCTCTTTCACAACTTCGATATGGCTTTAAAACACTTGCTGAATTTAACGAATAAAAGTTCATTAAGTTTAATGAAACCTACTTTAAAAACAAGACAAACACGGCTTTGCCTTAAATTCCACAAACTCGGAGGTATGTAGCGGGTATGTACAACCCCTATTGTATTTATTTTAATCGAGCGCGTTTCAAACGACGGTAGTAGTTTTGTTTCAAAAGCAGAATTGGCTGCGTCAAAAAACAAACTTTTTTATTATCGCGTTTCCAAGTATCCATTGGGTGTAGCTGGCTACGCCAATGTTTTTCACCTCGACATTACTGATGGGAATGTCCTGCGGGCGATGTCGGCAGAACCGGCGAGCATATAAATGTATTTATGAAATGCAAACCGCTAATATAGCTATCATGACAAAGTGACTTGTGGCTCACATCCTCAGATTTAATAGTTAGGTTTACACTTTTGAATTCCATACCTCTTGAGGCCGACCTTGTTGTATCTTGTCTTCCAAATAGGAAAAAGGTCTTCAAGTTTGTTTAGTGACAGAAATTAAGAATTAAAGTATCATTGTCAAAATGTTGATCTCCAAAACGACTGTACAGTCTGTCAGCCCCACAAACAACAGAATTTCAACAAAACCATAATCCAATGTTCAATTCAAAGTCTCCGACTGGTCCACGTAATCCTACCCGCTGTGAACTTGGCCCATCTGAAAAATGTTTGCCCATCTCTGGTTTAGTCGATTTCCTTATTTCCTTACTCAAATTAAGTGCACTAAAAATCGAGTGGGATCAAATGCATTTCTATGCGTCAAGCTCCTGTGGCCCATCTCCTTGCTACATCAATGGAACCCAGCTTCACCCTCTCCTAATTCATGATACTCCACAAGTTTTATCTGTTTCTTAAAATCAGAGAGCGCGCGATAAACGATTGCTTGTGCCTGCGATAATAGGTTCTTAGAACCCTTCATAAAGTTTCAAGCAAGTTGCTGATTATCCTTTTCTTGTATCTCAGTTTGTGACCTCAAGTCAGCTAAACTTTTTCTCCAAACAAAGGTTAGCATAGCCTTTGTTTTGACCAACTTTCTACATTTACAAATTTTGTTCAAGAGGAGCGCTTGGACCTTGCCGCTCGAAGGGTATGTTGGTAAAAAATCGAATTGTATGTAATAAAGCAACAAATTACGAAGGCAACAAAAAATAACTGAAAATTACCCGAATTTAACTTTATACTTGAAAACAGAAAAATATGTGTCCATATTTCACCCAACTTAAATCCAAATGCATCCTTTTTGATTTTCACTCATCTAATCCTGTAGTGCTCAGTGCACTGCAAACAAATACCAAACGCGCAGAACGCTGATTGGTTGCAATGCAACCGAGCCGAGAGCGCATGATCACATAAGTAGAAACGCGCTTGTTATATGAGGAAGTGATCTATACTAACAGGTTCGAAACTAACCACCGCCAAACCAACAAACAGAGGTGGTGCCGAAACAATCTTTATCTCTTTCAGTTCTGAATTCAGAAAACTTTTCAAAAAAGTACAGTAAAGTTCGCACAACAAATCCACCATGATTGTAAGCGATTTTGGATTTAACAAGCGGTGACTTTCTTGTTCACCACAATCAGGTTTGCCAAATTGTGTGCTTTCTCACCCAATCGGGATAATTTGTTTTAGCAATTGCGCCGAAACTTTGCTATGAGTTCGAAAAATAAAAGTGCCTTTTGGCTACTTTTTGTGCTTAGTTTTTATTTATTTGTGAATGCGGTTTTACTTTATTGCTTGCTACAATCTAAATTTTCTTGCAAAATTCAATATTACTCTAAGGAACTTTGTCATAACACCTTATAGAATGGTTTTACCAATAGTTGTTCAAGGTTCTATTATTCATATAAAAACTTAATTTGAAGAAAAACTTGTAATTAGTGACACTGTTTCGACCTATCAGGTCTCTTCAGTGCAGTTGGTGACCAATAAGAAGCTAGAGGCTTTTAATAATGCATAGCTTAGACCGTCACACTTGTGGGACCTAATACTGGGTCCACTGTAGTGGATGGTCTGTCAACCTCAGCGAAGCCGTATCACTTGTGAATGAGTGGAGGTTGTCGCAGGTGCACTAAGTCTAACAACTGCTACAACAATAGTGCTGTCACAGTCGAGTGGTCACAAGGTCTCACATGTATAGTAATGCAAGAGGCTAGCAATGCACTTTGCAACCGCCACTCATTCACAAGTGATACGGCTTCGCTGAGGTTGACAGACCATCCACTACAGTGGACCCAGTATTAGGTCCCACAAGTGTGACGGTCTAAGCTATGCATTATTAAAAGCCTCTAGCTTCTTATTGGTCACCAACTGCACTGAAGAGACCTGATAGGTCGAAACAGTGTCACTGTCTGCAGTTTGCTAAGTGCATCGCTAGCCTCTTGCATAACTTGTAATTAGTTTTTGGATTTGGCTTGTGTTAGAGTATTGAGTTTGTGCATTAGTTATATCAAGCTCTTTTTTGAATGGATGGTTATTAAGGTAACATTAGGCCTGCGTGCTAGTGACCTGATGATATTTTGTGGGGTCAAAGCAGTTTTATTAGTTTTAGACTAGGTAGAATTTGCTGATAATGTGCATTTGCTTTGGTTAAAGTGGCCACCCCTGCGAAAGAAACATATATGCTATGAAGAAACTTCATTGGTCGAAACAGTATCACTGTCTGCAGTTTGCTCAAAGTGCATCGCTGGTCTCTTTATTACTTTAAACATTTATGTATTTTGCAATAACACTTTTAGATAACACTAAAGCATTCAGGAATATGAATTAATCTTGTACATAGTCGACAGTTAGGCCAGAAAAACTAAAGCAATATCGTGTCAAAAACCTCCCTGACTTTTTCAGTGTGCAACGGTATGTCAACAATTTATCTCATTAACTTATAGTTAAGAGCTCGTCTAAAACTCCACGCAATATGGTTTATGCTGATATTCTACTAGCATGATTCTTGAGAGAGTGGGCAAAGCATAGAAAATAGTTTTGGAAACCTTCAAACAAAATTGTTGAAGCATATTAAGGTAAATAACTAGACCAGAATTTTTTTCAAATCCTTTGTCAAAAACAGTGGTGCAGCTAGGGTCAGTGGTGAGACAAGTAAAACATTGAGGGAGGGCTTTTTTCAAATCTGTACGAGAAAGTTTGGCCGCATTTATGATACCGGAAATTAGGCAAATCTATATTTTTGATTTCTTAATAAAAACCCGGCCCGAGTAAATAAATTGGCTTCGACTGCAATTTGTTGGCTAAATAAATTTTTGTATTATCCACAATATCCAAAATTTTAAAATTGCAAAGGAAAATTGAGAAAATGGTTCCGAATTTCTTACTACAGCAGTTCAGAATAAACATTTCTACACTAAAATAGCTCAATGTGGGAGATCACATTGAAGAGATTTCTGGGAATGTATGCTTTTCCTTCTATCTCCTAGATCAGCTTTTGATCGAGGGAAGTGGAGTGCCATTGTGGGTAGGTGGAAAGCCCCTGTAAGAAAGATGGAGTGCCATTGTAGGGGGATGGAGAGCCATTGTAGGGGGGATGGAGAACCATTGTAGGGGAGGTGGAGAGCCGTTGCAGGGAGATGGAAAGCCATTGTAGGGAGGTGGAGAGCCATTGCATGGAAGGTGGAGAGCCATTGTAGGAAGGTGGAGAGCCATTGTAGGAAGGTGGAGAGCCATTGTATGGGAGGTGGAGAGCCATTGTAGAGGGGTGGAAAGCCATGGTATGGGGGTGGAGAACCATTGTAAGGGGGCTAGAAAGCCATTGTAAGGAAGGTGGAGAACCATTGTAGGAAGGTGGAGAGCCATTGTAGGAAGGTGGAGAGCCATTGTATGGGAGGTGGAGAGCCATTGTAGAGGGGTGGAAAGCCATGGTATAGGGGTGGAGAACCATTGTAAGGGGGCTAGAAAGCCATTGTAAGGAAGGTGGAGAACCATTGTTAGGAAAGTGGAGAGCCATTGTATGGGAGGTGGAGTACCATTCTAGGGAGGTGGAGGACCAATGCATGGAGGTGGAGAGCCATTGTAGGGAGGTGGAGGGCCATTGCAGGGAGGTGGAGAGCCATTGTGAGGGGAAGTGCTATTGTGAGGAGGTGGAGAGCCATTGTAGGGGGATAGATGGCCATTGCAGAAAGGTGGATAGCCATTGTAGGAGGAGAGCCATTGTAGTGGGGTGGAGGGCCATTGTAGGGGAGGTGGAGAGCCATTGTAGGGAGGTGGGGAGAGCCATTGTAGGGAGATGGGGAGCCATTGTAAGGAAGTGGAGAGCCATTGTAGAGAGGGTGAAGAGCCATTGTGTGGGAGGTGGAGACCCATTGTAGGGGAGGAGTGTCATTGTGGGGAGGTGGATATCCATTGTAGGGGGGGGGGTGGAGAGCCATTGTAGAGAGGGTGAAGAGCCATCGTGTGGGAGGTGGAGAGCCATTGTAGGGGGAAATGTCATTGTGGGGAGGTGGATACCCATTGTAGGGGGGGTGGAGAGCCATTTGTAAGGGGGGTAGATGGCCATTGCAGAGAGGTGGAGAGCGATTGTAGGGAGGTGGAGGACCATTGTAGTGGGGTGGAGAGTCATTGTAGGGTGGTGGAAAGCCATTGTAAGGAGGTGGAGGACCATTGCAGGAGGGAGAAGGGCCATTGTAGAGAGGTGGAGGACCATTGTGGGAGGGTGAAAAGCCATTGTAAGGAGGTGGAAAGCCCTTGTATGGAGGTGGAGAGCCATTGTAGGGAGGTGAAGAGTCATTGTGGGGGGGTGGAGAGCCATTGTAGGGAAGTGGAGGACCATTGTAGGAGGGGGGAAGGGTCATTGTAGGCAGGTGGAGAACCATTGTGGGAGGGTGAAAAGCCATTGTAAGGAGGTGGAAAGCCCTTGTGTGGAGGTGGAGAGCCATTGTAGGGGGGTGGAGTGCCATTGTAGGAAGGTGGAGAGCCATTGTAGGGGGGTAGCGAGCCATTGTAGGGAAGTGGAGAGCCATTGTAGGGTGGTGGAGGGCCATTTTAGGGAGGTGGAAAACCCCTTTATCTTGTTTCGCGTCAATGGATACTTATCAATAATAATAATAATCTGCCATTAATTCTCAGACAGTGCTGTTTTTACGGCTCTTGTTGATAATCTATGTGACAGAAAACTATTTACAATCAATTTGCTTTCATTGTTCCTCAATGTGGGCTCTAAATGAGTTTAGAAAACCCTACGTTCAGGAAGCTATCATTTATTATCGGGCGCGTTTTTGGGCCAGTAAAATATATTTTTGGGCGCTAATTCAAAATTGGTTTGAGCACTTTATAAAATCTTTATGTGGCAATTGTGGTTGCAAAACAACTGGTCTTGATATAAGCAGCCTCTAAGAGATTAAGATGGAAAGAGCTGCGTGCTGTGGCGAGGATTGAAAACCGTTTGTCATTGTACAGTAGTTTAATGCACATTAATTATTTTCTGAAAGATGTTGACCAATGGCAGAGTCACAATCCGATTTGGTGTCGTTTCGTTTGCACGATCTGTGTGGTTGAGATCGGCGTGGACGAGTCAATTGTTGGCTTAACCATTGCGGAACATGTTGCTTGATGCGATCCTGTAGCCGTTGAGATGTTTGCCCTACGTACCGACTATCACAGTGGCACTTATATTCATATATGACTGAACTTTTCTGAGTGGTAGGTAAAACATCCTTTCGGGCTGCAGGCAGCATGCGCTTTGACGTAAAGACCAAGTGGATGTTGACGGAGCCATAGCAGCTTTCGACGGCGGTTTTGACTTCAAGTTTGTGGAGGGCTTACGAATCTAAAGGACCCTCAAGTACACTGGGCACTTTTCTGGGCCGAATCGCTTAAGAGTGGAAAACTGAGTAATTTTCTTGGTGAACGCCCAGTTTATGGCTCAAACAGCTTTTTATCAAAGCTATATTAATTAATTTTTTTGGTAAAATTTATTTCAAAACAGATTTGCAAAGCGAGTTTTAAATTTGATAACTGGCTATTTTTCAGTGCAAAAAATATATTTATATGACGCTTTATACAATTGCTAGCCGGCTCTGCCAAAGACATCCGCTGATCCCCAAACTGTTTCTCGAGGTCAATAATACTAGTTTTCCGACGAAGCCGGCTTAAATGGGTTGCTGTGAAAACACCAATAAAAAGTTAATGTTTTTTGACATTGCCAAATCTCCATCCGAAACAAAATTGCAGTTTTTGAAACTCAATAGGTTGAAATAAACATTATGGAGGATTGTGCATAGCCACTACATGTCTCCCAAGTTTCTCGAGTCCCTTGCAACGTCATATTTCTTTTCTATTCAGCATAGAAATCATTAAACTTAACAAATTTTTATCGGTTAAACTGAACAAGGGCTTGAAATGAAAGCATATCAAAGTTGTGGAAAGACGCCAAGGTGATTGATATGTATTTTCACAATCATATTATTAAATGTTAGACCCACTACTTCTTACTAACTGTAGACGTATTTATACAACTTAAAGCCGCTGGCTGCACGCATGTTGCTTAATTGTGGCTAAACGCACCCATGCAATGAGCAAATCAACTCAAAATAAAGCACTTACAGTTGAGTTATTACACTTCGAAGGCCCCCATCAGTAATGTCAAAGTTAAGAATATAGGTAAAGTCGGCCAATTGCAAATAAAATTGCTTCTAAATTTATGTCATATGTAGTTCGACACTAATGTTTTGTTGCAAAAAAAATAAAAGAAGACTATCTCTACCCCACATGTTTTTTGTAGCGAGATCACCAATTTTTTGCTCAAAGTAGGCCACTGATTAAAATGTTCAGTGACACATTTTTTTGATGAATCTTTTCAAGGTTTTGATGGATAATGCCAAATAACCATGCTTTCGAGGAAGAATGGTTAAAATATACAAAACGACTTAGTTTTTTCAGGAATTGCAATTTTTGGAAGCCCAGCCAGCAAGTTTGTCAGTGGTTTCGATCGGTAGGCTACATTTCAAAATTTTAAAAGACTTCAATCTTTAATAAATGTTTTTGAAAATTAACATACGTAATAGCAAAGAACCATGCGTAAAAGAATAATAGTCAAAATGTACTCAAAAACTAACTTAGCCTAAAAATTGCAAGTTTTTTAGGTCTAGTAGAAAAATTGTTCCACTAAAAGTGGAACATGATACATGGCGCCAATTTTGATCAGGCATTATAAACTAGTCCTTAGCCATAAATATTAAAATTTTTCAGCTTTCAAACGATACTAATTATTGGTACCTTATCGTAATCTTTTAATATATAAACTGACATGTTTTTACTAAGCTTACCACATTTTGGGGAGAGGATAAAAAGTTACACTGCAGATCTTATTGTTCAATTTTATTTAGAATAAAAGCAAATAGTGAAGGTACATGACATATTTTATTGTAGTTGTTTTGAAATAATTTTCAATTTGTTAAGCAAATTTTGAAAATCAATTAAGAAATGAGGTCACAAATCACTTTTAAATAAACTAACTCTGTAAAAATTTTGGTATTTTTGAAAAACTTATAATCTGATGATGACTGGCAGCAAAATACTGTGTTGATGGTAACAGACAGCACTATGACATCATAGAGCTAGTTTGAAACATGCAGAAAAAAGGGAAGAAGCGTGCATAAAATGGTAAAAATGCTCAAAAAAAGAATCTATCCAGTTATGCTGTAGAATATTTTTTTTTTTATATCAAAAGCACCTTGTTAATATTTCCCAAAAAAGATATTGATGGCGTTGCTATGATCAGTAATTTTTGTAAAAATACAGAGAACAAATTATACAATCAAGCGTTAGCTGTGACGTCATTTTAAACCTCATGGAGATAAAATATGTTGTGGGTTCGGTGTTGGCTGTCGTTCAAGCGGAATACTGTTTTCTTCCGCCAAGAAATGCAAATTAAAAAAGAACAATTTTGATTACAACATCATCATGACGTCATAAACTCTCTTATGATTCTTATGAATAAATGTTGTTGTGCTGTCTAAATTTCCGTTTTTGTGTGCAAAATATGCATCAAACGTTTATAGGTTTTTTTTGAGAAAATCGTAGGAATAAGATATTTTACACAAAACTGGACGTTTGTAACACAGAGTATGTTGTGCAACATCATATAAATATTTAAGGCGATCAAAATTTCCGTACAAAATGCTTGAGAGCAAAAACAAAAAGCTCCACAAAAAACGAGCAAAATCAGAAAAAAAGCGCATTATAACATTTGCTGTTTAGAGTCATTTTTAGTTGACTTGTTTTAATGGTGGCTTAACCTCCTTTTTCCTCTCTTTTTTGCAGGTTTAAGGTGGCGACAATACAGCATACGTTTTGTGCGGTTTCTTTGCGGTTTTGTACATTTTTTTGTGCGGTTTTGTACGTTTTTGGCTCTCAAGCGGTGTTGCATGTAAATTTTCATCCGCTTGGGAATCAGAAGCCCATCAGAAGCCACCTTGGGAGAATGTTCATTTTGAGAGTTCTCAGTAAAATTTAAATTATTTATATTACTTGAATATGTACATCTAATATATAAAGCTTAATTCTGTGTGTCTGTGTGTCGGTCTGTCTGTTTTAACTCCTCTGAAACTGCTAGAGATACAAGCATCAAAGTTGGCACAATTAATTACCACCCCGTGGTGAGTGTCATAAGGGTTTTGTGACTTCATCATGACGTCATAAACAAAAATAATTTTTTTGCAACTTGCATTATTTGACAGTAGACAACCGCTTTTTGCTCAAACAAAAATTAGCTTCCAACTTACCACATTACAAAAACCTTCATTTGTTTGGGGTCGAAAATGACGTCACAATCAACGATTCATTGAATAATTTGATTTTTGTTCTTTCTCAAAAAGTACTCATCGCACAAATGCGATTAAACATTCTTTTAGGTAATATTTATGAGCTGCTTTTGATAAAAACAACTTTACAACAATTAATTTTTATTTGATTATGCCACGAGATTATGACAATAGAGCACTACCAGCCATCTAAGCATTTTTTCTTCTCTATTTCGCTTGTACGCTTAAACTGGATCTTTGACGTCATAATATGTCTCGTACGATTAACACAAATGTTCGCTACAGCAGATCATAATAGGAAGATGTTTTCAAAAATTGCAACGTTTTTGCAAAATCAGTTTATTAAAAAAACTGATTTGTGACCTCATTTCTCAACTGATTTTCAAACTTTCTTCAACAAATCAAAGGTTAGGAGCAAACGATTGGGATCTTTTGACAATTCTCAGCAAAGAAACCAGAGCCAGCATACTGCTGTATATATTTTAATTAGGACAATGGTTCAAGAAACTAATTGACGAAAATTACGTATTAAGGAAACGTTATATATAATTAAAAGCTGCAGCCGCAATTGAACTCAGATGAAGCTTCACATTCACTAAAACTTTATGATGTGTAATTTTGTTTTATTTTTGTTCCTAGTTATTGTCCCACTGATTTAACACGAAATACCTTTGACCCAAAATTATGTAATAGTTATTGTTTTCTTTTTTCATAATTGAATTGTTACGTCATAAATGTTACACTTGACCATAGTTTGCTAAATTTTAAAGTAATCAGTTGCACTACTATATATTTTTGCAAAGGATTTATTACACTTATTTTACTAGCACATTTGCCTTTTTTTTAATTTATTTTTTAAGCCAAAATGCATGCCATAATGTGACGTCATACATAAGACTCACTTTTTTAATTACGAACAGAAATGCGTAAAGCAATGCTTGAGAGCAAAGTCGTACAAATCCGAACATAAACGTAAACAGCAACTTTTGCAATATATGCTGTTGTTCTTATTTTGTTCGCAAAGCACGTGCCAAAAGCGTACAGATTTTTATGAAAAAGCCCTTCACAAAGATTATTGTTGGCAAAAGTAAAATTCTACTTAAAAAGGTACTCTGTGCGATACAATATGAATGTTCTAGGAGATGAAATTTTTAGTACAATAACGCTTGAGAGCAGAAAAACGTACAAAAACGCGTGCTGTCTACATCCACCTTAACATTGCTCTTCCAGTTGGCTTTTGATCTACACCTCTAAATATATTTTTAATTATATCAAAAATCTAAAATTTTTGCACCCTAAACCACAACCACTTCGCGCCTATTTTCTCTTTATCAAAAAATTGGCTCCGTTAGTTGCCTTTTGATGCAAGGACATTGCCGAAAGGTAGTTCTAATAGGAACTAGGATTCCCATTAGATTAACACTTTCTTACTTCTCTTAATGTAAATGTAACAGTTATAAAAAACAAAAAAATGTCAAAATTATAATATCACCTATTAAATTAGGAGTTATGGCAATATGACGAAGCTAAACAACTAACACAAAAAGACATAGATAGTATAAAATATAATAATGGGCCCACTAATCTTCTGGTTTGACTGTTTGCTGTCAATGCTCTATGGTGGTATGTAATAATAAGTGGGATTTACAGTTTCCGTCAGTACTGAAAAGGTTGCTTTCGCTAAAATGAGCGTCTGATTTGCCCGGTTTGATTTGCATTTAAAAAGATTTTGCCTTACCTTCAAAGAAGTGGACTTTTTAAACTGCCGAGTTAATTGTTTGCTTTCGTTAGAGATTAAAATCGCTT
Organism: Trididemnum clinides; assembly: GCA_963675345.1. NCBI lineage: Eukaryota > Metazoa > Chordata > Ascidiacea > Aplousobranchia > Didemnidae > Trididemnum > Trididemnum clinides. The sequence continues at coordinate 32,341,712 of OY776303.1, forward strand.
TCCTTGGTAAGGAGATAAAGATTTTATAGAACTTATTTCTGGCTATGACGTTATCATCTTTTGCACGATACGTGTGTTGATCAATCGCGCAAAATTTGATGCTTATTCGCACAGTATTTTTGTGGGATTTCATAAGACTTCCACACTCAGATACAATTGAGCTTTATGATATAGACAAATTGTTCCTGGTGTGAATAAGCTAAGTCGACGCCTAGCTGTAGCTGTGGCATGAAATAGCAGTTTTCTTGCGGCATTTCATCATCGAAAAGTGAGAGCATAGTCATTATGAATTAATAAACAACGGCTTTGCAGCCAAAGGGTTTTTGATACCCTCAAAGAAACAGAAAGTCAAAATATGGCGTGAATGTCATTGGATTTTTTATATTTTATTTTCAATTTTAAGTTTGTCATTGTTACAATTTCTGCGAAGAGAAGCTTCATGCTAAAGAAAATCTACTTGGTTGTATAAGAGCTACAGACAGCGCATTGTTTTGAGTAGAAAGACCGCCGAAGGCTTCAAAAATTCGATTAGTATGCGCATAAATTTTTAGAAAATCTTGATTAAACGTTTTTTGGCATTGTAAACGTGATAGCTTAAACTTGCTACGCATTGCGCATAGATAAAAAAACCAAACGATCAATCAACTTGTGATTTTGATTTCAAAATAGCAAGTTATATTGGATTAACAAAATTAGTTTGCGTGAGCAAATGAATCAGTGCAGTAATGACATATATCTAGACTAGTGGTTGCCAACTTTTTTATTCACTGCCTCCCCAGCTCAATTTGAAGTTATTTTTCTCCTCTCTAAAATACCATATTCGTCACAAAACAAAGTTGACAAACTTTTCTGTCGGAGATCAACTAATTGTAAGAGACAATTTTTCCATTTTTGTCCCAAAGCGAACGCTTACCTTTTACCCTTTGCTTCCACAAGTCTTGCTCACTTCCCCTAAAACCTGATTTTACTTCCCGTGAGGAGGTGGGCCTCCATGATTGGGAACCACTGATTTAGGACCTAAACAGATTCTTAAACATTTTGAGATCCACTCCCTTTGACAAGATTAACAAAAACTCTCATAAATACCATTTAAACCTCACTTTTTTTTATTCAACTACAACACCTACTGTGTTCAGTAGGTTGGGCAGTAACATGTACATTTTTCTCCGTTTTGTGCTTGAAGACGAAATCAAATTTTTAAAGGTTTCCTAGAGCGCTTGATTTGAAAAAGCGAGTCCAAACCTTTGACACTGTGGCACGTGAACCCAAAATTTTCGTCGTTTCGATTTCACTATGTGCTTAGTCTTAAAAGTAGTTGTGAAAAAATATTTCTAATGTGTTCATGGCGCTGGTAAAAACGATGACGCGAGTCTAGAAGTAGCTTGCTACTACTGTTTTTTTTGGCACCAAAATTTTTCCTTTATTGAGAAATGATTCAGCTGGTATTTATTGATTGACTTACTTTGAAAAACACAAACGAACAAACAAAATGATTGCATTACGCGTACTAAAGTAAAAATGTTTGTCAACTATCAAGAAATAAAATGACTTGTTACTAACAGGAATGTCATGTGTAGTCTACTTTTCTTGATAAGGAATAAAGCATTTTACGCAGGGCCCAACGCGACACTTGAAACATAGATATAGTTATGATTCGGATCCATCCAGTGCACATTTCCACTCTTGTCGTCCTGGCGCGAGGAGGGCGAACCTTTTTCATTGAAAGTTTTTAAGTTTTAAACTTAGTTTTAAGTTTTGGTTAGATGACGTACTAATTTTTGATACAGGAAAAGTTAATATATTTTGAATTATTCTCAACTTATAAGAAAATAACCATATTTTTGTCCAACTCATCCAATTCTTTCCTATGTGCGACAGTGTTTGTGTGGATGTAAAAATTTTGCAATCGGAACCAATTCAAAAACATTTAAAAATTACAAGCCGAAATTCGATTCTGTATAAATCCGTTAAATATTTCAAAGAATTTATGCAAAGTTTTCGAATAAAGGTATACGTGCATAGTGAGACGATATTTGTGTACCTACGTTATGACATTGTAGTGCAAATTTCAAGATGTCAGTGTCAGCCTGATGTTAGAAATTAATTTGATAAGTGATCGTAAGCACGTTGAAAGCTAGCAATTTGTCGAAAAGTACCACTGTCATGGCCGGTTTCGTACCTGTAAGAACTCGTCTAGACTAGTTATTTGTTAAGCAAGCGTTAAGCAGATCCAATTATATTGTTGCTGGAGCTGATGGCCGAGTGGACTTAAGGACAAAGGGGCTTGTTTAACAAGGAATCTGTCAACGAGGTCATTGGTTTGATACCTGAGTACTTCTGACGAGTTCAAACAGGTACAAAACCGGTCGTGCAAGAAAAATTTTCAGCAGACAGCACTAACCTTTAACGTGTTTACCATCACTTATTAACAGGAAAAGTTTTTATTGACCAAAACACTAAAAAATTTTTCTTTGTTGACCTAACCAAATTTTGACTCAATAAATAGATATTTCTTGATTTTTTACAAAAAACAAATATTTAATTAACGAAAACACTCAAATCGTCGACAGAACTTGCAATACGCAGGCCTTACATAGGCAGCCAACTCTGTAATTATCAGATCTGTGTCCCCGAGCATGAAACTGTTAACCCACACGAGAATCAAACTGAGAAAAATGCAGTTAACTTTAAAGGGCTGTAAAACACAAATGCAGCTGTAGAATGACATTTAATTTTTTTTACTGTGTCAGGTACATTTACAAATTTATTTGAGAATTATTTCAGTTGATAACTACCAACATGAACAAAGTTATGAAGCAAATTTAAAAAAATTGATATCACTTTTTTTCATTTTCCGTGCATAAACCTGATAATCCATTTATCAGATTTATGCATAAAACGCATTAAGCATTTTCAGTGGATAAACCTGATAACCCGGGTATCAACCATATGCATTGCAAAAACTATTTGGCAAATTATTTCGATTTTATTAATCAAGCTAAGCCCAATTTGTAACAAAGATTCAATTATTATTAGAAGAAACTTTAAGGCCATAGTCCATATGAAAAACGTAAAAAAGAAACTAAAGCAAAGAATAAAAACAAAACATAATAGTTAAACATGATGTACATTTAACCAGCTCGAACTACTATAATGAGTCGCATTATTATATAATACGACAGATTATACACGGAACTGGCAGTTATCTGACAGTCTGCTGTTCTCAATGTCAATGCCATTGGTCCATTTCTAAGTGAGTTTTCTCAAAGTTAAGGTCAACTTCATGTCTTGATTCTGCTGCTGTATCTTAAAATAGGAAATGGAATAACTCAGGTTAGAAAACGTATATATTGCGTCTGCATGAAGAAGTGGAAGATGATTAAAAGATGAATCATGCTCTTTTCATGCTCATAACTGATTTTCGGTTATCATTTGCAAGCCACATTTGCTATGATCAGTCGCATCTCCAAATAGCTTACTGAAATTCATTAGATCCATCCTGTTTATTGTCAATCGTTCCTTCTTTCAGGCTCTTTTTCCTTTACTTTTTAACAAATGGGGTATATTTTCACACTGCTTACTTTACAGAAACGTAATGAAAAATAATACGTAACAAATTTTTACCAACATAACATGGTAAACAAATAAAAAGTACTTACTAGGAGATAAGGGTCCATTGGGCCGTAACTGGAAAACCCTGGTTTCATCAGGAGCCTAAAGCTGACGTGTCTACTGCGCCTCTGGTATTTCGTTGGACAAAATTTTGATAGAAGTATTTATGAGGCATATTGAGCTTGAACAAAATGCCAAGAGTTAACTATAAATGTAGATGTACATCCAATTTCTTGTGAATGTGACCGTATGCACTCTACATAAAGAAGGCTTAGTGCCTAAATCCAGAGATTAGCAGTTGAAGGTGTGGTGACCTTGCAAATAAGTGTATCTGAGTTCTGAATTCACAAACCTTGTGCAGCTGTATTGGAAATTGTGTTCAAAACTGATACAATAGGCCGCTACCGCTATCCTCTAAGCCAGGGATTCCCAACCAGGGATGCGAGGCAGTATTTTAGGGGGTGCAAGATGGTCATTCAGATTTTTGTGTTGCATTACCGTACTGTCATGCTCAGTTCATTCTGTACTAATTGTTCTGCACAATTTTTGTCTAATTACAGCATGTCAAGTGTGCCGCGGTCTTCAATTCACACCGAGAAAATGCTGATCTCCAAAAAACAAAGATCACCACATGCAATTTCAGCCGTGATTTCAAAATTGACCCGAGGCATGTTATGATTTCGTCACATGTTAAAATATTTTAGGAGTGCGAGAACATATTGTGATATTTTGGGGTGCGAGAACATATTGAAATGCTTTAGGGATGCGGGCCGTTTCAAAGGTTGGGAACCACTGATCTAGGCACTCTAACTTTAACGCGATAAACGCACGCTAGCACTTTCCAAAAACCAGCGGCCGTTAATCGCTAATGCACAAAAAGCAGTGGTCGCAAAATTCAAATCTCACTCAAAATGTTACTATTGTTACAGAATCGGCTGCGGAAGAAAAAAAAATATATTAAATTCCGTAGCTGAACTAAGCTCGCGCCTATAGTTTTCGCGCGCCTTTATTTCTCTCTCTATTTGGCATTTGGTAGCTTCAGGTTGAAATGCGACACTCCTGCGTTTTGCCTAAAAATCGGGCGAGATTTGCATTGTGATTGGCTGGCCTCTCGCTCCAAACGGGAAATAGTAACGTTTTTTTGTTTTGAAGTAGTTGTTGATCATTTGTTGCTGCACGAAGGTTGAATTTATTTTCTGCATCAAATTATTTTACGAAGAAGCCCTCGGTAAATTTTTGCTCTTCTATTTTATTTGATATTTGGAATTTATTTTCACCGAGTTTTTGCATTCCATTTACTTTAACTGAGTTTTTTACTTGCTTGTTGTGTTGAAGAAGGAGCGAAGGTCCTGGAGTTCCTCCCGGGAACTTGTGGACAAATTTTCGTTGACTGAAGTTTTGAAACATAAGAAAATTCACCGACGTCCCCTTTCTTTTCTGTTTTCGACGTTAGACACTCTGCATACTTTGAAGATCTCAGTTTCTGGAAGCTTTCGTTTTTGAAGCTATCGTGAACTTCAAGTGGATTTGAAATTTTATCTTGTGGAAGCTCTCAGTACTGAAGCTTCCGTTTTACTCGATCGGATTCATTTGAGTTCAAAATCTTTTGGAAAATCTTTTACTTCTTCTCTTCTAGCACCAATGGTCCGAAGATTAAAATCGTGAAAGATCAGAGCTGGACTTCGTCGGAAAAAGTAAACTGGTTTTTGTTATTATTATTATTTGTTATGTCTTTTGTTAGAATCTCTAATGCCGGTAATGATTACCAAAAATTTTCTGATGGGCTTAAACCCCCTTCACCCCGTGCTAATAATGCGTCTCCTTTAGTTCAGGATAAGTATGGGTGATGCCATGTGCGATCCTATTAAGAATTACCTGTCTGAGGCTAATCTAAGCCTGGAAGACAGCGTCTCCCAGGTTGCTAGGTTGGTAGGGCAGTGAGTACGACGTCTATTAAATTGCTGGCACGTCAGATTGATCTTGATCGCAGGCGCCCAAAACTTCAAGCTATTCACGCCCGTGATCTGGCTAAGGCAAAGGCGAATGCCGCTGCTGCTGCTGCTGAGGTTGACGCCGAGGCCAGGTTACGAATTCGGTAAGCAAAGCTCAAAGCTCAAGAAAAATACATTGCTCTTTCTGAAAGCGGCTCATCGGTGGCGGTTTCGGGGGTATACTGTATAAAAATAAACTTCGCTTAAGTAATGTTGTCACATACAGTGTCCCTAAAGCGGATCTTAGGTAGAAAGCCCCCGAACTATTGCAAAAATGTGAGACTTGAGAAAAATACCCCCGCCACGTTTTTAGTACTTAAGATTTTAGGGTTAGGGTTAGGATTAGGATTAGGGTTGGGACAAAATATTGGCTGACATTGCTGAATTCAGTGCTAAATTTCATCAATGAATAAAAATTCTAACTTGATGAGAGCGGTGGCGGGGGTGTTTTTTGTGGGGCTTTTCTACAAAAGATCCCCTAAAACTATAGATACCCATAAAACTAACCTAAATCAAAAATTTGCAAATGTTGATTTTTGTGAAAGCGGCAACGTCGCGGTTACGAGTTGTCAGCCGGCTTTGGCAGCGAGCAAAGCCTTTGATTACGAAAGCGCTTTAGGAGAAACCAAATCTAAAATTGAATGGACTTGCCGTGCAGATCCGGGGTTGCGTCCAGCTGCATTCTTGCGGCATCAGGAGGCCATCGCTAATTTTGTTGCTTCTAATTCATTTGGTTTTGAAGCATATCTTGAACGTCAAAGGCGCAATGAATTTAAAAACCTTGCCTCGCAAATAGCTTATGATGGCAGCAACATTGCCTTTGTATTTTATGAGAATCAAATACGAAAACTTATGAGTGAAATTCCTTGTGACGAGTGCAGGTTTGAAGTTCTCAGAGCATCTTGTATAAGTCAACCCCGTGAAATGGTAAACCTTTTTGTTGCGCTTATGGGGAGCATGTCAACGGCGCAGCGAATCGAAAAGGCGTTAAGTCGCTTGAGACAGAGATATGGCGTCTCTGGGGGCCTGACTACCGAACCTCAAATAGTTGATATTCGCCTTGGGCCCAGAGCGATGTTTAATACCGCATCACTAAAATCTTATAACGAAGATTTAAATACCTTAGAGGCAGGGATCGGCAGCTTCTGCCACGAGACATCAGAGCAGGGATTGGCAGCCCCACTATGATGTCGCGTGCAAGAGGCTGCCGATACCTGCTCTGATGTATTATTTTTTTTTTATCAGGCAGCAAATAGTTGCTTGCTTTCAAAATAACAGGAAATAAAATCTTCGCAGGTAGCTGCTGTCTGCAGCTTTTTTACTATAATGGTACCAAACAGCATTATGACATCATAGAGGCAATTCGCAGCGTTCAAGAAACTTGGATAAGCATGCTTAGGACGATTAAAAACTAAAAATAAATCTGTTGCTGCATTGTCAATTTAGCTTAAAGCGATGTCGAGTTGTTTAGCAAAATCACTTTGTTGTTATCACTCGAAAAAGCTTGTAATTGCGTTTCTACGATAAGTTGTTTTTCAGAAAATGCAGAGGACAAATTATGCAGTCAAGCGCCAACTGTGACGTGATTTCAGATTCAAAAATATAATCTTCTGTAGTGAGTAAGCTGGAGGCTGGCTTTCGTTTGAGCAAAATACAAATTTTCTCCTTCAAAAAATGCAAATGAAAAAACTATCTTTGATTATGGCGTCATCATGACGTTACGTACCACCTTATGACTCTCAACTCGAGGAGATGATCAATTGTAAAAAGTTTGATGTTTGTAAGCACAATAGTTTCCGAGAAGTTGATAAACACATACACAATTGCACTTTTTAGTGTAGATGTGCACACACACACGTACACACTCCCACATATTTAGGCTCTAATTATATGTAAATACACTCAATCTTCAAACGGCTTTTCAGCTTTTGTGGCGTTATTGGCAGAGCACGGTGCGTTCTGACCCAAACTACTAACCCCCCAACTTTATTGCAGAAAAAGCCATTCTGTTTGTGGTACACAGCAACTTTTCCTCATTGCATCACAAAGCGCTCAAATTGCGCTGACAGTGAGCAACGCAATATTGCTGCACGACACGTTGTCGCCAGGTAGGTTGCTCAATCTGCACACCACCTAGTAGGGGGTTCAAAACAAATTTTACTGGAGCAAAACAAAGCGAAACAAAATTTTACTATAAAAAACACTTCGAAACGAAAAGAAACGAAATTTTACAACAGAAAAAAACAGTCAAAACAAAATTTCGTTTCGAAATATTTTGAAATTTTCCATCGCTACTCATCTGTATCATCGACCTTCTTTGAAAATTTATATGACGATGGTAAATGGCCGCTCTGTGTGTTCAATACTGCTCGCCTGAAAAGTACACACGAGTCCAATTTTTCACAATTTGTTTCCAGCGCATAATGAAACAAAATTGCTTGGATTTCAAAACAAAACAAAATTCTTCACTGAGGAAGTTAATTCGAAACGAAACCAAAACAAAGCAATTTTGAGTCGAAACAATATTTCAAAATATTTTCGTTTCGAACACGTCTTGCACCGAGGTTTGATGCAGAGAGCGCAATACTCAGTCTCAAACGGAATCCGCGTTTGTCTTTGTGACGTCATCAGCATAGCACAGAGCATTTTGGCACACGATACTACACACCCACACACACATATATACAGTATATATATGTAATATTAATCACTAAATATCAGGATAAAATAATAAAATCACGTGGCAACTCAATCAATCAAATAGAATTTCTATTTGATTTAGTTGCCACCTGATGAGCCGCTTGGCAAAACAGCTATAGTGATTTTATGATTTTATTAACTAAAAACAGTGAAGGTTGGTATCCTACCAACCTTCACAGTTCTTAGTTACCCTGATGAGATTGCTGTTCGCAGGTGAGCCAGCAGAAAAGATTATTTTTATTTTTTATTGTTTAGTATAGTTTCTGTTGGCTGCTATACTACTGCTGCTTATTTCCCTCAAACAACCGTAAGTAATACTGCATTCTTTGTTTGTTTTGGGTTCATTTTTCGTTTTGTTGCAGAAATACCTGAGGAGTTTCAAAGGCAAAACAGGCTGTAGCATTTTTGCTAATAAAGATATATCAATTTGCTCCAACTGTTTTTGTTATCGAGCACTCTTAAATATTTTACCGAGTTTATTATACCTTTGCAGTTATGCATAAAATATTTTCAGTTTAGACTTTTTAAGTTTATGCGGAGGAACTTGCAAAAAAGGGCTTTTCCAATGACCATCGTGAGGTTCGATCTCCTGATCATTGTCCTCATGACCACTGACACCTCGACCTCGTTGCTCACTCTTCATCCAAGGTCACAGTGTTTGTGGTTTGTCGTTTCATGTTTTTTGCGCTCATAAATAACTCAAAAATCAAATCACATCAAGATAGCATTTCAACTAAAATAGCATAATGAGCAGTTTTCTAAAGCGAGATGAAGGCAAAATACTGTAGTGCTGTAGTAGGCGTATTGGCACTTTTTTGTAGAATAAGCTTTCGTGAGTAAAAAATTTCTCAGAATATTTTTGACAAACACTTTCGATTAAAATTACGGCCCCGGAGGCCGGGCACGTAGACGTAGCAGAGAAAAGGACATAGCGACCATGCTTCTTTTTACACATTTATTTGACCGATTTCCGTCTAAAGGATATTAAATGTGGGAAAGAGAATTAACATCGTCGGAAAAAATTGATATACAATAACTTTTGATATCATTGTTTCTACAACTGATCCTCAACTCAATCGACATTCTTCACTACAACAAAACTGACCAGAGCGGGTTATCGATTACTTTTGCCAAAAGCAGGGTAGAATAAATATGATTGCGGTGAAAACTAAATTATATCAAACAATAAAACTTCAACCAAACATATGAGAAGCGTAGCAGCATGGCAATCGCATTCAAAGACAAGTAAAATAGGAAAATAATCAACACAAAAACAATAACATAAAGCAAATATCAAAAAACAGTTTCTTACGCATTTCTATCCCGGAATTACCTCGATTATAAAAACCTATTTATAAGACAACTTGTAAATGGACCCGCTCCGTAGTCATTAATAATGCTACCCAACTTCTTTGTCCAACCGTCAAGAAGGAAAAATAATCCCAACTTGCGTTTGTTACAACTTGAAAGTTGCAGAATCGAGCAAAAATGAAACTCTAGACTTCAAGATTGAGATCCTTGATTCGCTCTAAGCTGAAGTTGCCGGAAAATGAAACGGAAAAGCTCGATCTCCGCTCACTGTTCTTAAAATAACCAAAGCCTTCACAAAACCAGACTGAGCAATTTGAAGGAAATTTCCTATCCAAAAATAAATTCATAAAATTACTTTCTTGTAGCTATCCAGCTGCCTTAGTGTTTTGTCATAAAATGCACCAATATCGCGACACCTCGGGCGGTATGACGTTATGAGCAAAACAATTATAAACTCGCGCGATCTCGGGCAATGGCAAATGAACACGATGAAAGCTTTAGTCGTGGCTGCGCTGCTGTTGCTGCTGATCGTCTCAGGTAAATAGTAATTGAGTTTGTTTGTTAGCGTCATGCTCATAAAAAGTAAATCTTAGTTTGCATGCAACAGATTTCAACAACATCGAAGTTTAAACGTTATGCTTGGTGTAATAGACCCTAGTTTTATTTCCATCCTCGAAGAATGTATTCGCTGCTAATGCATTTTTGGTTTTTCTACAGGTCATGGACAACAATCCACAAACTGCGAAGAAACAATCCCTGTTCTGCTGAGGACAAACGAGCTGCAAGTTGCGGACGAGGTGATACAAGCACCAGGCTTTCCCAGCAATTATGAGAACGACCTCAGCTGCACTTGGGTCCTGATTGCTGTTGAACCCGAGGTGGAAATCGAGGTCGAGTTTGATGGTATCCTCACTGAGGCTTGCTGCGATTTCATTGAAGTGAGTTAATGCACCTAGCACAACAGTCAACAATGAATTAGATAATCTAGTTTATATAAATCTAATACCTAAAGCGCAATTCTGTCTGTCTGTGTGACTGTCTGTCTGTTTTAACTCCTCTGAAACTGCTAGCGATACAAGCATCAAACTTGGCACGATTGATCACTATCTCGTGGTGAGTGTCATGAGAGTGTTCGTGACGTCATGATCAAAATTTTTTTTTAATTTGCATTACTCGACAGAGGAAAATCGCTTTTTGCTCAAACGAAAACCAGCTTGCCACTTATCACATTACAAAAACTTTCATTTGTTTGGGGCCTATAATGACGTCACAATCAACGATTTGTTGAACAATTTGATTTTTGTTCTTTCTCAAAAAGTACTCGTCGCAGAAACGCGATTAAACGTTTTTTCAGAAGATATTATTAAAGTTCTTTGGACAAAAACAATTCTACAACAATTATTGCTTATTTCACAATGCTATGAGCACTTTATTATTTAAGAACTTTAAGCCATCTAAGCATTTTTGTCTCTATTTCGCTTGCGCTCTTAAAACAGGCTCTATGATGTCATAATATGTCTCGTACGATTAACACAAATTTTTGGCTACCGCAGATCATAATATGAAAATGTTTTTAAAAATGGCAACGTTTTTGCAAAATCAGTTTATTAAAAACTGATATGTGACCTCATTTCTCAACCGATTTTCAAACTTTCTTCAACAAATTAACGGTTATTTCAAGGCAATTCCGATAATGCATAATATGGGCAATTAATATTTGTTGTAATACTGAAAACGAACTGAACTTTAAGACATGTGGCGTAACTTTTTACCCCTCCCAAAAAGAGGTGAGCTCAGTAAAAACAGATAACTTTCATACAAAAACGTTATAATAAAGAACTAACAATTACTGTCCTTTGAGAGCTTAGGAAATTTGCTTTCCGACAGTATGTGACTCCAATTACTTAGGGTTAAGGATTAGTATATAATGTGTGATCAAAAATTGGTTGCCATACACCATGTTTCATGTTTAGTTGAACAGTTATCCTACTTGACCAAACAAACTTGCAATTGTTAAACCCAAAGTTAGTTTTTTGGTACATTTTGACTACTTTTCCTCACAAAAATTGTTCTTTTTCATTATCTGTCGACGTTTTCATTTAGATCCATCAAAAACTGAAGTCTGTAACTGTTTATGCGTCGCCGCCTATCGGTTAAAAAAACACAAAATTTTGTTGCCTACATTTCACAAAATTCCAATTCCTGGGAAAACTAAGTCCTTTACTACATCATCGCTCATCTTTCTCGATACCATGGATCTTTGGCATTATCCATCAAAACATTCACAAAGGTTCATCGAAAAATGAAGTCTACAAATCTTAATATGCAGCCTATTCCAAGCAAAACACTTGGTGATCACCCAAGGAAAAGACGATGGGCTAAAAATGTTCCTTTCTTATGGTTTGCAACAAAATGTAGGGGTCGAGCAACCCAAAATCTAAATGTTGAAGCAATTTCCTTTGCAATTGGGCAAGGCTGCCACAGCAGCCAGCTGATTTGATGTTCTTAACCTCGACATTATTAATAGTGGCCCCCGCTACTGCTACAACTCAACTGCGAGTGCTTCATGTCGAATTAGTTTGCTCTTTGCATGGCGGCGTTTATGCCAGGGCCAAGGAACATGCACGCAGTCACAGACGTTAGTTAATATTAATTCGCCTACAGTGACAAAGAAGTGGTAAGTAGCAATCCTAACAATGATGGCTCAAAACGCATTGTGAGGTCATAATGTTACATGCCATCGCAATGCTTGCCACTACATAGTGATAACAGAATAAGCAGCAAAATTATCCACTATCATTTTGATAGCAAACATAAATGGTAAAGCCCATTACTAATATTTGTAATTGCAAAGATATCGATTCCAAACAGTAATCCTCATTTAGAAGTAAGGAGGTCTGGATTAGGGGCAAAGTTAAATGTAGTAAAATCCCAAACTTAAGAAAAGATCAAAATTAAACAATAATAGCATCAATCTGTAAGAGTGAATTAAAAGTGAATGTTTTAGTTTGAAAAGAGCGTAATAGGCGCCTATTGCAATAGTTTATATGACTTAAAGGAGAGCCATATCCCCTTTTCATGCAAGGGCCGAATTAAAGCAAATAGCGCAAGCAGAAATTTTAATGTCACAAACATCATCCAAAAAAGGGAGTGTTACTAAATCATTTAGTTGTTGCTCTCATAGATGTTTGTACTGCAAAGCTGGCGCAGCTACATTACCTGATACGTTTTAAATTGGTATGGGTGATAATGTGCCCAGCCGGGGTGAAATCGCATTATACCTAGAAAAAAATGTTTTATATTTTGCTTGGTAATAGCTTTGTTGAGCTATCGGGATCAAACCTGAAAATTTGGGAAAGTAAGGACTTATTTAACTTCTATGAGCATAACTAAGCAAGGAAAAACGAATATGAATCATAATGCGTAGCCAGCAGGGACTTGAGAAAGTTTGAGACAAAGTCAAAATTAACAACCTCACTGTGTTAAATCGCACCACATGGAAGATATTATTGGTATTTTGTTGTATAATAGCTTTATAGAGCCACCGGGATCAAACCAAACATTTGAGGAAAAGCAAGGACACTCTTAACCCCCCAGGGCATGTCAAACAGCGAGAAAAGAACATGCTACATAACGCGTTGCCAAGGACTGTGTGAAATTGCACCATGCGAAGACATTTTTTATGATTTGGTTTAGAATAGCTTAGTATCAGAAATGTAATCCCTACTTCCAAACTACGGGAAACGCAAGGTCTCCTTGGGTTCGTGTCAGCAATGAACAAAGCTCATAGAACTAAGCCATAGCCAGGATCTAGAAATGAGATATTCCATTAGGAAAAAGATCACAAAAAGTAGTAAACATCTAATGTGCAGAAATTACACAAACGTTTGGTAACTCTTCATACAAGAACCTGATAGGAGGATCCGGCTTGGCCGGCTGCACGGACACTCTCAATCCCGACGTTACTGACGGGGTTCTTCGGGTGACGCCGTTGTATATACTATAAAGTAAAGATTTTTTATGCTGATATGCTACGTGTTATGGTATTTATGTTATTTTGTCCTTACTCTACATCATTGTAAAAAAATCCCAAGTTTAAGAAAAAATCAACATAAAATCATAACCATAACAATTTGTAAAGCTGGATATAGAGAGAACAATAGCCGCTTTTGTCGCTATGCCGGAAACAAGACCAATAGCGCAGCCAAATTAGGAACTTAACATCACAAATATAAATAGCAAAGCGGCAGCACCACATTGTAAAATAGGCTCACCATTAAATAGATTTTTTCTTTAATTGTGAAAGCAACCACCATTTTGCCGCTACAATCAGTTTTGATTATGTAAAATCCCTTCTCCCTCACAAATATTAACAATAATTTGTGGCAAGATTCTTTGTGAGCATTGCCAGTCATGATTAAGAGAAGATGATGATCACAATTTCGTGGAGAAGAATTGTGAAAGTGCATAAAATTCATTAACTTTTTGCTACTGCTCACACAAGAGCCGGATGGATGAAGTCGGCTTGGCCGGTTGAGCAGAAATAGTAAACCCGGAAATTACTGATGGAGTACCTCTGCGGGCGACGCCGGCAAAGCCGGCTAGTGTTAAATATTTGCATCATATCAAACAGTTATTGAGCCAAGTTAGGCTATCAATTTAGATCATTGATAGAATAATGTGGTGACGTCGAAATAATCTCAATATGAGTTATAACAAAATTGTTAAGGTCCGCGATGGTCCTACTTCCGACTCACCAGTGATCGCTAACATGAGAAAGAATGTTACAAAAGCAATCTATTTGTCCTCAATCGGTTCATTGTATATCACATTCGTATCTGACCACTCGGAGACGAGACCGGCTTTTTCATTCAGTTACAGAGCGAGTTAGTACAAATATCTAATAATAAATTTCAATTACTTCTAGTTATAATCACTTTTGTCGAATTTTAACATAGTAATCATCAGTTTGCATTACGTGTCAATTACTGCAAATTATCGATATTTTACTATTTTTTTAGTTTTACCAGTCAAAAACTGTACCACAAAGTTGGAGGCCAAGCGATCGTTACAATCTTTCGAATCTGGAGGATATCCTACAGGTTACTCAAACAACTTATACTGTGTGTGGAGCATCATTGCACCAGAAAAAGCTCATGTCATTTTGATTATAGAGAGCTATTCCATCGAACTATGCTGCGATGACCTTCAGGTGATCATCATTAATTTCACTTTCGAGCAATCGAAAATGCCATTTACTGCTCTTTATCAAAAAGATAAAGTCAGCAATTAAACATCCTTTTGGTTGCAAGAGCAGGTGCTTTATACTAGAGCTGGGCTGTTGCAGGTTGTTAACTAAGCTTTCCTATTCAACACTGGAACAAGTACAGGTGCAAGTATAACCAACATATCTCAATACAGTTATATTTTAGGTTCACTTTATGTTCCGGCGCGCTACTTCAGGTTAAGTTAGTTACAGTTTCGATTTTTTCAGTCACAGCTTAGATACAAGTTAAATATACAAAATCTGTATCTTACGTGTACCTAACCTGTTTTTCCCGTTGGTAGCTTGTTTCTACTTGCGTTTTACATAAGCCAATCTATTATACCGAGGGTAAGTAGGGTATTTTATGTAGGTGGGAGCAACAAAGAAGGCAATAGTAAATATAAAATATTCTCCTACTGGTACTTTTTTGTACACCGTATGAATACTAATTATAATATATTCAAACTTTGAGCTGCCTATTATCAGCACCGATACGTTACTGTTAAAATTTTACCCAAGTGGTATTTTCTGCGAACATAGAAAATTTGTTTTTTCGCACAATTCCATTTAAAACATGTTCTATTTTTATAGTGAAACCTATATTGCTTGTAGAATAGCGATAGAATGATTTGCTGAGATGAGTGCACACTTATGATAGAAGATTTTTAGTATCATAGTACTGTGCCTAAACTACCTGGGTACAGTATACTAGTTGTATTGGAGAAATTAAATATCGTTATCAGTGATCGACTACCCATGCCACACAAGATAAAGCTGCCATGAAAATAATAGAAATATAAATGTATTTTTGATGAAATCACAGTGGAACGATACAAATCTATCTCTAATAATAATGATAATAATGCAGTTCGTGCAAAACTTTCGGATCATACATAAATCGATCATTTTATATTCAAAGATAGATGATACTGTAGTGTACAGCTCGTATTAAATTTGAAATAGGTTGGTACAGTTTTAACCGTTTGAGGGTACAACTAGCTTAAGTTAGGTACAGTTATAAAAATATGTGAGTTAGATTAGGTCAGTTACAACTGTATGGTCCTACGACACTATATAGTTTAGGTGCAGTTATACCTAATAGTATTCGCGCTAGGTACAGGTAAATGTTAGGTAACAATTCCTACTGCTTAACCCAGCTCTGCTTTTCACTTTCAGTTGAAGAAAGTAGAACTTTTCCCATATAAGTCTATCAACCCATCAATCTTTAAGTTTATCTCTCATCTACCCCGTGGCGGTTGCCGTTCGGGCGCTGCAGGTGACCTATGAACTAGTTCTCTCGATTTCTCTCTGTCTTCCGCGTGTCTGACTGCGTCGCTCAGCTTCAGTCTAGTCCATTCTGCGATGTTGTCTTCCTATCTCTTCTTTTGTCTTCCTCTCTTTCTTCCTCCTCGCATTGTTCTCTGTAGAACTGTCTTTGCAAGTCCCCATCCTCTTATCACGTGGCCGAACCATATCAGTTTGCGCCGTTTGATTGTGGAGAGAAGATCTTCGTAGGGACCACTAGCTTATTTTATTCGGTTTCTGACTTCCTCATTGGTGATGTGGCTTTTGTATGAGATGCCGAGCAATCTCCTGAAGCATCTCTTTTCTAAAGCCTGGACCCATTTCTCTAACTCTCCTGTTAGGGTCCATGTTTCACCGCATAAAAAAAAACCGAACTTACCAGTGAGCGCATTAGTCTTATCATTGATGAGAGTTTGATGGCCTTGTCCTTTCAAATGATGTCCAACTTAGTCAGTGTTGCCGCCGTCATTGCAATTCTGGCTAGAACTTCAGGCTTGGACGCCTCATCTGAAACCATTGCACCGAGGTATTTGAATTTCTTCACAGTTTCATGCTTTTCTCCGTTGGCAGTGTCGCGTAGTATTCCGTTATTACTATTTGTCATCAATTTTGTTTTGTTTGCACTGATTTCCATGCCGTTTACAACAAAAGCAAAAACTTTTGCTCCTTGTAATTATATTTTTTAGAAATTTTTAATGGCATGTTTCAATCCGCCATGAGAACAATTATAGGCTACTTTCAGATCCGAGACGGTGACATCACGGATGAAGATGTACGACTTTTAGCGATATTGAAAGGAACGGACCACCGGCCTTACATCTTCGTATCAACCGGAAGAATCATGAGTGTTCGGTTCCGGACAAACGCAGCCGTATCTCGAAGAGGTTTCTCGGCGCATTACCGCGCGCGTAAGTAAATGAATGACAAGCAGCTAAATCTTGATGCACAACAGCGTTCCACTAGATCAGTGGCATAAAAACTTTGGGAGGCCAAATAAAAGAAAAACGTTTTGATATACAATTTTAGAACGTTTTTTTCTTAGTTATTGAGAGTGGTCGTATTCACCTCATATTCCTTGCAGTCTAAAAGGCAAAGTTCTACCCCTTTTTTGCTGATGGCATCCACTCTTTTTAAACCAATCATTATGAACATGATGTTTTCAGATGTTACAATATTTACCCTACGTCAGAACTTTTGTCAACACACAAGTCTAAAAATTCTGGATTGCATTTTGTACATATTTTTTTTGTTATCTGTTAAAACAAAAATTCATTATCCGTATTGATTTGATTTGTGAATGATTGTTTCCTTTTATTGATGCGGTCGATTAGTCTGAGCGCTTCTGGCACAAGCGTGACATTCATTGTGAGTGTTGGACCACTTTGAAATCTGATTCAAATATTGCATTATTTTCCGTAGTTTAAATTGGTTTGTTTAATTACAAAAACTGTGGAATCCGACTGAATCACTCAATTAAGCAAATCAAACCTCTTGTGGTTTTTATAAAAAGTTTTGTTTGTTTAAAATGTGATGCCATAGTTTTATTGAGCATAAAAAAATAATGTTTGGTGTTTATAAGTTTTGCTTCGCATTTGAAACAAGTAACAGTACCGCACACTGGATCCCTCTAAAATATTTTCTTCCTCATCACTACTAAGGTCACCAAAAATGAAAATGCTAACCCTCCAGTGCTTTATCACGTTTCGTGTTTATGTTAATTTTTTATTTGCACCACATGCTGCGTCTGGATTTGAAATTTTGCCTCGCAAACTAAACACGATCTTGCGCCGACGCATCTTCACAGAAGTGCAAAAAATGCAAATCTATTTTACGTTTTGTAGGAAACGACACAGATCGTCCGTCAGATCCTGCAACCGTTCCTCCAGATACAGGTAAAATTTGATTTTGATCTTAAGTTTGCAACTAATCGGCTTATCGGCTGCAATTGTAAGAACATGCTGAGTAATGCTGAATGTATCTTACGACAAAAATAAAAGTAACCAAAAAGTTTAAAAACATTGTTTACGGATAACTGTTTCGCCAATACACAAAGTTTCCAACAAGCTACGATGGCACGATGTTCATTAGAACACTTATGCAATGCCAATGAAGAATAACATCACAAAATATGTCATAGCTTTAAAAAGGTGGTGGGATTAACTTTTTTATTTCTTATGCAGAATGTATAGAAACCTTGACGGCGCCTGCGTTGGGGCACACAGGAATAGAGTCACCAAATTTCCCCAACATCCACGCACACAACCTCAATTGCGTGTGGATCATTCAAGCTGCTGCAGGAAAACGAGTAAAGATGTGGTTCAGCTATGTAAACACTGAAACCTGTTGTGATTGGATAGTGGTAAGTATATGTGATCTGACTGGTTTAGTCATCGCGCACAGCAATATTGTAAAATATTCGAAGACCAAATCCTAATTCAGGAGTCGTACAACATAGATTTAAACGTGTACGGAACCCGACTTGTATGTTCGAAACCAGCTCACACTGCAATTCACCCCCACTTTCTGTGCTAGCGCAGAGCTATCATCATTAACAACTGTCAAACCGATTAGCCGACTGCATAGACAAAATAAGTTGTGTAGATACTGTCAGCTTTATTCATATTATTTCCACAAGTGCCACAAAATGCTAAAAAAAAAAAATTATTGCTTCAATGCAAGGACAGCTTTTGGGAAAGAGCTTTCTTATGAGGCCCGACTACTTTTTTTCTTGTGGTCGCATTATGTCACGTATGAGCGATAATACGAAAATATTCACTGAAAGTTAATCATTTGTGTCTTCAAGAAATCTTTCGTGCTGAGCAATTACCATTTATTTGGGTTGTTTCATCTTGCTTGACAGCTTGTAGTTTTGATCGGCGTGATTGATCACTCGTCGTACAATTTTGTTCATAGCTCCATTATTTTTCTTTAGTTCGGTTTTTTGTTGGCCCTCACATTTACAGTGGATGCCAGGCAAAGCAGATCAGTCACAAACTTTTACAATTTTGTTGAGCTAAAGTTAAGCTAGTATTTAGGGAATAAAGCCAAGTTTGCTGTAGCTTACGCTAATAATTGCTAGTCTTGGGTTTGTGAACGGGGATCATGAAATTCTTCAATAATAAACAAACCAAGACCAAGTAATCTGTATTAATATTATTGTATTTTACAATAAGTAGGTTTTTATGTTTCAATTACACAAGCTATTTCACGTACATTGACATAGATTTTTTTTACAAATTTAAATTTAAAATGTTATGCGAAATGTAATCTATTGTAATGACAGAAATTTTTTCGTAAGCCTATTAAAAGCAAATCAACTTCAGAAGTCATTAATGTAAACAAGCTAAATTTTTTACTATTTTCAAAGTGCCTGTCATTTACCCATTTAATATTGTTTTTTACCAACGTTACCTTTTTGCTGGTATTAATCGGAACTAATCAATAACCCTTTCATTGATTCTAGACCAACCCTCTCAGTCGACTCAAGCTGTTGCAAAATTTTTATTGAACAAAAACATTGGTTTACCGATTCAATTATCAATTGTTTCAATGGAGTTAATAGAGCTACTCATGGTAAACACACACCTGAATTATAGTTTTATTAGTAAAAGGGCTCCCATGAAACTGGAGTTCCATGGCACTTTACCATGTACTAAAAATCTGGGGCTGCTTTCTTTTTCCGACATAAAATAACGCGCAGCGAAAATTGGCAACAAAAGAGAGAACTTCATGCGTCTACCACACAACAATCACTATGTTTGTAATTATCCTAAGCGACAAGCTGGTAACCCAGCTCTTGTAGCATGGGACGACCTTTGGCTACAACCGTGAGTAGTTCACCTTGTTAGTGGTGGGACTACCCATATGCAATTTGTATTTATGAGTAGATCGAAATGAAACCCCGCTCTGCTCTAACCTGATCTTTACAGCGTTGTGGCGTGAATCTGATTTACGCTTTATGTCGTTTCTTGATCACAGGAGTTGACACAGCATAACAGACAAAAAAGGCAGAAAAATAGGCAAAAACAGCCGTGTAAGCGGCACTGTCCGCGTTTTGAAGAAAATCTGGGCGTGCCTTTTGGGGCAACGTTTTTATTAATTGGCTGTAAGGTTTTCAGTTGTCCAGAGATCAATCGTATTGTATTCACTTGTGCAGGTCCGTGATGGAAATTTACATAACTCTCCCAAGATAGGAACTGTTAGCGGTAATACTGTTCAATTCCACTCTTTCGTTTCAACCGGAAACCAAATGAGGGTTGAATTCGCTACAGACAATTCAATCAACTCAAGAGGATTCCGAGGCTACTACGAAACATACAGAGTTGAAAGTAAGTTTTGATCTTAGTATGACTTCGTAACCGCAATCTGCAAAAGCTGTAATGTCAAGTCAGGTTAATGACAGTCAAGCCTGCTATGAGTCACATAATGTTCTGAAACTACATTAAATAAATGCAACAGCACCCAAGAAACAGATTTTGAATGCACAGTGCTCTCTTTGATTCAAAAACCAGGGCAACGACCAAAACAAGCTCCACCTTTCTTGTAGGGGCAAAATGGTGACTCAAAAAAATCTTCCCGAGGTCAAAATTCAGGTCGCGACTTGAAGTCTTAAACCTGACTTGGCAAAAAATATATCTACAATCTCAATTTTGCGTTGAGTTTTACTGCAACTACCCGGCTCTACTGACTTCACCCGGCAGGGCTACCTATCAGTTATGTGGAGATAAAAATATTGGTTCAGTCAGCTGCGTTTATCTAACAATGTTAGTTAGAGCGGTAGCGAATTGTAGCTGCATATTGAGGACATGGATCCTGTATTTCAAAATGGTCATCATTATAGCCCGTGTACCCTGCGCAATAGAATTATGCAACGAATGAGGTGGTGTGGAGAGAAGAGTGCGGGAGATATCTACAGTGAAACAAACAAGTTTTTGAAACTGCACTGAAGCAATTTTGAGTTCTTTTAAAGATAAAATGGAGTTGTTTTAACAACCATGAATACTGCACGACCTTGTACCGGCTGATATGCAGTAAAAATAAGTACCGCATTGCATTATTCCCAAGAATAACGAGTATACATTAGGCCTGCACAACATACGGCAGGCGAAAACATTCGGCGAATGCGTTTTGTGGGGCCCGTGAAAGCATTTCAAAGTCAGTCAATAGCTGAACTCCATCTTTTCTGTATTCCACCTGCTGTCTGTGATGGAAAACATTTTGATTAAACCTTATTCCTCAATTATTAGGTAACAGTTACTTGTCTTATGATGACTCATTCAATGTTCGTTAGAAGTTCTTGTAGGTTAATAGCTCATGATCATACTCTGGATGAGCCAGAGAAGAGCATCAGCAATAGACAATTTTAGAATTCTGTACTAAGGCCATTGCGCAGGCTAAACAACGATAAGATACATGTAGCCTACAAACTGAAGTTCATCTATCCATAGAGCAGTGGTTCTCAAACTGTGCGTCGCGACGCCCCAGTGCGTCGTTTCAATTTTCCAAGGGCGTCGCGGGATAATTTGGTTTTGTGTCATTAAGTCTAGGTTTTATTGCGTCAAAAGAACTCTGATCGTAGATTCCATTTTTACTTTCTTCTGACATTCATAATCAATTGTACTTTCACAATAGTGTTTTTAATACACTGTTGTAATTGTTGACTTGTTATTCATGAATCAAATCACAGAAGTTTAACTTAAATGGCGAAAAATATGTAAGAAATAAAGCATTCAGATGTATGTTGGACAAAAACAGGAAAGATGAGTTACAAACTTAGAAGAGCGTAATTTTACGATTGAAAATGACAGATCAATCCAAAATCTCGGGAGCATAAGAACACTTATTTGTATGGATTATGAGTCACATTTATTTTGCAGTAGGGCAAACTAAACCTTAGGATGCTGTTTGGTGCGTCGCAAAGTCTCGTAAGCGTTCTTTAAATGCGTCGCATCGAAAAAAGTTTGAGAACCACTGCCATAGAGAGTGGTTCACTTGGTTCTTACAGTCGTATTTACAGTGTTGTTTATGTGTCAGAGTTACGTAATCTGCCTGTAGCTGAACTTTGTTTTGTACTGGTTAACCATGTCTGAAGGGAAAAAAAGAAAAATAGACATCGAGCAAGAAGCGTTAAACTCTTGAGTGGACGAATAAGTACCTGCTTGTAACAAACAACGACAAAATAATCTGTCTAGTGCTGGGGTGGGGAACCGGCGGCCATATGGCCGCATGCGGCCATTTTACAGTTAATGTGCGGCCATACTTAGCTTCGTAAATAAATACATTGCGTTAATTTCTAAATGTATAATGAGTCCTGTATCAAGTAATTGATTAAATAAACAAAATAATAGAAAAACCTTAACTATGTTGCTTTTTTTCATAACGAGAAAATCGTTTCAAAACGTTTTTAAACAACACTTTTTCAGCTGTGGCTTGAGTTACAAAATACCTAATGTCAAAAGCTTACTTGTTTCACTGTGTGATGTCATAATGCTGCTACTATTCTTTTTGCAACTGTTCGTTTTATCCTCTTCACTTAGTTTTCATTTGTAAGCAGGTTTCTATATTAGTAGAATTAGCTGGTCTAAATAGATTAATTTTAGTATCACAGTTATTTCTTTTAAGCTCATTATTTAGGTTAGACGCAGAAAAGAAAACATTAAACTAGAGCAAATTTGTTGCGACTTAGCCTAATCAGCTCTCCTTATCTTGAGTTGATAAACTAGCCAAGTGGTTTGTGTTTTATAGGCTCAATAATAGTAATTATTATTTGATTTTATTAATGTGGATTACCCCAATAATGACTCCAAAGCGAAAACGAACATTAGACGAAGAAGGAAGAGTATTTAACGAGGAGTGGGGAATACAATACTTTGTTGTGCTTAATAAAGACAAAATGTGTTGCCTACTATGTGACGCCATGATTTCTTGTATGAAAAAGTACAATGCTAAGCTTCACTATGAGACACATGAAAAACACAAACTTTTTCAGTTGGAAGGAGAACAACGTAAGGTTGCTTTTGAAAAATTGAAGACTCAAAAAGAGCTTCAGCAGCAAATGTTTAAAAAAATATCTTATCAAAAAAATGCTGCCATTGAAGCCACCTACCGAGTAGCACTTTTGCTCGGAAAAAAAGGGAAGCCATTTAGTGATGTAGATATCATAAAAAAATCAATCATTGAAGTTGTCAGTTGCATAGATCCCAAGAATATTAGCCAATATAAAGAACTTCCTCTTTCTCGAACAACAATAACAAGTCGTCAACATGAATTAGCATCCAACTTAAAACAACAACTCAATTCAAAATTTCAAAAAGAAGTGTTTTATTCAATAGCTATAGATGAGTCTATTGATAATACCGATAATGCACAGGTCTTAGTTTTTATTCGTGCAATAACAGAGGATTTTCACTGTTTTGAAGAATTGCTTTGTTTATGTACCTTGAAAGATAGAACTCGTGGAATTGATATTTTTAATGCTTTTAAAGAGAAATGCAATGAAGCAAAGCTAAGTTTTGCTAACTTGATAAGTGTATGCACTGATGGTGCTCCTGCTATGAAAGGCGTCCGAGAAGGATTTATTGGCTTACTTAAAAAAGAATTACCTGACCCAGAATCATTAATTGCTTTTCATTGCATTTTACACCAACAAAATCTTGCTGCTAAATCTAATACTGTAGGAAACACATTTAACAAAGTTTTAGAAATAGTTCACTTTCTCAGAATCAATACAACTCGTCACCGTCAGTTTCGTGAGCTGCTAATAAATGATGATGAAACTGAAATTGTAGACATGTCGTTTTACTGCCAAGTCCGCTGGTTATCTCGAGGAAGTATTCTTAGCAAAAGTTTCAAGTTAAAGAAACAGATAGTCAGTTTTTATGAGCAACAAAAGAAACATTGTTATTTATCAGGTTTTGACTTCGTTTGGAATGCTGCATTTTTGTCTGATTTAATGTCTAAACAAAATGAATTGAATGTTTTTCTTCAAGGTAAAAGCAAATGTATTTATGACATGTGGAGCAAAATTCAAGCATTTAGAAAGAAATTGGAATTTTTGAAGAATATCCTTGCTAAGTTTGAATTGCCAGAAGCGAAAGAACATTTTCCTCAATTGGCAGAAGTTCAAAAAGAACATGAACGACCAAATGAATCATTTGAGGAATTTATATCTGTCCTTGATTCTCTGATTCAGAATTATAATGAAAGATTTAAAGATTTTGAAAAACATGAGAATACTTTAAAGTTGACTTTCATGCCTCATTTAGTAGACATTTCTTCAGCACCTGCTAATTTGCAGATGGAATTGATAGAACTTAATGAAGATAACATCATGAAATCTTTATTTAATTCTAAAAATGATCCATTCGAAATTTGGAAAAACGCAATTGATTACCCACGTCTACGTCATCATGCTCATAAAATGCTTTCCTGTTTTCCCACCACTTACTGCTGCGAGTCAACTTTCTCATACATGACACAAATCAAAACAAAGTTAAGAACTCAGCTCACTGATGTGCATCTGGAAGACCAACTTAGACTGCGAACTACTATGCTAGAACCAAATATTGAACTTCTTGTGAAAAATAAGCAATATCAAAAGAGCCATTAATGATGGATTATTAATTTGGTATTTCATTACTGTAAGAAATAAATTTGTTAAAACACAATATATATACCACCAAACGTGTCAGGCTGGAACAAACTTATCTACTTAGTGTACCACCATTATACGTTCAAGCGCGCTGATTCTCGGATTTGCTATAAATATTATTATTTTATGCATAAACCGTAAACGAACTTGCTCCAATTTAAGTTAAAATATTTTTTATTTTGCGGCCATATGATTAAACATAATTTCAAATATGGCCATCTCAGCATAAAAGGTTCCCCACCCCTGGTCTAGTGTGTCGAGAAACGGTAGCCGTTCCCAAGGAATATAATTTGAGACGACATTTGGAAACTCAGCATCCTACTATCGCTGAATGAAATCGAAATGAAATGAACCCTAAAGCAGTCAGCATCATGAAAAGCCTTGGCAAGAAACAGCAAATTTTCAAAGTGTTCGACAACAAAAATTCTAAAGCTACAGATGTTAGCTTCCAAATTTCGAGGAAAACTGCTGCTTCTGGAAAGTGTTTTGCAGACGGAGAGTATGTGAAAAAGTGCATGCTGCTACCTGTATCAGAGCTTTGTCCAGAAAGATGCGAATGCTCCAAAACATCAGTCTCTCACGCATGACCGTACAAAAGAGGGTGGCTGACATAGCTGCCAACGTAACGGATCAGTTAAAGCAGAAAGTAAAAGAATTCTTTTTTTTTTCATTTGGCTCTAGATGAAAGTATCGATTGTTGCGATACAGCTCAGCTTATGATATATATTCGAGGCGTTGACAAGGACTTTAATAACATGTAAAGAACTTGCTGCCATGCAATCAATAAAGGGCCGAACTGCTGGGAAAGACATCTGTACTGAATTAATTAATTGTGTAAACAAGAAGTTGGCATACAGTTTTACAAACTTAGTGGCCATTTGCACCGACGGTGCTCCAGCTCTGTGTGGAAAACATACAGGAGCAGTTTCTCTAATTGAGGAAGTCATTGAAAGACGTAAAATCACCCACCACTGAATTATTTACCAGCAGGCTTTGTGTGGTAAGATTTTAAAATTTGACCACGTAATTTCTGTGGCAGTTTTGGTTGTAAATTACTTTCCTGCTCGCGCTCTAAAACATAGAACATTTCTGGAAGAGGTGGATGCCGAATATAAAGACCTTGTAAACCGTACCGAAGTGAGATAATTCAGCCAAGGAAGAGCGCTACAGCATTTTGTTGCTTTGAAAGAGGAATTTTTACAGATCCTTAAAAATGAACCAAAAAAGTTCGAAGAGCTTGAAAGTGAATCCTGGAATCATGATTTATTTTTCCTTTGTAATATCACTTCTAATCTAAAAGATCTCAACACGCAGCTTTATGGAAAAGACCTGCTTTAGTTCGTAGGAGCAGTGAAAGTTTTCAAAATGAAACTGCGACTTTTCAGAAGTCAGTTGTTGAAAGATGAAATGACTCACTTTCATATCTGTGCACAACATATTCCCCAGTGCCAACATCTTGAGCTAGGAGAAAAATTTGCACAGCAAATTGAGATACTGATGCAAGAGTTAGACCGACGACTCATTTTATTTCAGGATCAGGGGCTGCTCGTAGCTAAAATTAATGGGGGGCTGCTTCAGAAAATTTTAGCCACTGTTTTAATAAACAAACAATAAAAAAGGAAAGTTATACATAAACTTGAAAAACTCGAAGCAAAACAAAATAAAAAAAATTTACTTACAAATAGCCTTACAAATAGATTCGTCTTATGAGCGAGAAACAAAACAACAAAGTGAGTGCTGCAGGCGCGAGGCTTCCGAAGGAAGCAATGCAATTGAGAGGTATTTTCAAATTTACAAAGCCATCCCTGGAGGGGTTTTGTCCTTTTGGACTCATCAGCAGGGTTTGCCAAGGGCCAAGAAATCCCCGCAATAGCACACACAAGGGTCGGTACTGCATGAGCGACAATTCTCTTTCTACAGCTGCATTGCAATCTGCTGCTAATTTCAAACACCATATCACAGGAGCTTTGAAGCAAAAAGATTTTTATATATTTTTCAAACACCTAGGATGGTTGTTGAGATTAACCTTGTGAATTATACAATGTAACTACAAGCACAAGAAAAATAAAGAAAAATATTAATTATTTATATCGAATGTCATCGAAAAGATAGAGTGGGAACTGGGGGTGCTGCAGTTCCACAGTACCACACATGAGCCGCCCCTGCTCAGGAAAAAAATCTGCTTTTTTGATTCAGGATTCAGAAGGATTCAGAAGAAGTGACCACACAATTGCAGTTGGAGGTTATCGAACTGCAAGCCTCGTATGCGTGAAAGACTTAACACAGAGAAAGCAGCCTGCTAGACTTCTGCAGAAGTCTAAACAGTGATAAATACAAAAGCCTTGTCCAACTTGCAAAAAAAACGCTGAGTATTTTTGGCAGTACCACATATGCAAACAAACTTTTTCAATTATGAATATGAACAAGAACATGCAGCTCTCTTTTTTGTCTAATGAAATTCTGGAAGACACCCTGAAAATATTTGCTTCTCATATGCATCCAGATTATGACAAACTTGTTGCCAGGAAGCGATGCAATGTTTCACATTAGTGTTTGTGATTAAAGTGTGCATAAGTTTCTACGGAGTTTGAAGTATTACACAATGATAATGTTCGCTTAATTGCATTATAACCAGTGATTTAGCGTAAAAATAACGCTCATGCGGCCCTTGGCAAATTTTCTCTAGTCAATGAGGTCCGAGCCTTTCTTAAGTTGTGCAGGCCTGGTTGATAGCCTGATGGTAAGATTTAAAATTTCCCTGTGTAGATAAAACTAAGCGACATAAAACCATTGTTTCCCTTTTATTTTTCATTCAACTGTGAATTTTATTAACTACGTTTATTATGCCACTTACCATATATGTAAATAAAGGCTGAATTTACCAACAAACAGCTAATTATTTTGCAAACTCTTATCCGCTTTTTTCACTAAATCTAAAAGTCATAAATTCAAATTTGAGGGTGTCGCCCGGCAGGGCTGCCCTTTAGTTGAATCGGTTGAAAAAATGTTAGTTCAGCCAGTTGCGCCGACTTCAGCTTAACAACACCTGTGAGGACAATGATTAAAAGTTGTTGAAAATGAGGGTCATAGTCCTTGTACCCTTGATGACGATCATTGTACTGTTTAATCAAAATTGGTTTAAATTACCTAAAAGCTATCATTTCACAAACATTTATTCGTTCTTCTCAAGTCAAAACTGGTGGTCAGTGTGCCAGAATTTTGATCATTTTGACAATTAAATAAATAAACTATCTAATGGCAGACCTATTTCACTACTTGGCGCGCCCTCTTTCGTAATTGTATTTGTGACTTGGAATTTCTTGGCTGCGCCCATATGCCCTGGTTCCGGCCAAGAAAAGAAATTATGCCCCTCCCATGGGCGACTAACATCATTACATCAGTTTAATTCATAGCTAAAGTTGACAACCAACAAACTAAATGTCTGTTTTAGAAGACAAAAATTTTTTTTAAAGGTTGCAGGAATTCAAAGCTCTACATTTTTCTGCGCTGTGCTACGCGTGATCATTAGGTGTTGGAGGTTGAGATTGGTCAGGCGTTTGACATGAAAGCATAACAATAACTGAACCTGGAGTCCACGTACAGTTTAGTTATTATAATTTTCTTACTTGCCAATGCATCATTTTAAAACCAGGATTATATGTTCTTGATATAGGTTTATTATTCTGCTCTAATGGCAGAATTAGGAATTAGAGAAAGAGTTTAACAAAAAAATATAAGTTGATGTCATAGATCTAGTTCATTCAAAATTATGTTTGAAGTACAGTATTGTTGACAAGAGCTTAATTGGTTACTTATTTATTGCGTTGTTTTTCTAACATTATTTTGCTAATGTGTTCTTCATAACCAACAAATACACAGAAGCTTAATTGTTGCCAAAGATGGAAGAGAGTTGATGATGCTAATCATCAAATCCGCGAAACTCATATAAATGTTTTAATCTAGAGGCAAAGAAGAGTTTATGTTCGAGCCAAGAAATCTTTTTTATAGATAGGAAACCGGCATAGGTACGTTTTAGATAGTTCAGATCCATTACTAAATACCTGGATCCACTGCTCAAGATGGAGCAAGTCGATTATTGGAATCTGAAGATGAAACTTGCTTTGCAGATGCAAGTGAAACACAATGCGGAGGCAACTTTGTCGCGGATGGTACCATAAAGTACATATCATCTCCGGGGTGGCCCGAACCATACAAACCTAATGCGATATGCACTTGGGTGATTCGAACTTTAACCCTGGGCGCGGTGGTTCGAGTGGAAATGCTTGGCGTCATTACAGAATCAACTCATGATGTGATTGCTGTAAGTATCCCGAGTTCGTAGCTTGGTAGGTGGAAGACTTAAAGATATAGAAGTTTATCATGTGATTATAAAAAATCAAGCTCAGAATTTTAAAGATCTACAATGTTATCTTATAATGACAAAGAAAACAACGTCAAATGTTACAAAGGCATTATATAATTGCAGATTTATGATGGCGATTCCATACTGTCTCGCCGGCTCCATACACTTCATGGCAAATACCTTAGGCCATTTCCGGTGACCAGCACGGGTTCGAGTCTCACTATAGCGTTTGTTTCCGATAACACGTTTAACGCTGGCGGCTTCCGAGCCACATATACGCAAGTGCTCATGATTCAGTGATGTTCGCGCCAGTAGCAACGCCGATTTTATTGTTAATAAAAGCTTAATTCCACGCCAATTAATGTATTCAAACACCATAATACAGTGTGATTGAACAAATTAGCAGTAAAATGCAAATTATTTGAAGTTGCAGATCTCGCAACCAAACGGACAGACTCATCATTCGAGTAAATTGACAATGTCTCGCCGGGGAGAAGCTACTCGTCAGTTTTTGTGGATAAATTCTAGGGGATCAAGATCACTGGCAAAATGTACTAACGGCTTTTTGTAAAATGCTTGACAATCTGTAAAATTTTTGATTGAACGTAGGCAAATCTTAGTTTAGACAGCAAAATGCGGTGTGCACTCTGCAGTTAGATTGTATGATTAAATATTAAAAAATTGACGACAGTGAAGAACAAATGAAGAAATTTTTTTTGAAGTGTATTCTTGCTACTGTACGAAAAAATACCAAAAAAAATTAGGGCTTCTTAATAACTTTCAAGAAATTGCCAGGATGTGATGACATGCAAAGATCAAACAAACGACAACCTTTCACATAGGCAAGAATCTGCTCTAACGTACAACGCGGAGTAAGGAAAATAAATTATAAAAGTATTGTATATCTTGTCTAGAAATCACTTGCTAAGCATCGTAGGGATTTACGCAGTAAGATTGTCGAAGCTTTCAGAAACATTTTTTCAGTTTGGAAAGGGTTTCCTAAAATCCTATTTTTGGTTTCTATTCACCAATGTGAGGTTCAAGCTTCATTGTACAAAATATTGTAAAAAAGAGTAATTAATCCTCGATGGAGCAAATAGATGTGATGTTGCTTTAACAAGGTAAATAAAGGGCGCGTTAAACGAGCTTGAGACAAAAAAAAGTAAACAAAAACAAAAGCATCTACAATTCCTGGTATGCAAGAATATTCTCCTAATTGTGCATTGTAACAAAAACGAAGTTACGCTCTCGGCATGTTAATTGTCATTCATTATTTTTCTTTTTTGCAATATCGAAAGAAAGTTCCATGAGAGTCTTATGATACATAGAATTTTTTTTAGCCAGGTTTTGTCACTGGTGAATGGTGCCCAGAAGATGAAAGCAGTTATTGCACTTTTAGGTATGATTGCAATGTGCTAGTTAAGTGACCCATTGATATTGCCCTCAGGTTTTGTGAACAGCAAATCAACAAAAAAATAGGTCAGTAAATCACCACCACTCTGTGAAATCATAGCTATCAACTATGCAATCCACCTTTCGAGGAACAAGTTTTCCTGAAAAATTGTTGTGAGGTTAAACTGGTAATTGAATATAATTTGTGTGGAGGGGGATAAGCCCCTTTGCTCTATTCCGATCAAAGACACATAGTTTCAGCCAAGAAACTTGATGTCACAAATATTTTTACGAGTAGAGAGGTTGTAAAAAATTTAATGTATAAAGAGCAATTTTATTTGTCTGTCTGTCTGTATGTCGTTCTGTTTTTCTCTGCGTCTGTCTTAACTCCTCCGAAACTGCCAAGCGTTCTATCATCAAACTTGGCACGATTGATTACCTTTTAGAGGTAACTCATAATCAAAATAATGATTTTTAAAATCGCATTTTTGGGATGAGTATAACGCGATTTTCAGCTTAAATGAAAGCCAATATCCGGCAGCGTAACGGCGGCGCGGGTGTTCTTTCGAATATACGAGGATTGGAAGTCCTATTCGTCAACTCACTCAAATATCTACTTTAGTAAAAATTTAAACACATTTATTTAAGTAAACCCTTATTCAAATAGAATACAAAACAAAAGATTAGTACTTAAATATAAACACAAACTTAAGATGGCTCCCACGCCGAGCCACGCCTGTACGCCGACGTGTCCTTCTTTAACTGACTCGTCGGCATTAAATTCAAATCAAGAGTTGTAATGTGAAGTGATGCGTGGAAATTAATGGTGCATAAAAACTAATTAAGTGGAACAATAAGGTAGTGCGCAGTGCTACAACCCCACTTACCACCTTAAACAAATTTTGCTTCTCTTCGATCATGCATGACGTCATAATTAACATTTTGTTTTCTTAATTTACTCAAAAAAATACTGATCGTAGAAACGTGTTTGAAAGCTTTTTCAGGAGATCTTAACAAGATACGTTCTATCATAAGCTTTACAGTGTTTTGGAACAGTAGGCTATGCTGCTCCTTTGCAATGCTTTTCCAGTTGTTGAGTTACCTCTTCTTTTGCTTGGAGGAGGAGAACGACGTAAACAAGGAATTTTCTTGGTGCAGTGCAGGCCTAAATTGCACCAAGTTATGTAGTTTTAAAGTTGCATGCCAATGATATCATTGCATTTTTTTCTCTTTTAAAATACACGCTGCCTTTTACAAATTAGTTTTCTCGAAGTATTAAACTGGTGATGTTAATAAGAAACAATATTCAATAGAAATGTAGCAGCAGTAAGTTGAAAGATCGCCCAACAGCACATGTAGTTTGATAAAATGTTTAAACATCGTTATACCGGTTAGTTTTTGTTAGCATTTCTTCTCTTAAATAAATCGTAATTGCGCGCCTGAAAAAACATTATTATGCACAAAAAATGTTTGAATCTATTTTTATCAAGTTGTCAATAAAAACAAAACCATTACTTTTTGGCACAATTTCCACATTGCTTTTATGTAACACTGAATCGCATCAGCTTTTTATGACTATTCTAAAAGAACCTTTCGAATTCATAAAAGCCAGCAATAAAAAATTATATTTGAAGTTTTTAATTATGATCTTTTCCTAAACTAAAATAATAATGCAAATGATTTTTTGGATAGTACATTTGATAAATGTTTTTATTAAACATTTGATAAATGCTTTTATTAAACTAACTCAAATGATTGACATTAACATTACTCGTTTAGATGGTAGAGTCCAAAACATCGTAAACTTGATCTGTGGTAGAATGCGGTAGACTCAAGCATTCCCACAAACCACACACACTGGAGGTTGTAAACTTAGGTAAGCCTTTGCATGATTTTGTTGCTGAAAATTTGTATGTAGCTATGTACCTAAAGTGTACATTCAAAAACAGTAATGCTTACTTTAAATCAAGATCTTCGAGTTAGAGAAACATCGCTTTCTACTACTCATCAAAATGTCATATTTTAGACCAGTGATTCTCAAACTTTACGTAACCGTTGTCCCCTTACATCACTCTACATATTATCATTGCCCCCCTTTCCCTAACAATACAAAAAGACGGAAAATTACAAACAAATTTATTACAAATGCTTAAACAAGTATACGAATCATAGTAAACGGTGTTTCTTCAAAGAGATGGATGAGCTTGGTTATCTTCATCGAGCTTTTTAATATTTGGAGATATTTTGGTCAGGTACAATCGTAAATCACCCTGATAGCTGATGGAAAGACGATTTCATTGCTTTCATAGCAATAGCGTCACGGCTGAGAACCCTTTTTCCACCAAATAAGACGTCAGAAATGAGAGAACCCATGCTCTTACTTTGTTCCATACGAGCGGGTATTTGCCAAATTCTTTGCACCAAAATATACCATACCTATCTTCTTTAAAGTTCATTTTGGATTCATCATCATTTTGCAAGTCGATGAACTGGTTTTGAAGCTCAACTTTTAGGTCAGCAGGATCAGCAGAAATTGATTGTATTATTCAGCGTGGGGCATTGAGGTTAACGAGATCTACAAAGCAAATAAGCATATCTTCTACTGGATCATGTAATTGCGAACAGTATTTCGATCATTCATTTTCTGTAATGTCATTCCCGCAAAGATTTGGGAATTGAGACAGAATGTTTCGTCTCATATTTTTTTTGTTTAAAAAAAGCTTCGATATAAATGACGTTTTCACGCTTTTGCATTAGATAAGCGCGATCATTTCACTTTGAAGTTTTGTGTTCACTTCCTTCATGGAAGTGAAAAACGTCTGCCAAATAAACGATATTATTTTTTGATGATCTCACTGCTTCGGCCAATTGGCAATCAATGCTGGAGAAGAATTCGATCACTGAATCGTAAAGGGAGTAAAAGCGAGTCATACAAACACCTTTTGAAAGCAAGCGTACTGCGGTATGTAACAAAAGACGTTCAAAATCTTCTTGGTTGTGGTGACAAAGTGCGCAAAAAGTCTATCATTAAGAGAATGAGCTATTATCTTATTGATGCATTTTATCACAATATGCAATGAGTTATGCAGTTCAGCACTGAGATTGCCGGTGAAGAAATGCTGCCGGTGGAAAACGCAGTGAGTTGCAATAAGTCCAGGTATTTTCGTTTTCATTCATGCCATAAATCCTCCATGCTCCCCCAACCATTGCCGCCGCACCGTGTGCGGCATATTGCAATATATTTTGCATTGGTATCTCCTTTTCCTCATAAAATTTCTTCACTTCATCAAAAACAGTTGCTGTCCAAGTATCAGCAGAAAGATTAATTGCAAAAATCATTTCTTCTCGAGCCTGCATATTGTATATAAATCGCACATGTTCTAACAGTAGTGACTCGTTATCACTTACGGGGGATTCGTCTATTTGCAGTGAATGTTTGGATATGAACAAGATTTCAGCAAGTTGTTTAACACACCAGAGCTCATTTTATTAATGCGTCGCTGAACTGTATCATTGCTTAGGGGTACAGTACGCAAAGTCAAGGAAGCATTCTGTTGCAAAACTGTTTCAATTATTTCTTTTGCGGCTGGCAACACAAGGTCTTCACCAATAGTGTGTGGCTTTGCCGTTTTTGCAATTTGCTTAGATATATTGTATGAAGCAATTAGGCAATACTTCTGTCGCTTGTCAGTCTGTCTAAAAAGATATCGAATTGTAGTTTGTTTTGCTATTTCGTCTCGAAGCTTGTTGAAGTCACTGCCAATTTTGTTTGGATGCATTCTGTGAAGGTGGTCTTGCAGTCGACTCGGCTTCATTGCCTCCTTAGAGAAGATAGAACCACACCCAAGGCACATTGGACGGGTAGCGTCATGTAAAGCCGTTGTAAAACCAAATTTTAACCCCTTCATGCCGTATATGTGGTTTTCATCACGCTACTTTCAAACTTGTCGTAGTGCGGTTAAAAGCAACTTTTCGCTTAAACTTTACTTGTTCCGTTTGCGACCAGATAAGTGCCTTCTCAAAAAAAATCGTGAGCGCCTTTAGTGGTAATGATCACGTTGCTGTGCAAGCCAGCTTGAGTGATCTTTCAAAATTTTGCAACCAGAGTGGAGATCAGATATTATTTGTCAACATCAGAATAAGTAAGTACTTATTCGATTTACCAAAATTTTGTTGGGATTATGCAAGCTTCCCTAAATGCCCTGTATGTTGTTTATTTATCTATTATGTGCACTGTTGAAGTGGGGAGTGTATAAACTTATGTACCAAAAACGGCACAATAGGTATTCTCGGTTCAGAAATTTATGATAAGCCCATATAGTAATTAGATACAGTAACTTCATTTTGATTGTTTGTTGGCCAATTTAAAAAAAAATTTTTTGTACGATATTTGCGATGCAACTTACTGATCAGTGGTATAGTTGTTTGCACATTGTCGTCCAGCATGTACTGCTGGGTTCGATTCCCTGGGTCAGGAAAGCCTAACACAGTGCCGTAAGAAACTAGCTCTGTTGAAACAGTTGAGTATTGTACATTTACAAGCTGTAGGCTACATTGCGTAACACAAAGTAAGCGGAATAGATACGACTTCCTAAAGGGTAGTCTACTACAAACTTTTTTTTTTCAAGACACCTGTGATTTTTTGGGTTTACAGAATGCAACCAAGAAATGTTTACCGAAAACAAGTTTACAAACTTAGGCTTCCTCCAAATTACGATAGTGATAATGAGTATCTTCCTCCCCTCAAAAGAACTTTGTGTCCATCAGATAGCAGCTCAGACGAAGAGTCCAATGGCTCTGATGGCCAACCATCTACATGCTCTCGTTGAGAATGAAGTTAGTGCAAATTCTGAAGTGAGTGTGAAATCAGGAGTATCTGGGCCTTTAATTCAAATAGCTTCTCGTAGGATTATTTGGAAAAGTAATGTTGCAAATGCAAGCGCTATTCTGCCGCCATCATGGAAAAGTTCCTTGCCAGAGTCAGCAGATATAAGAAATCCATTTCAATATTTTCAACAATTTTTGACAAAGAACTACTTGATCATATTTTCGAACAAAGTAACCTGTATGCTGTGCAAGCAGATCCTTCCAAACCACTACTTCTCACAAGACTTGAACTGGAACAATTCCTTGGGACAGAACTTTATATGACAATACTGTGTCTACCTCGGTCAAGAATGTATTGGGCTTCAGAAACAAGAGTAAGCAATGCACGCTCGTAGCAAACATTATGGCAAGAGATCGTTGGGAATTGATAAAAAAGCATCTTCATTTCAATGACAACTCGCTGATTTTCGAACAAGATCCAGCAAATCCAAATAGATTGTTTAAAATCCAGCCAGTCATTGACCACCTACTGCCAAAATTTCAAAGCATACCGCAGCAGCAAGTTTTGTGTTGTGACGAGCAAATGATTCCTTTTAAAGGACATTCAGCTCTGAAACAATACATGCCAAAAAAAACATACAAATGGGGATACAAAGTATACATGCTATGTGATACAACTGAAATGGTTCACAATTTTGAAATTTATGCAGAAAAATATTACCTGCAGTTGGTTTTCCGGATTTGGGAGCATCTGCAATCATCGTTTTTCGACTTGTTAGCGTGTTAAAACCAGATGTCAACCTTATTGTTTGCTTTGACAATTTACTTTGGTTGTCGAATTAGCTAAACGCAGTATCTTCACTTTGGGCACAATACGCTCAATTCGAGCTTATGGATGTAGCTTTTCAACTGATGTTGACATGTGCAAAAGAGGAATGGGAGCATTTGAACAAAAGGGTGCTTCTGTAGACGGAGTAAATGTCCGAATAGTCAAATGGTATGACAACAGAGCTGTTCAGCTTGCAAGTACATGTTGTGGTGTATAACCCTTATCATCTGTGAAACGGTGGGACAGGTCAAAAAAGCAACGCGTTTCCATCAACTGTCCAGCAATCGTTGATATGTACAATAATTTGATGGGAGGTGCAGATGCAGCTGATGCGCTTGTATCCTACTACCGGGTTCACACAAAGTCAAAAAAATATTATCTGCGAATTTTTTTTCATTTGCTGGATTTGTGCGTAGTCAACACATGGCTGCTGTACCGAAGAGGTGCCACAAAACTGACAAAAAGATTTGTTGGTATTCAGAGTAAGCATCTCTGATGCGCTCTGCAAACACAATAAAGATCTTTTGCCGGTACTAAGAGGGCAACCATCTAAAAAACAACGGCGGGACACTTTAGGTGGAGCACAAACCTCATTAACACGGTCTGGCTCACCCAGGGCTTTACATTCCTACGAAGAAAGCAGAAAAGATGGGTGTGGTCACTGGCCTGTAGTAGAAGCAAAACGACAAAGATGTAAAAATGGAAATTGCCCTGGGAAACCGGTATTCAAGTGCAGCAAATGCAAAGTTCATTTGTGTTTAAACAGCAAGGTCAGTTGCTTTCTAGAATACCACAAATAAACATTGAAATCACGTTTATTTGCTAGTTGTATCCGCGTCTTTTTTGTATTGATTGCTTAAAAGGATGCAACAATAAAAGTGTAATGTATACAGTGTTAAAAACGCAGCTACATTTTACATGATATTTAACTGTGCCTCAAAAAATTGCTGGCTAAATGGCGATTGTCCCGAATTCGGTACAAAAATGTAAAATCCCTCCAAAATTCCCAATCAAATTTTAACACCCAAAACACGTTTACCTCATCGGTTTTAGCATATTCGGCTGGAAGAAAAATTTTTTTGAATATTAGATCATAATGCCGGCATGAAGGGGTTAAATAAATGCAGTTATATTGACGCACTTTCACTTTCTTGATCTTCTGAATTTTTTGCAACTTTCTTGATGTTGAGGACATATTTTCAGGAACTGCAAGCTTTAAAACTTAAATGAAGATTAGTAAAGTACATTTAAATTGGGATTACACTCTGTGCATATGAAATAATGTCTTTTGCAGAAGCGCCACTTGACTTTCCCATAACCTTGGACACCAACGGCACTCTCCAGGCAAAGGACCCTATCTGTGGAAAGAACACACTTCAAATCCGACATTTTTACATTGATTTAACGACTGGGACGGTGAATCAATGTAAAAATGTCGGATTTGGCTGCTACCCGGGTCTGTCACAAACCAATCGAAATGAAGTATTGATAGGAAAAATTTCTTAAATTACTAGCGGAGTACACTTGCAGTTTACGCAACGACAGTTTTCAGTCTATGATTCCGATGCAGATGTGAAAATGAGGTAGTTCAAATATTTTCCGATAGAAAAGCTCATGGGGGAAAAATAAATCGTAAAGTGTAGGTGTCTAAATCAGGGGTGGGCAAACTTTCTATTCGGGGGGCCGAATTGACCATTCAAGAGTTGGCCGAAAGCCGCATTGACCATTTAAGAGTGGTCGAAGGCCGAAACCAGGAATTGCGTAGCCACTCTTTCAATGATGGCTTCTAACGTTTTTGGCTCTTTGGTAAGATAAGTGTGGCCTACCCCTGTCATATTAAATTAGATATATGGAAGTTTCTACAAGTGTTGGCGGGCCGCACAAAATGCTCTGGCGGGCCGTATTCGGCCCGCGGGCTTTAGTTTGCCCACCCCTGGTCTAAATGATTTGTTCTCATCACCACATGTTTCAGTTTAATAAAAAGAGTTACTTCTTTGTCTGCTTTCACTAAACAATGTCCTCAAAGCATTTTTATTGTATAGCTCACAAAAATATTAAGGCCAGCAAGCCAGCAATGCATTAAATTACGTGGTTGCACTTGCACAATTTCAGATACTATTTTTGATAGAAAAAGATAGACAACTCTATCTCCTGTTATGCCTCACGAAGTTATATATATATAGTAGATGATTTTGGTAGGCCTATTTGATAATTATTTGCATGCATAAACGCAGTTTCTCGTTCCTCAATGTATACCCTTCACCAGATGAATTTTTCTTATGAATGTATGCCTTAGCCTTTAATTAACACATTAAATCAAAATCTACTTTTTGAAATATTTTAGTTTAATTTTTCGAAGTTTTTTTCTCAACGCTAGCTTTAACGTATTTCAGTGTCTGTCTTTGTCACATTCCTGTGTACTAGGCATTTTGGGTGAGGGGCATACAATCAAGCAGTTGCACTCGGGCATCACCAAACCTCCGCATGCCACTGTTGCTGACAAATATGCCAATGCTTTCAGCAACTGGTTTTCTCTGATAAGCTCGAAACCACGCAAATAACAACAGATGGTTTGATGACAATTTGCAGAACTTAATGCAGCAAAATGATAAATTGTTTGATAACGTTAGTACTGACAAAGCTATTGCAGTCAAAGCTAAGTCTTCTTCTTCTTTCTTCTGATATAAGTCTTCTTCTTCTTTCTTCTGAGTATAATGAAGCTAGAAATAAATGTTTTCGCTGCATTCAATAAAAAACAAAAGCTTTCTACGGTTCACTTTTTGACAGACCAATGCAACATAAAAAGACGTAGCAGATCATCAATACTCTCACAGGAAAATCAAATACTACAGCTGTTTGAAAATTTAGCATTTAATACTGTATTAACCCATTTACTCCAAAGTCAAAAATTTATCATAACTTCAAATCTTTTTAAAGCGGTTGATTTTTATATACTCTAAGTCGTAAAACCAAAAAAAATTTTTGTTCGGTTCTTATTTTGTTATTTAATGGCAACTTCAGTTGCCAACGGCCACTAATGTAGTCAAAAATGAAATAACTTTGTTGAATGGCTTATAGCATTGGCTCTCAAAGTGCTGCGTACGGAGCCCCAGGGCTCCGCGAGAGAACCCTATGGGCTTCGCGAGCTATTTGTTTACTTTTGTTTTTATTTTTAGAAATTTATTGTGGGGCTCCGTAAATAATGGTCAACCTCTTCATGGGCTCCACAACACCAAACGTTTGAGAACCACTGGCTTATAGGGTCACAAAATATGTTACCAGGTAAAAACTAATAATCGTCTGCATGGGGCCCATGCACAGGAATTTGTTTTTTCATTAGTGCCGTCAATATTCAACGTAAAACGTTTTTACAAAGCACAACAACGCTGTTTTACAACAAATTTTTTGAAAAAAGTGGTATGTTATTGATATAAATCACTGCAAATATACGTAGACGCAGAATAACATTTATTCTCCAAGCGTCGAAAAATTTTGAAACAACAGCGGAAAATTGTCAATAATGCACATTTGTTTGCTCATAAGCCTTTGCAAAGCGGGAGATCGTTTTTAGCATAACCACTTGCTGTAGTTAGTTTGCAAAAATAATGTTATAGAGCGCTGCTTTTACGAAAGCGCTTAAAACAGACTGAAGAGGGCAGGGTCACTCTGCACTTTGTGGCATACAAACACTGAACGACGTTTAAAAACTTTCATATGTCCGTATTTTAACTGGCTTTTGATAACGACGTGGTCAAACTTATCTGCACTTAAGTTTTCCAACCCTTGCTGTGCATATTGCAAGCTAGGCAACTTTTTTTCGCCTAGATGAAGTAAGCCTTGTAACGGCTATTTTCCTCATAAAAGTAAGCATTGGGATATTTTTGCTGTAAATTTTGTTGTACTGCAACCAAGCATTGGTCATAGCAGCATTGAGGCTCCATGAAAAAACGGCCACCACCACTTTTTTGAGCAAATGGTAGCAACAAATTGATCAAACAGATCCACTCTTCCAATTTTTTGATTATACATCAAAGCGTGTGCCATCAGCACACTGGTTTTCTACTTTTCCGCTTTCGACCACCGCTTGATAAAGTTTTCTGTTGCAGCACCAGCATAATTTGAACAGCATGTTACAATAAAAGCTCATCAAGCAAAAGGGGTAAAAAGGTTGTCAGAGGAAACAGAGAAACCATTCGACAAACCACCTTTTTTCTACAAGACCCAACACTACATTAGCACCTTGACTGAGGCCTGTATCTAACCGCTTAGTGTCAGCTCTGCAGTATGGTTCAGCGTGAAATAAATACAGACGTATCCGGTTAATTGCATATCAAATAATCGCATAATATGTTTTATTGTATAAGAATTGAAAGTCCCAAATTATGGCCTATCTTTTTCTAAGAAAATAGTCCGGTTAATTGCATTGGCTTACTGCATAATCCGTTAAAATTGCATAGAAATAAAAGCTGCTTATTCGATCAACGAAAGTGTTAGTTGCAAAATCAAGTGACAAAATGCCGTCTTTGGCAAAGGTTTTTGGCATTCTTCAAAGACAGACCCCAATTTCGAGCGCAGTGCGAGCACGTAGTGCCCTGCAAAAAAAGCTGCAAGATTTCTTTGATCAATTTCAGGCGGTATCTTTTGTGTCTGCAAAATTTGATTGCAGAATTCTTTGATCTTGCAGCAGATTTTTACATTGTGCAAGCACAAATTTGCACGCGTACTTCGCAATTGTCGGCAAGCTCTGCCAATTCAATTCTTATTACCCAGCCAACAAATAACGAAGTGTTGAACGCTCTTGATACAATTCGGCGATGTTTGCAATGTGAAGGCGCAGATATGGACACGTTATTTTGTTTAGAAAAAAAATTACAAGAAAGCATGCAAAACAACATTAATCAATCTATTATTGCTTGGAATTTTACGTGTTTGGAACAATGTTGTGTTTGATTAAACAATACTTTGTCTTCAGCAGTGCTTTATTTGTATATTTATACTAATTTCTGATAAACCCATAATCCGCTTAATGGCATAAAAGAACTTGGCAAATTGACTATGCAATTAACCGGATTTGTTTGTATCTATCAGTTGAAGCAAGACACCACAAATTGAAGTAAAAACGAATTGGCTTGCCGCATATGAGCTTCTTGTTTTCATGTTTTCCAAGGCATAGAATCATAGTTTTGTTGATGCTATGGTCACTAGCGCTGAAGTGTTTTTTGAAGTTGCAATTTAGTATGTCAAATAGACAACGCATCTTGCAGTTTTGGCCAGAATTTGTTTCAGCATTGTTTGCGAACGCAAATCTCAAAATATATCTTTAAATTGCTTTCGACATTGGGCACTGTCGCATTGTGCGTGTCTAAAACAACTGCCCGATATAGTTCACTATGAAACACTTTGCAATATCCACAAAGCAAAATGATTGCAATTACAGTTTCAATTTTATTTTCATCTACATTTAAAGTTTTTCCATTTTGATTAAGACTTTTTCTCTGGCTTACCCTAAATTAGTGATGAGCACAAACCTACGGTGGGATTACTAAACTATAACAGGATAACACCAAAATACGGAAATTTGCAGAAATTCGTGTTGATTTACGGAATAACTGAATCACAGAAATACGTAAATTCATATCATACATGAAATTACTGAAATACAGAGATATGGAAAAGCTACCAGTACTAACTAAAAAGGTAAGGAAATTGCAAAATACGAAAATTTATGAAAACCAACCACCCAATTGGGCAAAACTAAGCATTCGCATAAATTTCTGTCATTTTATAACTTAAGTGGTGTTTTTTCTGTATTTCAGAAAAATTTTTTGTAATTTTGAAAATTTCCGTATCTTAGTGTGATTCAAAGTATTTATCTTTCTTAACTTATTGTGATTGTCCTCATTTCAAACCTGTTTTACGTGCTTCTGTCGGTTATTGGTTACCCGAACAGACCGCAGATGCAATAATTAGCCTACTGTTTTTTCAAGTCGCCTGTTTTTATTGAGACATTTCAGAATTTCCACTCAATGATGATTTTTGTTAAAATAATGTAACATTTTTCTGCAACATATAAACTTTTTGTTGTTATGAACGCTTGTAAAATAGGACCAACAATAGCAGAACAATTAAAATTTTTCTGGGGGTGTTTTTGGCAGCTAAAGTTGCCAATGGCGTTTAATGTAGGGTTGCCATACGTCAGGATTTTCCCTAATATATCCGGTATTTTAGTTCTGTTTCGATGAAGATTGCTTGGATGTCAGGAATTTTTGTGTCAGTCACCATAAGTGACTCGTTCGTGGCTGGTCAAATCTGACCGGTTTGCCAAAACGGCCACTAGGATTGGGTCGAATTAATCGTTAGCAATACAATTGGTGGCAGCAAAACATTTTGGTGAACACCTCCATTTTGGGTAAAATATATCGATAATTTAAGGCCAAAGCATATGTCAATAAAGAAATAAAATGGTACCAACTTCCAATATGTAATAGTGTGAACATGACCAAAAAGTGCGTCCAGGAATTTGCCTCGGCAGATATGGTAACACTAGTGTAATGGGTCAATGCTAAACCATCTGCAGATCCTCCAGTCATTGCAAATCACTTCAATAACTATTTCGTTAATGCTGGCAGTAAATCGGAGAAATATATAAACAAACTTGTGACAATTTTAAGGAACATGTCATTTTACCCAGCCTGCATTCCATGCATATTAATCCCAGTGGTAATTCTGAAATTTAAATAATGTTATTTAAAATACAACTAAAAAATAGCAGTGGGTAGATGATTCTTTACGTATGTTCCATAAGTGACGCCAGAAAATATTAGAACCGGGGTGCTTGCATTACCCCACATTTTAAATCTTTTTTTGGTCCAAGCCTGGTCTTCAAATACATAGTCTAACCATAGTTTGGTATCACAGCTAAAGCTAACTTTTGCCTTCAAAAGTTTTTACTCAGCGCCCTTTATTTACAGGTTAACACTTTGCACTTGCTCCATTGCTATACGCTAGTAAAGCGTTTGAGTTTTGAATTATTTTTTGTGTAATTTCAATTGATGAAGACATATAGCCTATATTTTTACAATAAGGTAAGCTTAGAGAGGAGAGAAATGATGCTTCGTGTTTTTTATGGCTAGTGTTGTTGTTTAATTTTGGGTTGATAGCAACGAGTCTGTTATTTTAAACGTTGTGAAGAAGTCACAACACAGGGCCAAGTAAAAATCAAAACAAAAAATTGCTAATGGCAATTTGGTAGCGTAATTGTAAGATATTATTTGAGACATAGTTAAAACGTTTCATAACAGTTTTATGTGAATATTCTGAAGAAGCAAAATAATGGTGGTATGTTTTATCTGCAGTTTCAAGCAAATGCTTGACCAGTTAGTGGCATGTCATATCAGCTTCGATGATATAACTGTACAATTATTATAGCTTTTCTGGAGCAAACTAGTGTGACTAGAACAGTGCAGACATGCAAAGATATTATTGTGAATGCATTGGCGTCTCTAAACTTACGAAAAGTTTTAGCCTGCCAACTCCAAATCTTGTTTTTTTGCTTTCTGGTACACCCAGACACAACGGCATCCTTTTTTGCCAACTTCACATTCAACAGTAGCACAATCAATAGAAACTTTCCGCGAAGAAAAATTATCTGAACCACATGGGACTCTTCCGCCGCTAGCAACAGGCCCAAGACGGGTGAGCACAAAGTTTGGCTGGTGTGGATTTTTGACTTCACGCTGTTCAAGCACAGTAAGTAAAGAATTTTCTGACTCTCCAATTAGAATATCAACACATTCTCGATTGGCTGCAACCGGTATCTCTACACGGTCAAAGTGCTCGAGCGTGGTAATATCCACCGCATGAGTTAGAGTACCCTTCTCTCCAAAAAACTTAGGTACTACATTGGCATTTAAAATGTGGTACCTTTTTCCACTCTGCAGTGACTCGAGCTTAAAGTTAGTTCCTTTAACGGTGATGGTGCCAAATAAAATCGTGTTTTTATGAACAGAACCAATTTTCTGAACAACCAGGTCACTTTTGCCAATTTAATTAGTCTTTTGTTTTCGGGTCTAAGTCTGCTTACTATCCGAAGTTTCTGCGGCGGCAAAATTTCCTGCATAAAAGCATTCATGAAGTGCGCTGGTATGTTCATGGCGGCTATTAAGTCCGCACTTACGACACTTTGATGAACCATTACAATCTCGTACAAAATGGTCCAAGGAAAGACAATTCAAACACCTTTTGGTATCAACAACACACTGTTGCTTGACCATGAATGAAAACGCCATAAATTTTTCTCAATTTATTTGATAGTGTCTGCATTTTGGACTAGAACACACAAAGCACAATGAAAGTTTTTTAGCACCTCGGGGATCACTTTTACTGTGGGAAGGTTTAGCCATACCGCACCAATCACTAGAACGTGATACAGAAGCTTTAGGGGATTTCTCACTCTGAGAGCTATTTTCCAATTTGATGAACAAAGGGTCGCGATCACTGACCA
The DNA here is from genome assembly GCA_963675345.1 of Trididemnum clinides. Taxonomy (NCBI): domain Eukaryota; kingdom Metazoa; phylum Chordata; class Ascidiacea; order Aplousobranchia; family Didemnidae; genus Trididemnum; species Trididemnum clinides. Next base: position 32,386,461 of record OY776303.1, read on the forward strand.
AGTCAACATCGCTAGCCTGTCCGTGCTACCTGCATGATCGCATTTGAACTGGTTTTCTACAGAACTTATTTACACGTATTTATTTATTTTGTTATGATTATTTTTTGAGATTTTGTTTTGTAGATAATTATCAACTTTTACAAAGAAATTTTTGTGTATTTTTCTATTTATGTATTAGCAAATTGTTGCGTTCTAGCTAACTCGACGCATGTACCAAATTATAACATAAGCCTCATAAATCCGGCTTTAATCAACTAAAACGCTTGATATCTAAAAACATAAAAATAAATAGAACATATACAAACAAGAACGCCTAAACTAACGATTTAAACTGAAGCACTAGTAAGACTAACAAAAGCGACTTAACACTGAACTGATAAGAAACACAACTGTAACAGAAAACAATGATTGGATCCTAGTGCTTCAGGCAAACATTAAACTAACGCGCAGTAATCAAGAAACAAATTACAAGCAACGTTTAAACCTGACGCGCTACAAATTTACATCACAAATCATTTGCAATAAATGTTTATTTTAAATACATGTAATACATTTTACATAAATTTACAAAGTTTTAAATTAGTTCTTGTTTGATTCGAGTTTAGGGAAGTTACTATGTAAAACAATCAAAATTTGTTTTCAGTTTTGAATGCTGCTTTGATCCTACGTTTGGAAAAATCTTGATCAAAATCTTCAAAGAAGTTGACAGCGTTGCGAAGACAGTGCTTTTCTGCCCCAGATACTGCTGCTAACCAGAAAACTGCAAAATAGAAACGACGCTGGGGGTAATCCATCGCGATGGGAAAAAAATGGCGGCGCGATGGTGTAGTGGTGAGAGCGTACGCATCGCAGTTGGTAGACCTGGGTTTATTCCCTAAGTCGAGTCATACCAAAAGACTTTGAAAAATGGTATTCACAGCTTCCCTGCTCGGGGCTCAGCTTAAAAAAGGGATAGTGTGGAGAACAATTCGGCAAGCTTGCTTGTTGTGTCCTTGGGCACGGCACTTAACGGGACCTTTATGTGGCAGACAGAGGGCCCTCCCGTATTTCACCGGATTACAATTGTGAAGTTGCTTACCCATCATGTCAGACGACTCTTGGGTACCAACCAGTGGCAGTCCGCCTTGTTGGTGGTGGGGCTACCAGTCACTTATGACTGGTTCGAAATGGGCTGCCATCTTTTCCCTAACCTAATTTTAATTAGGTTGACAGCATGACCCTGAATTACCGTTCATGCCGTACCTCATCCCAAGGAAGAGGAAGAGGTAACCACAAACAAGAGCGATCCATACTTTCACTGGTATGTCATCAGATCCTTGCGCCTTTCCCTTCTTCATCTTTCTCAACCCAGTCCTGACTTCTTCTCCAGAGATATCTTCCACTTCCTTTTCTCTCTCTTTTGTTCTTATTTCTCTTCTCTCGGTAGGCTTTTCCTGGTTGAGTAAGTTGTCAAAATATCCCTTTCATCTCTGTTTCACTTTTTCTTCTTCCATCAGCATCTCCCTAGTTTTACTCTTAATTACTCTTACTTGTTGTACATCCTTGCTTTGTCTGTTTCTCTGCTTTGCTATCTTAAACAACTCATTTTCTCCCTCCTTCGTTTTCAATTTTTCTTACAGTTCCTCGTATGCCTTGTTTCTTTCCATTGCCAATTCTTTCTTAGCTTATTTTCTAGCAGTTTTATAGGCCAACTTGCTTGCATCATCTCTCATGAAATTTCATATCTTTTTAGCATTTCTCTTATCCTTCAGTTTCTCCTGGACTTTCTGGTTCCCCCACCACGTCTCCCGACTACCTGCCGTGCTAATTTTTCCCGATGTTTCACCCAATTCTATTCTGGAAATGCTCCGTATCATCTCGACGACTCTTTGCCAGTCTTCCTTTGCACCAAGTATTCCACTTTTAATCACTTCCATTTTAAATTTGTTCTTCACTTTGAAGTCTTTCAGCTTCCACCATTTTATTCTCTTCACTGGTTTTGGTACTTTGCTCCACTTCGTCCAGATGATTATCGTACTTACTACTATTCTGTGCTGTTTTGCTACACTTTCACCGACAATAACCTTTGTATCCACCACCTCCTTAATTCTTCGTCTTCTCACCATCATGTAATCCACCTGCGAACTGCGTCCGCCACTGTTGTAGGTGGCTCTGTGGGCAGGTTTCTTTAAAAAGTAGGTGTTGGTGATCGCTAGTTCCATTCTCTTAGCAAAATAGACCACTGCTTGTCCTTCGTTATTTCTCTTCCCCAATCCATGTCTGCCCATGTATTCTTCATCACCGTTATTCCCTTCTCCTACGTGCCCATTCATATCTGCTCCCACCACAATTCTTTCACTCTTTGGTATCTTTTCCACGGTCTCATCTAGGTCCAACTAAAATGCTTTCTTTTCTTTACGTATGCACCCAACCTGGGGCGCATACGCACTGATAACATTCAACATAAAATTATCAAGCTCCATCTTCAAGCATATTATCCTGTCTGTTACTCTCCACAATTCCACTACCCTGTCCACATGTTCCTTTTTCAATATGATTCCCATGCCATTCTTTTTGTTTCCGCTGCCACAGTATCACATTTTATATCCTTCACCTATGCATCTTGCTTTTTCCCCCTTTCAGCGAGTTTCCTGCACACTCAGTATGTCCACCCGACTTCGCTCCATAAGGTCTGCCACTTCTCTTCCTTTACCGGTCATGGTTCCAACGTCTAATGTTGCAACTTTCAGCTTGATCTTCTAAGCTTTCTTCCTCTCTTCATTTCTCTTCTTCTTTCTTCTCCATTACTTGCGACCTCTTATGCATCCAAGTAGCATGTCCACCAGTGGCCCTTGGTGCCCAGTCACTGGTAACAGTCGTTGTTATCCCGGGCCTCGACCAATCCGGTATAAAGTAAGATACGACGCGCCTTGAAAACATTTGACTGGGTGTTACGCCGGATGCCCTACCTGTCGCAACCTCCCCATTTATCTGGGCTTGTGACCGGCACCAAGGCTGCTCTGATTTGAACAACCTTAGAGGCTGGGTTTATATGCCGTCAAATACGGTAATCAAATATTCAAATTTGTATTTGAATAAGATTTAACTGAAGATGGCCTTTAAAAGCCAAAATCGATAATTAATAATTCTAATAAATTCAATGAGTAACGTCAATGCGTATTATGTCAATTGTAATAATCTATCAAATTTCTAGCATTTAAAAAATTGTGAACGTCTAAAAGATTGGAGATTCTTAAAGATTGCGGGCGTTTAGAAAATTGCATGGATGTAAAAGCTTGCATCCATTTGGAAAATTGAGGGTATCTAAAAGATTGAAGGCTTGTAGAAACAGAATCATAAATCGAACTATCAGTCAGGAGTAAACAAAATTTGTCAAATATGTAAAAATTTATTTGCAAGTAGTTTACGTCCCCAATCCCCATCCTTTTTAGACTCCACTAATCATCCTATTTGGTAATTGATATCAAAAACTACTGCATATCAACAACAATTTAGCCAAGTGATTGGATCACCAATTTTATATGAGGAAATAATAAAAAAGGTGTCTTGCACTACAAATTGAATGTTTTGATGAATGGTGCCTCATAGGACCATCTACAAACCTAGTAGACCCGATCTGGCCACTGTTCGTAGTTAGCTCACGATATTTTAATCTGTTAGGTCGAAATAATTCCAGCGACGTCTTTTGCCGGGCAAACAAAGATTTTAACCGCCAGGCAAAGCATAGCCATCAAATCACTTTAATTCAAGTTGTTGCTTACAAGCGGAACACCACAGCTGTTTAATCCCAAACCGCATCCATTATCACTTTGCTGTTCTTGACAACCATTGCAGTTTGAAATTTCATGCTTTTCCGCCTTAAGTTTCTTTTAATTTTATAATGCACCATGCACAACAAACATAAACAGGATATTGCACAATAAACAAATTGATGAAGCAAAACAAATTTGCACCGCAAAGCACATTCTTATTCCGGAGAAAAATTGCCCAAACATGATTATAGCATCGGCTTCGCCGTCGGCAGACCTGCATAAAATTACTGTATCGAGTCACCAACAGCAATAAAGTGGAGGATCATGGCACCGATTTTACTTTTTCATCATTAAAAGTTTTTCTGCCACTAAACACAGCAACAGTAAAAAATGCCAGACAGCAAGAATTTTCTTTTAAGAGTAAGTCAACAGTGCAGTAAAAGTATTTTTAAATTCAACTGTATAACATCTGTAAATCATTTGCAAAACAACAAGTAGGATGTTGGACTAGCCAGAAGCCACGTAAGGTGTCTTACATTTGGCATGAGACCTAGCGATGACACTGCATCTTTACCATCCGCATTTGAGGGATGCCGCCGTCTATTTTGCCATACTAACGTTGTTCAGATCGTGACTCTTTGTAGAAATTACATTGATAGATGTGTAAACATCTTTTATGACACCACAACTGCAAACTGCAAGACTAAACTGTAAACAAAGCCATAATTTTGGAGTATGATTTTGGAGTAATTTTGGAGTATGAGTCGTTGATTTCAAGCAATAAAATTTAGAAAATATTAAGCTCAACTCGCAAACATAATTACGTGAAAATTATTTTTCGAAAAAATTAAGTTTCCTCACTGCAAAGTATTTATCCCGAGCTTGGACTGCGAGCCACGACTTGTAAATGATAACAAACAATTTGTCGAGTCATAATCTTTTTGAAAGGCATCATTTGTTAGGTCGGTACCGTCACACACTCTTAGCCTCTGAGCAGGGACATTAATGATTTTTAAAAAATTTTAGGTTTTAGAAGTTTTTCCAAGTAAAAAGGCATATTCCTACAGCAACAACAGTTTCAGTTGTAGAAATAACATTCATGCACTGCTGCATTCAAACTATCCGCTCAACATCATGAGGTTGGTTGGCCTTTAAAATCTGCAGCCGTTATTAGCGCTGGTAATATTATATAATGCCAATATATTAGGTTTTATATTCCCCTCATTCCTCCAATTGCATTCTCAAACAGGAAGTTGATGGATAACGTACTTGGTGTCACTCTACAAAGAAATGGATCCAAGGTCAACCGACGCAAATAAATCGGAGTTCAACTCTCTGTCCAACCTTCATTAAAAACTTTAAAATTAGTAAACTGTTAAAAGCAGCAAACGCTTTGTGATTTTAATTAGTGCCCAATCTGGTGAAAAAAATTTAAGCAAGCAAGACCGTACATCAGTGGTCCTTAAACCTTTTTTCTGCCGGCACAAAGGACTAGTCAATCTAATTTCGCGGTACACCAGCCACGGCATTATTTGGAGATCACCACTTCTCCGGGCAACGATTTCCGTAAATCGTGTGATGTAGCCCGAAATAGTGCTGATCTCCAGAAATAAGATAATTTCCTTTCTCACCGTAACCTGTAGTGCCACCAGCGACTTATAGCAGTTATCGAGCATTATTTCATGGCTATTTTTACGCAGTTTTAACTTGAAGAAACTTTTTCTTTTGGAGAAGAATTTTTCAAAGACCTAATTCGGAGATCAGACATTCGCACTGTGCCACAAAATCCTTACGCGGGCCACAAAATGTTTCGTCGCGGGCCACCAGTTTGACACGCCTAATCTAGATAATCCAAATACCAACGCTTTAAAGTATTCGGTAAGCAATTAGCTATGTCAAACAAGAGTTGCCCAGAGAGTTTTGCTCTTTCATCATGGGCATACGCAGAGATCTCAAGTAAATTCAAATTTGCATTAAACAATTTCGGAGAATTCGAACTGAAAGAAACTTTCGGGCCGTAGCAAATAGCTCTGACTTTGGCTTAGAAGTGAAACCCCGGAAAGGCTATATCTTTGACGCAACCGATCTAAAGGCTTTTCAATCCGCTGGGACGTACTCATACTTTTAATGGGTGCGCAAAATAAGTTTACCATCTCCAGTGCCTGCACCACACAAGATTCCGGGAGAACTTCATCTGCAATTCACAGATGGACTCTCACTCCGATTTTTGCCGACTCTCACGCCGACGTATCCGATTTTCGTGGAACGCAAAATCAATATTTTTTTATCATACCTTGTTTGTGAGGCTAATTTTGACACTACTCTATTTGTGACGCTAAGTTGATAAATTTATTTCTCCCTTGATGATCAAGGTAAGTCATCCAATGCAATTTGTTTTCCCTAACCCAGAGTGTGTGTTTAGATGTTTGCAGTTGATGTCTTGATTCTACATTCTCAGGGCGAGAAGAGCTCAACTCTTTGTCTTAAAAACTCCACCAACGTCAAGCCTTAAGCATCTATCCATATCGTGGACTCGTGCAGGCAGCCGTTTGAGCCAAAAATTGTTTGGCAAACTTCTGGTAGGCTTGACCCCGTCATTCATCAAAATGGTACCTGAACGGCTATTAAAATGTTGCTGGGAATTAACTGCAGTTTTATCCTTTGCCCCACTAAAAGAAGGTACATGTATTTCAGTCTACAGTCCTGAATATTTTGCATCTACTTCTATTTTTACATGACGCTTTCCGAAATTTATTGTCTTTTGATTAGGTTGAGATGGTTCCAAAAGAAAACCACCACACGCGTTTGCAACGCAATTTCAGTTTTAGACGTTCCAGCTTGCGCAGAAACTGAAGAGCCGCGCTCCGAACCAGCCAATGATTTTTCTTTTGCCTCGAGATTTATCGATTCTAAACGCGATTTCCCTCACGTCTTAGCTTCTTCCCTTCACTTTGGCTTTGCGGCCTTCGGCCTCTGCTTCTGCCAACAAGCGCAATTTACCGACCATATCTTTGATGTCTTAAAGCTCACCAGCATACGTTCAAATTCAACTCGACGAGCTACCACGGAAATATAAGACGCTGCTCTATTAGCACTACTAACTTGCAAAACGCTGCCAGACGGAATCAGTTCAATCTCAACATCCGAGTTAGATTCATGTCGGTTAAATTTTCTTGTTTTTTGCCAAGGCGCACCTTTTTAATTTAAAAACAACTTTACAAAATTTTGAAATTGTTTAATAACGTCCTCCGAAAATTCTTTAAACTGTGCTTCGTCATTTGATGATTGTAATGTTTTTAAAAAGTTATAGTAAAACTCTTGCAAGACACACGGATTAAACGACTTAAAGTCGAATCAGGATTGAGAATCACATGCCAATTAATCAACATGGCAACGATAGATATCAGTCAAAACATTACGGTGGGCCAGAAACAGTTTACGAGGCACCTGTGGGGTACCAACAACTGCACCACCATCCACCTTCTTATCCTTCCAACACTAACAATAGGGCAATGATTTGTGCTTACTTTTGGGGCAATCAGTAGGGGAATGGGCACTGAACTGATTGTTGGGATTGAAATTAATCGCTTCGATCTGTTCAAAGCCAGTGATTAGGGCAATATTTTCCAAAGAACAGTTACTATTACAATTACTCATCACAGAAGAATTTACAATGAGATGACTACTAAACAAACTTTTTGTAAGATAGTTTACTAAAGAACAGAAAACAAGAAACTGATATAAATAAAGTTGTATCTCAAACACAACGTGCTACGACCAGCACTCCGGCTGTAGTCCATCCAGTGAAGTTACTGAAGGAAGAAAATTTCTCTTCTACCGACGACCAACAAGAAAGCATTGAAAGTTGCTTCAACAAAGAACCATCCAGTTATATCAATACAACAAATATAGTACGGATGTCCAAGACAAATTTCATAGATAATAAGTAGCGCAATGGAATGGTCAGTAACGAGATCTCACAGGTCAGAATAACTTTAATAAGATCGCCAAAGGCACATAGAACAGTAGGTGGAATCCTAAGGCAAAACGGCATGCACAGCGGCAAAGTCTTCTTAGGCATTGGAAAATAGTTATTTTCTTTTTATATTTTCACTTTCAACAACTTTCTACATTTACTAATTTTGTCCAAAAGGAGCGTTTGGACCTTCATTCAAGCAGACTTTCATTCAAGTAGTTAGCCCAGCCACCTTGTCTTTAACGTTGCTGACTGTCACATCACGGCCTTGCAAAAACAAGTTCATGTCGTTGAGGTGGCCGAATACATCGGCCAGGTACGCAAGCATCACAGCAAACTCTTCATCGTGAAATTGGACATGGAGATTGTTTTTGTTTTCTCAAAGAAAGATTTCAATCTCATTTTTAAGTTCATACAACCGAGAGAGGCATTTGCCTCTCGACAGCCAACAGACTTTGGTATAAAACAAAAGTCCCACATGTTGCACTCCCGTTTCTTTGGCCAAAAAGTGGAAGAGCCGGTGATTTTTTTCCCTCGAACGAATGAAGTTGATCACTTTGACCGCAACGTGTATAATTTCCATCAAATGTAGAGATAGAGTCTTTGATGGTAGAGTATATCGATGTAGTGAAGTGTGCAAGGACGTCACATGGAACAATTTGTTCTTTACCTGTGTGGCAAACCCTGATTTGACGCCAATTATCGCTGTGGCATCGTTAGTACAAATGTGCTTAAATTTCTGCCAGCTGAGCTCGTTGACTTCAAAAAAAGAGTCCACAAGAGCTTTGACACCAGCAGCAGTTGTTGTGGCTGACAGTGTATTGCTAAACAAAAACTCTTCCTTCATCTTTCGATCGTTCTCGTATCGGGTGAAGGCGATCAAGTAGCTTTCTAAAGCGCTATCGGTAGCCTAGTCCGGTTGAATGCTATTCTGGGGCGTGTTTTGCTTGATTTCGGAGCAAACTTGCTAGCACACACTGGTAGCCATGCTGTTAATCCGTAGCAAATGGTGTCATTAGAGAGCAAAACTTGCTGCATTTTCTTTTTTGTCCCCGATCCGATCTTTATTTCAACCCTTTTTTTCTGTGCATGGCTTGATAAGTTTCACAGCGATAGTGTGCGTCTTCTTACACTGCGCAATTCGGTATGCCACCTTGTAGCGGCATTGAAAAGTAGATTTCTCCTCTACCCCAAATCCCAAATTCGGTAGCGTCGCTTCCAGGTCGTATCGTACTCTTTTGGCAGACAGAGCATCGATGTCATCATCCTTCCTTTGGGGATGCTTTATATCGCGATGGTTTTTTAGTTTGGAGGGTCTTAATTGACATCACTACCAAGCAATCAAGACACTGCGCACAATCACGATCGTTCCGAGGAACTTTTGTGAAGCCAAATAAAACGTAGCTCTCGCTCCACTTGCAAATTTTCGACATTTGATAACACAAAAATCTTGTTCAAGCTACATATATATATAAATATATTGTATTATTATGTTCAACGGTGTATTGCTAGTAGCAATAATAGCAACCTGGATACTAAAAGTCACCTCTCTACCGAAAAATCCGATCAACTCCTAGCAGGCACTTGCTTCTATTATCAGATTCTTTGTTAGCAGTGACCAGACAATTACGGAGACCGCAGAATGAAGCTTTACTGTTTTTTATCAGAACTATTTTCAAGTTATTTTGTGTTTTTTGTGTTTTCGTTCAACGGAAGTTTTAATGCAGTAATTATTTATGTGTAGATCCTGATGAGGGAAATATGTAGGGCCGAAAACGTTTAAATTTGCTAAATATATTGTATTACTATGTTCAATGGCGTGTTGCTAGTAGCAATAATAACAACTTGGATACTAAAAGTCACCTCTCTACCGAAATTGCAATATATATAAAAGTTAAGGTCTAAAGTCAAAACAGAATACAAACAAAGAAGTTGCTAAATTTCTATTAATACAACATGCACAATTACTCTGTCTTCGTAATTCACCAACTTTATATTTACTAGGGCAGGAAGCACCAAACTCCTTCCACTACTTACAACCACTTTTATCACCGCTATCTTTGTAATAACAACAAATTACAACGATATATCGTGGACATTCCATCTCTATCCGCAACAAACTCTCACCTTAAGTTAACTCTAATCATCAATACGGACCTTCCGTTCGTCCCCACAACTCGTTTCGACTCTAATTCTTCAGAATAGCGAAGTGCGAAATTTTAAACTTACACGTATAAAATGAGCAAAATTAGCAAATTCAGATGTCCTTAAAGTTGTAAACAGGATTACGCCATAATTTGCAACTTGCTATCATAGGATTTCATTACTATTTATTAAGACTTAAGCATTTAAGTTATGTAGTACGACAGATTAAAAACAAAACTACAATGTATCGGATAATTCAAGAACGTTCCAGAAAAATGCGTCAACCAACGTCACAAGGAGATCTACGACGTAATAATGAAAACTACAAATTTAAGTTTAACTGGTAAATACTCAATATCGTGACAGTTAGGTTTTGCAATACTAATAAAGGCCTTTGCAAAGCTACCTGGTGAAGGCCTTTTCTCGTGACCTCCTGAGAACCGCTCCGTGGCCACCAAGGGGGCCGAGGCTGCGTTAAACAAACCCCTTTCTACTCTTATGCTATTTTTCGTACACAATCACAAATAGACATGAGATCGCATTGATTAGCTGCTGCCATATCAAGGCGTGAACTGTACAGTGCACATAAAGAGCTGGAGGAAAATGTTTTTATGTGACTTGAACTCTAATCAGCTTTCTACATACGTTTACAACAACTTACGAGTCCATCAAAAATATGGATTCGAATTAGTAACAAATTTGCAAAATTGTTGATGTCAAACTTTTGTCGATAGATTTACTGCGGATGCAAACTGGAAATAATCTTTTTGATCGCATCATCATAAACTACATGACAAGCTCAAAAAGTCAGCTGTTCTCGACTCGCTACGTTGGTTGCTTCGTCTGATATTACTCAAAAATAGAGCTATTTATCCAACTCACTAACCCATTAAGTATTAAGTCGTGGAGAACACTTATAATTTCTTTTGGCGTTTTGGACACATTTACTTAGAATCGTGTGTGGTGAAAACAAATTTCTTTTTAAAGATTTTATCACATTTACTTCGATGTCACAGCAAGGCACAAGAATTTACATCACTGTTATCTTTTGTTTCTGATTCCAAATTAAGTGCCCCGCGCTGCCCGATGCTCTTTTAAAGCAAGCTCTTGTAGGCGCAGGGACATAATATTGTTTCTATATGTGGAGTAATTTTTTTCCGTTTTTCCAAGGCTGCATTCACTCAAAGCGGTTTTCGCAGCCAGGAATAAAATTTCTTACCGATATTTAGAGCAACTTTTGAATTTTGTTCATGGTTGTATTGGTAAAAAGTCATATTCCTGCTTGCGAAAACCGCTATATACAAACGTACCCTAATATTTTTTGCTTTGTTTGTTGATTGCGTTGAAATGCAATGCTGCCTGATTTTTTTTGTAGATTGTCTATTACTATGCAAGAGTTAACAAAAGAAAATAAACGCCACTCGATTACGCCGCTGAGAAACGTCATAAAGAGACGATATTCAAGCTTTAAGTGCACAATCATATTAACCTTTCGGGTATGCGCCCTCCTCCGTCTAACCTGTATGTTAGTGCGTGATCTAATTAAGGAAACCAATTGTTTTTGAAAATCTAAAGAAAGGTCAAAAATATCAACACCAAATCAACAAAAAAATTCGAATTGTGGTTCCCAACTTTGCATATATACCTCATTTGATAATGAGATTGAGCTAACTTTAGTTCTTGCTCTTTAAAAATAAAATTTGAAAATTTTTTACTGAATGGAAGTACGGTAGACGCCGCTTGTTAAACCCGCCTCGGGACCGGACGATTTTGGGCTTGTTAAGCGGGTGGACTTGTTAACCGACAGATGACTCTTTCTAAATATTTTGAGCTAGAATATTCGTGGAAATCTGTAATAAAGATAAAATGTTTAAAGCTAATTACATTGTACACAAAAATTTGTAAAGAAAATACATATTCGAATCATAAAAATTTTGGTATTCAAAATCAAAGAACCGCGTATGTACTCTCGCACGCAATTAATGCACTACAACTACTGTACTACATGCGCTGTTACTAACGGTTCCTTTAAACTTGACGCACTTCAAAAGCACAACTACAATAGCAAAGTTTTTATCTTTTTGGATAAAGAACAGCGCCAAATCAACTAACTTTTTGGCGATGGGTCTTCCCTTTGATCACTGCCGCTTTACTGATTGACCGTAACTTGTGTATTGTAACGTTGTTTCATTATTTCGTTAAGTTCCCTTTTTTTCGCATTATCGTGCAGGTGCAGCCGGCTACATGAAAACGTATTCCGTTTTTAGACATGAAGGGTTTGTGACAAAACAGAAAAGTTTTAGACAGTAACCAAAATGCTTGATGTTTATCCATACAGAGAAAAAAATCAAGAATTACGTAATGACATTTGTTTGCTATGAAGCTTTTTAAACAAATTTAAAAGAATTGCGCAGAAAACTTGGCTTATTAAACGGGATTTTGGGCGCATAAAGCGAGTTTTGTTAATACACAGTCAAATGGAAGATTTCCTGGCCGGACGAACTTGGGTTTAATATGTTGGTAAGCTCATAAACTGTGGGCTTAATAAGCGGCGTCTTCTGCCCAACTGAAAAGTAAGGCGGCAAAACAAAAAGGCGTTGCAAAAATTATTTATGAAAAGATAGAAAAGATCGGGTTCCAACGAATCACCTGGCATGATCGGGTTCCAACGAATCACCTGGCATGATCTTATCTGAAATAAACAGCAAAAGATAGGAACGCGATGTAAAGGAAAACAGCAAATTGTTTCCGGCTGTCCAGGCGGACAAGAGTGAAAGTTTAAATATGTTGTATGGAGCTAACTGAGTAAATATGAGTTTTTCACCTTTGCGTTCCTCCAAGCCTTTTCGGCTTTTGTTAGAGCAATCTCCATTGTTTAAATGCCAAATCTTTGATATGGCTCAGTGGCAGAGTTGGATGAATAGAAATTTGCCGTCTATGAAGGCTACTTAGGTCAGCAAGACTTAATGGCTTCTGCTCATAATCATGCTTGTAATAATAGGTGTAGCTAGGGGAACAATGTCCTCGATTTTTTAAAGTTTATTAAGGATTAAATGTGTTTTCAGTTATTGCGGCTATAAAATATTAATCTTTAAAAAAGATAATAGATAACCGACAAAAGTTGCGACAAAAATTGACAAAAATTAAGGTTATAAAGTATCGATCTCTAAAAAAATCATCTTGAAAATAAAATATTTTTGTCTTCCCAACCAACAATTATTGTCTCCAAGCAGACATGAAGAACTTTTTGTCATTTCGTTTGAGGGATGATCGCCTTTTGTACTCTCTCCTTTAAATAGGCCACTGCATGTGAGTGATAATTCGAGGCGTTTCTATTTTGCCTTTCGTCCAGCAACGTCTACTAAGAGTAATGTAAATCTTTGGTGCGAACCTCTTTGTCAATTTTCAGCCTCCTGCTTGCAGATCATGTTGATGGATGGATACCAATGTGACGCCGAATGTATGGGTAAAAGCTGAAGTTGAAAGACTTGTGTCTCTGCTTCATTTGGGAATATGCGCCAATTCTGATGTGGATTTTGAGTTTCAGGGTAAAGTAAGTGCTGCTATGTATAAGGTGAAGATAAATGTGTCCACTATCTTATAGAGATTTAAAATTAAAATGAAATTTATTCCAGTTAAAAACACCTCAACAGTCTGTTTCACCTAAGGCGGCTCGTCAGGAGGTAGTTCTGAAGCACAACACTGGCATAAGATGAAATCCAACATTAATAAATAAATAAATAGAAATTAAATTATATAGAAGGCTCGAAACTCAAGGGAAGGTAAGCTCTACAGATCTGCCTCACTCAAGCGCTGCTCACTACGACTGGCAGGTAGATGATGTTGTTGTTGCGCGCGTTGGCATTAGAAAGGCGGGAAGTTATTGGAGCGTGAAAAAAGTTAAAGGTAAACAAAACGATGGCAAGAATTAAAAATAGAATAAAATAGAATAAAAAAAACAGAATAAAGGTAAAAACAGTGCACAAATAAAAAACCACGAATAAAACGTTAGTATTAATTAATGTTTTTCAACTTGAATTTGGTCCGATGTCTGCATTTGGAGATGAACGTAGATCATTTGTTTAGGAGCGTACGTTGGTCAGCTTGTAAGATTGCCAGTTTTTCGGCTAGGCAGAGGTTACAGCGCTTGGCGCCACTTTTGAACGCAGCCGCTTTGCATATGATGGACCAAGATATGAACGGCTCGATTCCTCTGTTCTTGTAGTCCCACACAGCTTTGGAGAGTTCTGTAGCGTTCATCTTTCGTTGGTCTTTGAATGATGAGCGGTGGTTGTAAAACCGGGCTTTAAACTCGGTCTCACAAAGTCCAAAATAGTGCCGTGTTGGGATGTTTGGAGCTGTGATGGAGGCTTTGTACACGATTGATTTGATTCGGCATTTGCCGTTAAGCGGGCATTCGGATTTGGTTCTGCAGTTGCACGGCATCTCGTCGGTGTAGGCAGTTGGATATACTAACTTATTGTTGTGGCTTTTGATGATGCATGCCATGTTCGGCATGCAGCTGTAGCTGAGTTTCACGTTGAATTTGTTGCAAATTTTGTGGAGGCGGTTGTTTGGGGGGAAGTGCTTGTTGATGAGGTAGAAGAACTTTTTGCCAATATTTGTTTTGACTTCAATGTTGTATGGTGGATTGAACCAGGTGATGTTTTTCTTCCTTGTTCTTTGCTTCTTGCAGTTTGGTGCAGTCGTTGGGTGCATGGGGTATGCCGTGCAAGGCGAATGCCCGGCTTTTCTCAAAGCCTCGGCGTAAGGTGGAATGGCGTTGTTAAAAGACTCACGGTCACATGATAGCTGTGCAATTCTGTTGTTGATCATGTGAGGCAGCTGTTTAGTAATGGAGGGTGGATGGTTGGATTGGGTGTTGATGTAAAGGGGCGAGTCGTTGGGTTTGCGGTATGGCCAAAACTTTCCGGAGTTTAGGTCAAAGGTTGCATCCAAAAAATCTGTTTGAAATAAGTTGGTATCGGCTGTGACTTTTAGACCGTGCGTTTTAAAAATGGCGATTACCTTTTTCCTGGTGCGTTCCATTTCTGGTCCGGACGCGTTCCTAATTATGGCGAGGCCATCGTCACGGTATGATCCAATATTGTCTATGTGCATGGTGTTGGACAGTTTGCTTAAAAGGAACAACCCAACAAGCTCGCAGATTTCCGCACCGTCATAAGAATCCATTGTTACGTCGAACAGGGAACCGCTGTGCTTTATCCAAACGGCATCTGCGCTAAACAGAAGTGATTTTCTTGAGTGCAGGATAGAGTAAATGTCACTATCTTCAATGTCGACATAGGATTTTGCAAATGTTATGGCGGCTCTCAATATGTCTTCTGAGATGGTGGGGTAAAAGTCAACTACATGTATGTCGAATTTGAGAAATTTGCATTCGCTTTTGTTTGGGATACTGTTGAACCACGAAATTACGGAGGAAGTGTTGCGCCACTGGTTGAAGTTGCTTTGTAATCGGATGGTATTGTTAATTTTTTCCAGGATCTGTTTGCTAACAATTCCAATCTGCGATTTGGCAGGATTTATTAAGCGGCACTTAAGGTTGTTTGGAAAATTTTCTTTATGGTCTTTAATGGTAACAAAAGCGTTCTTGTCTGAGAACCGTTCAATCCTGCTGTCTAGTTGGAGCTCCCTGGCGATGGTTTTTGCCTCGTTGTTGATGTCGCTTACAGTATCCGCACTGGTTTTCTTGTATTTAGCAGTGATGTTATCATTCAATAGTTTGCTGTAATGTGCAACGGTCATTCTATATAGATTGGTTGTTTTGTCAGCTGGGACAATTACGCTCGTAGAATTCCTAATGGTTTTCACGTCTGCCAAAAGCTGGGATTGGAAATTGCTTTTGACAGATCTGAACTGAATTCGGCGAACCATTTCGTAAAGATCTTGCTCGAAATATTTTAGTCCGTCATGTTGTGGGGGTGTTGCTTCGGATTTAAAACCAAATGTTTTGTTGTTGTATTCGGCAGGTTCGTCATTTGTGTCGAGAAAGAAGGCTTTCCACCTGAGGCGCTTGATAAAGCTTTCAAGCTTTTCTAATAGAGCCTGAATATAGGCTTTTCTGGAGGGGATGGGAATATTTTTGAGGGAATAGTTGAATTTGATCTTATCCATGTTGCTGGTGATATGGCTGGCAAATCGTGGAAAGAGCTCAACGTGCAAGGCAAGGAGCAACGATACGTAGTCGGTCGATTTGGCAGTAGAGAGCTCAATGATAGAATCAGAGCAATACCTCCTGACGAGCCGCCTTAGGTGAAACAGACTGTTGAGGTGTTTTTAACTGGAATAAATTTCATTTTATTGTATTGCTCTGATTCTATCATTGAGCTCTCTACTGCCAAATCGACCGACTACGAGATTTAAAATTATGTAGGTATCAATGATGCATGTGCAAAGTTGTCATTGGTTGTCATAAAGATTCAAATCGTAATGCAAATAAAGAGCGTTTATAACAACTTTTCCGGAACAACTGTCCATATAATACTAACACTTTTTCGGCACTGAGACATGCACAAGTATAAATGATACAAAGAAAATGTATAGCTATTGATCAATTAGATCAAGTGCATAAATTTTCCCATGTGGGGAAATTTATGCACTTGGGCGGCGGCTATTTTACACTCCCTTCCAGTGTACACTGTCCCGTACATTTACATACCAGGCCTGCCCCTTCAGTGTACACTGCCTTTCTTTTAATGCCTTGCCAGCTGAGATTCGAACCCGCAACCATGGTATCTCAACTGTTCTAATGTTCTTAAGAATAAACTTGATAACTAACTGGGGAAAATTTTGCTCTTGTTGTCTTGGGGAAAATTTTGCACTTGTTCCGATCAATTTTGGCTTTATTTTCAACTGTGAGCGATATTTGATTTAAACTAGGTGCCATGTTGTTGACTAATCGCTATCCGTTGGTATGCAGTTTGCATCTCATGGAGCCATAGGCATTCTCCCAAATGCCGTCACAAACAATTGAGGTTCTACAAAAATCGTGTAGAAATTCTTGGCTAACAAAGGAGTAAAAATGGGATATGCAAAGATTATATTTTCAAAGTTTGAAAGTCTTCCAGCTAGCATATGAGACGTTGAGTTTGAGTGAGTGTGGCTCAAAAGAGTAGGTCTTATTTGCGCTGTTAAAGCACGTGAGAAACCAAAGCTAGGCATTGCAACTATCAATATTAGCGAGAGAACAAGCCTGGGTGGGTACCAAAGATTAAAGATGTTAATTGAGAAAAGAAAGTTGCTTTGAAATCCTGGCTTTAGGGTGAGTCATCCGAAGACTTCGTTGTATTAACGCACGAGGAGTTGCTAATAAGGTAGTCTGAGACGCAAAGAAAGAAAGTTGGTCGGAATTTGAGCAATTTTTGCAAACAGATCCTAATTTGGTAAATAAGATATTCTGGTAAATCATTAGCCGAGTTTGAAGAAAAGGACAGAGCACTATTCTTCTTTGGCTGACACTCCTGTGAAGTGTAATATTTCCAGCGAACCTTTTTATTAGTACCAACCCAGTTCAGTGCATCGTATTATTTTACAAATCTGACTCAATATTTACTCAAGCCTTAATGCTTATATACTTGTTTTTTGGGCAGCTCTTTGTTTGTTTGTGTTGTTGCTTTTTCTGCTGTCTTTGTCTTCCACAATCTTCGCTAAGTTTCAAACTCAATGATGTTTCACCGCTCAATATTTTGCTTACTTCTTTAGTGTGTCTAATTTAATAAGAAGTTTGCATATGACGTCACACATTTGAAGCGAAAAAAGTGGCTGACCAAAAGTTATAACTTATATTGGATGCATAGGGCGAACATGAACTTTAGGGGTTACTTTAAATTATTGCTAGTTTGTTAATCGGAAACAAATAGATTTAATCAAAATAATTTGATTAAGATTAGGCTATTCAATTGGCAACTTCAAGCTTAGTACGGTGTGTCAATTTGCCAAAAAAATTAGCCTTAAAAGAAGTATCTTCTAAATATCATTTATTTTTAAAGTAACACTATACAATTTAGATACTTAGAAGGTGCCTTAGCAAAATCAATCATCTTCTGATAGTTACTATCGGTATTGTAAGTTTTTCCATTATCCCTTACTTGATCCAGCAACCAAGGCAACAGACCCCAAAACATTTTTTTAAGGAGTAGTTGAGGTCATAAAACTACATTTGATGTATCAATGTAATTTGTCTGCAAGCGTTTTTGACAAAAAATTTCGAAGCTTTAGTGACTTTACACATCACTATCTTATCCAATATATGACAAACGGTAAAAAAAAAGTCTGCCTTGTCATCTAGGCTACAGTATAACTTAGGTTAACAATTTTCCTACATGGTTTGGCAACTTAACATGCAGTTACACATTGAAATTAATTTCAACTAAACATTAACAAATATGTTAATTATTCGAACATTAACCAACAGATCATTTCCTGCAATGTACCATTCACCGTTAACATGGACTTTTGGAGCCTGGATATGTCCATTCTGACAACATGGCCAATTTACATCTCGATTAAGAAGAGATTTAATGCTCAGCATTCTACAAAGATTCAGTAATTCTGCCTCACACTTTGCTCATCCACTTAATGCTCATGATCTGCCTGACCTGGAACATTTGTTAAAGCTGGAATCATTTTACATGCCACATGTACAGGGCCAAAATCATGGTAGACTAGGTTAGATCCCGGTAAACTTGGCACTTGGGGTCAAATTTTATTAACAGTCTTCTCCATATTCTGTTTCAGGGATTTTCACAGTTTTGGAAGGTCTATCAATGACTAACATTGCGAAATTAAATTCTGAATAAAAAACGCTTTGCCTAGATAGAGAGAATAATTGATTAACATCTTAAAATCTCTTACGCGTAAAACAGCTGTGGATACTCAGAAGCCACATTATCAGCTGAAAACTGTAATCACCGTCGATGAGATCTTGCTACTACTCATTGAAATTGGGAAAGGCTGGCAATGCTAAAGACATACGGCCTGAAATGTGGAAAACTCTTAAGAAGGAATTCTCTGGCTAATTCAAGAGTGCAAAGTGGCATAGATATCTGAAAAGACACCAAACGACTGGCAAACTGGGATTGCCATCCTGGTTTACGGAAAAGGTGACGTTGAAAATGTGCCAATCTTTTTGGAATTATTCTTCTCGGTAAAATGTAAAAAGAATATCAAAAGTACTTTTAAATACGATGCAGTGCAGTAACTAAGATCAAATTGGATAGTACGCACTGTGGTTTTTGTCTTCAAATAAGATCAACGGTCCGCACTTTCACCTTGCAACAAGCACTTAGGTAAATCTCAAAAATATTCAAAAAATGTCTTAACTTGTTTCAAAGACCTCGATAGAACATAGAGAAGGATCCGACGAGAAAAATTTGTGGAGTGCTTAAAAACGTGGACAATAATGGTTCATAGCTATCGGCCAAGTCGCTGTATGGCTATTTCGTTACGTGCTTACGAATGCAGCGCACTAAACCAACACCGTTCACCATTGTATGTTAGACTTCTACAAGCGTGTGTACTCTCACACCTCCTTTTCCTTGAGTATATAAAGGAGATTCAGAAAAAGGATGTGCTGTAGATGTTGTCAAAATTCAGCGTTGTAGAAAGCATTGCTTGCTTTTTGTGGATGAACTAGAATTTTGGCGTTTGTTTGTGATGGTGCTGGGACGGAAGCTGGTAAAGAAGTTCAAATCTTTTGCTATCACATGTGCGAGTGAAGGCAGGGAGAACAACAAAATCGATATTGAAGACGGTAAAGCAAGAGCAATTATGCTTGAGCTTTAACGTTTAGTTGCCTTAAAATGAGAATTTACTTAGCTCGCCCTGCTTTTGGCAATTCGGTTTTTGTTCCTGTTCTTATTATGATCATAAATAACGGAATAATGACCGAAAGTGTGCGATCGCGAGCGAAAGCTGCGGAAAAAAAACTTTTGGAGATATGAAGATAAATTTCAAATGGGAAAAATTCGTAACACCAAAATTCGAAAATCTTGTAACATCAATCTGCTGATTTTCGTGTTGAGAGGTCTTTGTCGAGATTGCTTGTCTATGTTGTAAGTAATATGCTCCGAGACAGACTAACTCGTCAAATTTCTTTTGCCATCCCAACTGAAAAAACCTTGGCGGCCCAAGAATATGGTGGACAAATTAGGTAACCGATTCGGCTTTAAATTATACCAGTTAAATTGGCAAATGTAGCTCGAAATCAGTGGGTTAGTGAGGAACTTCTAGAATAGCTGCTCCCGTGGCTTCGAAAGAAAAAGTGAAAAAAATGTGTGTTGGTGACCTATGTTGCCGGATGCTTTTCAGTGTAATTTGGCAATATTTGATTTGAGCGTTGGCGAAGAATCACTGCTTTTCTAATTAATTAAATTTAATTGTGGCAGCAAATTGTATGGTATTAAAATTTTATTATATTTATTCTTCATGCTACTGCCCTGTTCATTCTGAATATATTTGTTGAGAAGGTGGAAATTGCGTTCAATAAATCTACAATATAATCTACATTAATATTTTGAGAAATAATTTGTACAGCCCATTTAAACAAAAACAAATGATGTACAATCTCTTGTTCATTCACATATTTAATAAAACATCTTTCTTTCTTGATACTTTCTGAAGCTTGAGGCCAGTTGCATGAGAAGCAACAGGGCGGCAATGAAAAGAAGAACGAGGAATGTAACAATCGGCCATGTGGCTTTCACTGCAACTTTCACTTCGTAAGCTGAATTCTCTGCTTTGTTTTCTTTATCTGTGAAAAAAGCAGACGCTTAATCGATTGCTAAGTTACTCGAAGTAGCGTAGCTGGTAAAGCTGTCTGTGAGGCAGAAACTGGCAAATAAAAGGTTAAAAACCAGTTGCAATTAAGGTGAAATTTATGGTTCAGATCAAAACGGTAGTAATATTTGTCAAGGGTTGGTAATCACTTATGGTACACTAGCCAGCTCTGCCGACGTCCCCCACAGAACCCTCATCTATAATGTCGAGGTTAACAATATCGCTTCAACCGGCCAACCCTGCCTCCCCCAATGGAGAGTTGAAAAGTAGCAATAACATTTTAGCTTTTTTTACATGGTCAATTTTCTTCATTAAACAAATTTACCGTTTTTTGAAATGGAATCGATGAAAAACAACAGTATAAGGAGTTGCGCATAACCGTTATATGTCTTCCAAGTTTTTTCGAGTTTGTGGCAACAGCTCCCCGGTAACAGTTTGTAACAACAACAGCAACAACAACAGCAGCAACAGTTTGTGGCAACAACAACAGTTTATGGCAACAGAAGCTCCCCGGTAACTAAGTGGAGCGAAACGTTAAATTTAAATAGAAAATTGTCGAAAGAACGAAGTGATCTGATTGAAATATCGTTACACTCGACATACGAGGAATGCCTGCTATATTTAACAATTTATTTGCCATCTTTTCACCATGGGCGTTCTAAACAAACTCTCATCCGTTCAATTCAGCAACTGTTTGAAAGCATCTCGAAGCTTGGAAAGGTCGCCATGGTGATTGTTATGCGTTTTCAGGATCAAGACGTTAAATATTTAGCCCACTAACTTCGACTTTTTTGTAAGTGTAGGCGTATTTGTTTGAGTAAAAGCCTCCGCCTGCGAGAATGTTGCTTCGTCTTGGCATGAACGAAGCTTGGGAAGAGGATAAAAAAAACACAATTTCATGGTTGTGGGAGGCGCCAAAATGATTGATATGTATTTTCAGGACTAATCTATTAAATCTTAAGAACAATACTTACGACTTTTTGTAGTTGTATGCCTATTTGTACGACCTAAAGGCTCTGGCTGCGTGAATATTACTTGGTCCTGGCATAAACGCAGACAGGGAAAGATGAAACTAACCCGATTGCCGATGCACTTACAGTTAAGTGGTTACTAAAGCAAGCTTTCATTGATCTAAACACTAAAAAATTAAAAAAATTGGCTTTATTGACCTAACCAAATTTTCACTGAAGAGAATAATGTTTCTCGAGTTCTCATATTAAAACGAGTATTTAATTAACGAAAACACTCAAATCTTTAATATAACTTGCAATACGCTCGCCTTTCATAAGCAGCCAACTGTGCAATCATCAGGCGAAAGAATTGAAATGGAAAATTATGTGCTGTTTTATATTTTCAACGTTGAAGCTTCTGTCTTTGGCTAACAGTTTTCGCAGCATGGAAGAACTTTTTTCTACAGAAGCAGTTGTGGGCTGAGAATGTTGAAGTAAACCGTAAACAGCCAGTAAAACGTCAGGTTTTTCCATGTCCATTATTTTAGAAATGTCATTGTTTTGCATTCTTTTTTGAATGTAACGGTTAATGTTCCAAGTGTCTTCTCTGAAGTCAAGTTCTTAGATTGCTTGCACAGCTTCTTCCACGGTGTACCTGGAACTTTCCATTGTTTTTATAAACTTAGCCCGACAATCATATTGGTCTTTGATTTTGAGAAATTGAGTAGCTAAACCAGTTGTTTGCAAGCTGACTTTTGCTTGAGTTACTAAAATACCAAATGCTTCAAAACTTTTTACAATCGCTTTAACTTTTGATAGCTTTGAGCAATATAAAACAGCATTTAACCTGTTACAGACAAAATCCTTTTATAAAACTTTTTATTTAAAACTTTTCGAGCCCTGATTAAACTACAGGACCTCTTTCTATTTGAATAAGCTGCTGGAGACCTACTGTTATAATTAGTGTCTTTTGTGTTGTAAACCACACTAAGAAAAAAGATCTTGGATAGCCATTTTCTATGAAATTTTTTTGGTCTTTTTCCACGTGCTCGCGTGAGAATTTGGCAAATTAGCAGCACTATGAAACCGCGGCAGTTTAGTGATTTGGCATTTTTTCAAAATCAAAATACGGATGAAATGTTACATCTGCTATAAAGTTGAATCGTTTCGGAAAGTTGCATACAGTCAGTAAGTTTATATATTATAAGCTATTATAATTTATCAGAGTATTGACAAGGAGTGCTTCTCATAATTCTCTTATAATTATAATTATTTATCGTCGTACTTTAATGTCGTCGCTTTTGCTATTTGATCTTTTTATTCTTCTGTTTTGTGCCCAATTTAAGTGTGAGCTTTGGCAATTTGCTTATAATAGTTAGATTATTCTAGAAAACCTGTCGCAGTATCGACGCCATTCGCGTATGATCGATCCGATTTTTTCGTCTCTGAATTACATTTGATTCAATCATCGAGAGTGCCTTTTGATACCGCGATTGAGTTTGCGCTGCTCGCTAAGACTTTCCCCCAAACCGTCCAATATGGCAAGTCAGACTTCGCCTCTCACTGTTGCTGATTACACTTTTGCAATTAGCTGATCAACATCTTCAAATAGAGATTTGACTTTCATAGCACAATTGTGCAAATACATGTGCTACACATGTCACATCAAACAGCTAAAGATACAGAAATTTTATTGTTGCTCCTGCAGTCACTATATATTTGGCATCATCACACAATAAAAGATAGAAAGAGTTTCTGTCGATTCCAAGAGATCTATTTGCATTGTCAACTGCTTGAGCAATGCTGTTGGTAGTTGACGAAAGAGTGGTTGTAACCTACTGCAATCAGCCGCTTCTTGGACAAGATTAAGATAGAACCTGGCATTTTGTCGTGTTCAGATTGTAACGCTTTTGCAGGGTTGTAAATACAAACCTCCTATAAACATCCAGTTTGTGTTGCTTCAAAAAGGTTTTATGGCATTTGCACTTGGGGAAAAAATTAGTAATTGGCATTCAAATCTCACATTTATAGATTGCCTTCTTTGTCATGGGATAATCAACTTTTTTCAGCGCTCCTTGTGGCTAGTTTTTGTTGCTATGTGCCGCAAAAAGTTTGTCAAGGTGTAGAACAGGGATGACGAGCATTTTTCGTTGAATGGGTTACTCATGAGATTTTACTGTGGAAAAATGGAGAAGTGGGTCATAGATTCAACAATTTTGTGGTTGAGACCCCAAGAATACGGCCTTTACTTTTAACTACGCCCAATTTTCCCAACTGCTGCGGCTGAATCTTTAAAAAAAAGGTTCTCACTTGTATCTCGGCCACATTTTGCGGCTTAATCTCTAAAAAAAGGTTTCTACATCAAAGATTTCAAGAAATTGATACCGTAATAACAAATCTACAAATGGGTTACTAAAATACCAGTGGCAGGTCACAATGTCACCAGCGGGTCAGTGGTTCGCCATCTCTGGAGTCGAATTAAAAAAACAACAACGCTGGGTAAAAGTTTAAATGCAACAAACCGCTATCAAAGCAATAATTTTACGGCATGTAAACAGAATAAAGTTAATTAACACAGTTTTGATTGATTTAAAGGCTTTTTTAAACATTTCTAAAGTAAATATAATGTGGTTATGTAAGTTGAAAAAGATGTTTTGCATTTGGGTGAGGTAGACTATTGGCGATAAAATCTTCACAGGCATTTTTGCATACTGCTAAAAATTTTGCATTGTTGCTTCTGCGTCACTGCTACCGGTGACTAACCTTTGCTAACAGTAGCTGCTGGTTCTGAAAATTGTAGTAAGAGGCTTCAGGGTTAAATTTAAATTTTCAATTTCATGGGTTGTGGCTTCCTGGTATATTTAAACAGCAAATCATGTTTTGGGGTAGGCTTGACCTATCTGTCAGTAATTGTTCATTAGGGTGGCCTTTATTTTTGATATTTCGAAAAATTTCACCACTAAAACTTTCAAATGGTTCTGTTTTGTGAAAAAATGAAATGGTGGGTATAAAATTTTGAAATTTTATAGTAAGCTTTAAGGGCGTGCAAATTCTTTCATTTTTTCCTTTATAGCACGAAGATAATGAAGTGCTTTGTCCAAACAAACAAGAAGTCAAAAATGACCGCTATTTGCTCCTCTGTAGTAGTTAGCTATTGCAAGTATCTAATATAGCTGTGTCAGCTTATCGGGCAGCCAGTCATTATTAACTGTAACTATTTGGAGGCGCAACCACAATTTTGCTAAGAGGGTGTGGCTAATTTGGCACTCGGGCAGAAAGAAAATTTTGGCGATTAAGAACAAAAAATGACCATTTAGCACAAGTTTTATGTCAAAAATCCTTTTGCGAAAAGGGTATACACTGAGGATCAAATATTTTCAAGCCACGTTTTTATTACGTCTCTAAAATTGTGACAATCTTAATACGGCATCACAGTATAATTAACCAATCTGAAGCTAATAAAAGTCACGATTTTAATCCGTTATAAAAATTTACCAATCACAAAAGTACAACGACA
This sequence comes from Trididemnum clinides, assembly GCA_963675345.1. NCBI lineage: Eukaryota > Metazoa > Chordata > Ascidiacea > Aplousobranchia > Didemnidae > Trididemnum > Trididemnum clinides. Next base: position 32,411,601 of record OY776303.1, read on the forward strand.
AAACAGATTCCAAAGGTAAAATCTCGTCGTCCCCGAAATAATCACCTTCAAATCTTAAAGTCTCCAAGAGCCCTGGTAGACAGGCACCAAAAGCGATTTTCACCTGAATGCGCCGGTACGGCGGTTAGGTTGGAGGTGCGGGCACTGCGTTTGTTTCATCAGATAGTCTGAAAATGACGTAGACGTGCGGTGTGGCTGTCAGTGCCAAACATAGTTTTTCTTCACATGCTACTGCCACCCTAGTCTTGATAGCAAAGTGGTTTTTTGTTTCAAGACCACTTTATAGAGCAGTAGGCTATCGTTGTAATAATTTACAACGTAGAAAAAGTGGAAGATAGTCCAGAAAAAGAAAATGCAACAAAAACAAAACAGTTTATGCAAATCATGCATTAGGCTTACATTGAACCGGTGATTTAATATCGACAGACTCGAGACCTATTTGGACAAATAGATTGGTAGGCTTGTGAGCTTATGCCTTGCCAAATTGGTACCATAGCCATTGGGCCAATCATGTAGTGAGGTGTTGCTAAAAACAGCTTAACCCACCCCTCAATGCAAAAGTATTTATCATAATGCTTGGCAGCACAGTGACAATGAAGGATTATTATGAATATTTCGCTTTATATGTAATTATTGCGATTACTTGGCTGTCTACATAAATTCTTAGTCTCCATATTGGCATTGTAAGCTTGTTCCCATTTTTGATTTTCAGCAATTAAGCTCTAAACTTTCTTATTTCTTTCCCCTGGCAAAGCAAGCCCTCTAAATATCTGCTTTCAATGCACTAGTGGGGAGAGTTTTTAGTCAGGGTGATTAATTATAAGGCCCCATATTGTTCACGGTTGTCAGATAAAGTGCTGTCTGGTTTAGGTTGAAAAAGGGTCGGCTATTAACAAACAGTAATAAAGTCAGCTTAGACATTTATTTGCCATTTGAATAAGAAACTAAGGATGCGTAAGCGAAATTAATTTTTCTTATGGCAAATAAATGCCTAAGCTGACTTTATTACTATTTGGTAATAATAGACCCTTTTTAACATTTACTGATAAGGAGTAAAGTCGCTTGGATAGACTATCCTGCTAGGGTTTGATTACTGTTTTCCAATTTTAATTGTCTGGTTTAGTAAACGCATTTGCCAAATTTTTTTAAATCAAGGTAAATTCAACTGGTAAAGTGAATGGAGCCTAAACATAGATGGAAACTTAGAATTATTGTTGCTATTACACTACTTTTCTCCATGGTGGCCTAAAAGTCACGCATCATAAGCATTTTAGTTTATTCTGCAATTACTTATTTTTATAAAGTAATACAACTGGCCAGCCAAGCGAAATGCAGACAGTGACACTGTTTTGACCTACCAGGTCTCTTCACTGCAGTTGATGACCGACAACTGGCTAGAGGCTTTAAACAAAGCATAGATTAGATTGTCACATTAGTGGGACCTAAACTAGATCCACTGTATTGGATGGTCTGCCAGCAGCCTACTCTGCGAAGCCGTATCACTGGTAAATGAGTGGCGGCGGTCGCATGTGCACTACGTCTAACAACTGTTAGAACAATAGTGCTGTCACAACCCAGTGATCACAAGTTTCTAAAGTAACACAAGAACTCAGCCATCGATGCACTTTGAGTGAAATGCTGACAGTGACACTGTTTTGATCTATCAAATCTCTTCGGGGCAGTTGGTGACCGACAAATAGCTACAGGCTTTAACTACAGCATAGCTTAGGCCGTCACACTTGTGGGACCTAAACTAGGTCCACTCTTGTATCACTCTAAGAATTTGTAACAAATGGGCTGTGACAGCACTAATTGTTCTAGCAGTTGTTAAACCTAGTGCACCTTCAAAAACCGCCACTCATTTACGAATTACGAGTGATGCGGCTTCGCAGAGTACTGACAAACCATTCACTGCAGCGGGCCTAGTTTAGATCCCACAAGTGTGACTGTCAAAGCTATGCTTTATTTAAAGTCTCTAGCTACTTGTCGGTCACAAACTGCACTGGAGAAACCTGATAGATCAAAACAGTGTCACTGTCTGCAGTTTGCTATATTCGTTAAAGTATAGGTCCCACAAATGTGGCGTTAGATGACGTCATAATCAAAGATAATATTTTTGAAATCACATTTTTGGACCGAGGAACGCGGTTTTCGGCTTAAACGAAAGCCAGTACCCGACTTATCAACTTCAACAAATTTCATTTCTTTACGATTTCATATGACGTCATATCAACAATTAATTGTAAAATTTTGTTTTCTTAATTTACTCAAAAAATACTGATCTTAGAACGCGACCAAAAGCTTTTTTGGGAGATCTTAGCAAGGTGCCTTCGATAAAAGAAACCCTACAACAATTGATGAATTGGCAATGCAACAACAAATTTTTTATTTAAGCATTTTAAGCTTTCCAAGAATACTTTTCTTTCTGCCTGCTTTAGCTCGCTCTATGATGTCATAATGCTGCCTGGCTCGATTAACACAGTCTTTCGCTGCATGATCATCATTTCATGATTTTTTCAAAAATTGCAACACTTCTACAAACGGAGTTTAGTTAAAAGCTGATTTGTGACCTTATTTCTCAACCGATTTTCAAACTTTTTAATAAATCAAAGGATATTTCAAGGTAATTCCGATAATGTATGACAGTTACATTTATTATTAGTTTTCATACAAAAATGATGGACTTTAAGTCCTGTAGTGTAACTTTATTTTCCCCAAAATGTGGTAAGCTGAGTAAAAAGAGTTTAGTTTGATGTACAGACATTGCGATAACGTGCTAATAATTAATGATGTTTGAAAACTGAAACAATTTGCTTTCTAGTAATGCTACTCTAATTAGTTAAGGCTAAGGATTAGTTTATAATTGCAGATCGAAATTACTTGCCTTACGTCATGTTTTATTGTTAGTTAAACAATTTTCCTACTAGACCTAAGAAATCTGCAATTTTTAAAAAAAGTTAATTCTTTGGCGCATTTTGACTACTTTTTTCAAGCAATATGTTTCATTGGCATTATCTACAAAAATTTGAAAAAAGATTCATCAAAAAATGAGAATTTAAAAAATTTTCTGGTTTAACCTACCGGTTAAAAGCACTCAAAATTTTGATGCGTGCCTTTCACAAAATTGCAATTTTTAGATAAAGTTAATTGTTTGGTACGTTTTCACTATTCTTTCTCAAAAGCGTGCTGCTTTGGCTTTAGCTATGACATTTTCTAAAAGATTTATCTAAAAATCAAGTCTCTAAACATTTTGAAATGTAGCTGTCTGCTCCAAACTAACAAATTAATGATCTCCCTAAAATAATGTTGAAGCCATTTCCCTTGCGATTGGGTGAGGCCAATGCAGCCGTGTGATTTGATATTCCTAACCTCATCATTACCAGATTGCAGATGGCTACTATTGTAATAACTTACTTGCAAGTGCATAACTTCGGGTTGCTTTGTTCTTTCCTGCTGTAAATATGCCGAGACCAAGCAAGTTGCGCGCAGCCAGATTTTAAGATCGCACAAATAGGCATTCAGCTAAAAAGTCGTTAAAGCTGGTCCCAATATTTAATAAGGTATCCCTGAAAATACTCAGCTAAAGTACTTTGGCGCCTCTCCTACCCGTAACTTTGCAAATTTGCTTTAATACATTTCATAAAATTGAACAAATAAAACTTTTTGAAATTGCTGCTGCTTCAATTGCGAGCATGTTCAGTCCCTACGTAAAACACAAACCAAGTAAGATGTAGCCAGGAACCCCAGAAACTTTTGGAAAACAATGGTAGCTATGCGCACCTTGTAATGGCTTTTTAAGGCTTAATCAATTTCCTTTAACAAACGGTATTTTTGATATTGAAACAAGTGGCTACGTCAACAGCACATTAACTTTTTATTGCTGTTCTCACACAAATATCAATTTGGTCAAGCCGACGGAATCGATAACCTTGTACTCGAAAATACTGATGAGAAGGCTGTTATTTTCATAACTTAACCGTGAGTGTTTGATTTCGGGTTAGTTCGCTTTTTTGTCTGGCTGCGTTTATGCCAGGATCACCCAACATCCCTGCCAGTGGTGTTTGCTCATACAAATACACAAACAGCTATGATAAAGTTGTAAGTAGTGAACCTAATATTTAATTGCTCAATCCCGAAAATACGTATCAATTACTTTAGCGCCCTTTCACAACTTTGATATACTTTCAATTGAAGCACTAGCTCATTTTAACGAATAAAAATTTGTTAAGTTTAAAGACGCTTATGGTGAAAACAGTGAAATAAGATGGTGCCAGGGGCATCAGAAACTTGGCAACATGTAGCGGCTATGCACAATCCCACGCAAAAGTTTTTTATCAATTGCGTTTCAAAAACGATGGCTATATTTTAGAACGAGATTTGGCTATGTGAAAAAACATGAACTTTTTATTAGCCAGCTGTTTTTACAACTATCCATTTAGCGAAACCGGCTTGGCCCGCTGAACCGATATTGCTAACCTCGACATTACTAATGAAGCCCCTGCCGGGCAACGTCGGCAAAGCCGGCCAGTTCTAAAATAACAGAAAGTTGAACAAACATGTATACTACAAATAATCAAACTGCAGACATTAAACTGTTTAGACTGTAGTTGCAAGCAAATAAAACTTCAGAACATCGTAACTATTGAAACAGCTGAACTGGCGCGTAATAGATGACACTGAGATAACTGTACGTTTAAAATTTAAATAAAGTTACAAGCAAATTGCGCAACAGGCGCACAAGTACTTAATTAGAAAATAAGAAACTGGTAGTTTGATGGTCTAACTTTAAAACTTACTTTTGTGGGTGATTACGCGCGTATGAGGTTTTGCTTTGCTTTGCGTTGACTGTAATTTAATTTGTATTTGGCTTCATTTTTTATATCACCATCAGTATTTCCTATACCTGGTGTTAAATATCAATGTTGACATTTGGTATAGGAAATTGCATTGCTTTCACATCAACCTCATCAAAACTCCATCGCTTTATCGTGTCACGTGATTCGTGTGCATATACAGTATATGTTAGTATCACCCGATTTAACCATTCTGTTCTGTTCTGTTAATATATTTATTGACTGTCATACCGAGTGAGGAATTTATCGAGGAATAATACTGTATAATAAACCAACGAACTCACGAAAATTGAAGAATATTATCGAATAGCAATAACAAACTCACGACATTCGTGCCCCGAGTAAGCACGTTCTTCAGCTCCCGATTACTACTTGTGAAATGTACAAAATGACAGCATCCACTACTTTCTATTTTTTTGGCGCAAAGGTCAGCAACGAGGATACTGTTCCTATGTTGCCTCCACCTGTAGCAATCTGTTCAATTTGGGCCAGGGAGTTGAAAAGTGATTCTTGCGGAACCTTACAAAATAAGTCCGATCACATTTGGTCTACAACTAACTCGCCTGCGGTTAAATATGTCTGACCCACTTCCCACAAGGAATCTGTTGCCAACGCAGTGGTTTTGCGCAGCACTGCCGTTTATGATCACCTACATAAACAATTAAGTAGCTCCTTATATCAATTAGGCAGTTGTGATATAAAAAAAGGTCGTGCGTCGCCGGCAACAGAGTCCATTTTTGGGATGTACGCAAAAGATTATAATGCCCCAATGTTCAAAAGGTTAAGAGTGTTCATAATATTTCCCTGCATTCTGATATGCGTGGAAACGTATATCGGCTGGAAGTAAAAACCTTGGGCATAAGCTTACACTCTCAAAATTTAATGTCCTCCATCTGTTTACACTTGTTTTCCCAAGAATGCTGTATGCGGCTCTTCTGTGATCGTTATTGCGCCCGATAATTGCTGCAGTGTAAGTCGCTTGCGCACGGCACATTCGGCCACATTTAGCACTTGTTCCTCTACAGACCCTCTATTTGCTAGCTTTATCACAGAAAATGCCGACATCATGAGCAAAACCATCAACAACCTTAATGCTGACATCCATTTTCTTGAGTGACAAATTTAATCTATCTTTTCTACCATGTATTCTATTCTTGGTAAATCATTTCCCGGCCCTGTACTCTCTGCGTTATTACGTCGTCACACAGCTGCGATTACGATTGAGGATATGCTTACGGAATTAATGTGTATCCCAGTCAATGCTACCCTTTTAAACAGTTTACAAAATATTTTTCACTTGGTCCCTTAGTACAATATGTGGATCATTCAAACGTTACTCGCGTAGGACAGCTACATGGAGATGGGAATCTCTACAAAGGTGTTTAGTTAGTTGAGCAATTTATTCCGGGTCGCGTTTTTACTTTTCATATAAACGGTATGTTCCATACATTCCAAAATTACACATTAACCTATGCGGACACCGATATCTGTTCTCTTTCCCCTCATCTGGCTCCTTTGCATATCCACTACGAAGCTCTTGACTACCAATCCTTTGTCAATCTTTTCCCTTCCTCCAGACTTGGCATTGAAGATGCCAACTCTGTGTTACGAACTCTCAGTGAGGCCAATCTGATGCACCACCAGTTCACTGGGCTGTTTGAGACCAAACCGTCCTCCACCGCGTCCGCGAACCCTTCTATCTTGTTGGATTCCTCTACGTCACTTTTGAAAAATGTTTTTCTTCAAATGATTTCCTGTTTGACCAATCCTTTTCTGAGCGGATTTTTTTCAATTTTTTTATTCTTAGCCTCCTCTGGTCTTTTGTTCTCACCCTTTGGACTTTTTGTGTTTTATTGCCTTCTGTCTGTAGCGCCCTTTACTGCAGATTTCGCACTCCTGCTGACAATTAATTCCTTTTTCTTTTGTGGTCGATTTTTGAAATTGCTGTGTCTGTCGACCCACCATTTTCAAAAATTTGGGGTAGAGATTACGTGCGTATGAGGTTTTGCTTTGCTTTATGTTGACTGTAATTTAATTTGTATTTGGCTTCATTTTTTATATCACCATCAGTATTTCCTATACCTGGTGTTAAATATCAATGTTGACATTTGGTATAGGAAATTGCATTGCTTTCACATCAACCTCATCAAAACTCCATCGCTTTATTGTGTCACGTGATTCGTGTGCATATATATGTTAGTATCACCCGATTTAACCATTCTGTTCTGTTCTGTTAATATACAGGGTGTCTCAAAAGTAAGTATACACTTTAAAATTTGAATAACAATCTAATGGCTTATTCAAATTTGTCAAAAGTTTACAAAAATATTCTATAAACTACTAGAAACAGATTACCGTCCTAATATCTCGTTGAATTTATATATTGACAGAATGTTAGACCTCAACGTGGGAGCCACCAATTTCGGGAGATTTCAGCCACTTATTGATGCATTCCTGCCCGACACTTTGCAATAAATCTTGTGTAACTAGTCCACATGATGCTCTAATGTTTTGTTCCAACTCTAAAAGGTTTTGAGACCGTGTGGAGTAAACTTTACTCTTAAGGAAACCCCAAAGAAAAAAGTCGCATGGGGTTAAGTCAGGTGAACGAGCGGCCCATTCTAGAGGACCTCTGCACCCGATTCACCTACCTAGAAAAAACTGATTTAAGTAATCTCTGACTTTCCTGGTGTAATGTGCAGGAGCTCCATCTTGCTGAAAGTAACAGTTTTTCAACCCAAGCATTTTTTTTCAACTTTACTCCACACAGCCTCAAAACCTTTTAGAGTTGGAACAAAACATTAGAGCATCATGTGGACTAGTTACACAAGATTTATTGCAAAGTGTCGGGTAAGAATGCGTCAATAAGTGGCTGATATGTCTCGAAATTGGTGGTTTCCACGTTGTGGTCTAACATTCTGTCAATATATAAATTCAACGAGATATTAGGACGGTAATCTGTTTCTAGTAGTTTATAGAATATTTTTGTAAACTTTTGACAAATTTGAATAAGCCATTAGATTGTTATTCAAATTTTAAAGTGTATACTTACTTTTGAGACACCCTGTATTTATTGGGTGCTACTATAGCGTGAGGTCTACCGACATAAGTCACCTACCGAGATGCAGGGTGAGGTCTACCGCTTGATTCGCATCTACCGAGGTGCAAATCGCGTGAGGTTTGGGTTAGGGTTAGAACCACTGCCCTAACCCTAACCTTAACCCTAACCCTAACCCTAACCTTAACCCTAACCCTAACCCTATCCCTAACCCTAACCCTAACCCTCATTCTAACCCTAACCCTAACCCTAACCCTAACCCTAACCCTAACCCTAATTCTAACCCTAACCCTAACCCTAACCCTAACCCTAACCCTAACCCTAACCCTAAACTTAACCTTAATCGTAACCCTAACCCTGGAATGTATGTGTGGTGTTTGGAATTATTATAGCTATAGTAGTAAGTGTGCAGCTATAGTGTGGCTATAGAGAGGGGAGGGATAAATAATTCATTGGTAGACCTCACGCTATAATAGTAACCGGAGGTAGATCTCACGCTATAGTGTGGTAGACCTCACGCTATAGTAGCACCATTTATTGACTGTCATACCGAGTGAGGAATTTATCGAGGAATAATACTGTATAATAAACCAACGAACTCACGAAAATTGAAGAATATTACCGAATAGCAATAACGAACCCACGACACTTTAGTATTGTTTAAAAAATCTAGCAAATCAACCACAACTATTTTAATTTACTTTTTTTGTTTAATTGTCACAAAGTTCTTGCTTAGAACTTTTTTTAGCCCAAAAAAGTAATTTGCAAGGCAATTTACCGCATTCAATCTTCTGCCTACAAAGCGTTGTTTTCTATCAAAAATACAATGCGCTGACAAAGATTTGGCTGCCCATAGCAACAAAAACTTGCCCCCACAGGCGCTGGAAAAAAGGACCATCAGAGTACGATTTCGCTTCATTGCTGTTCGCCAATCAATATAACAAAAGAGATGAAATCGTAGTAGGCTAAGATTTCTATATCTGATGAGGCAAAATTTCTGACCCATTTTCTCAGTGTTTGATTTCTTTATTTCTGTGCTCAATCAACAATGAATGTCTTTTTTCTCTTTTAGAAAATCAACATTTTAGTGTTTCTAAAGTCTAATTAATGTCCAATTTCAATCCAAAATTAAGATGAAAATCTTTTTTTAATATTTTGAAAGCCTGAATTTGTTTATTTTTTATCCAAAATATGGAAGAAATTTTGAGATTAACCCGCTAAATCTCTAAATGTTAGTTAGCAACCTTGCTTTGAGGTAAAGATTTCTGACTTTTTGTAGGTAGACACTAAAACTCGTCAATTTAAACCTTTTAAAAACAGTTTCGGACACGAATTTTTACACCTAAATTGCGGACCTATGGTGGCCCTATGATAGGCCTATATTGCGTCTGTCTTGATGGTACAGCGTAGTAGATCCAAGATAAATTTTTAATTTACAACCTTAAGAATACAAGGAGGTCGTTGAGTCTCGCAAAAACGCCATAACCTACAGAACAACTCGTTCCTGGTAGTTTCGCTAATTGTCAAGGTAAGGGTGCACAGATGGTTATCTACACAATAGCAAATACATGTTTGCGCTAAATGTTTTTGAGGTGCATCAAGCTTGAACAAACAAAATGCGTTAATTGGATTTGCTCTCTAAATTTTTGAATGGAACCAATTATAAAGTGTAAAATGCAGTTGCAAATATCTCATTAAGATACATCTTAACCAAGTGGCTGACTTTCGAGTAAAAACGAGTTGACAGTGAACAATAGTGCGCGGCAATACTTATGTAAACAACAATTTTTACCTGTAACTGCGGATAAAAGCGTCGGCAGAAACTTTTAGAGGATTGAAAAACAATTTGCTCTGCTACCGTAATTCGTTTTCGTTTTATTAAGTTATTTTGCATAGAAGCACATGTAACACAGGCTGTTTTGATTTATAAATTTTCGTGAAGGGCCACTGCCCCCACGCTCTTGACTGCCCTTGATAAAGCGCTATAATTTGGCCCACCCGATACCACTAGGACAGCTGGTGACTGATAAGACCTGTTAGGTACAAACAGAGTGTACTGTCAGCTTTCACACTCCAATGTGAACAGCAGGCCTTTTAGGCGATTACGCACTAATAGTTTTTTGACTATTATGGCATCTCAGTTAAAAAATCGTAACTTTTGATTTCAACCTTGATTTTTTAAAAAAAGGGAAAAATTATTTAGAATTTATGGCCCCGTATGTATTTTTGGATGCCTTGATTCTTTGTAGGGAATTAGCATTAAGATCTATATCTTTCAGAGGAGATGCATTAGGCACGTTGCGCTCTGAAAGAATCGTAAGAGCCTATGAGGAAGTATAAAAAGGCCTCCACTTCAAGACTTTACTTATGTAGTTGAAATTCAACCTTTTCTCAAGGCTTGCATATCTAAAAAAGTTGCCTCAAGGTAGTTGAAATTAGAAACTGCTTAAGTTTGTCAACAAATATTTTAGATTTCATTGAACAGCCATCTCCAAATCCAAAGCAAAAGCACTATTTTAATTTTTGAACCGCAGAGCAAGCACTTTAACTTTTTAAAAGCCCAAAATGGTATTTAGTTCATTGCCAAAATTTCTCACAATGACCTTGTTTCAAAAAAATACCATGCTGCAACTCTTAACAACCAAACATTTTTGTATGAAAGCATAACTTCAGTCTCGTAAATAGGAAAGATATTAACATTACTCTCTAAATCAGCGTGGTCCAACGGCAGGCCCGCGGGCCAATTTTGGCCCGTGAAGTAATTTTTTTGGCCGGCGAAGCGCCAGGAACAGTTACGGCAATTAGAACGTTTAGATCTATAAGATATTTTTAAGACTTCATTTAATAATTTAACTTCAAATCTATTTTATAACTTCTGTGGTAATGTTTTATATTTATACAACGAATAGCAGCCGATTGTTTTTCACTTTGATAGCTGCTGCTTATTTTTTCATAATATCTATTATCGAAAAACAATGACACAAATTATCGTATAATGGTCTTTTTATTGTATAACAAACAGCTATTTACTTCTATTTTTGTGGGCTTGTTTAGCAGCCATTGAGCAATGGAGTAAGAGGCTAGTTTTGGAAGTTCAGACTAAATATTCCACTTTAATCAATACGCAGCTTTATAAAACTAAGAGATGAGTAGTTGCAAAAAAAGAAAAACAGAAGAAAGGACATTTTTTAAGAAGTGGGAGGAAACTTATCTATTTTTTGAAAATAGTGGAAAACCCCTGTGTTTAATATGCCAAAAGACAGTTTCAGCTACAAAGGAATACAATCTAAAGCGACATTATGACACTCTCCACAAACATAACTTTGAAAAATATGAAGGAAAGGAAAGAAAGAGTATTTTGCAGAGTCTCAAAGACAAACAAGAGAAGCAAGTCAGTAGGATGTTAATTTTTGTAAGCTGTCAAAAGACTAGCTTAGCAGCATCATATGAAGTTGCACTCCTTCTTGCCAAAAAAATGAAGCCATTTCGAGAGGGTGAATTAGTAAAAGCATGTGCAATTAAAATGGCGGAGGCGTTTGGTGAAGAAAAAAATAGCAGAAAAATTTAAAACGGTGTCTTTATTACATCAGACAATGGCAAGAAGAGTAGCGGATTTAAGTCAACATGTAACTTCTAAACTAAAATCTGCGATGAACAATTGTATGTATTTCTCAGTGGCTTTGGATGAGAGCGTTGATGTGACTGATGTTAGTCAACTGATGATATTTGCTCGACTGGTGGATGAAAGTTTTGAAGTGCAGGAAGAATTGTTAACACTTCATCAATTAAAAGGTGGAACAAAAGGCTCTGATATATATGAAGCGATAAACACTGCTGTTTCCGAGTTCGGAGGATTCAAAAAATGTTCTTGCCCAGTTACAGATGGCGCAAAGGCCATGAGGGGGAGCAAAACTGGTCTAGTTGGATTGCTAAAAAAAATGGAATTTACTGCGTTACTTTGCATTGCGTAATTCACCAGGAAGCGCTTTGCGGAAAGGTACTGAAAATGATAAATGCAATGCAAAGTGTTGTCAAGATGGTCAATCTAATAAGAGGCGGAAATAAATCTCAAAGACACCGAAGGTTTGTTTCATTTTTGGATGAGCTGAATGCTGAATTTAGTGACCTGCCCCTATATACGAGTATCAGATGGCTGAGCGCAGGCAAGGTATTGACACACTTTTTTGGATTGCGCAAAGAAATTCTTTCATTTTTTGAAAAAGAACTAATTGAGAGCACAAACACTTTTCAAGCGCAGTTGCGAAGCATTGAATTTCTTTGCGACTTAGCTTTCTTAACAGATATGACAAATCATCTGAACGTGTTAAATTTGAATTTGCAAAGAAAGGGACAAAGCATTTCTCATTTAGTGGGACATGTTGAGGGTTTTCGCTCAAAGTTGGTTTTGTTCACAAACTGCTTGCAAAACAACAATCTTGCTTATTTTCCGTCCTGCTCAGTGATCAAGGAGGAATGCTCCAATGCTGATATTACGCAGTTTGTAAGTAATATTACTTCACTGTCCGAGGAATTTCAAAATCGATTTCAGGATTTCGAGAAACTTAAAAGTCGTCTTGCACTATACAACAACCACATGCAAGTGAGTGTTGCTATGCAGCCATCTGAATTTCAACTCGAATTATGTGAGCTTCAAAGTGATCAGTTTTTGTTGTCAAAAAGTCGGGAAAAACCAGAAAACTTTTGGAAGTTTGTTTCACAGGAAAGGTTTCCGATTTTAAAGAATGCTGCTTTAAAGTTGTTTTCTATGTTTGGAAGTACATACATTTGCGAATGTGCATTTTCAGCAATGAACAATATCAAAACAAAAAATCGAAACCAACTGGGGAACAGTACTTTGGGTTTACAAGATTGTCTCTGCATGGCCACAACTAACATTTCGGTGGATACAAACGCAATTGTGAGAGATGCATCAAACGTCCCATTAATCGGCAATAAACTATGAACATTGAAATTTATTTTGTGTGCTTCTATGCTTACCTTCTGCAATAAAACTATCCTTTTTAACCAAAGAACACCTTAATGTTAAAATTAAGTTTTCGTTATAACTAATAGTTTTGTTAATCTTCTGGAATTGGCCAGCGAAATAAATTAAGAGCTTTTTTTGGCCCGCGATAAAATTAAGTTGGACCACGCTGTTCTAAATCATCAATTTTCTGGAAATTTAGAAGTTTGCGGGATCTTTACGTAAACGGCGTAATATGCAACTGGTCATGCCCTCTGGCGCTAAGCTCACCTTATTGAACTACAGTGATCAGCATGTCCAACATTTGTAGCAGATTAGATATGACACGTTGCTTTACCTCTAGCCGGTTAGGCAGGCACACGTGATGTTGTCAGTGTAAATTGATTAATTTGTTTAAGTAAACCATGAGATGAGTAAATCCTAGAGTTTAGTGCAAAGAGTAAACTAATTAAGAATGATGATCAGCAAACTTTTGAAAGAAAGTTTACGAGATGACAACGTACGGAATAAATCCTCTCGATTTTTATCTTCTTACCTGAGTAAAATTTTGCTCTGGATGGATGATTGCAATTCTGGCCTTTGCAGCAATTCACTCTGCAATTTTCCACCTGCAAACAATTGTAGTTAGATACTGAAGCTTTGGATATTAGTGAGTGATGAGTGCTACTGTACATATACAAGTTTGAGGAAAGTATTAAAGAAGATGAAGAAGTATTTCGATGTCACATTTGCGTGTTACGTTTTGTAGAACAAAACACTCTATATTCAAATCAGTAAAACAAATGTGTCAACGCGTAAACGCTAGGCTGTTGTTAAGCAAGAAAACTGAAGTTCCATGAAGATGTCATCTGACGAAGCTTATACCAGCAATGCCTCCGGGAGCGCTACAGTTTCATGCCAGTTAGGTTGTTTATTGAATTATCATTGACATATTTAAAAAATCTATTTGCGGGATCGACGCCATTGCAGAAAGTAGTATGCTCTGTTCGTTGCACCGACATCTTTCCTGGAAATAGATTTTTTAAATGGCATCTCTTGTATCCTGTCTCAGCAACTAAATAAAATATCTAAACATTAAGAAGCAATGTAAATCTCAATTCAAGTTTAAACTCCCCCGCAAAGTATCAAGAATCTCTGGCGTGATTTGCAGGACGGCAGCTAAGCGAAGACGCTAGCGCGACCAAGATGAAGACGAATTATAAAAGCGAGTTGGTTAGATTGACGCTTGTTATTGTTTTAGTTTGGTTATCAGGTATAAATGGAGATTGTAAGGCTATTGAAGGTCTTTTTTGGTTGCCGTGCATATAAAAAGCGTGTTTGGCGGATGTTAGGTACTGGTCTGATAAAATTGGTGCCGATTATCATTTTTGTCCACAAATTTTTTCAATGGCCTAAAATCATGAAAGACGTTAAGCGAAACATGAACAGCACATAACGGTAGCTCATGAGCAGTCAAGATGGGTAATGCTAAAATCGACGTTTATCAGATAGAAAAGAAATATTCCATTGTGATATCGATAAGTTATTCGAAAAGACCAGCAGTACGCGCTGACGTGGTAGCCTGCCAATTCATGTTGGGCGCTCGTCTTGCATATAGCAGTTATTAAATAATTATGCATCTTTTACAAGACGCCGCGTAACTTTTAATATTTGGCTCGCCATATCACGCTTTTATTGCAAACTTTCAAAATCGTAATTACACAACTATCTTCTTTATTCATAAAATCTATCGTCGGTTACACTAGTTCTAAATTTTCTGATTTTCAAAGCATTATTTCGCAGTTTGCTGGTATGAGACGATAAGCAGAAACTAATTGCATGCGAATATGAGCGGCTGTGCCAGAGCAAACGCTTAAAAAATCTTGAGGTCATATTTGAGATTGACATTCGTCAATCATGTTTTCATTGCGAATTGAGTTTTACCTGAGTGCTTGCAAAGTTTGACAGTTTATTGGAGAACGATGCTGTAGATCTCTCTACCCAATGCGGTTGATGTTCTCTTTTATCTCCACCACTTTTACACGTCCCCGAATATTTTTGCCTTTAATGCATTTTATTTCGTTTTAATAGCGCGACCATCTCACCAACGAATCACGCGGATGCTACGTGATCAACTTATCCCCGTAATGCATACGTCACGATCTCCCCAAGTGTACGATCTACCTTTTTGTGTTGCTGTATTGAAGAGTCAAAGCTAATTTTTATGCGCTTCACCAGTATCTTCTCAAGAAAAAAAATTTTCAAAATTTCAGTTTAATTCATTACATTTGACGCAATAAGCAACGAATTTTATTTTATCTTCGTTTACAAATTTGTACTCTTTTTTTATTTAAAGAAAAATGTACTTTCGGTAAAAACCGACATAACAGTAGGAGAGTACGAGAAGCTAGCATCCATAGCACAAACGGCAAATTTGGCATGATGTTTGCTGTCTATAATGCTAACGCACTGCTTTTAAGCAATTTATTTTGCAATGCCACAGTAAGAACAACTTTACACTTTAATGCCATCACTAGTGAAGTCATAGTTTTATGATTACATTGTAGCTTACATCAAAACTTAAGCTCTCAAAGCTTCTCTAAAAACTCTGACATATGTATTTTCATTCTCTGCTTTTTTCTAAAAATTACGAAACACTTAATTGCTAAAATAACGCACTTTGGTCAAAAATTGATGTTTGTAAGCATTAAAGTTTTTGCAAATAAAAATGTAGTTTTCGATCAAACAAAGTGGTCAGAGCGATGTCAACCGCCCCAGTGTCCCCCGGCAGGAGGAGCCCGGCCAAGTCCCGGGCGCGGCCTTATGTACTATTATTTAAACAATTGGAATTCTAAAATGTTGATTAACAAAAAAGAGAGAGCTTCATCTTGGGGTTTGAAAAGAAAAAACGCCATCACATGGTTGAAAGATATTAATTTCCAAAATAAAATCTCGATATTTAATTTGATCGCAAATAGACTGTTATTTACTCCCACATTCAAACTCTACTGAAAAAGGCCACAAACAAATTTTTTTGGGAGACCTCACTTTGAGTTGCTTCGGCACTTAGAGTATCTATACTACAAAGCACAATTCTGTTTGTCTGTCTGTTTTAACTTCTCTGAAACTGCTAAAAATACAAGCATTGAACTTGGCGCGATTAATCACCACCCCGTGATGAGTGTCATAAAGGTGTTGGTGACGTCACCATGATGTCATAGTCAAAAACATGCATTACTTGACTTTTTAAATTTGCCTTACTTAATAGAGGACAACCGCGTGTCGCCCAAACGAAAACCAGCTTCCGACTTACCGTATTACAAAAACTTTCATTTTTTTGGGATCTAAAATGACATCACAAACAACGCTTCATTGCACAATCCGTTTTTTGTTCTTTTTCAAAAAGTACTGATCGCAGAAACGCGATTACACGCTGCTTCAGGAAATGTTAACGAGGTGCTTACGATAAAAACAATTTTACAACAATTAAAGCTAATTTGACAATGTTATGAGCAATTCTTTATGTAAGCACTTTAAGCCCTCTAAACATTTTTATTCTCTTTTTGTTGTTGTTGTTGGTTACCTGACCCCTTCCTAGGGATGGGAGCATGGCGAAGACCATGAAGCCCCAGAAGCTGGGAAACTCTCCAGGGTCTGGACCAGAAGTCTTAGAGAAACAGAGAGTCGACAAAGAGTGAGCGACGCAAAGAGTACGTAGCTGGACAGTGCAGAATGAGATGAGAGGTGTCCTGGGACGAGTGTCCACGGGCGCTGCAGGAAGGATTCTCGATTCTGCCAGTTCTAGAAAGATAAAAACCTAAAAGAAAGCCGTGTCCGTCGCAGCGTAGACAAGAGAGAACACAGCGAGCATGACGAGGGAGCACAAGTTCCACGATGGAAATCGAGGGAACCTGTGTGTCAAAGAATTTCGATGAGACAGTACGCCACTAGTCCGAGAAAAGACAAGAGTGGATACAAGAGATAAGAGGAGAGAGACTTCAAGGGATAGCGGAGGGCGCAAGCGCAAGTACCAGTAGCGCTCCTCGTCTGGCCAGCTCATCAGCCGCGTTGTTCCCCGGTAGAAACGAATGTTCGGGGACCCATTGTAGCCTGATAGAACAGGAGAAGAGAGAAGACAGTTCCTGCTAGATCTGCCACAGAGTTTGAGGTAAAAAGAAAAATGGAGGAGAGGACAGGGCGGTGAGGACAGAATGACAGTCAGATAGGAGGAGAAAAGAGGAAAGGTAGCAGACTTGTTGGTGCTGCCGAGACCAGCAAAGAGCGTGCAGAATGACACAGGCTTCAGCGGAAAAACTTGAGCACACTTGGCCTGCCGAAAATGAAAGACTGGCCTCAGTGCCACAGAGAGAGCAGTTGGCAAGAACGCTGGAGCCGCCCTTGCCAAAAGGAAAAATAACAGAACCATCTGTCCAAAGCACCAGATCATGAGGGGGGAGAGAGTCAAGGTGGGCGAGAGCTGCTTCTTGGCGAGAGAGTGGGGGATCAGAGCAGGAGCATAAAAAGGTAAGGGTGGACTCCACTGTAAACGAAGGCAGATTCCAAGGAGAAAAGGGAGGACAAGCAAGAAGAGCTTCCCTAGAACAAGTAGAAGGAAGCATGAGCGAGTGAGTGGACGCAAAAGCTCTCCAGGACGATCTGCAGCGTCTTGGCCTCACTCCTAGTCTGGCCAAACCTGAATTAGGAAAGGAGGTTGGGAGACGAAGAACCCCGCTCCTAAAATAAAAGAGTGAAATGAGTCAGAGTGACTCGTAGGAGAGATAGAGAAGCCTCGTAGAGAGGAAGTGGGATAGGGGACGACGAGAGGCAGCTGGTGATGGCGCGACTGGCCTCTCGGTGGAGGCATTTCAATTTGATAATATTGGTAGCGCTTAGGAAAGGAAACCATCCGGGTGAAGCGTAACTGAGAAGGGACCGAAGAAAAGATTTATACAAAACAGGGAAGGACTCCTTAGAGGGGCCCCATGAGGAAGCAGAGATACAGCGTAAGGCCTTGAGACGTGGGAAAAACTTGGCATTCAGCGAAGATACAAGCTTAGAAAAGGAAAGTGTGCGGTCAAAAGTGACTCCAAGAAAAGTTGGAGTGGGGTTGAAACGGAGGCGGGAGCCGAGTAGAAGGAGGTTGAGTTGGAGGTTAGCTTGGTGGGGATCCACTGAGAAAAACGAGGCCTCACATTTGCTCGGATTGAGAGGAAGACATCAGTACTCAGACCATTGCTTCAATCGAAACAGAGCTCCTTGTGTGGCCTCCACCGCAGTGGAGACCGAGGGGGAGGAGGACCAAATGGCCAGATCGTCAGGGTAAAGAGAGCAGCTGACGGAAGAAGGCAGAGAGGCCGAAAGATCATTAATAAATAAGGAGAAAAGTACAGGGACAAGAACGGATCCTTGCGGAACACCTCGACGGACTCGAAAGGAACGACTTTTTTGATGTTGAAAAACCACGCAAGCGCGCCTGTCAGAAAGGAAAGATTGAGTCCAACGAGCAAAGCAAGGAGGGAGGTCGGCCGAAACAAGTTTGTAAAAATAGGGAGGGATGCCAGACAAAGTCAAAAGCTTTAGAAAGAGTAGATGGAATTGAATGATACGTTCAAAAAGCTTTGATAAGCACGAGGTGAGAGAGATAGGCCGGAAGGAAGCAGGAGAATCGAGAGGCTTTCCCATCTTGTGGATGGGAATAATAGAAGATGTCTTCCAGATGGAAGGAAAGGAATGTGAAAACCAGGAAAGATTAAAAATGTAAAGAAGAAAATCCATGCCAGAGAGAGGAAGGTGCTTTAGCATGGGATAGGCAACTTTGTCTGGACCGGTGGCAGTGGAGGAGGAAAGGTTGGAGACAGCCGCAAGAAATTCCGCGGGAGAGAAAGGACAGCAAAAGGATGAGTGAGACTCCACAGGGCACGCGGCTCGGCGGAGCTCAGAGAGGTAGCCTCTGGCTCTGCTACGCAGGGTCTTTGGCTGAGAAACGGAAAAGTGGGATCTCAGGTAAGCGGCATAAACCGAAGCCAATTCCCTGGGAGAACAACCGCTGGGTAAGTTAGGAGAGGAGGAAAACGAGGAAGGAGAGCCAGCGATAGAGCGAAGAAGAGAGTATACAGATTTAGGTGAAAGAGAAGAGCAAGTCGTCTGCAATGGGTCAGCCTTGGCCTTAGCGATGACTGACGAGGCGCGTCGAAAAGCGGAAATGTAAGCCTGTCGGTCTTCATCACTTCTGTGAGCGGCAGCAACAGCCTTACGTCTTTCACTAACCGCTCCTTCCACCTCAGCAAATTACCAGGCTTTTGGATGGCGTTTGATGCGGCCGAAAGGAATGGAAGATTTGGCCGCATTCAGTGCCAGAGAGGTAAAAAGAGCAGCAGCAGCGGAAAGAGAAAGAGACGAGTATTCCTCTGCAGAAGAATAGTTGGAGTCAAAGTAGGAGGCAAAGCCATGCCAGTGAGCTATCTGAAAATTGAAGGAAGGGGGACGCTTGTTGGGGCGATAGGCCGGAGAAAGAGGGACGGATAGAAGAATTGGTAGGTAGTCAGGGCCCAGGTCCTGAAGCACCTCCCAGGAGCAAGAAAAAGCAAGAGAAGAGGGAGCAAAGGAGACGTCAGAAGAGAAGCGAACGCCAGAGGAGCGATGTAGAAGAGTGGGTGTGTCAGGATCATTGAGGCGGAGAAGGTCAGAAGAGATGGCCCAGTCAAATATTTCTTCCCCGCGGGGTTGGAAGTATCTTTTAAGTCCCAGAGGGAGTAACAATTGATGTCTCCCAGAATGAAGAGATTTCTGGAGGAGGAATGAATGGAGGGAGAAAAGGAATCGGTTCTGCCATTCGTTGGGGAGGCGCGAATAGGGGGGGCATACACATTGAGAAAAGAGAGCGAGGAGGAGTTGTTTAGAGAAATGTTGATCTCTTCATAATCAGAGTAGGGATCGAGCGAAGAAAGAGTGGAGGTAGAAAGTTCAGAAAAAGATAGGCCCTGCCTGGCGAAAGTGACAACGCCGCCGCTAGCATGCGTGGTATCAGAAGAGAGAATGCCAGACCGGGAGTGGGTGCGATCAGAGCGCAGAGCAGAGAATCCAGGAATCCGGAAAAAGGAAGAGGAGTTAAGATTGGATTCCTGAATGCAGATAAGGTCGACAGGATGGGACGAGAGAAAGTGAAGTAGTTCAGTGCTCCTGGCTCGAAGACCTCCAGCATTCCATTGAAGAACCCTGAGAGAGTCAGGGGGAGGAGAGAAGGCAGGAGGCGCAGAAGAACAACTAGGAGCAAGGAACGGTGATGAGGGGGCAGAGGGAGGAGATATAAAATGGGCAGATGAGGGATAAAAGGTTTGGAGACGAGGTGGGGCGAGAGAGCAGCGTTAGCGGAAGGGGGCTAGATTGTACAGTGGAGGTATACATGTCGGAGGAGTCCGAGGAGGGAGTCACACTGTTACAGCAGGGGGGAAGCTCCAGGAGTGAGAGCTGCCAAGAGCTCTGAATTTGGAGAAGAAAAGTTGTATGGACCCATTTGGAGCAAGTGCAGCATTGCACTGACTTGCCCCGCCAGATCACAATTCCAGCGCACACAGAGCAAGGAAAGATGGGGCCAGGGTTGGAATGAACGTTACCGCTTATCAAGAAAATGAAGAGACGAAGAAGGGCAAGAGAAGGAAAGGAGAAAAAAAAAGAAAAAACTGGCGACCGATTTTGAAGGAGCTGTGTGCTGCCCTTCTGCGGTCTTTCAGGGGGCAGCATAGCGAAAAAATAAAGGAGAGGGCCCGGGGTAACTGGGACCCTCGGGATGGCCAACAGTCATTTCGACCCAACCCAAAAGTGTTCGGGGACCCCACCACCACGTTGAGGCGGCTGTTGATTGTTGCAGTGTTCTCTTTTTCGCTTGCACGCTTTAAACTGGCTCTATGATGTTATAATATGTCTCGTACGATTGATAAAAGTCTCGCTACCACAGATCATAATACGAAAATCTTTTCAAGAACTGTAATCTTTTGCAAAATTAGTTTATTAAAAAACTAATTTGTGACCTCATTTCTCAACTGATTTTCAAAATTTTTTCAACAAATAAAGGCTATTTCAAGACGATTCCATTAGTGTATATTAAATACAACTAAATTTAGTTTTTACATTGAAATACTAAATTTAAGACCGTGATGTAATTTTTACCCCTCCCAAAAACGAGTAAGCTGAGTAAAAACAGGTGATTTAATACTAAAATGTAATGATAAAGTACTAACAATTAATGTTTTTGAAAGCTTAGGAAATTTGCTTTTCAGCAATATTTGACTCCAATTACTTGTTGCTAAGGATTAGTTTATAATGGCTGATGAAAAATTGTTTGCCATACACCATGTTCCATTTTTAGTTGAACAATTATCCTACTAGAGCTAACAAACTTGCAAGTGTTAAACAAAGTTAGTTCTTTGGTACATTTTGCCTACTTTTCCTCATAAGCGTGGCTCTTTTGCATCATCTGTCGACGTTTTCAAAAAAGATCCATGAAAACTAAAGTCTACAAATATTTATGAAATGTAGTCTACCGATTAGAAACAAACAAAATTTTGGTGCCTGAACCTCCCAATATTGCAATTTAAAAAAAAATCCTTCAACCCATTTTGTCTCTTCTTTCTTGATTGCATGAATCTTTAGCATTATCCATCAAAATGTTCAAAAAGATTCATCAAAAAATGAAGTCTCTCCAATTGTTAATATGCAGCCAACTCCAAGCAAAACACTTGGTGATCACTCAAGTAAAAAACGAAGGGATAAAGATGGTCCTTTCGTTTGCAACAAAATGTAAGTGTCGAGCTACATATAATCTAAATCAGGGGTTTTCAACCGAGGGTAAATTTGACCTGCTTTGGGGGTAAATTTTGTACGCAAAAAGTTTATGTTTTTACCTACTACAATAGGCATTTGTAGTAGTAAAAATAAAAAAAAAATTTGGGGGGAGGGTAAATTTTACTTTTAAAACTTTCCAAGGGGCAAATGAGAAAATAAAGGTTAAGAATCCCTGATCTAAATGTTGAAGCAATTTTCTTTGCAAGTGGGTGAGGCTGGCGCAGTCAGATTGAACCTTGATTTTTAACCTCGACTATTAATGGGGCACCCGCTATTGCCATAAATTAACTGTGAATGTTTCATTTTGAGTGAGTTTACTCTTTGCATGGTGGCGTTTATGCCAGGACCAAGGAACATGCTCGCAGTTAAAGTCGTTATTTCATATTAGTTCGCCTACAGTAACAAAGAAGTAGTAAAAAGCGATCCTAATATTTAATGGCTTAAAACGGACTATTCGGTCATAATCTTAAACGACATCGCAATGCTTGCTACTATTTAGTGAAAACAGCAGTAGGCAGCAAAATTATCCACTACCATTTTGATGGTGAACATAAATGGAAATGCCCATTACTGATATTTGCAATTGAAAGAATATCGGTATTAAACACCAATCTTCATTTAATAGTAGGGAGGTCTAGATTAGGGGCAAAGTTAAATGCAATTAAATCCCAAATTTAATAAAAGATCAAAATTAGACAATAATAGTATCAATTTGTAACACTGGATTAAAAGGGAATGTTTTTATTTGAAAAGAGCTTCATAGGCCTTTATTACAATAGATTGTAAAACTTTGGGGAAAGGCATGGCTCCTTTTCATGCTATGGCCGAATTAAAGCAAACAGAGCAAGCGAAAATCTTAATGTCACAAATATTAATACAAAAGCTGGCCCACCAAATCGTCAAATAGGCTTACCACTAAATAGCTCATTTCTTTAATTGCCTAAACGACCACCATTTGGACAACACCATCAATTTTGACTATGTTTTATCCGCCTCCTTACATTTTAAAAAATTACGAATAGTAGTTTGTGACATCATTCTTTCGTTTTGAATATTTACAGTCTTGATTAATAGACCAGCATTATCACCATTACATGTACATGAAGTATGGCTTATAATTACTAAAACATTTCGTTGTTGCTCTCATCAATGTTTGTACGGTGAAGCTGGTGCAGCTGCGTTAATTGATACGTTTTATATCGGCATGGGTGATGGTATGCCCTGCCGGGGTAAAATCGCACCATACCAAGAAGAAACGTGTCTTTTATTTTACTTGATAATAGCTTTGTAAAGCCACCGGGATCAAACATGAAAATTTGGAAAAAGTAAGGACTCATTTAACTTTTTTGAACACACCTAAGCGAGGAAAAACGAATATGAATCACAATGCGTGGCCAGCAGCATCTTAAGAAAGTTTGAGGAAAATCAAAATTAACAACGTCACTGTGTCGAATCGCATCACATGTAATATACAGTATTATTGGTATTTTGCTTTATAGAGCTACCGGGACCAAACCAAATATTTGGGGAAAAGCAAGGATCTTTTTAGCTCTCCAAGTCACGTGAAGCAGGGAGAAAAGAGCATGCTACATAATGCATAGCCAACGAGAACTTGAGAAAGTTTAAGAGAAATTAAAAAAAAACGACGTTCCTGTGTAAAATCGCACCACAAGAAAGACATTTTTGATACTTTGCTTAAAAGTAGCTTTAACGAGACTCTTGTGATATGTGACAAATAAATTATTCACTTACTGCGGATCATTTTTTTGTTTATAACTTCAGTACTGGTTGAGCTGTCGTGAGAAGTTGTGTGTGATAATTATATACCGTTTACTTTCAGTAGGTGTGATGAAAAGCGTGACTCAAATGTGGTAAACATTGTATACAAGGCTTTGTTTTATTAGTTTACTGCGATGTGAGTCACTAGTAGCTCACATCTCATAGGTGCATGGTGTGAACCATATGTGTGTCACATTGCAGAGTACTTGTATCAGGTTTTAGCTTATGCAATGTGACACACATGTGGCTCACACCTTGTTGTATTTTTTTTGTTTTGATAGTAATGTTGTCTATAACAAATGTCGTTTTTATAACAAAAATAATGTATTTTATATGTTCCTAATAACTATAGTAGTATGATACTTTAACTACAACTATAACTACAGGGAAAAATTATGGAAAAATATATAAAAAAATTATATTTTTTTAGTTATATTTTCAACTAGTTGACTGTCACGAATAAGGAAATTTGCCTTGTAAGAATTGTTTTCATATTTGTGTGAAGTGCTGTATCCTTTGTTCGCTCGGCTACTGATTGAGAAAAAAAGACCTTTTTTTCTCGCAATTAAATTTGCTGTAAGTACGCCTTTATTACGTCACAATCCTTATTATGACATAATAAAATTCCAGATTGATCTAGTGATTCCAACTTCTTCGAAGAATTTCAATAACCGATTACATAACTTAAAATGCTTTTTTTCTTTTTTCACGTGATTTCGTTCTAGCGTTTTCTGGATTGTTTTTTTCGATTTATATTTAAGGCGATGGGATTTTTTTTAGTTAAGAGAGTAGAGAGAATATAGAGAAGCGTGTAATGGGGAGAGAGAGATTGATTGACAGAGCAAAGAAGGAATATTGTTTTTTGTATTAATTTATTGTGGATTCTGTGGACGTGGCGAGTATCAAGCAGTTATTGGTGAAATTAATTTTGGCGGTTTCCTGATTGTGTGGTAAAGTGAATAGTTCTGAGATTGTTGACCGAAGGAGCTTGAAGTCGTGAAATACTATTTCTGTGAATACATTATTCTGTTCTTAACGTGGTTTAAGGTGTTTTTTTAGTGGAAGCCAATCTTTTTCAAGTTTTATTAAGTTGCAGTCAGATCTAATTATCCGAGAGATTATCATACGTCGCCTCAATTTTAAAAGAAATTTAAGATTGAGATAGAACCGAAAGTTCTCTATTATTCTATTATCAAAACGCGACATTGACAAAAAAGAACATAAACATGAATATAGTTTTATTAGATCCTTATACAATAATCATTTCCAAACAAGACAATATTTTAAATCATCTTATACCTCGCAAAATAAAAAAAAAATACATGTAGGCCACAGGTGGTACACATAGCAAGAAACGTGTTAATATCAGCAATGTGTTTCTTACTTCCAAACCACGGAAAACGCAAGGCTCCCTTGGGTTCGTGTCAGCAATGAACAGAGCACATATACCTAAGACATAGCCAGAACCTTGAAATGATAAATTCTATTAGGAAAAGGAGCACAAAAAGTTGTGAAAATCTTATATACAGAAAGCACTTAACTTTTGGTAACTCTTCACACAAGAGCGTGATAGGTAAAACCGGCTTGGCCGGCTGAACCGACACTCTCAATCCCGACGTTTCTGATGGTGGTTCTGTGGGCGACGACGTCGTATATACTATAAAGCAAGGATTTTTTTGCTAATATGCTGCCTGTTAAGGTATTGATGTCTATACTCTACAGCTTTATAATACAATCCCAAGTTTAACAAAAAATCAACATGAAATTTTAATCGCAACAATTTGTAAAACTGAATTCACCGGGAACATTTGTTTGAAAATAACTCGGCCTGATGTACGCCAACTAAAATATGGTGAATGATTTTGAGGAAGCCATAGCCGCTTTTGTCGCTATGCCGGAAACAAAACAAATAGCGCAGCCAGAAGAACTTAATATCTCAAATATAGATATAGGACAGGGGCAGCACCACATCAAAAAATAGTCTTACCACCAAATAGTTTATTTCTGTAATTGTGAAAGCAACTACCATTTCTCCGCTACCATCAAAGTTGATTGTGTTTTAACCACTTCTCTCTCACCAGTATTAACGATAATTTGTGGCAAGATTCCTTGTGAGCATTACCAGTCATCAATAGGAGAATATAATGATCACAATTTCATGTACAAGAATTGTAAATATGCATAAAATTCATTAACTTTTTGCTACTGTTCACACAAGAGCGAAAAGGGTGCATCCAGCTTGAACCGAAATACTAAACCCCTGCATTACTGATGGAAGGCCCCTACAGTGCGACGCCGGCTAGTTAGCTATATTTTCGCGTTATAGATTTTGAGAAATATAAATTACCGGACACGAAACAGAAAATGAAACAAACATGAGCGAAACGCAATTGGCTGAAAGCAGATATAAGTACAGAAAGCCTACGATATGACGTCAAAAAACGACAAATATGTCACACTAAAACAAGATAAGTTTATGTGGCAGTGCGTAGGATTGATAGAAATCTACAAGGGTAAAGTTAAAATGTTCTCAACTTTTCAATGAGTAACATGTTGTAGTAACTGTGGTGAAATTCGACATCACATTTCTTACAAAAGATGAACACATACATCTATTGGCACAGAGTTGCTCTCTTCCTTTTCAAGCAGAGGCTCAAATCATCAAACCTAACTTATTTTTCGGATACGAAAACTTTTCTTTTAAGATTTGACAGACCAAACAGAGATCCATGATAATAGTTTATAAAGCATAATCATAATAACGTAAGAAAACTAACAAAACATAAGACACCAAAGCTTTTTGTCACCTCACGAGGACTTAGGCAGGGCAAAATAAATTTGTAAATCCGAAGTTAAATTTAATATTATGTTACTGGACGCTGCTCACATTAGTAGCGTTTTAACACTGCCCTTTTTAATGAAACACGTGCAGAAGCGACTTTGCTACTTGTAAATGACCAAGTTTTATGTTTAAAGAGGGCTCAATGAGGCTTTTCTTAGTTACCGTAAATGCTCATGTAGGCTATACCTCGATCTCATGTATAAGTCAATCGGTATTTTAAAACAAAAGTTGCACTATTATAAGTGTATAAGTCGACTCGCTATTCTAGAATATTCTGCAATAATTATATACGGTACATCAATTCTGAATCGAATTTTGCTATTCCGGAATAAAAAACATAATTTTCAAAATTTAAAGTTTTTTTTAGTCAATACAATAAATGGAGTTCTTCGACATGTTTTAAACGAGATCTGGAATGACACGCTTACGGTATTATTTGTGCAATGACTGCACACTACAACGCGAATTAAGCGTTGCCTGTTTTTAATCACGTGTTCGCCACTCCATGGCGGTGTGTATGTTGCATGTATAATAACGGAGTTTTCTTTTCATATTCACATTCTACTCGACTCGGCAGCAACATGACCATAACATTAATCATGTATAAGTCGACCCCAAAAAGTTTACTTTAAAATCGTCTCCCAGAAATTCGACTTATACATGAGTATATACGGTAATATGATTATACTAAATAAATTACTGTTATTGATCTCTATTTGGTTTATCAAATCTCCAAACCTAATTTCTAGAACAAAACTTCTGTAAGCATCAGCGTTGGAAAAGCATGAGACTCTAATAAGTGTTATTGTCTATGCTGAAAGCTCTTTCCATGACAACGCTTCATGAATATTTAGTTCTTTAAATTTGAAGCGCTGTACCGGTAGCTTTTCGTTTAAACCTTGTCGTTACTCATTGCTCATCACTGATTTCATGCTTAAGTAAACTTTAGTTTATCATAAATCCAACAGTTTAAACATTCGCAAGCAAAAATAGCACTGCTTCTTGGTGCAGTAAAATAAAACCTAAGGCTTACAAACAACTCCCTTTAAATGAATCGCCCAACTTAGTGATCTTTTACTTTCTGTAAACTCCAATGGCTCTTTTCCTCATGTTTTGTGCCCAACTTCTGTAAAACTAACTTGCAATTTATAAACCTTATTTTTTCTAGGAGCCAAATTGGTCTTTATTCAAGAGCAACTGCAAAAGCAACTTAATCAAGTTTGCAAAAAGCTCTAACAGAGCAAACAAAAGTATATAATATTACGCATGAGAAAAAAAAGAGAATA
This sequence comes from Trididemnum clinides, assembly GCA_963675345.1. Classification (NCBI taxonomy): domain Eukaryota; kingdom Metazoa; phylum Chordata; class Ascidiacea; order Aplousobranchia; family Didemnidae; genus Trididemnum; species Trididemnum clinides. Next base: position 32,439,223 of record OY776303.1, read on the forward strand.
CATGTGACGTCACAGTGTCGAAAGCAGGTATTGTCATCGCAAAATTGACGTTCCCTTCTACTGCTACGCAGGTTTAAACCAACGCAGTTTGAAAAATAAACACCTCTCAACAAAAGCTAGTAAACACAATATCAGCTTCTGTCTTAAGGTGCTTGTTTATTTTTAAGAAATTAGTTTATTGCTTATTTTTGTGGGAAAAATGAAAGTTGCATAGTTGAAAATGGTGAGATGGGCACTGGGAGTGACAAAAAAGAACAAGATAAGAAACAAATACGTGAGAGGGACTGCGAAAATCGCAAAGCTAGGAGACAAACTTAGGAATGCAAGGCTACGCTGGTATGGTCACGTGAAAAGGAGAGAAGAAGGCTACGTGGGAAAAACGATGATGGAGATGGCGGTGCCAGGTAGAAGGAAAAGAGGAAGACCAAGGAGAAGGTGGATGGATTTGGCGAGAGAAGACATGGAAAGGGTTGGAGCTAAGGAAGGAGGCGAAGTCGACCGGGAGAAGTGGAAAATACTTTCGCGCTGTGGTGACCCCGAATAGGGAGAAGCCGAAAGAAGAAGTTTATTGCTTATTTGTAATTCTTTTATAGCAGGATGCTTTTTAAATTTTAACATTTTCTATTTTCTTATTTAGTATGTAATGTAAAAAATTAGCTATGGCAACTTCTGGAAACAAGAGTTAAATCTGTGAAAATTTATAGAGCAGAGCAAAACACAAAAAATCAACCTGATAAAACTTGCACAAAAATGAAAATCGTGTAAAAAGTGGACGTAGGATTAAACCGACGTGAAATCATCATTTTTTGCTAAGTTGTAAAAGAGACGACATTTTTCGAGCAGGTGTAGTTTCGTGGTAACAATTAACATTTATGAAACAACTAAAATCCATTTTTGGTATCTTTGCTGTACCGCGTTGCTGCATGGCAGTGAAAACACAAAAAGTCAAATTAAAGCTAAAGATCGATTAAGACACAACGCTCGACCAGCGGAAAGTTATTTTTTAGTTTTATAGAAGAGAAAATTCCAATGGCGCGTCAAATTTTAAACAGCTGCTGAAGCTTCGTTCATCCGGTTGTCACGAATAAGGAAATTTTCCTTGTAAGAATTGTTTTCTTATTTGTGTGAAGTGCTGTGTCCTTTGTTCGCTCGGCTACTGATTGAGAAAAAAAGACCTTTTTTTCTCGCAATTAACTTTTGCCGTAAGTACGCCTTTATTACGTCACAATCCTTATTATGACATAATAAAATTCCAGATTGATCTAGTAATTCCAACTTCTTCGAAGAATTTCAATAACCGATTACATAACTTAAAATGCTTTTTTTCTTTTTTCACGTGATTTCGTTCTAGCGTTTTCTGGATTGTTTTTTTCGATTTATATTTAAGGCGATGGGATTTTTTTTAGTTAAGAGAGTAGAGAGAATATAGAGAAGCGTGTAATGGGGAGAGAGAGATTGATTGACAGAGCAAAGAAGGAATATTGTTTTTTGTATTAATTTATTGTGGATTCTGTGGACGTGGCGAGTATCAAGCAGTTATTGGTGAAATTAATTTTGGCGGTTTCCTGATTGTGTGGTAAAGTGAATAGTTCTGAGATTGTTGACCGAAGGAGCTTGAAGTCGTGAAATACTATTTCTGTGAATACATTATTCTGTTCTTAACGTGGTTTAAGGTGTTTTTTTAGTGGAAGCCAATCTTTTTCAAGTTTTATTAAGTTGCAGTCAGATCTAATTATCCGAGAGATTATCATACGTCGCCTCAATTTTAAAAGAAATTTAAGATTGAGATAGAACCGAAAGTTCTATCATTAATGTTATTATATTAAAACCCGACACCGGTCCTCTTTAATTTTTTTGTTTTGCCGCCCCTTCTGCTCAGAACATTAAGTGAAATAAATCGGAAATGCAACAGTGGTGATAACATCAGCCACTATGTGCTGGGAGCCTCTGTCGGCAGCAAACTGAAATAATATGATTTGTTTGCTAATAAGATGCAGTTTGCTAAGTGCATCGCTAGCTTCTTGCATTAGATGTCTTTGTCTTGTTCCGTCCGAACACAACAATTCACTAATGTTTCGATTTAAAGTGAAGATAAATTTTAACCCTTTCCAGTCCATTGTCGACATTATATCGACAGAGTTGTTTTGGATCTGCAGTCCAATGTCGATATTATGTCGACGCGCATTGAAATGCCATTTAAAGGGCTCTTTTGTCTACATTACATCAATATTTCGGGTCTAGTAAAGAATCGGCCGTTATGCTCTGTAAATGGTGGAGCAAAATGTTTCTTTGGATGTTAGAAACGGATATCGTAAACAGTTATATAGTCTATAAGGAAACAAGTAAAAGAGAAAACAAGCTGCCACAGTCGCATCTGCAGTTTCGCCGTGTTCTGTTGGTACAACTTGTTGGAGATTTGCGGAACCCAACAAAACAAAAGAGAGGGAAGCCAAGAACCAGAGACAAGGAAGAAAGACTAAATGGAAAGCCGCATTTTGTTGCCCACAATGAAGGAGAACATAAAGACTGTGCAGTGAGCAGTAATCGGAAGATACAGGGAGGAAGAAGAGAAACGTACTATTTTTTGTGAAACGTGCAGCCGGAAGCCAGGTATACATCCCGGAAGTTGCTTGAAACGTTACCACACCATGGAAAAATATAAATCATATTAGTCATGTCACCTTCAAAGGGAAAGCAACAATATATTTAATGAATGTCGTTTATTGTTTCTTTTTTTTTTCAATCAATGATTTTATTCTATATTTTGAAAATGTAAATGAGACTTGGGGGAGAAACAGCTACTTGTATATTGGACTGGAAAAGGTTAAAATCAAGATTCGTAAATTTAGCTTGCAGAAACTAATCAACCAAAGAATGTACCACCCATGTACGATATGTTAGCTGCTGATTTTTACATTGACTCACTGTGAAAGGTGACCTTTCTTTTATGAATTTGCAAAGTTCATCTTTTTTCTCCTGTTGGCAAAGAAATTCGTCCGCACACGAATAGAACGAGCCAGGAACTGAAAAAAGATAGAGTTAATATCTAGCGAGGTACAATGTCAAACGACCAACTTGCTGTGTGGAGGTACATCTGGTACTATTTCGAATGTTGCGTTCAAACACAATTGCCACGTTCCACAATTCTCCGACATAGGGAGTCCTTTGTCGATGCTGCTGTAACAGCTTTTTATCTTTGTTGGCAATGAACTCCATCCAGCAGAACCTAATTGCATTAAAGTAATTTAAAAATCTCACTTTATCTCACGTAGAAATCAAACGCGTGAAACCGCACAGACACAACTGAGTGTTGACCTATTGGCCGCTGCCTCCTGGGGTTCAGCTGAGCGAGTGCATAGTTTTGACAATGAGTAGCAGTGATCACGCGTTAATAACAACAAAACGACGCGATGAAGGTTGGTCTCTCAATTGACCAGTTGCTAGTTTGATGCCGTATAAATACTTTGTTTTGCACTAGGAAAATCAGTTTTTTTTTCCACTTTTTTGCAATGTTAGAGACAGATGATTACTGTTCTGGACACCCAGTATCCCATCCCAGAATTCAAGTCAAAAAACAAGGACAATAATTAGCAACTCTGGTTTTCAAGTGAATGTTGTCACTCCTCCCAAGCTTTAAATCTGATGTCATTCAGGATATTCTTCATTTCACGCTGTCATCAAACTGCGTCGGACAAAGTGCATTGAAAACATGCTGCGGTGACAAAACACACGCCATTTTTTGAAGCACAAGTGTTTTTTGTGTGCCTAAGATGATTGTGACCTGGAATCCGTTGACACATTTTGGTCACGTAATCAAGCTAGTGGAAACTACATCCATGGCAACGATGATTAAATAATATGAGGTTCAAACCTCATCATGACTTCCAGTTATACAACAATTCTACTTGCTTGACGTCTTCTAACAAACATCAAATAATTTAGATTGTGCTAAATCATTCAAAAGAAATGTTAAAGCAGTTTTTAGCATTAAACTCAGATAAAAAAATGTCTCTTCAACATTAAAGTAAAACATATATTTGTCAACGTTTCAACAGCTTTAATACCTACTTTGGTTTTTCTGCCAAAACGTTGGCAAATTTTACGTTTATTAGGAATATTAAAACTTGTAAACTCCGAAGCAGACTTGCACGTTGTCTTATGCTGAGCTCGACTCTTGCTGACTTGTGGGTCTGGAAATCGAGATTATGAAAATTCACTCATGTTTGTCGTTATCTTGTGCTTAGCAGACCAAACTTGAGATAGATTAACTTCGGAGTAACCACTATTACTGACACTAAGCAAAATCACAAAGCAGAACGTATTGTAGGAAAACGTCTTTGCTAAAAGCGCAGTAAACTAATGCGAGCATTGAAGTATAAAGCGATAACGACGGCGGTTTACTGAATTGAACGTCGTTGCCGCTCAGATTGCAACGCATATAGAGCTTACTTCGCATGAACTTTAAATATCTTCCCATCGTATTATTTCCACCGCAGTATGGCAGAAGCAAGATGGCACATAAACCAAATATTGACAAGTGAGACATGATAAACCGACTGCAGCCAACACAGTAGTAGACCTGCTTCTGGATTGTCGTTGCAATTGACAAAATAAAAACCTACGCCGATAAAGTAAACTTTCTATATTTTTGCCAAAAGCGCCTAAAATAGAATTATGAAAAACGATATTACAATTCTCAAAACAACAATCAGAGCAAATGTGCTGCTGCAAATATTGCTGATTTTGTCATTCGCAGTTGACGTCTCCAATTTTTCTTGAACTTATCAATGTTTTTTGTAATGAGAGTTGTTGGAAGATCTCAGTCGTTTGCTGTAACAAAATTACCAATTAACCGCAAGCTGCTGCCATGTCTTGAAACTAAAATTTAAATTTAAAAAGCCAAAAGCCTCCTTATCAATTATGTTACCAGTAATAAGGCAGCGGATAAAATCGAACAATCTTAATAAAAACTTTAGCACTCCAAATTCCCGGTTCACACTTTAATTTTTGTTAAAAATAAAACGCGTTAAAAAGTAAAGAACCCAGTCAACAGGGATTTGTATCACAAAATATAAACCTTTTAGAAACTGTTCAAAAACGAAAGTGTTTAACAGGAAACGAAACTAATAAAAACCCAGTTTGTCATCTAAAACCGCCACTCTACGAAGACTCTGGTGTATGTATGATGCGAGAAATCAAAATTACAAAAATGTACATTGAATAGTCCAAAAATCCATGCGAACCATATAGCTGAAGTTACTTAACGCGGTATTGAAGCATGAAATAACAAAAAGTTACAAAGAAACATTTCATGAAAAATTAAACTTGCTTTACCAATATAATCTTTAGTGTATTGAAGCATGAAATAACAAAAAGTAACTAAGAAACATTTCATGAAAAATTAAACTTGCTTTACCAATATAACCTTTAGAGAGGTTTTTGTAAACTTTTGTGAGTTAACAAGCGCTTAATATTAGGTCGAACTGAAGATGTGGCAACTCTCAACTGCATACTATGATTTTCGTCTGTCAGTCTTGACTTGCGACGACTTTTTGTGATGTTCATTTTAGAAAAGAATTGCTTGCATAGGTATATGCTTCCGAAAACTGATGAACATTTGAGAGCGTGAGCTCTCAAGATTGGAAACTCTTCTTTTGATGCACAAACACGATAGAATTTAAGCAACGGCTTGTTTTGATACATCGCTTTCAGCGTGTCATCACTGTGTAGTTTTATGAGTTGGAGTTGGAGCTCAGGGGGTCCAGAAGCGGGTGTGACTTTAAAGGGGATAAAAAAGACATCAAGCTCCAGCTGCTTGCTTTTGAAGTTCTGAAATCTAGCATTAAAGCTGTCCAAGAGATTGGAACATTTCAAAGCATACGGAGCACAAGAGGTCGGATTGTGTTTTTCAATGTGGGAAAATGTGTGCATCCTTATCTTTCAATTGATTTTCCCAGAGTCTCAGCATCGACAGAAAGAATTTGTTCTTAGAAAACAACAAGCGCAGCAGTTGATCTGGCGCTTGAAGTTGCATATTCAAGTCGTTTAAATGCTTAACCCATTAGTGTCCACACATAGAAAGATTTCAAATATTTTTATCAAATTTAATTTTCGAAATATAGTTCTTAAGTTATTTGAAAAAATGAAAAAAAATTTAATTTCTTGTTTGCTTTTTTTGTTACGTCACCGTCCTTTTAAAAGGACAATGAGCAGTCGAGCACATATAGTACCGAATTTGATAGCAAGCGAGCGCATCATTTGCGCTAACATGTGGCTGAAAAAATCGTATCTATTGGTAATTTTTTTGCATTAATAATGTGTTTGACTTCTTTGCATTATTTTTGCTCTGCCTTTTGACGGAATAACTGAACTTTGCTGGCAGAACAGAACACATTGCAATACAATTGCATTTTTTTACTGCAGAAAATTTCACCAGAAAAATAACAAATAACAAACATGAAATATCAAACAACAATCAATCACAGCTACTTTGTGTGATATCCTAAAAAGCAGTCCACGTGAAGACCAACACCACATTTCGTGCATTGTCTTTTTACTTTTTTGTGGCAGAGTGCACACCTGATTTGCTTCTCCGTTGAAGCAACATAATGGTGAAGCCCGTTGTATCTTGTTTCGGGAATGACCCGCATTTAAATTCCTCCTACTGGTTTTGAATCTTTGAATGAACTGTATCGGTTCACGTAAGTCAGGACGATCCTTCTGGTAAAGCCAAGTAAGTCTAGTGACTCAAGTTGTTGTGAGCCGGCAAGCATGCGATATGTTTGTCATGCATTATTGACAGAAACATTCAAAAGCCAGCTAAACATTGGCCACCACCACTTTTTCATCCTTATCGCCACACGTACTTTGGCAATATTTTCATCCAATCGATCAACCCCTTCCATAAACTGATTATATTGATATACCACATCCGGCTGATCGATGGAGATTCTCTTTTTCTCTGCATTGGACCAACGTGAAGCAGATCTTACAGGGTTGACACCATAGCAGTTGGATGCCAAGATAACCACGCTGTTGTCATTCCAGCGGACAAGGATGCATCCAGAATCTTTTTCTTTTGCATGGTAGTAAGTACCGCGAGCCTTTTTCTTCATGCAACTGGGGTCTAACAGCGGTGTTATACCAGTGCGATTCACCCTAATTGTCCCTGTGGCTCCAATATTGGATTGCTTCAAGTGGTCAATTAGCGGAATGAAAGTAAAAAGGTTGTCGAAAAACAAACTTTACTCGACTTCAGACGGCAACTCGGATATGAGGTCCAGAACAACAGACCCATCCATACCAAACTCAGGATTTGAATAGCCTGTGGTGTTTCCTTGATAAGGTATTGCCTGCACAAGGTAGCCGGTACGTGTGCATAAGCACCAAACTTTATAACCAAATCTTATTAGTTTCCCATGAATATGTTGTTTCAGTCCGTTTCGGCCATAATATGGCACCATTGCTTCATCTACTGCAAGAAAGTTTTCCTTCGGAATATGAGCCAACCATTTTGCATTCAATAGCGAAACAAGTGGACGGATTTTCGCGAATTTGTCTTCTTTTTGCAAGTGATTGTTGTCCGCCAAGTGAAGAAAGCGGAGTATTTCTTCAAATCTATGCCGAGACATGGTGCTTGCAACAGCTTCGTTGTTGACATTTGGTAGCTTTTCCCAATACATTCTTTGTCGTGGCAGAGAAACATAACCGCTCAGAAGCAGCAATGCCAAAAAAGCACGCATCTCCTCCTTCGTCACATGAAACTGGTGTGAAGCTTTGTCAGCAGCATAATTTTTGCTAAATTGAATAATTTGTTCTATTACCTCGTCATCAAAAAAGAATTCAAAAACGTTGGCAGGTGACCACTGTTTTTCAAAATATTTTGGCGGATCTGCTGATTGGGGCGGCTCACTTATCGGATCATCTGATGTCCACTGTCTTATGGACTTTTTATGGTAGTTCTTGTTTTTCTTGGGCAGTGGTTCTGTAATTCTAATCTCCGTTTTGTCGTTGTCTATAGAATTTGCATTAATTGGCTGATGAAGAACTAATTCCGCTGATGCATCCAGTTGCTTTCCAGACAAATGAGTTAGGTCAGAAGGCTGATCTTCATCGTCTGAGTCTTCTTCAGTGATTGATCCCGAGTCACACGGTGGCTCCGTATAGATGTCAGCCGACGAGATATTCAACATATCCAGGCGAGCCAGCGCTTCATTGACATTCAACCTATGAATAAACACTGTAGTCTAATAAGAAAAAGCAGTGTAACGGATCCTTATACTTTGACATTGTATGTATTCAACTTGAATATACTACAAACAATCTGGTCCAAAATTAGCTACAGAATGACAAAAATGCTAGTTACATGAAAACTGCATTGTATGCTGTCATTTGTTGTGAGCGGTAAAAGTATTGATCCTAGCAAACATTCACGCAAAAGTAAAATTTTGTTTTCTATGCTAATTTGTTGGTTGTATAAAAAAAGTAAATATTGTCAGTACTGGGATTTGAACCAGCACCATCAAAATGAATAGCAAGAGTCTATACATAATTCACCCACTAAGCAATGCATTAAGTGCTATTACCATCAGTAAAATAAGAACGCAGGTAAAATGCCCTGTATGCTGTCTCCAAAGCAGCAAACGCAATGCGAAAGCCTATTGTGACTTGGCTTCGTGGTTGGAATTATTATGTACCCCACGCACTCATCTTCCTTTTAGAAGGACAGCACATTTTGTTTGCAAATTTAGTAGATAAAAAATAGAAAAAGATAAAATACAAAAGTAAAAATGAATCACTATAAACAAAAATAATAGAACTAAAAAAATAGAAAATGTACTTACTTTAGTTTTCTTGCTTCTGCCATTTTTTTGAACGGCACGATGGTGTAGTGGTTAGAGCGTCTGCTTTGCAGTCGGTGATCTAGGGATTCATTCCCCTTGTCGAGTCATACCAAAACACTTTAAAAATGGTATCCACAGCTTCCCTGCTTGGCGCTCGGCATTTATGGGAGATTGTGGAGAACAAGCCGGCAAGTTCGCTTGGTGTGTCCTTGGGCAAGACTCTTAACGGGACTCCCCCGCCTTTATGTGGAAGACAGGTGGTCCAGACATCTCGGAAATGGCAACTCCCAAGCGAGTGCGGACTTCCCGTCCAAATTATAGCGATACAATTCGCTTTCTCGTGAATGGAGAATAAATATGAACAATACAAATCCAAAAAAAATACAAAAAAGCAAAATTCTTAAGAATCGCTTCTCAGCTACTACCAACTCAGCACATGAAACTGAACTAAAACCATCTATTTAAGACAGACAGCCTTATAATCTTTCAGACAATTTTGTATATTCGAAAATGTTACGCGATTTTCACGCAATCGTGAGAGCTATAAGCGTCCTTTCAAAAGGACGATGGTCACAAATGGGTTAATGATATCTGCCATGAATCCTATGTCGCGCAACCAGCTTTCATCTTCTAGCTTAGTGAGGGAACACTTCTTCAAATTTGTAAACTCGATGGTTTCTGATAGAAGAAAATAATAGCGCCCAAGCATATTTCCACGTCCAACGAACAAAACCGATTCGCGGGCCGCATGTTTGTCATCTCTGGTCTATATGACGTCAAACCAGGGATAAGTAAACAGGAATTGCCGACGCGCTCTTGTCACGCTTAACTGACCGTCAAAAACAAACCAATTAATGGTGTTTGTATTGCTGTGAGACACCGATATCTGGGTATTTTTGTCGTGTCACTACGATCAGTAGATTTTGAGAAAATATAAAAAACAAAATTTGCAATCAAGCGTTTGCTGTCACGTCATCTTAGACCCGATAACAAAGAAATTTTATATTTTGCTTTTGTCACCAGGCATTTTTAACTTCTCACTATAGCTCTTCTGGCGTAATTGAAAGTTGAAATGATCTTTATTTAGATTTAAAATCTAGATAAAATCCATTGTGTAAGTCACTAAGATAGGCGCTGGTTATTGTCTGACCAAAATGCGGTTTTTTACAGTCAAAAAGCGTAAATTAAAAAGTAATCTTTGATTATGACGTCATGATGTCGTCTCAAGCCCCATTGTACTACTCATCCCTGGGCGTTGATCAATGGTGCCAAGTTTGATGCTTGTTTGCCTTATAGCAGGGGTGGGCAACCTTTTTAGCTGGAGGGCCGCATTGGCCAGGTAAGGGTTGACCACGGGCCAGTGCTCAGAATCGTGTCCAAAATCACGATTTCCTAAATAAAAAAAAAGATCATACAACCTCACAGTGCCGTATCACAGGGTGCGGACATGGTGGTTTCGAAAAAAAAAAGATGTTCACCTTCTGCTCAGACGGAAAATACGTCTGTGCAGAATGAGATATGCTCTTTTCATCGTGACGTGTAAACTTTTTGGCTCTTTCTTTCGGCATTTGTTTCCCCTCTTGTCATCGTAACTCAGATTTACTGAAGTTTCAAAAGTGTTCGAGGGCCGCACAAAATTCTCTCACGGGCCGGAGGTTGCCCACCCCTGCCCTATAGTTTTGGAGAATTGCAACTCACAAACGCCAAGACAAAAAGAATTGTTTTTTATAGTGTAGATGCACCAACCGACGCGATGGTGTAGTGGTTAAACCGCAAAACACTTTAAAAAATGGTATTCACAGCTTCCCTGCTTGGCGCTCAGCATTTAGTAGAGGTTGTGGAGAACAAACCGACAAGCTCGCTTGTTGTGTCCTTGGGCAAGACACTTAACGGGACGCCCTCACCTTTGTGTAGAAGACAAGTGGCCCAGTTTTCACTCTGAAGAGAGGGTTGGTGGCAGGAAGGGCATCCGACCGTGAAACAAATGCCATGCCATAAAAATATCTGCTGTGGCGACCCCTAATTGGGAATAAGCCGAAAGAAAAAGAAGAAGAAGTGTAGATGCACCAAGCCATTGCGCATTAAATGTTCTTTTTTTAAAGTATACTTTTTTGTTTTTCAACCTTTCAAAAAAATGCTGTTTGGTAGTAATGCAAGTGATATGACAATGCTTCTGCTATCACGTCAGTAACAACAGCTGCACTAAGGTATGTACTTACATTTCATGTCATTTTTAAAGTAATGTAAATAGTAAAGTTTATTACTGATGTTCAGTGCATTTAGGAAGATATTCTTGTACACCAGGCATTGCAGAAGCTGTAAGAAAAGTTGCTGTTCTTCCAATTGAACATATCTCGAATAAGCAATATAAAAACGCTCTTTTATTAACTTTTCGTTTGGCACAAACAGCGCTCACGGCGATATTCCAACCCTGAGCGCAACCAGCAAAAATCAAGCAAATAACAGTGGGGGGCAACCTCGTCTCTTTCCGCCACTGATGCATACCCCAAGGAACATAGGAACCACGCAGAAACTTGGTGTTGCAAATATTTTTACAAGGGGGATTGCACCAAGTCGTGAAAAAAGCATCACTTCCTCATACAACTAATTTCTGTGATTGTAGAAAAAAACACTTACGGCCCTCACCTACAACTTTTATTTTGTGCCCTTACTCTTATTAAATGATAGGGATAAAATTTGAAAAATGATGAGGAGCTTTTGAGTAAAACCAGTCTTATTTCAACATATTCAAGCTGACTGGAAGCCAGATCGTGCGAGGTGTACTTAAAACTTGAAAGTACAACCGGAGACAGGGTTTATATGCCGTAAGAAATAGGGAGATATCTCTTAGCTGTCGTTGCTCCCAGTTCACCCTTGGGCTAGGTGTAGCACCCGGTAGCCTACCATGTTAGGGTAACAGCAGTGCCTTGGACATCCTGTCTATGCTTTTTTTCGTGTGTGTTTTTACGAGGCTGCTACGTTACAGATGCGATGGTCATGCCACTATCTTAAATATCAATCAAAATTTGTTTCATGCGCTCGTTTTTAACGAATATCGTTTTGCCATCGTCTCTTTTTTTTTGTCCACTGCTGTCAAATTGTGTTTTTTAATGCTGATTTGTCAAAAAATAAAATGAATCATTGATTTACTGTGGCTGACAGATCCAGGTAGCTTGGGTTCAAGAATTTTATGTGTCTTACTTTATGGGCTCAATTATTTTCTTTCCAAAAATGCTGTTGTGCTATCGCAATTTTTGCATTAACCTCATCAAAATATTCATCTTTTACGAGTGCACCTCTCTAATGTTTGAATTGATGAACTAAGCTTACTCTCCATAAACCTCACTAAGCTGCTGAACAGTTTAGCACTGAAGTGCTCGGATGATCGCATGACAGTTCACAACGGTCGCGTGATTTATTTTTTCAAAAGCATCTTATTAAGTTTTCATTTTCGTGGTTATATTTGTCCGCAACGTGATAAATAGTATATTAATTTGATTATGCCGTGAGTCGCGTTGTTGGTCACGTCATCCGCGAACGAAGAAACTTTACGATGAGCAACAATCGTTCAAATGCGCTTTATCTATGGTTACTGCATCATGACGTGGTCAGAGCTACTGCTTTGCAATAAAAACGCTGTGGGTTGAGAGCGCGTTCCATTGCATGCGGCACAGCCGGTGGAAACCGGCAGTTGCAATAAAGCTTATGTTTCGGGTTCAAACTATGGGTCTGCGACTTGTGTGATTGAAACAGCAAGCAGGTGGTGGGTAGCTGCCGGCTTGGAGACGCTTCGCAGCAGCTAAGGCTCTTCGGCAGAAGCGAAAAAAGCTTTGTCATTCTTAACTTTAAACCAGCAAAAGAGCAGATTAAAACCGCGTATATATGCAAAGACTTTAAGTAACATGATGCGTTCTGAACCGACCCGTAAATTCTTTGTTCTGCCGCAACCAGTCTGGTAATTTATCGCTGACCATTGATAATTTGAAACCGAGCAACAATCAAAAATTTTTATTTGTCACAGGAGAGGCAAATGAAAGAATTGCTTCCTTTGCCGAATCTCGGCTGTAATTGCGTTTAAATGAGCCCAAAATCAGCTAAGAACTTTTATATAATTCACTCCAGCAATATACATCAAAAACATTGGTTTTTGCCTGGGCTTCGAAAACCTTTTATGACTAGGTTTTTGGCGGTGTATTAATTTCCCATGTAAAAGTGCTTTTGCTGTTTTTTCCAAAAAAGTGCCATTTTGATGGCGGACGGGATGGGCGCCTGCTTTCTACATTGTGATCTAAATCCAGCTTTCGCATTCCATTCCTGTCCAAATCGCTCTGGCGGTCCAGCGATTTTTCGATCGCACTCGCGCTGTTTTTTCCACAAAAAGGTTTTGCTCTCCAAAAACGCTTTCGCTCTCTTTTGATCCTCGCTGTCTGTAGCGCCTTGCCACAGCTGCAAACCACAAACATAAATTTGTTTCAAAAATACAAACTAACTGTTTAGGCCTCGTTGTGGGTCGCTTATTGCGAAACACAATCTAACTAACGCACAATACATGACTAATTTGTCCGAGCAGTGCCGGTAGATAATCAAGGGATCAGTACACAAAGAAAGGAAGGAAATAATATACGTTGATAGTGGAATTTACCATGCCAACGGCTACGAGAGAAAGTATAACTCCGAGTCTCTTTGAACGGATAAATTTAATAATGTGATCGCAACTAAACGAACCACGCCTACTCTAGTAGTTTATTAACTTAAACGTTTTTTGCATTTTTATTAACAACAACAATGACAGTTTGAATAAGTACATTTCGGTTAACGCTGGTTCAAAAGAGGTGAATTCAAAATTGTGCAACACAATGTAGCTAATGCGCAATACGTGACTAATTTGTCAGAGCAGTGCAGGTTGGTAATCAGGTGATCAGTAAACAAACAAAGGAAGGAACTGAGTTAAAGTTCCTGTACATGTAATGGTGATCGTGTTGGTCTATTAATCAAAACTGTAAGTATTTAAAACAAAAGAATGATATCACAAACTGCCATTCATAATTTTTAAAAGTGTAAGAAGACGGGCGAAATGTAATCAAAATTGATGGTGTCGCCCAAACGGTGGTCGTTTTGACAATTAAAGAAATGAGCTATTTAGTAGTAAGCTTATTTGACGATTTGGTAGCCACGTTTTCGTATCAATATTTGTGACATTAAGATCTTTGCTTGCGCTGTTTGCTTTAATTCGGCCATAGCATGAAAAAGGACCATGCCTTTACCCTAAGTAATATAACCTATTGCAATAGGCCCCCTATTAAGCTCTTTTTACACAAAAACATTCCCTCTTAATCCAGTGTTACAAATTGATACTATTATTGTTTAATTTTGATCTGTTCTTTAATTTGGGATTTCATTGCATTTAACGTTGCCCTTAATCCAGACCTCCCTACTATTAAATGAAAATTAGTGTTTCGTACCTATATTCTATCAGTTAAAAATATCAGTTACTAGCTGCCGTCACCCGGCAGGGACCCTCAATCAGTAATGTTGGGGTTTAGTATTTCGGTTTAACCGGCTGTGCCGGCTTCACGCTTTACCTCTTGTGTGAGCAGTTGCGAAAAGTTAATGAATTTTTTATGCACTTTCACAATTTCTGCCCACAAAATATGATAGTCATATTCTTTTAATTATGACTGGCAATGCTCACAAAGAGTCTTGCCACAAATTATCGTTAATACTTGTGAGGGAGAAGTGGTTGAAACCTGCAATGTGGAAGCGGAAGCTGGAAGCGGTGGAAGCGGTCCTTTTTCTGTAAAAGTGAAAGCGGAAGCGCGAAAATTCTACCGCTTTTGCTTCCACATAGGAGAGAAAAATGGAGGGAAAAAAGAAATTAGTTCTGTTATCCTTCGGAGAAGAGCGAATAGGGGGAGCGTACACATTAAGACATGAGAGCGAGAAGGAGTCGTTTAAAGAGATGTTGACCTCTACATAATCAGAGTAGGGGTCAAGCGAAGAAAGAGAGAAGGTAGAAAGCTCAGAGAAGGATAAGCCCTGTCTGACGAAAATGATGACGCCGCCGCTAGCGTCTGTGACATCAGCAGAAAAAATACCGGATCGGGAGTGAGTGCCATCGGATCGCAGAGCAGAGAATCCAGGGATCCGGAAAGAAGAAGATAAATTAAGGTTAGATTCCTGGATACAAATAAGGTCAACGGGATAAGATGAAATAAAGTGTAGCAGTTCAGTTCTCCTGGATTGGAGATCCCCAGCATTCCATTGAAGAACCTTGAGGGAGTTGAGGAGAGGAAGAGAAAGCAGGAGGTAAAGAGAAACAGCCAGGAGCATGAGGCGGTGGAGAGGGTGTAGAGGGAGAAAATACAAATTGGGCGGAAAAGGATAAGAGGTTTGAAGACGACGATGGGGTGCGAGTGCTGCATTAGCAGAAGGAGGCCAGATGGAGCAGTGGAGGTATACCAGCTGGAGAAATCCGAGAAGGAAGTCACAGTGCTGGTAGGTTTGGGATCTCCAAAAAAGCAGGGATGCAGCAAGGAGGGCAGCTCCAGGAGTGAGAGCTGCCAAGAGTTCTGAATCTAGAAAAGGAAAGTAGTGAGCACTTTAAATAAACCCAATTAGAGCATGTGCAGCATTGCACTGACTTACACCGCCAGGTCACATTTCCAGCGCACACTGAACAGGAAAAGACTGGACAAGGGTTAGAATGAACGTTTCCGCTCATCAGGAGAAGGAGAAGAATGAGAAGACGGGCAAGAGAAAGGCAGGAGCAGAGAGAAGACATGCCTATTTCAAAGAGGCTGCGTGCTACCCTTCTGCGGTCGTTTAGGGTACTGCACGGAGAAAAAAATGGTTTGTGTGAGGGGAGTGCCCGGGGTAACTGGGACCCTCAGGAAGGCCAACAGCCATTTTAACCCAACCCAAACCGGGTTGGGGACCGCACCACCACGTTGAGGCGGCTGTCGGTTGGAGAAGTTCAATTTCGCTTGCTTTATATACTGTATCTACGACAGAAATTTCGCACTTCACTATCCAACAAGATCGGAATCAATACGTGTTTTGGGGACGGACAGAAAGTCCGTAATGATGATTAGAGTTAGTTAACTCAAAGCCAGAGTTAGTTGAAGATAGAGAGGAAAAATTAGCGCTATACGGTGTAATTTGTTGTTGTGACGACAGGTTATTGTCGAGAGCTGTAATATGTGGTCATACGATTTAGATTTGAGAAGCATTCAGTTAGCTGTTGTAAAAGTGCTTGTAAGAGGTGAAGGAACTTGTAATAACTGTTTATTTGTTGAAGTGTTTAATCATTTTTTGAATTTTAGTAACGAAATATTTGATTTTCTAGCAAACAATTTGTGATTTCTAAATTTTTGTTAGTGGGGGTTCCGTGACAAACGCGAAAGTACATTAGGGGTTCCGCGATGACGGAAAGATTGAAAAGCACTATTCTACATTCAACACGAGTTCTAATATCTAAGAAAAAGAAACAGAGAGTAGTTCGGAACAATAACCTCAAGCGAAGTAAGTAAAGTAATAGCAATAAATAAAGGTTTTTGTCTTCTCAAAATGATAAAGTGTAGGAGAAGGCAGGCTACAGACCCACAAAAGTTAAAAAAGATTGTCAACAATCGTTTTTTTGTTTTTTATTAGTGGAAGCGGAAGCGGAAGCGAAAGCGGTTGAAAAATAACCGCTTCTACATCCCTAGTTGAAACACAAGCAAAACTGATTGTAGGGGTGAAATGGTGCTTGCTTTCACAATTACAGAAATAAACTACTTGGTGGTAAGCCCATTTTTTGATGTGGTGCTGCCCCTGTCCTATTTATGTTTGAGGTATTAAGTTCTTCTGGCTGCGCTATTTGTTTTGTTTCCAGCATAGCGACAAAGCGCCAATGGCTTCCCCAAAATTATTCACCATATTTTAGTTGGCGCACATCAGGCCGAGTTATTTTCAAGCAAATGTTCCCGGTGAATTCAGTTTTACAAATTGTTGTAGTTACAATTTTATGTTGATTTTTTGTTAACTTGGGATTATATTACAATGCTGTAGAGCATTGTTTCCCAAACTTTTTTGTCTTCCAGCACAGGAAATCAGTTCAACAAATTTCGCGGCACAGCAGCCTTGGAATCTATTCCAATTGATATCGAGTAGCATCACAGGCGACAGGGAGAATGATAATGACCTTTTTTTAATTTTTTTGGAGATCAACACTTTTCTGGGCCACGACCCCCAAAAATCGCGTGATGCAGCCCCATATGTTGCTGATTTCCAAAAAAAAAGGTTATTAAATCTCTCGCCATGACCTGTAATGGTAGCATTTTCTCGATTTTGGCAGAAAATTTGTAACAACAAAACGCTTTTTGAATTGGCTCGCGGCACACCTGCAAATCTTCCAAGGCACACAGTTTGGGAAGCACTGCTGTAGAGTATAGACATCAATACCTTAACAGGCAGCACATCAGCAAAAGAAAAATTCATTGCTTTATAGTTTATAGTATATGTGACGGCGTCACCCGAAGAACTCCCGTCAGTAACATCGGGATTGAGAGTGTCGGCTCAGTCGGCCAAGCCGGTTTCACCTATCACGCTTTTGTGTGAAGAGTTACCAAAAATTAAGTGTCTTCGGCACAAAGATTTTCACGACTTTTTGCTCTCCTTTTCCTAATGGAATTTATCATTTCAAGATCCTGGCTATGTCTAAGGTATATGTGCTCTGTTCATTGCTGACACGAACCCAAGGGAGCCTTGCGTTTTCCGTGGTATGGAAGTAGGAGACACATTTCTGATATTAAGCTATTTTCAATCAAAATAGCACAAATGTCATTCGTGAGGTGCGATTTTACACAGAAACGTTGGTTTTTTTGATTTCCCTTAAACTTTGTCAAGTTCTCGCTGGCTACGCATTATTTAGCATGTACTTTTCTCTCTGCTTGACGTACCCTGGAAAGTGAAGAGTTCTTGGTTTTCCTCAAATGTTTAGTTTGGTCCTGGTAGCTCTATAAATCAAAATACCAATAATACTGAACATTACATGTGGTGCGATTTAACACAGTGACGTTGTCAGTTTTGATTAACTTCAAACATTCTCTAGCGGACATGCGTCCCTGCTGGCTTCGCATTATGATTCATATTCGTTTTCCCTTGCTTAGATATGTTCATAGAAGTTAAATGAGTCCTTACATTTCCCAAATTTTCAGGTTTGATCCCGGTAGCTCTACAAAGATATTATCAAACAAAATAGAAAACATGTTTTTCCTTAAAATGATGCAGGTTGAAAAGTGGAAGCCCTGGACATAATGCTGAAAATCAGTGAGTGTTTTGTGGCTACCGTATTTGCTCGTTTTGTAGCCCGGGCCCTTATTTTTTTCAACCAAACTCACTACCGGGCCCTTATTCAAACGGGCCCTTATTCAAGCACGGGCGCTTGTTATTTTCAAAGTAAAATTATGTACAAAAATTATCGTTGAAGGCAAATATTTCACGACATTAATCCTTTTTCCATGTCAATTTATTCACGTCAAACGCAAATTATTTACGTCTAAAGAGTAATTCCCTCATATTAGTTTAAATTATTAACAAGAAATAACAAATCAAAATTTGAGCTGCTTCTTATTTCCTATTGTTCTCTACCACTGAAAAATCAGCTTTTACATCGGGCGGGTATTCAAGCACGGGCCCTTATTTATTTTTAAGTTCTGTTCACACGGGCGGCTATTCAAACGGGCCCTTAATCAAGACCGGGCGGTAAAACGAGCATATACGGTATTTTGAAAACTAGTAGCTAAAGATTGTAACTTGACGAACCGTTTCGAAAACCAATGAAGTCATTCGGTGTTTCTGAAAACAACAGTCGAGTTGTTTGCTTGACGGTGCTAACGGATGTAGTCTATAATCTGCTTTCATTTGAACAGATTTTGATTAAATTTATGTGGAAACACCCTGACCAGTATGGCGAACTACAAGTTGATAATTTGCGTTAGCACTTTTGTAATGATGACGCCATGCTTTGGGAAATCAATGACGATTTTGGAAATGTATAAAAAGCTTACTTTTGCAGGTACATAGGCTAAAGCAGACATGTGCAACCCGCGGCCCACCATGTCATTTTATGCGGCCCGTAAAACTATCGCCCTATATACAAGAAAAATAGCTTACCATGAAATCTTTCCAAATAAATTCTAAGTTTTGAAGAACTGGTATTTCTGTCAACGCATCATTATACGATCAACATAAAAGAGAGTAGGCCTATTCGCACTCCTTTTTCTTTGAAGTGTTGCAATAAAAGTGTTAAGTCAGCAGCAGCGTGAAATTTTACGCGATACAGTTGTGTGTGTGTGTGTGTGTTTACCCCTCCTCTTCCTTGGGATGGAGGTACGGCATGAACGGTAATTCAGGTTCATGCCGTCAACCTAATTGATATTAGGCTAGGGGAAGATGGCAGCCCATTTCGAACCAGTCTTGAGTGACTGGTAGCCTCACCACCAACAAGGCGGACTGCCACTGGTGGGTACCCAAGGGTCACCTGACATGCTGGGTTGGCAACTTCACAATTATAATCCGGTGAAGTACGGGTGGGGCCACCTGTCTGCCACATAAAGGTGGAGGCGTCCCGTTAAGTGTCTTGCCCAAGGACACAACAAGCAAGCTTGCCGGCTTGTTCTCCACACTATCCCTTTTTTATGCTGAGCGCCAAGCAGGGAGCTGTGAATACCATTTTTTAAAGTCTTTTGGTATGACTCGACTTAGGGAATGAACCCCAGGTCTACCGACTACAATGTGGACGCTCTACCATCGCGCCGGTCGATACAGTTGTGCCAAGGTCAGTTGACGAAGTGAATGTGAGTGGTGAATATTTTGAAAGTATATCGCTAGCACTTTGCAGCAGCGTGAAGTTTGCTCAATAAAGTAAACTGCGAAGTGAGTGTTGATGACGCAGTTCTAATTTATTAAATTTGTTTTTTAGTTTTTTTAAGCGGAATTTAGATTTTTAGGATAATTCAATGATGGGAAAAAAACGAAAAATTAATGATGAAGGGAGGAAATTTAAATAATAAATGGTTTGAGAAGTATTTCGTTGTACAACAAGATGAAAAAGCTGTATGCTTGATTTGTCAAAGCAACATAGCCTGTTTAAAAGAATACAATATCAAGCGACATTACAATTCTTAACATTCAAAAAAGTATGACAAAATTTCAGGACAATTACGAGTTGACAAAGCAAATAAGCTAAAAAAATCAATGCAAGGTCAACAAAAAATGATGATGTCTTACAAAGATGACTCTGAACTTGGCAGTGTACTGAGTTTCAAGCTGAGCGAAGCTATAGCAGAGAAAGGGAAACTTTTCAGTGACGGCGAATTTATCAAACACTGTCTATTGATATTTGCTGAACTGGCATGCCCTGAAAAAAAGCATTTGATTGAAGATTGCGGCTTATCAAGATTTACTGTCGCACGAAGAATAGATACTATGGCAAGTCATCTTGAAGATGCTTTGGCTGAAAATATAAATAAATTTTCGTATTTCAGCTTAGCATTGGATGAAAGTACGGATATCAGCGATACGGCACAGTTGGCTGTTTTCATACGTGGAGTAACGGATGACTTTGAAGTTAAAGAAGAATTTTTGGACCTAGCTAGCATGAAATCAACAACAACTGGAGAGGACATAACCAAAGAAGTATTAAAAATGTCAGAAAAATTTCGGTTAGATCCAAAAAAACTATCAGGATTAACAACAGACGGTGCACCTGCAATGGTAGGAAAACACAAAGGATTTTGCAAAAATTTCTTGGAAACATTCGGATCACCAGAAGCTGCATTGAACCATTGTATCATTCACCAAATAAATTTGTGCAGTAAAATTCTGGATAACATTGACATAATGAAGGAAGTTGTCCCTTGCATCAACTATATTCGAAATCGAGGACTAAACCACAGACAGTTTAAGTTATTTTTAGAAGAACTTGACACAGATTATCCTGATATATTTTACTTTTCTTCGGTTCGCTGGTTAAGTAGGGCTGACACATTAAAAAGATTTTGGAATTTATGAAATGAGATCAAGTCTTTTATGGAAAGTAAAAACCAAAATGTAGCTTTTTTGTCAAATGTTGAATGGCTAAATGACTTGGCATTCCTCACCGATGTTACACAACATTTATCAAAATTAAATAAACAATTGCAAGGAAGAAATCAACTGGCAAATGTAATGTTTGAACACATCACGTCATTTCAAAAGAAATTGGAACTTTTTAAAGGGCAGTTATGCATATCTTGCATATCTGAACTCACACACTTTCCGTGTCTCAAAAGTCAACATCATGAAGGTAAAGAAATTAAATATTTGAAATACAGCGCCATGATTGAGAAGTTGGCTGCTGCTTTTGATGATCGTTTTCAGGATTTTCGAACTCTTGAATGTGACTTCGGCATTTTCTCCAACCCATTTCAGGCAGTAGCCAATCAGTGTCGCGACCAATTTCAGCTGGAATTGATCGATTTACAGTGCAGTAGTGATTTGAAAAGAGCATTTGACGAAAATGATCTTGTGACTTTTTATAAAAATTATGTGCGGGAACAGTATCCGAATCTTGCTGAACATACCTTGAAAATGATATCACTTTTTGGAAGCACCTATCGCTGCGAACAATTTTTTTCCAAAATGAAACAATGCAAAGGAAAACAAAGAGGCCAGTTATCAGACGAACATTTAAAAAATCAACTTAAAATTGCTTGCAGTTCAACAAAAGTGAATATTGCAGGGGCTTTGAAAAATATACAGCCGCAGAAATCGCACTAATCTTTGATTAAACTGTATTGTGTGATTGAGTGATTTATTTTTTTACCTTTGACTATATTGTGTTACTATTCTATTAACCCATTAATGCCCAGCGTATGATATATCATACGCTAGAGTGTACTTTATAATTGTGTGAAAAAAGTTTTTGGAAACTCTTTTCTTTTCTTTTTTTTATATTTCGAATTGCTGGTTATCATGTTTACATGTGTCAAAATGAGAAATATTTGCATCATCAGCAAAGGTGTGAAAAGAAAATTTCTTTTTGGGGCAAAGTTATGATAATTAGATTTATAGAGGTGTAAGTAAACTCTTGCTATTTTTCACGAGATAGACATAAAAATTTAAGATTTTTTTGGCGTCTTTTGTAAAGCATGTTTCAACTAAGCTGCAGCCATTCTAATTTCATAAAAATTTTGTCTATGGTCTCAGCAAAAGTATTTACCATTCTGCGTATGATATATCATACGCTGGGAAGTAGCATGTACTGATGCGATATATATCTTACACTCCTAAATTAAAAGTATGTGTTATATAATGCATATAAGCTGTTTTATCAGACAGTGGTATTAGAAATTAACTAGGAAAATACTAAAATTTGATACAGCTTTAGGCAATTAACTGTTAATTTACATGAGTATATATGTTTTGTTATGTATGTTACATGCAACAATTAGTATATAACTTTACCTAAACCATTGAAATGGCATTGTATTATACAGTATTTTCAAAAGTCATTGCGATATGTTTTATTTCTATAGTTACATTGCATTATCTACAGTTTTATATGTTCAAATATATGTTATTGTACATGTAGATCATCACTAAAAATATCTAAAGTTTAAGTTCATTTTGCCTTAAAAGTGTAATGTCTAAAAGGAAGTTATTGTCCGTACAAAAAGATGCTGAAGAACTTTTCAACATTTTATTTTCGGAACAAAATACAACCGCAATTGCTGAAGAAATAGAAGATGTCGAAGAGTTACAAATTGTGTTCCAACCACCAAATGATGGTGCAGATTCCGACAAAGATGATGCACCAAGTGATAATGAGGAAGCATGTGCAAATTTTAAAGATTTTGGGAGAGGAATTTTGTCTCAAAGTGCTGAAATTAGAATTATTAATAAAGATAGAAAAAGAGATTTGGATATTGAATCTGAAACACCTGAAAATCTGCCTTGTAGTTCCAAAAAACGAAGCAAAAAAAAAGACAGTTCGAAAATGGTTACCTAAGCAACTGAAAAACACAGCCTCATCCTATAAATTTGAAGATAACAATGAAGCCCCAGCTGTTGTTGATACCATAAAAAAGGAAGGCATGAACCCAGTAGACTTGTTCAAGCTGTGTTTTGATGATGAAATTATGAATTACATATGCCATGAGACTGTAAAATATGCTTCTCAAAACGGTGAATCTCAGTTTGTAGTCACTGTGGAAGAACTGTATAAATATTTTGGCATTCTTCTCTTGTCTGGCTACAACAAAATGCCATTCAGAAGAATGTACTGGGAAACCAGACCTGATGCAAACAACTTTTTAGTTAGCCAATCCATGAGCCGAAACTGATTTGAAAAAATTCACCAGTATTTGCATTTCAATGATAATATGAGCATTGATTACAATGATAGAGTTTACAAAATTAGGCCCATAATCGATCATTTTGTAGGAAATAAGATCCTTCGAGCAATAACGTGCTGACTGAATCCCAATTGCTGGGAACTATGTGGCAGTCACAAGGAAGAAAGCACTACAGCAATATTTTATTCCATCAATTCGCGCAAGCTGTGGCAGATAATCAAAAATCACGTCCTTCTGCCACGACGATCAACAACGAACGAGAAACATGACAGACAACCAGAACACGTCCGTCCGCCACGGCGATCGACGAAGAAAGAGAGCACAATATCTCCGACCACATGGTCGGTAACAAAATCTGCACGCGACACCAGGACTTAGGTCGCTGCACACGTCTATGTAAACAGGGCACTGCACACGTCACATTAACAAAAAATAACGGATAAACAACCTAATGGCGGGAAAGGCAAGCCGATCACCGAGCTACCAAGAGAAGACAAAAATAAACATAATCTAGCCCTAATAAAAAAAATAAAAATATGTGTGTGTGATTTTAGACGCATACAATAATAATAAACAATACGCGTTGCAATATCACGGCTAGGTTGCCGGAAAGCCATGCAGGCTAGATTCCTGGCGTGAGGTTACATCGCCAGACGTGCGAACTATAGGAGCACGATGTACTTTAAACGGAGATAGCCGAGCGGCTACAAACCTGACGGTATGTACTTCGTCAGTTAATATTACAGTAAAATCATAGGGTAAAACAGCAAAGGTGCGTGAGCTGGGCGTCAAACTGGGGACGCACGAAGTTGCAAACTAGCAAACGCAGCTCTAACAGTAAAGAACTAGAATCACACACACATCGGCGGGAGCAAGGTGCTAAACCGCCGAAAGCAAACTAATAAAAAAAATGTAAAAAAAGACAAAAAGATGTTTGGCATGGTAGCTTGATGAAGAGCGAGGCGCGACACGCTACAATTTGAATGCCTGCTTTGGTCAATTTTTCCAACCTTTTGGACCAAAGTATTCTCTTGGTGAAGCTATGGAACCATATTATGGCCATCACTCTATGAAACAGTTCATAAGAGGAAAGCCTATTAGATATGGATTTAAATTATGGTGCCTGACAAGTCCCCAAGGATATTTGGTGAAGTTTCAACCCTACACTGGTAGTGATAAAACTCCAGGAAAACCTGTGGGTGCCAGTGTCAAGGAGAATTTGTGCATTGGGACTATTCCACAAGGTTCCTGCATATACATGGACAATTATTTTACATCATTGCCTTTGATGGAAACTTTATCACAAGAAAACCTGTAGCCTATGCAATTGGTACTATCAGGAATGATAGGATCGAGAAGGCTCCTCTGCAAGATCTCAAAAAATCAGAGCGAGGCTCATTTTGCTCAGTCACAGAAAGGAAAAGTAAAATAACATTAGTTCAATGGAATGACAACAGCCAAGTTACCCTTATCAGCAACATGACAAAGGATAAAGTTTTTGATGTTGGCTCTTGCAAACGATGGAAGCAATCTGAGAGAAAACAGATTAGTGTTCCTCAACCAAATATTGTGAAGCTCTATAATAAAAACATGGGTGGAGTTGACTTGTTTGATAAACTTAGAGGTCATTATCGAATCAGAATCGGTTCACGAAAATGGTATTGGCCGCTCTTTAGATTTTGCCTAAATGGAAGCATGATCAACCTGTGGCTGTTGTATAGGCACGTTGACAGCAAAATGTCACTGCTAGAATTCACCAGGCAAGTGGTCATTGCATTGCTTGCTTCATCGAATGTGGAAAAGAAGAGAGGTATTGCACCCAAAACTAAAAAGCAAATCCTGGATGCCACGAGACTGGATGGTAAAGGACATCTTGTTGACAAAATCAAGACCCAGCGTCGATGTGCTGCCTGCGGTTCATGTGCCAAGTTCATGTGTTTGAAATGTAATGTCGGCCTCCATCCAGATGGATGTTTCGTTAAATTTCACCAGTAACACTTTTTTGTCATTTAACTGTTTTTGGACTGCTTTTATTGTTTTCTATATGCTAATAGTTATTTCCATAAACCTGCTAAAATGTATCGGTTCTAATCTTGTTTCACACTACAATTGACGAAATTGACTACGAATAGGTTCAGGTTAAACATGGCAGCACTTAGCTATACACGACAAACTAAACAATTCTCGTAGAAGAAAAAATGCAACTCACTACACGTAACTGCCCAGCGTATGATTTATCATACGCTTAAAAAATACAACTTAATAACAATTTATTCAAAAAAAAATGTTAGTAATGTGATAAGAAGATTGACTTAAGCAAATCTACCAAATGTGAAAAAAAAATTTTGAGTTTTTGAATTTCGGGCATTAATGGGTTAACATGTGGGACGGAAAATGCTTTAAATCGGTGTCTTGACTTCACAACATCTTTCTTTATAAAATGATTAACCTGCATAAATCTACAAAAACTGATGCGGCCCGCAGTGAAATTTAAAATTTCGCATTTGGCCCGCCAGTAAAAAAGGTTGCACATGCCTGGGCTAAAGTGTTTGTGTGTGACTAGAACTTAACGGGACTATGGACAAAGCTTCAAGTCGCTTAAGCTGCGCGCGTTCAGCTAGGTTGAAATCTTATTTGTTACAGCGCCTCTTTAGCGATTTAATTGTGCGGCTGCTCTTTGCTGCTACTTTTAAGTTCGTGCAACTAACATATAAACCATTAATATAGAAAAGACACTGATATAGGGTTGCCAGTTTGATACCTAAACGTTTCAGAAGTCACTTTAAGCATTTTTGCAATCTGCAAGTGCAATAGCGGCAATTCTCTACTACAAAATCTCTTCTTGGAGTAAACGTCAGTCGATGTGACGGATCAACAGGCTACACGTCCGCAGGACCGCTGAGAAATATGTGAGTCCCAGGACAAAAAGAAGGTTTGGGTTTCTTGATCAAAAATCTGCAAATACTAATATTAAGTTTTGTTTGGTTACTCAAACTGAGTTCATCACGAAGTCTTAAAATAGCAATGAACTTAACAACTATAGTCTAAAGCAAGGCTCAGCAATTGGCGGTCCGAGAATCTGGACCTTTTGAATATTGAAACTGGGTTGCGAAAAACCCATGTCCATTTTACCAAATTTTGTTGACTTGTTCTCAGTAGTAAGTTATTTTCAAACAAAATAGCAAACATTTTCGTGCCTTTGGCGCAACTGCACATTCTTTGCATTGACTATCGGCATCTTCAAAATGATTAACAAACAACATGATCAGCATGGAAAAAAGGAGAAAACCTATTTCCCAGTGCTGAAGGTCTGTTATCCATGCCTCTCTCGTCTACTAAATTTGCCTCTGCAATTAAACTGATCAAGTGCGGAAAAGCTCAAAGCCCAGAGAATATCTCGCCAGATATATTTTGAAGCACTACGGGTCCAAAATGTTTTACATAGCTTCAAAAATTATTCACAGACCGCGTGACCTACCAAACAATCCCCAAGATATGTTGACTAGCCACAGTTATTTCGGTAACAAAATCTGGCAAAGCAGTTGATGACCGAAAGAGCTTCCAGCCCATATTGCTGCTGAGCGTTTCTTGCAAGCTTTTTGAGCTGTTACTCTTGAGGCGTTTAGAACCTGTTTTTGACCCCCAACTTCTTGACAAACAAGCTGGCTTCATGCATAGTCAATGCGTAACCGATCAAGTGTTTAAACTAACCTACGATGTTGAACACCGCTTTGAAGAAAACAATAAATCAGGCTTTGTATTGGCAGATCTTTCTCCCGTACACGATAGCCTACTATATGGTACGAAATACAGTTGCGTATTTTACGAAGCCCATACGCCCCACCACCGCCTTTGATTTGCTGTTTCTTCTATAGACCAAGGTTTAAGAACTGGCTAAAAATATTTTTTTCACAAAATCAGCAGAATGAAGTGCAATAAGTTCATTTTATTTTTGATTTCGATAATTAGTGTAGAGTGTGTAGATTAAGACAAAATCCATGTATTTTTCTGTATTTATTGAGAATGATAGTTTCATTTTTGTCATTTCAAGTCAAAAATATTACTGGACCTCTGGAAATGCTGAACTCATCCAACTGAACCTTCGTTAAAATTAATTGAGTAGCTCTGGTCTAATAGATTGCCATTTGGAAAACGGCGATCTATTAATTATTTGATTGAACCTACAGGCGTAAAGTAAAGGCCGAGGCTATTTTGTGGTCAATCGCATTTTACTCTTGGAATGCACTTTGGCATCGAACGTTTGTTATTGCTCAATTGCTCGGCGTATTATCAACGGGTCGTTTGTTACCGGTCAGTTTTTCTGACATATCAAAACGTGACATAAATTTTATCCTTATGATACACCCTTGCTTATTATATGCCAGCCCCCTCTCAGTGTACACTACTGGTGCTTAATTCTAAAACAAATGTTACTGTTAGGCCTATACATTCTCTAGAGTCTAGAGAATCAAACCCCTATTCTAAAAAAATGTTTTGCAAAGATTGTTTTCCTGATCCCGACATTCAAATGTAGCATTACCATTCATCATGTTACTGCAACGCTAAAGGCGACGTATCAAATGTGCTTATTTAAAGACACACTTGCTATGTTTGGCAAAATGCACCATGTATATTTTTCTATTGAGCTTACAATACACAAAAAGTAGGACTCCATAATTTGTCATTATTGGCAATTGTCAGTACTACCTTGCACAGTTAATTAGTAGCAGATTTTCGGCATCGGGCTTGGCATCCAAGCTGTCGAGTCATGCACGCCCCGCTCTAAAACTAACGGCTGTTTTCGGGTCATTGTTTTTACATATGTGTCAAGCGTGAGGTAATAATTACACAGGTTTGAAAGTTTTTGGAAATGAGACTTTGCTTGAAGAAAGCGGATGATATGTGAGTTTTATAGCAGAGATTCAGTCAAAAAAATTTTTTTACAAAGAGTTACAATTGCGTTTTCGCTATTAAATTTATTTTGCCAAAAATTCGTTTTGCAATTGCTAGATGTATGTGTGTTTTTTATTCTAGCAGAATTACGGTGGTTAGTTTTGTGTCATTAATCTAAGAACCGTGGTGGAATAGAGTAATAGACTCTTCACTCTGTTTTTTTTGCATTTTTTTATGTAAAAACATATTTATTGTCACCACCAAAAAAAGTAACACCCAATTTTTTAAAATTGCAATACCTATCTGATTATGTAGGTGTCAATATCTCTCTTAACAACTCCTCCTCACTCTCATTTGTTAATGTGTTTGCCATCCCTAATCGCTCTTCTCCGACGGATGGCAGAACCAACTCCTTCTCTCCCTCCATTCTTTTCTCCTCCAGAAATTTCTTCATTCTGGGAGACTTCAATTGCTATCACCTTTTCTGGGTCTCCAGAAGTACTTCCGGCTCCCGCGGGGAGGAAGTATTTGACTTGGTCATCTCTTTTGATCTCCTCCCCCTCAATGAACCTGATATACCCACCCTTCTACATCGCTCCTTTGGTAGTCGCTCCTCCCCTAACATCTCTTTTGCTCGCTCCTCTTTTGCCTTTTCTTGCTCCTGGGAGGAGCCGTAAGACCTGGGTTCTGACCACCAACCAATTCTTCTATCTGTCCCTCTCTCTCCGGTATTTCGCCCCTACAAGTGTCTTCCTTTCTTCAACTTTCAGAAAGCTCGCTGGGATGACTTTACTTCCTACTTTGAGTCCCATCCCACTGTTCTTGTGCAAAGGAATACTCGTCTCTTTCCTCTGCTGCTGCTCTTTACCTCTCTGGTACTGAATGCGGCCAAATCTTCCATTCCTTTTGGCCGCATCAAACGCCATCCTAAAGCCTGGTGGTCTACTGAGGTGGAACAAGCGGTTAGTGAAAGACGCAAGGCATTTGCTGCCGCTCACAGAAGTGATGAAGATCGCCAGGCTTACATCTTCGTTTCTCGACGCGCCTCGTCAGTCATCGCCAAGGCCAGGACTGAGGCATGGCAGACGACTTGCTCTTCTCTCTCACCCAAATCAACCTCAAAAACTGTATACTCTCTTCTTCGCTCTATCGCTGGCTCTCCTTCGTCGTCTTCCTCCTCTCCTAACTTTCCTAACTGTTCTTCTCCCAGGGAATCGGCTTCGGTCTATGCCGCTTACCTAAGATTGCACTTTTCCGTTTCTCAGCCAAAGGCTCTGCATAGCTCTAGCCAGAGGCTACCTCTCTGCGCTCCGCCGAGCCACGTGCCATATGGAGTCTCACTCGTATTTTTGCTCTCCTTTCTCTCCCGCGGAATTTCTTGCGGCTGCCTCCAGCCTTTTCTCCTCCACTGCCACTGGCCCAGACAAAGTTGCCTATCCCATGCTAAAGCACCTTCCTCGCTCTGGCATGGATTTTGTTCTTCACATCTTCAATCTCTCCCGGACTTCGCATTCCTTTCCTTCCATCTGGAAGACATCTTCTATTATTCCCATCCACAAGATGGAAAAGCCTTTTGATTCTCTTGCTTTCTTCCGGCCTATCTCTCTCACCTCGTGCGTCTCAAAGCTTTTTGAACGCATCATTCAATTCCGTCTGCTCTTCTTTCTGGAATCTAAATCCACTCTAGGAGCATAAAAATGGGATTTATTCGCAATTCTTAGTGTAAAGAATAAAGCCAAAATGCTAATAAACATTTTATTAAAGCGTTATCACCGGCTGCCTCTCGTCCTCCCCTATCCCACATCTTTTCTCCGAGGTTTCTTTACCTCCCTTACGAGTCACTCTGACTCATTTTACTCTTTTGTCTTATGAGCGGACCCTTCGTCTCCCAACCTTCTTTCCTATTTCAAGTTTGGCCAGACTAGGAGTAAAACCAAGACTCTGCAGATTCTCCTGGAGAGCTTTTGCGTCCACTCACCCGCTCATGCTTCCTTCTACCTCTCCTAGGGAGGCTCTTGTTGCTTGCCCTCTCTGTCCTCCTTGGAATCTGCCTTTCTTCACTGTGGAGTCCACCCTTACCTTTTTATGCTCCCGCTCTGATCCCCCTCACTCTCGCCAGGGTGTGGCTTTCGCCCACCTTGATTCTCTTTCCCCCTCAAAATTTGGTACTTTGGACAGACGGCTCGGTTCTTTATCCTTTAGGCAAGGGTGGCTCCGGCATACTTGCCAACTGCTCTCTCTGTGGCACTGAGGCCACTTTTTCCTTTTCAGCAATGTTTAAGTTTTTCTGCTGAAGCCTGCGCCATTCTGCACGCTCTTTGCTGGTCTCAGCAGCACCAACAAGTCTGCCATATCTCTTCTCTTTTCCTCCTATCTGGCTGTCATTCTTTCCTCGTCACCCTGTCCTCTCCCTCATCTTTCCTTCTACCTCAAACTCTGTGGATGATCTGGCAGGAACTGTCTTCTCTATCCTTCTGTTCTATCAGGCTGCAATGGGTCCCGGACACTCGTTTCTCCCGGGGAACAACGCGGCTGATGAGCTGGCCAGACGGGGAGCGCTACTTGCGCCTTATCCAATCACTTGCGGTACCTCTCCTCTTTTTCTCTCGTATTCACTCTTTTTTTTCTCGGACTGGAGGCGTACTGTCTCATCTAAATTCTTCGACACGCAGGTTTCCTCAATTTCCACCGTGGAGCTTGTGCTTCCTCGTCATGCTTGCTGTGTTCTCTCTCGTCTACGTTGCAACAGACAAAGCCTTCTGTTAAGTTTTTATTGCTCTAGGATCGGCAGAATTGAGAATCCTTCCTGCAACGCCTGTGGACACTCGTATCAGGACATCTCTCATCTCATTCTGCACTGTCCAGCTTCGGACTCCTTGCGTCGCTCACTCTTTGTCGACTCTCTGTCTCTGTACGACCTCTAGTCATAGAAGCTGTGAATACCGTTTTTTAAAGTCTTTTGATATGACTCGACTTGGGGAATATACTCCAGGTCTACCGATCGCGAAGCGGAGGCATTAACCACTACGCCATCGCACCGGTCTGGACGGCAGATGCTTTCTCGTAGCCCGGTCCGTGAGTATACGCATGTCTTCCAAACTCGTATGATGGACCGAAACCAAATCTGCCCAAACAGTTGGGCATCTACTGTTATCGATGTTCTGGCAAGGCTTTGTAAATGGCAAACGCTCTTTTCAGGGCGAGGCGGTGCATCAAAACGCATCGTCAACAAGTCTCGAAAGCCTGCCATCCTTCAGATGAATGTCAAAGACTTCACTGTAAGCAAGATGAGCGTTTTTTACCATCTTGCTGCACAGCGTGAGGCACTCATCATCCTTCTCCAGGAGACCCACTGCACGTCTGCACCGACGTTAGTTCTACCAGAATACCAACTAGCTTGGTTCTTCTTAAGCAAGAAGCCTGGTCTTGCTACGTTTGTCCATGAACGACTGAAGTGCCCCCTTGTTGACCAATCTCCACCAATATCGGGACTGAGTGGCTTTGCGTCGACGTTGATGGATATAGATAGTCAACGTTTACCAACCTCCACCGATTCGTTTGGAAATATCCGATCTCCCAATATTCCCACATCCCTGTCTCTATGCTGGCGACTTTAATTGCCAGCATGTGGATTGGATTATGATGCCAACAGTGCTGATGGAGAATGCCTGGTAGACTGGGCAAATACCAACAATCTTGCCCTACTCCACAACCCAAAGGATGCAGCCAGCTTCCAATCTGGCCGCTGGAATACAAGTACCAACCCGGATTTTGCATTCGTTGGTATCGATTCGGACAGTCGTTTGCCCAACAGACAAATCTTAGAAAAGTTCCCAAGGTCTCAACATCAACCTTCGCTTATTACTCCACCCAGGTTTGGTTGTTTTATACCATGCAAGACTGTAAAGCGATGAAACTTCCGCAAGGCCAAGTGGAGACACTATATTACTCTCAAAAACAAACTTGCGAGGACTTTGCCGCCACCTGATTCTCCTGATATGGATCAGGCATATCAGTGTTTCTGCAACGCCATCAGCACTGCGGCGAAAACGTGTATCCCACGTGGCCGACGAAACAATTGCATACCATGTTGGGATGCTGAAGTGTGAAAACATCTACCTAACATTTTGATGCAATTGCCTTGTATGTACCAAAGATGACAGTACCGTCTGAGGGTCCGTGTTTATCCTGCATTTTTGAGAAAGAGAATTGCATTGCAGTCTTTTGGACGATTGTCCGCATTTGCTTGGGAGTAGCTATTTTAGGGTGCCTATTGTCTTTTTGTTAATTTTTTGTAAAAGTTTCTCAGATTATAAGCATCTCCTCAGGCTTTTTTGCTAATCTTTAGTTAGATTGGGCCACCACGACGGGGAGACTGCATGGTCACGCCTCTTGTCTGCCACACAAGATGGAGGCATTCCGTTAAGTGTCTTGCCCAAGGACACAACAAGCAAGCTTGCCGACTTGTTCTTCAGACCATCACTTTTGAGCTGAGCACCAAGCTGGGAGAAGCTATGAATATGTCTTAAAATCTTTCGGTATGAGTCGACTTGGGAAATAAACTTCAGGTCTACAGACTTCGAAGCGGACGCTCCAACCACTACACCATCGCGCCGGAAAAATAACAGAACATTTAATAAGTACCAAGATTATTTTGCGCGTTCTGTGTTTTCTTACGTTAAACTCGTTTGCTGCAAGATGCATTCAGGCAGCAGGAATCTTAAAAATACGGTTTAGCCAGACGTGATCCCTGCGTTACGAATAAAATATGCTTATCGATTGTTCGAATTGTTATACTGTAGTTTATGTACTCTTCATTATTGATGTTGTACCTGAGTTGGTGTTCGTTTATAGAATTAAAGATGGTCTAGCATGGTTAACATTAATTATGTCATTCAGATCAAGAAAGTGAAGTGATCTGAATGACATGGTAAACCCTCAAAAGGCCTTGGTTCCAAACGACCCCTAGTGGACTACACAGTGAATACCAGTGCTGAAGAAATCTCAATCATTTTCCCCGAAAATCAGTGTTGACTTTAAATGAAATATAAAAATTACTTTTTTTGAAGTACGTTCTTGCAATATTCCTTACTAAGCGGAGTAACACAATTAAACACTAATTCGTTTATCACGTATATTGATTGCATTTGCGAAATAATTCATTGTTCTTAGCCACACCACTTGCTTACAATTTGTTTCAGCATCACATTTCTTATGGTGTCCGTTCGACCCTACGTGCTCTACAATGTTAATTCCGGAAAGGGCTCTTAAGAACTGAAAAATCCAATCTATATTGAAAACAGCAAGCGTACAATTCTGAAAAGAGATCATTCTAGTAATTCAAAAGTTATTTAATAGAGTTTTTTGAAATATCTATTCTGTATTAAAATGCTCCTGCTTTAGGTAGTATAACTTGACTCATCTTGGAAACGAACCCCTTAAGTGCTGCACCTTGAAAGCAAGTTAGTTTTACAATAGAGATGATTTTGTTGTGACCCCAACACAATGTTTGACCACAAACTCAAGCATACCGACGTTTTTCATTTCAGAAAAAGTGTCATTACGACATTCCCTCAATGCAATGTACAGGGTGACCCAAAACATGGGAATTTTTGAAGTGCATGTTGGCAGACATGAGCAAGCTGCAACAGCGATAGACAGTGACCTTGAGCAAGTAAATACTCCGCCATTTTTTTCTAACAGTGGATTAGTGGAATGGGAAACAGCGTGCGTTGACCACAAAAATGTTTCAAAAAAACGGTGATAGTTTGACAGCTGCGCAGAGGCAGTTCCGACATTTTCGAAAATTAGGACGTCATGGTGCTGTCCATCAAAACAGGCGATGAAATATTTAACTAATAACTTTAAAGAGACTGGATCTACCTCCACAGAACATTAATGTTATACGCGAGTCTGTCTCGCGGAGTCCGCGGCGTTCAGTTCGTAAGCAGCAGTAGTTAAAAAGTCCCGGGAGAGTGTTCGCAAAATTATTTTAGATTTGAAATTTTATTCATTTAAGGTGCAGATAAGAAAGCAACTGAGGAAAAACGATTATCAGCTGCAATTAGTATTCTGTCAACAAATGATAACAAACATAAACAATAACGATGAATTTCTAAGCAAGTTATGGATGTCACATAAAGCCCATTTTTATCTCACAGCTTATGTGAATAAGCAACCGTAACTGGGCAGAAACAAATCAATGGGTGGGTATAAATAGGCATAGTACAAGCATGGTAGGCAAAGTACAGGCATATTTACTCGCATAGTAGACATAGTACCGGTACAAAGATAGTAGGGGAAGTGTGCAACCAAAAACCAGTCGCGCCAATATAAAGAAGCCTTACCTCTTTCCTTTTAAAAAAAGTTAATTTTATGAGTTTGGATGTAAACATTGAGATTTCACATTAAAAGTTCTAGATAACACCACTATGCCTACTACGTCTACTATGCTTGTACTATGCCTACTATGCTTACTATGCCTACTGATAACTACCGCAAATCCATGCCATCTACTGGACGTAATTTTCAAAAAAATGAAAATTTTATGATTGTTTCTTAAACTGCATGTTTTAAGGTTTTATTTTCTTTGAACAAAATATTTTTCTTCCGTCACTTTTAATTTTATTGGACTGTTAAAAGTTCCCGTTTTTTCTTTTGTGTCACCCTGTGTGTTCTGAATGTACTACATTAGTGTTATCTGAAAAAAAAATTAATTTACGATACTCCAGCAAGCCAGTCAACCGATTCGCGGTTTCCCATCGGGCCGATTTCATAAGGCAGATTACCTTTGGCGGTTTCGAGGCAATACGCAAATCAAAGCACGTTTCATGTCGCGCGATATTTCAGACCAACAACTGCGGCTTAGCTAAAGCTTACACTCATTAATGGATTGCGAAATCAACAAGGCAATGGTACATCGACAATTTAATGTAGCATAAAATCTTCTGCGACAACATCAAATTTATGCAACTGCAAATGATAATCAATCAAATGAATTTTAATCAACAATGGGAAGCGTACATGATGATTGGGCGTTGAAAAAAGGATAGGTCTGTATATTTGATCAAATGTGATGGACTATCTACTGTGTGTGTCGTCTGCATTTACCAAAAACCGCATATTTTTGAAAGCAAACGCAGAAGACATTAAAATAAACTGTACGCAAACTTTCCACAGTTGTTAGACGAAAGGGTCGGAATGGTCGACACGTTGGCCTGAATAACAAACGCGTTTTAAATGTGGGACCCCTTAAAAAGAGGCTTTTCGGTAGGAAGCTCCTTCAGCAATCAGCTGGTCAAAAACCGAGAAAACTTCAACTTTGTCACTGCTTTCCCGAATGAACCAATATTCTTTATCACAACGTAATCGATGGGTACCCCGCTGGAGACGCCAAACACTGATCATTAAGATCAACAGTTGTATCCGCATTCACTCGCCATAAAACAGTTGCCACAAGCAGAGCCCAATTGGGTATTACTAAATTATTAGTGCGGTGCTGGAGTGGGTTGCACCGTAGACTTGCTGACTAGTAACAGACTGAGTTCAATTCCCTCTCGCCATGCCAATAACAATTTTGAAATAGCTTTTGCAGATGATGTGCTTTGCGTAAGTTAATATGGCTGTGGGATAAGTCCGTTAAAAGCTCACGCAGTTCTAAATAAGAATATCTCTGTGCTATTTTACTGTTATGAAACGCCAAAAGTGCACTAAAGATCATAAGCATCAACCAACAAAAATAGATGGAAAGATAGAATCAATAATCTAAATAAAAAAACGAACACCGACTTACCCAGTGCTACAATACGTCCTGATGATGGCACGTTGCAGGCATCTGTTTCGCAACAACTCACTTCACAGTTGCTCTGTAACAAAGTAAATCAGCAAATAAACGAAAACAGGTCATGAAGCACAATATTCAAAAGGTAAGTTAAGAACATTAAAATACCAATGCAATAGCATAGGCCAATGCATCAAACTATCAGTGTTCAATGATAGCAGCAGAGCATAAGCTATTACCACTCAACACTTATAAACGCATTTAGTTCCTCACTTCACAGTTGCTCTGTTATAAAATATACCAATAAACAATAATCAAAGCCAGGTCATACAGCAAATTGTTAAAAAATTTAAACTACAAAACCTAAATCACTCACAACTTGAGGATATTCTTCAGCTATAAGTTGACAGAAAAGCTCTTTTCCTGTGGAAGTGCAAGTTTCCGCGTTCGCACAACCGTAACCAACGTATGGCACTGCAAACAAATTGTTGTAACTACTATCGACTATCCGAATCATATTAAACTCACTCACGTCCTTGTGAATTGAAAGAAGCGCTCAGACAGTCGCCGTTCGTGGTGGAAGGACATTGTTGAATTGAAACAGACGTCGAGGAGCTGACGTAACACGAGTTTACTTCGTTCTTCGGAGGAATCAGACTGCCTGAAATGTAACACGCACTTCAGTATGTCGTAAACAAGCTAAAGTCGCAGTTCCAAACTAAAATCATGAGTAGAACCAGTATAAACACGCCTTTACTTTCGCTCCTGATTTTACTCGTTACGACACAGTAAATACATTAAGCCCATATGGTCGCTGTTTGTTTGAAGAATGTGCTTCTATCGAGCACAGTGGTTCCATGCGTCAGGACACAGTAAAACTAGATGAACACTTCTTGCATCCTCATGGGCTGTCACTTCAGCAGTTGACTTGTAGTATTTGTGATGACACAATTTCCCCCCAGACAAAACCATTATGAATCGTTATGAATTTTCCGAGGTGTGCATTTCAGTGAAAAGAATATCAAAAATTGTTGATAAATTATCGGTGAAAATTGCAGTTTTTCTTGTCCGGTGATAATTTTGAAACCATTGCTGAGAGAATTCTAACATGTCGGCCCCCTATTATAAATCACAATAAATTTAAATTTCGTCAATTTGCCCAACAGAAGCCTTGGCTTAAAAAAAAATTTCCACAAGCAATCTTTTCTTACGTCAGCAATGCTTTCTATAACCAAAGTTAAAACACTCTATGAAGATTCTTCTCCATTGTTAAAATTATATTTGCAAACGAAGGCCCACATTAAATACGTCCCTTAGTGCATCCGATGCATCTGCGGAAGCCAACATAGCACATGAAAGCCTTTTGTAACCCGACGAATTCATGTACTGATACCCTGCCAATATATGTGCTGTGATCTTCTAAACACAGGTGCTGTGGCCCTCTTAATACACGTGCTGTGGCCCTAACAATACGTGTCCTGTAGCCCTCCCAATACATGTGATGTGGCCCTAACAATACACGTGCTGTGGCCCTAACAATACGTGTCCTGTAGCCCTCCCAATACATGTGATGTGGCCCTATTAATACATGTGATGTGGCCCTACCAATATATGTGATGTGACCCTACTAATAAATGTGCTGTGGCTCTCCCAACACATTTGCTGAGGCCCTCCCAATACATGTCATTGGCCCTACTAATACATGTGCTGTGGCTTTCCCAGTACATGCGATGTGGCTCTCTCAATACATGAGCTGCGGCCCTACCGATACAAGTGCTGTGGCCCTCCCAATACATGTGCTGTGGCCCTACCAACACATGTGTTATGACCTTCCCAATACCTGTCATGTGGCCCTACCAATACACGTGCTGTGGTCCTATCAACACATGTGCTTTGGCCTTCCTAATTCATGTGGTGTGGCTTTACCATTTGTTGTGGCCCTACTAACACATGTACTGTAGCCCTACCAATACATATGCTGTGGCCCTACCAGCAGATGTGACGTAGTGCTACCAATACATGTGATGTGGCCCTACCAAGACATTTTCTGTGACCCTACAGATACATAGGCTGTGGCTTTACCAATACATGCACTGTGACCCAACATATACATATGCCTTGGCCCTGCCAATACATGTGCTGTGGCCCTAGAGATAAATAGGCCGTGGCCCCTTACAATACATGTGCGGTACTCTTTTCAATACGTGTGCTATGGCCTTTTTAATGCATGTGATGCGGCCTTTTTAATAATGTGCTGTGGCCTTTTTCATGCATGTGCAGCTGGAATCAAATTTTGACAAAACATGAAATCTAACACTTTGGCGATAGCATATGACTTGGTTTAGTGGCCACTTTTATTTTGAGTATTTTTGGATAGTTACTTATTAATGTAATGAATGGCTATCGATACTGAAATGAAACCTAAAAAGGGAGTAATGTAAAATAGAGGCGCAACATTAAAAGCTTGACTAGGGTGCAGAACTGGTTTCAGCCAACCCTGACAAACTATGAAGTGGTCTGCAAAAAAAAAACTCTTCTATTCGCAGCAACTTACGGCATCAACGGCTCTAGTGAATTCTCTCCATGAGAATTACAAAGTCGCTACCACAAATATTCATCAGTACACGCCGCAAGGTGCAAAATGGCTGGTGTGATACAGGCTTAAAACTTAAACTTACTCAGTTCCACAGCACTTCCTGGTGATGGCACGTTGCAGTCATCTGTTTCGCAACAACTCACTTCACAGTTGCTCTGTTATAAAATATACCAATAAACAATAATCAAAGCCAGGTCATACAGCAAATTGTTAAAAAATTTAAACTACAAAAACTAAATCACTCACAACTTGAGGATATTCTTCAGCTACAAGTTGACAGAAAAGCTCTTTTCCTGTGGAAGTGCAAGTTTCCGCGTTCGCACAACCGTAACCAACGTATGGCACTGCAAACAAATTGTTGTAACTACTATCGACTATCCGAATCATATTAAACTCACTCACGTCCTTGTGAATTGAAAGAAGCGCTCAGACAGTCGCCGTTCGTGGTGGAAGGACATTGTTGAATTGAAACAGACGTCGAGGAGCTGACGTAACACGAGTTTACTTCGTTCCTAGGAGGAGCCAGAACACCTGAAATACAACACGCGTAAAACGACATAGTTGCGTTAGTTCAAATTTCGCTGCAGCGTTAATCCAGAGGGGAACGTCGCGCTTCCACACGTGGTCCACGACCAACGTCGCCACTATTTTCAAAGTCAGGTTTCCAAACCTAACTCTTCTGACTCTCCTTAAATGTACCTCCAGCATCCACATTTCTCCGGACATGTCTTTCGTCTTCTCCTTTCTTGGTCTTGGGCGTTTTTTCAGAACCTAGATTTTGATTACCTCGTTATTCTCTTTCCGACCTCTCCTCCATTTCTCGATCTAGGAAACATGTTTTGTCTCCCAATTTTTATATAGTAAACTTCGGAGGAAGGTTCTCACTGCTTTGATTCTCACAATCTTTTTGCACGACCTTTCTCCCTTTTACCTTGTTTTTATCAACTGTTCTGTGCAACACAGAGACGCAAGTCTTTCCTTCACCGTCTAATGCTGTATTTCTGCTCGCTGATGATTCTCTTTTAGAGATTCCTTCACTTTACTAAGCTTTCGTTCGACCTATTCTCGCTTATTCTTCACCAAAAAAGTTTTCTTTCTTAGCGTTACCAAAGTAACCAAGTCAGGGTGACGTCGTTTCGCGAACAGCTCCGCCATCGCTCGCTGGCTCTCGTCTCTCTATTTTTTCTCCAATGAGTTTTCACTAACTCTTTAGGCCATCACTTTGTCGCACATTGCTGTCTCCTCGATGAGAGTATTCTTTGTCTCGAAACTGCCTACACGCAAAGAAAATCAACGCACACCATTGGTTCCTAAAAGGCTTTGCTTCCACTCACCAGGTTATGCTCTATTCTTCTTTTTCCAGAGATCTGCTCGCTTGACCCAATTCTCTCTCGGCCATTTATCCCCTTAGGGTGGATCCAACTTTGTCCACTTCAAGCCCCCTTCCGATCTTCCTTTTCTTATCAAAATACAGCTCTTGCTCAGCTTAACATTATCCTATCCATTTTTTTGTGATTTTGACGGGTGGTTCTTTTCTGGAAGGGGGGCTCCGACGTCCTCGACAGCCAGCTGTTCACGTCGGGGCGACCACTTCACGCTTTCCTTTGCAGTAGATCCAGTTTACTTCAGTTTCTCCGCTAAAGCTTGCGTTATTCTGGTAGTCTCGGCAACAACAGCAAGTCTGTCAACTTGATACTAAATCCATTCCATCGGAATCTCTCATTGTCGCCTTACCTGCCTTGTTCCTACTCTCACGCTCTCTGTCATATATGGCAAAAACCTGCACTCTCCCTTTTTCTATTTCTTTCTTGGTGCGCTGAATTCCAAAAAAATGAAATGTGTCATTGCTTCAGGGTATATCACGGTTCTGGCGTCACTAAAAAGGGATCCATTAATAAAACTAATTAAGAAACACTTCAAATGGGGTTAATATAAGTTGAGTACCAATCATTTGGGAGGAAAATTCTGGAATGACGTTAAATTTATGAAAGACATTTTTTTAAGCAATTCTAAATTAGAATAACAATTTCATAGGTGAGATGACATTTTTTGAAGGGCCCGAATGCCATGAGCACAAGTGAGTATTGTACTAGCGTAATATGCAAACGTGACTTGAGTAATGGGTCTAGGAAAACGCCACTGTTGCGCTGCTATAAGCTCAAATCTTGTCGATGGCAAAAGGGGACTTTCCACACTGAACAGCTTGAACCAATATTTCTCTGCAATTGATGTCAATGCATCAAAGAGTTTAAACGTATCGCTCTTATGAAAAAGCGTTTGTTCAGATACAATTAAGACGATCTTCGCTCTGTAGATCCAAGAATTGTTCCAAAGCTCTGAGCGCTAAAACAAACACCGACTTACCCAGCGCTACAATATGTCCTGATGATGGCACGTTGCAGGCATCTGTTTCGCAACAACTCACTTCACAGTTGCTCTGTAACAAAGTAAATCAGCAAATAAACGAAAACAGGTCATGAAGCACAATATTCAAAAGGTAAGTTAAGAACATTAAAATACCAATGCAATAGCATAGGCCAATGCATCAAACTATCAGTGTTCAATGATAGCAGCAGAGCATAAGCTATTACCACTCAACACTTATAAACGCATTTAGTTCCTCACTTCACAGTTGCTCTGTTATAAAATATACCAATAAACAATAATCAAAGCCAGGTCATACAGCAAATTGTTAAAAAATTTAAACTACAAAACCTAAATCACTCACAACTTGAGGATATTCTTCAGCTATAAGTTGACAGAAAAGCTCTTTTCCTGTGGAAGTGCAAGTTTCCGCGTTCGCACAACCGTAACCAACGTATGGCACTGCAAACAAATTGTTGTAACTACTATCGACTATCCGAATCATATTAAACTCACTCACGTTCTTGTGAATAGAAAGAAGCGCTCAGACAGTCGCCGTTCGTGGTGGAAGGACATTGTTGAATTGAAACAGACGTCGAGGAGCTGACGTAACACGAGTTTACTTCGTTCTTCGGAGGAATCAGACTGCCTGAAATGTAACACGCGCTTCACAAAAATGTTATCTCGGTTAGAGCGACCCACACTTTTGGTAACATTTATCGGCTTAATACATGCCCTACTGTGTGATGGTAAATGCGAAACCGAAGAAAAGCCGGGCGTTATCAATATTATATTTTTCTCCCTTTAAACTTATTTCCATTCCATAGTCTTTAAGCGTAATCGGAAACATGTATAAAAGAAAAAAGACGAGGAGCTTGTAGACTGCAGTCCCCACTTGATGTTTTTTGCACTTTCACCCAGCATTTTAGCCCCCGAAGGAGTTAGTAATTGGAAAAATCCTTTTGTCTGTCTGCACCTCTTTTTAGACGGAAGACCTTAAAAACGGTATTTATCGCTGCCTTGCCTGATAATAAGCATCAAAAAAATAGAAGAGCAGGCAAGTTCACTGGTTGAGTATTTGAATGTCAATATTTTCTATTTTTCTTGCATAAATACTAATAACAAGGCAGCAAAAATCACACAGCTGGAAAGAATACATCGTATAAACCAGTTTGGTATTATTGTGTGAGAGGACGCGAAATACCATGTGTACAAGTCCAGAAGGCATTAACGCGGTTGTCGAGTCTGCATCCTCCCACAAAACAATAAA
This sequence comes from Trididemnum clinides, assembly GCA_963675345.1. Classification (NCBI taxonomy): domain Eukaryota; kingdom Metazoa; phylum Chordata; class Ascidiacea; order Aplousobranchia; family Didemnidae; genus Trididemnum; species Trididemnum clinides. Next base: position 32,481,347 of record OY776303.1, read on the forward strand.
ACTAAGAAAATATAATGTGAAGTTAGTTGCGAACTACCTGAAAAGTGATACAAAATAGAACGTAAAAATTTAAATAAATATTAATTTTAACAAAAAACAAAGTCAAAAACCAAATACAACTTTAATCAAACACCTTGGCTATATTGTTGGCTATTGCACAAAATCCATATTCACATATTTTTTTAAAAAAAAGTAAATTCTTTATTAATTTTCGTATGGAAAAGGGGAAAAATTCATTTGAAATTCTTGGACCAATGATTTTAATCGAATCAAAACTAGCAGTTTTATTCTAGCTATGCATGCAATAATTTCTTTTAAAAACAAGTCTTGTGTAATCAGAATGTATACCTGAGGTGAATGAAAACTATCCATCAAAGCATACATGAATTCTAAAGCTTCAATTTGGCGTAAATTATCAATTTGTGATGATTTCAACTCGTTATACAGTGGCAAAATTCAAGTTTTACACTGAAATGATTGGGTCAAAATTTTGATATTAAGGTTTTGTTTAGAGTCAATGTTATTGAGAGTAGTTGTAGTTGTATTTCCGCGATTAATATTTGCATATTGCAGATGTGGATAAGTGATGCTGTAATAAATGTTGCGCAAGTTCTTAGTTAAAACATAAAATTTCAACTACACCCTTGTGCAAATTAATCTGAACACTCTTCAAATCAATTAAAAAATTCAGTATTTCTTTGAACAAAGCATTTTGTTTAGTCATAATGCATATTTTTCGCCACAAATCAGTTGTAATTGAGGTGATACTATTCTTTAAAGGTGACAAATGCATTTGGAAAGGTAAACCGTAAAATCATAAAAAGTTTAGATGATTTTTCAATGCACAAAAAGTGTAGAATTTTCTTTAATTTCACATAAACATTGACCTTTTTTACAGATTGTATATGCTCTATTCTTTATCAGAAATAAAATATCTTGCTGAAACTGTTGCTTAGAGTGGGTGTATCATGGATATTACTCCAAGAAAACGAGTTAAGATCGTTACACTTCGTGAGCACACCACAATCTCTCAAAGAAAAATTGCTGAAACTGTGGGCGTCAGTTTAGGGTCCGTCAGCAGCATCCTTAAACAAAAAAGAGAAACTGGAAATGTTGAGGTTCAACGAAAAGGAAGGTGTGGAAGAAAAAGAAAAACTACCAAACGCTATGATTTGACTCTTTTACGCAAAAGCAAATTGAATCCACGGAAAACCAGTGAAGAATTGAAGAGGGATATGGATGACAGTGGTGTGCATGTGTCTTCATCTACCGTTTGACGACGATTGCTGGAGAAAGGAAGGAAAGCGAGAAGACCAAAAAAGAAGCAACTGTTAACCGCCGCGATGAAACAGAAACGATTCAGTTGGGCAAAAAAACACAAAGACTGGTCTGAAGATGACTGGAGCCGTGTCCTCTTTTCAAACGAAAGTCATTTTTTTGTTCAGGGATTCAATCCTAAATTCATTCGCTGTTCTCCCAACGAGAAGCTGCGTGAAGAACATTTTGTGCAAACAGTAAAGCACCCAGACAAAAAGATGTTCTGGGGTTGCTTTTCTATTAATGGACCTGGATCGCTTGTGCCGGTCGAAGGTATGATGAACAGCAAAGCTTATTTGCCAATCATCGAAAGAAAAGTTTCCACAGAATTGTCTAAACTCCACCCACAGGCCATTTTTCAGCAAGACTCTGCACCCTGCCACAAGGCTAAAATCATAACAAATTGCTTAAAAAAAATGAAAATAACAGTACTGGATTGGCCAGGGAACTCGCCAGACTTAAATCCCATAGAAAACTTGTGGTCAATTGTTAAAAATCGCCTGAGGAAGATGAATTGCACCACTAAAATCAAGCTAATTGAGGCTGTAATTCATGTTTGGTTCCATGATGAAGAAATCAAAAAAATTTGCAAAACCTTGGTTTTATCTATGAAAAAACGAGAGAAATCAGTGCTAAAGAATAAAGGTAGACATATTAACTATTGATTATTTCAGAAACAGCTTGTACTTTCGTTATTTTTAAAATAAAATGAAAACTTTCAAAAATTGACTCTTTTTTGCAAGTGTTCAGATTAATTTGCACAAGGGTGTAGCTAAGCTTTCCAGCAGCTATACCCAGCTTTTCAGTAATTTACTGCGTGACGGGCACAACTAAAAGGATTATCAATATATAGACTTAAATATTTAACAAAATTTGTTGCCGAGACAATTGTTTGGCCTAGTCACTGGAATATTGCAATTGTTTTTGATAAATCTATAACAAGTTGACCATCACTAATCTGGAATCATTCGGACCTGAGGGGGTGCCGGATAAGCCATTTGTTATTTCAGAATCCACAAACCCAGTTGTTAACCACCTCATCTTAAAATTAAAATATCCTCTAAATCAGTAATAGTTGGTTAATAAAGACAAGTAAAACGTTAATGAAATATGAAACCCCCAAAAATATTTTCCCGGTGACCCTGGAAATCTGAAATTACAGTAGAGTTTTACAATTACAATTAGAGTAGAGATACTGTTTTCTAGGTCAAATTAGTGCCGGATAACTGATTGCCGGATTAGTGATGGTCAACCTGTAGAAAAACTAGAAGTTTTTTGAAAGTTTAGTTTGATGTTATAGCATTTTGTCCACCGGAAGATTTTAAACGGCTCTATTTCAAAAAAAATTTTATTTCAACTGAATCGTCACTAGAAAAAATCAAAACAGAATCATCAGCATAGATGTTTCAGAAGAATTTGAGTTGGGCAAATCATTTATGTAGTCAAGAAAGGAAAGTGTCCAAGCTCTTGAAGTACACCCTTGGTAACTAACGTAATTTTGAGAATAATAATTTTCGTCTACCGATTCATATTAATTTCTAATGGTAAGATACGATTCAATAAATTTAAGCCCCTGACTCCGTAATGTTCAAGCTTACTGAGTAAAATTTGATGGTTACTGAATCAAATGCTTCGGAAAAATCAAGAAATATTTTACATACTTCTTTACTTTTATCTTTGCATTCTATGATCTTTTTATAAAAATAGGTTATTGCCAAATCTATAAAACGAGACTTCCTAAATACAAATTGATTGCTTGAAAAAAATCTTTAAGGAAGATGGGCACTTCATGGGATTCTTTTGAGATAAGCGCTTTATGAGATTCTTGCATCATTGTTTGATGGACAGGTGGCGAGGTCGCGCAGTCTACTTGCGTTGGCCCCACATTCATTAAAGACGCGCAAATGCAGCCAGAATTGATGTGTATTAATGAAAAAACTTTTTAAAAAAATCATTTGCCTCCATCCGTGCTTAACAAAAATCATTTAAATCTAGTCATTAAGCTTTTAGTGACAAGGGGTGTTACAACTTAACCCCTAGTAGCAAAACCCTCTTTGCTCAGAAGCATATAAAGGCTGTTTTTGTGTAAAAGTATATTAGCCTCTCACGAAAATCTGCAAAAAGCGAGCCGGTTTATTACAACCAAACACACTTAACATTGATTTGCGGGTTTCTACAAATGGAAAGAAAAACCTCCGATGACCACCAACATTCGATGCATGATCAATATGCATCTATGCAATGCAAGCAGCCTGACCAACTACGAATTGATTGCTCGCCTAAATTGCAAAGCCAAAATCTTTTTAAAGCTATTTCTCGTATGAATTGTTTTATAAAGCATATTCTGCAACAAAGACTATCTTCAAAATATTTTCCTATGTTGGTTGATGCCGCTCCTGACTGTTCGCATAAAGAGCAAACTACATTTTTGTTATAATACGAATTACAGGAGCTGGTGTTAGCCTGTTTAAGATATTACTTTTAATTAATTGATATTAAGGCATATAGGCTGACTGCAATCAGTTGAATAAATCATATCACTTCCACGACCGGTTTCGTTCCTATTAGAACTCGTCAGGTGGACTCAGGTATTGAACCGACGATCACATGAATTGCTGTAGTGAGCGTGCACCATATATAAGCTCAAAATTAACAGCATCAGCTGAAAGGACCGATGGCGGAGTGGCATAAACCGCATGAACCAATGCAAACTGATTGCAGTTAGCCTAATATCAATTAATTAAAAGCAATTCATTTTTGTTGCGATAGATGCTGCAAAATGAAGATCAGTTAACGATTATTGAACTGTTTTTGAAGTTTGTTAATCGTTCCAAAAAAAAACAGAGGGACGATAGCCCAACACAATGGATGACCACATCATTCCACTAGTGGACTGTTGGGCATAATCCTATAACAATTGTGCTAACATGGCTGGAAAGTATAAAGGTGCGTAGGCTGAAATTCTTGCACAAAATCCGGCTGCCATATTTTTGCCAAGTGGATGCCACACCCTTGACCGTTGTGTTTGTCTAATGACGCCGCAGAAAGCGTGACAGAATTAGCAACTTATTCGTTTTATTATCTCTTCTGGTAATGATAACGTTTATTCAAGATAATACAAATTCTTACCGAGCATTGAAACAAATTTTACCAAACGCCTATTTCTTGAATCTTTTTTTATTCATAATTATGAAAATGCAATCAATGATAAAGAAAATTGTTTTTATTTTGAAATTGGCGTAATCTACAGTGGGTTATTTGCTTTTAAACTTTTGTTTTGCCTTTTTCTTTCAATTGCGTAGCACACTACAGTATTTATATTACCTCACTCGTGCTCTCGTTTATTATTAGTGCTGATGAAGAACAGCTGTATAGCTGTTCGAAGCGTTGACGAATATTGAAGTGTTTTGCGTGCTCAGTAAGAACTTGTATTAACTTGAATAAACGTTTTTTATTACCAGAAGAGCTCAATAAAATGAATTTATCAAAAATACCTGGTAGCGAGAATAACAGTATATTAGCAAGTTATTTTGGCGCAATCCTGATTCTTCGCAATCTATTCAGTTCAAGTCCAAAGGGATGGGGAAATACTGATTAAGCACGTTGGCTCATCTCTCCGAAGCATGCAAGACGCTAGATAGTCAGACATGGTTTTAAGTACAATGCTTTGGTTATCCGTCTTCCTGGCATTAAGCTATCCCTGGAAGAGTTACTCAAATTGAATCTCACTTCTTTAGACAGAAATAATGTTAAGGAAGCTTCATCTGAAATTATGTCGTTCGTTCGCATTATAATGTCTGTGGCGTGGTAAAAGTTTTTGTTCCAGCTGACTTTTGCTGTAAGGTAATTCAAGCAAAGACAAGGGTGTGTACCTTCACCGGACCTCTTTAATCTCTACAGTGAAATTATAATTAGATTTATCGAGGACCTAGTCTCGTGAGATTTGAACCATTATCATCATTTCACAATGTTTTTGTTGTCAGTCAGTTTGCTTGTGACCGTTTAGCCAAGGCATCATAATCACGGTTTAACGAAACAAGTACGTCTTTAAAATTTGTTAGTGCCACAACTAAAATGTCAAATCCATATGAGTGTTACCAGACAAACTAGTTTTCTTTTTTCTTCTGTAATTAGTACCAGTGCAGTATTTTGTGTCTTATTATTTTACAGACGCAATAAATATTTTTTAAAGCCTAAATACAGGTTGTATCAATTAACATGCGTGAATTATAACACCTAGACGGAATCAAAGTTGGAAACAAAAATATTAACCATATTCGATACGCAGATAACATTGCTCTGATTGCAGCTTCGCAGACGGAACTTCAAAGCTTAGTGACAAAAGTCGAAGAAAGGGAAGAAATGGGAATGACGTTGATTGAAGACAGAACGGTTGCCAAAGAGAATCGTGTGCATAGGCGTGACATTTTTGGTTTACAACAAGTTGATTAAACAAACGCAACGTTTTACATACCTTGGGTCTATCCTTGCAGAAGATGGTAGCTGCAGAACTGAAATTAGATCAAGAATCGTACTGGCCAAATAAAAAATTAAATATAACAACCAGTGTTCCCTTTTAAATTTTGGTCAGTACGTAACTGCAAATGCGAATTGCCAGCAAATTACCGAAAACCGTCGAACAAATTTTAGCCGACATTACTTAACAAACGTTACACCAGCTTTAGCAACATATTTTAAAGGGGTAAAAAAGACATTTTTGGTAGACTACTGCAATTCATGCAGTATGTGCGGTAAGCTATCAAGAGATGTCATTTACCCTGATTCCGATTTCGGGGTCCATAGTCCAACTTTTTTTCGAAGGCAGCTGAACATCACGTAAACATCATGTGAGAGTGACGCAACAGAGATTTGCAGCTACGCGTGCACTATTTCTACGCTTTTATGGTACAGTAAAATTAATCTAACACAATGGTTCTAACCTTTTTCATGCCATGGCCCGTTTCGAGAAGCCACAAATTTTTGTGGCTCAGTTTCGTGCCGTGGCTAACCTTTCTCGTGTGCCGTGACCCACTTTAAGAAGTCACAGATTTTTGTGGCCCACTTCGATAACATCTTTGATGTGATGATGACAATGTTTCTGGGATTAGCGTCAGATCTCCTGGCAGCGGAGGTAATCTCCAAAAAAGGTCAGTTCTCCGGTGCCGAGGATGGCCAGTTCGCGAGTGGAATTGGAGTTGATTTACAAAGGAAAATAAGGTCACTGCGCCTCCAATTCATGGGTACTGGTCCGTGTGGTTGTTCATGTGGACCAGTATTTCTCAACCGCATTCGGCATGCAAACCCATCTTTAAACTACGCAGACGTCCGTGGCCCACCCGACTTACGTACTGTGGCCCACCGGTTGAGAACCAGTGGCCTAACATGTTATTTATGACGTTAACGTGCCGAAAATAAAGTAACGTCTTCTTCACGCCCTGCAGAATTTCAATTTTTTGCCTACTTTAAAGTTTGCCTAAAACGTTGGTTTGCGCATGACGGCACCTTTTGTTTTTTTTTCCAAAGAAATATTTTGTTCCTTTGTTGTGGCACTCTTTATTTAATTCAATGATTTTCAACCGTTTTTGGCATGTGGCCCATTTTCGAAATGCACAGAGGCATGCGGTCCGGTTATATATTTTTAAGATTTCATAAGTGACCTCAAAAAGCTATCAACGTAAATTTTAGAGATATTGTCCGAACAATTTAGGTCAAAAAATTTTTTTCGATTTCACTCAACTGATTTTACAAACCAAGTACGAAAACAAATGAGCTAATTTTTAGGAAGTTTTGTCCCAGATGTGAAAAAACTGTAAAACGTGGTCTGGTTAGGTGCTGTGGCGAGCATAACGATAGAGGGTTTGAAACATTTTTAAGATAATTAAACATGGGCAACCATCCAGCTTTATGCTTGCTTGTTGTATGAGCAGAAGATCTTGATCGATGCCACTATGAAAGTTTGATGGCAATAAAACATCTGTTTTTGAACAGCGTTCCAAAAACTGAATTTTTGAAATGACATATATTCATTGGTGGTAATGTTGTTTGTGTTACGGATCCCATCCTTGTCTGAAGTGGTCATTGTCATTACCGAGGTGGTTAAGGTGTACAGGGATGTAGTCAAAAGCTTTGACCAACCGAAAACTAAGCAATTATAGCTGAAGATCACCAGTGGCCGTATTTACATCTTTAAAATAATTAAACATAGGCAATCATCCAGCTTTTTGTTTGGATGATTATAAATTATAGATTATAATTATGATCTTCAGCTATAATTGCTTAGTTTTCGATTGGTGAAAGCTTTTGACTACATCCCTTTACACTTTAACCACCTCGGTAATGACAATGACCATAGGATTTAAAACATTTCTGGGTTTGTCAGTACTCTGCGAAGCCGTATCACTCGTGAATGAGTGGCGGTTGTCGCAGGTGCACTAAACTATGCTTTATTAGAAGCCTCTAGCTTCTTGTCGGTCACCAACTGCACTGAAGAGACCTGATAGGTCGAAACAGTGTCACTGTCTGCAGTTTTGCTAAGTGCATCGCTAGCCTCTTGCATTACTATACATGTAAGACCTTGTGACCACTAGGCTGTGACAGCGCTATTGTTCTAGCAGTTGCTAGACTTAGTGCACCTGCGACAACCGCCACTCATTCACGAGTGATACGGCTTCGCAGAGTACCGACAGACCTTCCACCAAGTGGATCTAGTATAGATCCCGCAAGTGTGGCGGTCTAAGCTATGCTTTATTAGAAGCCTCTAGCTTCTTGTCGGTCACCAACTGCACTGAAGAGACCTGATAGGTCGAAACAGTGTCACTGTCTGCAGTTTTGCTATGTGCATCGCTAGCCTCTTGCATTACTATACATGTAAGACCTTGTGACCACTAGGCTGTGACAGCACTATTGTTCTAGCAGTTGCTAGACTTAGTGCACCTGCGACAACCGCCACTCATTCACGAGTGATACGGCTTCGCAGAGTACCGACAGACCTTCCACCAAGTGGATCTAGTATAGATCCCGCAAGTGTGGCGGTCTAAGCTATTTCTGGGTTTGTTTACAGAACCCTCGATGATAGTCGCCATAACATAGCTGGCTACATATTTTCGCTGTCATTAATTTTTAATTGACCATTTACCGAATGGGTGAAAAGAGGTCGCAAATATTTGATAGGTGAATCTTTATTCTTGTGAAAAGCAAACAATTATTGATCGAGGTAAGGAAATGGAGAAATTTGCAGACGCGAATATTCGCAAGTTTCATAAACGCAACTTTTAAGTTTAGTACAAAAATTGAAAAGCTAATGTTCGTAAGTACAAGTAAAAACTACATGGTCTCACGTAGATGCTTACTGCAAAAAAAGTGAGGTCTATTCTTCATTTAAAACCACATCGTTTTACTACATTTGCGAGGAGGCTGCTCTACGGGAAAATATATTTTGGGAGACTCCGCCCACTTTACCCGGCGCCACTGTATTCAGGCAGATAAAAAAAGGTTCAATATTCGTGCGAGTAGAAGTTGCCAATCGTAAAGTACGTCGTAAACTAAAACCCAGCAGAGATTAGGACATGTTGTACCGCGACGAAAGCATCATTTTTTCGTTCCAGAGACATAACACACTGGAACAAAACCATTATTGCTTTCCCAAAACAAATCACATTGCAACAAAAACATGGTGTAGGACTGTTCGTAAAATAGCACTAACTGCGTAATAATGCGTCGTTGAAAACACGTTCGGAAATGTTCACGTTAATTCGGTTGCCGCAAGATTTGGTTAACTGCAAAGCCGCGACCAGCGGTTTTCAACCTTTCTGCTGGAGCGGAATCCCAAGAAAACATTTCAAAGCTCGAGGAACCCCTGTGTAATATTTGTCAATTGTCTTATGAAAAAAACAGCATTCAATTTAAGTAATAAAATGAAAATTTGTGTAACTTCTGGCGGAACCTCTGGTCTGTACTGGCGGAACCCTGGTTGAAAACCATTGGCCTAGAGTCCTAGACCTACCTATAAATAACCAGAACATTTTATAGTGAATCGAAATTCGTCGCTTAACACATGTTCGGTGAGTTTTTGCACTAAGCACTATTTTGCAATTTTTTGCTAGCAATGCGATTTGTCTGATAAAGAAAAAAACTTTGCTTGCGATGCGACTTGTCTTTAAAGAAAAACTTTGCTGGCAATGCGATTTGTCTTTACAGAAAAAACTTTGCTGGCAATGCGATTTGTCTGATAAAGAAAAAAATTTGCTGGCAATCCGATTTGTGACAAAATCGCCGTTTTTTAAACGGCGATCCTTTAGACTAGCGGTTCGTAACAGGGTCCCCAGTAAAAAATCTGGGGGCCTCCAGAAGGAATACGAAACTGTATTCTTTTAATCCTCAAATGCACAAACAACAACGACCACCACTTTGACTAATAATAACAGTGGTTTTACAATAACATGCTAGCTATAGTCAAACGTACGCAGTATCACATCGTCCTAGTGGTGAACAAATTATTGTTTCAGAATTTAATCTGATGCAATAAGTCATTTTTAATTTTTTACTCCATACTATCATGCAATAGACCAAAGAAAAACAATCCCACTGCTACACCTGTTGCAAAGCTTTGTAATACAAAGACTGACGTTTTTCGCTTCCAGATTTAAAAATTAGTTGGGTGAATAAAGATATGTAGTGGTGATTCTTTTATCAAGCATGCAGTTATGCAAGCATATACAAAAGCATTGAAGAAGTAGTTGAAAACTAACGGCAGTAGCTAAGATAATTCTGGTAAGAATGATGCAACTAACGCCTCTGGAGAAGCATATGATCATCCAACTAGTTGTTTCATAAATACGCCTTAGCTTGTAAGACACTCCGTCTTGAATTGAAAAGTGTTCTTGATTCTGTAGTAAAGGCTATGAATTTCATTCGTGGCATGGTCGTGAATTCCCGACTATTCAAAGCATTTTGCGACGACCTTGAAAAGGAGCATCGGTGCCTTCTTTTCAACACCGAAGTGCAATGGTTATCGCGGGGAAAAGTGCTTCTTTATGTTGCAGAACTTGTCACTAAAGTTGCCGTGCTCCTTCGTGAGCATAGGTCAGTGGAACTAGCTACACTATTTGAGGGCAATAGATTCCATTGGAAGGTCTTTTATTTGGCAGACATATTTAGTCTTTTGAATAAGCTCAGTTATTTTCTCCAGGGAAAAAAACAAATCTCAGATAGAGGCTGCAGAGGCCTCCGCCTTAAAAAAGAAGTTATCCCCATGTAAAAAGCGAGTAAGAAACCAAAATTTTGCTGATGTTTTTACTGTTGGACAGTAAGATTGGTGATCAGGAAACCAACAAACGGCTGACTGCTTTAATTGATGATCACATAAGCAACTTCGAGAAAAAAGTGGAAGATTACTTTCCAACTTCTGAACCTTCTTCAGCATGGATTTGGCAGCCTTTTATCGCCGAGATGAACGACAATGAGCAGCTCAACCTTCATGAGCAACATCTGGAATTGCAGAGTTCTCAACCGGCAAAGACCAAGTTCAGCTCTTCCTCACTGATAGAATTTTGGTGCAGTATGTTGCAAGAATATCCTGAATTGGCAAAAAAGAGCTTTGGAAGCATTAATTTCATTTCAAACGACATACCTCTGTGAAGCTGCCATGTCTGCTCTAGTTTATACCAAAACTACGTACCGTAATCGCCTTAGAGTTGCAAATGACATGAGAATTACTCTCAGTAATATTAACCCGCGTATTGATGAGCTTGTTTCGAAGAGACAAGAACACAAGTCACACGGACTATCAATTATGCTGTGTTTTGCTGAGTAACTTGTGATACTCCACTAACCACTTATGTATGTTTTCTCAAAGAGAGTTTTTTTAATTAGAGATTTAGTAGAAAACAACTTATCCGCCTTATCACAATAGTGTTTGTTCTTTCAACATACACCTCCTTTGCAGGTTGCGCAGACAAGGGGTCCCCAAGCCATAATCTTTAGGAATAGCGGTCCCAGGGGTTGGAAAGGTTAAGAACCACTGCTTTGGACTATAGTTGTTAAGTTCATTGCTATTTTAAGACTTCGTGATGAACTCAGTTTGAGTAACCAAACAAAACTTAATATTAGTATTTGCAGATTTTTGATCAAGAAACCCAAACCTTCTTTTTGTCCTGGGACTCACACATTTCTCAGCGGTCCTGCGGACGTGTAGCCCGTTGATCCGTCACATCGACTGACGTTTATTCCAAGAAGAGATTTTGTAGTAGAGAATTGCCGCTATTGCACTTGCAGATTGCAAAAATGCTTGAAGTGACTTCTGAAACGTTTAGGTATCAAACTGGCAACCCTATATCAGTGTCTTTTCTATGTTAAATGGTTTATTTGTTAGTTGCACGGACTTAAAAGTAGCAGCAACGAAAGAAATTATTTATCGATATATTTCTCACAAAGCTACATGCAGCCCAGTGATGGGATTCAAAATTTTAAGAACAGGTTCTCTTCTGTATTAAACTCAGTAACAACAGGTTCCCTCATTTTAGAAAGCACATTTGCTGCGTTCGTCTAAGGTCTATAACAAAAAACAAGAACGGGTTCTCTGATTATCACGACAATCCAAGAACGGGTTCGCACGAACCCGTGCGAACCCCCTGAATCCCATCACTGATGCAGCCTAAACTGTTGTCAGTACATTGCCCCAACTCCCGGTTACAAGGTGCAAAATAGTATGAATTGAAGATCAACAAAAATTTTATTCAATCATTTTGTTGACTGCTAAGATTTGGCCTCTGAGATGAAAACCGGTCGGGTCGAGCGGCACCGGTTGCCAGTCGGATCGGGAACTTTAACCGGTCCTGACCGACCGGTCGAAACCTTTTGTTTTTTGACAGTATAAAACATATCATTTAAATCCATTTTATGCAATGTTTTGTTTCAGAAGTTATTTAACAGTGCGATTTCTTAGTGTGAGCAAGTTTGTAAAAATTGAAGGAAGTGGTCAATATGCATTGCAAGTTCGATTGTCATTATTCAGTTCCGAGAATGATGGGAAAAAAGTTCAGTTGTCGACAGTTGAAGACCTTTTTTTGGAGATCACCTAGATTTTCTGTGAAATTTTGATAGCTTTGAAGTAACACTACGTTTTACGACCCCTCGTAGCGACGCCGTTGCTTTGACACCCCCTAAAAAAACGGTCGATTACCGGTCAGAACATTGCTTTTATCTGCCGGTCAACCGGCCGGTCGGAGAATGGCGTTGCCGGTTGCGTTCGGGTCACGAAAATCCCGACTGGTTCCAACCACAACAAAAATTTTAAAAATAAGTTTAAGCCCAGCAAAATAATACCGGTAGGTACGGCATACGGCTTTCTCTTTACGAGCCCCAGTAAATAGGCCTACCTGAAACTTGCCTATCCCTTTGAGATCGCCAACCAGTTTTGACACTCCACCTAACTTTGCTCAGTTTGCAGTAAATTTAATGCTGTTCTCATGTAATTTACAAAATCATTAAACTGTATTTCTTATTAATCTTTTTACATATAATAAAACTAGAACTAGACTAGATACATCAGGCTAGGATTCACTTTTCTCGGTACAATACACGCTTATAAAATTTAAATGAACCTACCAGCATAGTTTGCATTGTAGATCAGACAAGGTCTGCTCTATGATGTAACAATAAGCTTTTATTGGCTCTGCGCATAAATAGAAAATACAGTAGCCTTCGCTAGGTTGATCTGAAACTAGCGCCTGCATGTCCTTGGTTTAGAAGTCTTTGCCGCACAATTAAATCGCTAAAGAGGCGCTGTAACAAATAAGATTTCAACCTAGCCGAACGCGCGCAGCTTGAGCGACTTGAAGCTTTGTCCATAGTCCCGTTAAGTTCTAGTCACACACAAACACTTTAGCCTATGTACCTGCAAAAGTAAGCTTTTTATACATTTCCAAAATCGTCATTGATTTCCCAAAGCATGGCGTCATCATTACAAAAGTGCTAACGCAAATTATCAACTTGTAGTTCGCCATACTGGTCAGGGTGTTTCCACATAAATTTAATCAAAATCTGTTCAAATGAAAGTAGATTATAGACTACATCCGTTAGCACCGTCAAGCAAACAACTCGACTGTTGTTTTCAGAAACACCGAATGACTTTATTTGTTTTCGAAACGGTTCGTCAAGTAACAATCTTTAGCTACTAGTTTTCCAAATAGCCACAAAACACTCACTGATTTTCAGCATTATGTCCAGGGCTTCCACTTTTTAACCTAAAATTTAATGAAGAGAAGATTTTGCCAAAAATGATCAAAATGACATAAATCAGAAAAAATTGCTTGCAAGAAAAAATATTTGTGCAAATTTAAAAATTGTTCAAAAATAGAAATTCCTGCATGTCATGTACAGATACAAGAAATCTGGAAAAGAAAACACTATTTATTTTCCATAGTCCTATCAATTTTACAGAAAAAAAAGTTCACTGACTTACCAAAAATTTAACTTTTTAAACATGTTTAACAAAGCAGCTCTGGATTAGCTGGTTATTTCCATAGCTTGGGATTTTTGATTAGTTTAAGTAAAGCTAAGTGGAAGTCAATCAAAAAGTGCGTAGGCTATGCAATGTGGGTACCTCACCTTGATCATGAGTCTATTTGCATCTATTGAGTACAGAAAACTTCGGCTAAGGTTCCTGCAGTTTTTCAAATATGCATGCCACGTAGCGTGCGTGACTTATGTTCCATAGTAGCGTATCGAATTTTTAACTCTGATATTTGCAATACACTGCTGCGCTGAGCTATTTTACTTTTTATTTTTGATGGCAGTGTTTTCATAAGTGTTCATGTGCTCAGTTGTGGAAGCTAGTTGGAACGCCTTTTAGCTAACTCTTTTAGTAAAGACGCGAACCGGCGCGATGGTGTAGTGGTTAGAGCGTCCACTTTCAGTTGGTAGACCTGGGGCTCATTTCCCAAGTCCAGCCATTCCAAAAGACTTTAAAAAAATGGTATTCACAGCTTCCCTGCTTGGCGCTCAGCACATATAGGATAGTGTGGAGAACAAGCCGGCAAGCTTTCTCGTTGTGTCCTTGGGCGAGACACTTAAAAGGATGCCTCCGTCTTTATGTGGCAGACAAATGGTGGGGCCAAGCAGTCTACCCGTCGTGGTGGCCCAGTGTGACGAAAGGCATGCAAACCGAGCATAAGCTCATACGCGTGAATGAATGAATGTGCAGACGCCATGCAAGCTTTTTTAATACCCAGTTGTTTTGGTTTTTTAGAGAAACGTTTGTGACGAAATAAAGGAAGGACTTTGTATAAAAAAAGAAGAAATGAAAGAAAACTATTTCCTGAAGAGGAAATAAAAAAATTGTGTGGAAGCACTGATTATGCTTCACCCTTTGCGGTTCACCGTCATCCCTGGGATGATCATGCAATTTATGTGATACGGTCTGCCGTCATCCATGGGATGACTTTTAGCCATGGTGGCTTACGAAGTCTACGTGCATGCTAGGGATAATTTTGCAAGTTATCATTGTAACAAAAGTTTTTTATTGATTTTATGTACATTAGATTATATCAAGTTGGAGTATTCCGCTTTTGTGAGACTCTTACTTTGAAAATGCGTTTGTTCAAAAGCAGAATTTCATTCAAAAGATACAATCCTCAAAAACCCACTAAATGGGGACTTCGAGTGTATGTACTTTGCGATTCCGGAACTGGATGCGTCTCCACTTTTGAGCCCGATTTTGAACAGGCAACAAGAGAAAGTTTATTCCGTCTAGAATAAAGATATACCATTTACAACAAAAATGGTGTTGCATTTAGTTGGCAAAGCTTCTTGCTAAAGCTGGAGGAAGTGAATATCATATATACCGTACACGGATCGATTCTATACCAGCTTTGCCTTAGCAAAACAATTGCTTCAAAGTGGAGTTCACCAGATTGGCACTGTCCAGAAAAACAAAGTTGGGCTTCCTCCTAAAATCAAGCGCCTACGCCTGAGAAATTTAGATATGAAGGTGTATCGGCATTCAGAAAATGTGATGGCACTTGGTTGGCAAGACTGGCGGCTGTCAGAAAATGTGGTGGCACTTGGTTGGCAAGACTGGCGGCTGTCAGAAAATGTGGTGGCACTTGGTTGGCAAGACCGGCGGTTGATATTGACACCCAGTACGTGGCACAATGGTGACACTGCACCCCACCATCGCTGGAGAAATGGAAGCCAAAAAGATGTTGACAAGCCTGTCCATGGTCACCTGACATGTCGTCATTAGCAATTACACTGCACATATGGGTGCTGTTGACCTTTCAGACCATTATTCCTCAGCCTACTCATTCACCAGAAAAACTTTGAGATGGCGGAGAAAGCTATTCTTCTGGCTGACAGAGGTGTTAGTATTGAATTCATTTTTGATCTAAAAAGAGGTACACCATTTGTCTGAAGAAAGACATTTACGTTACAGGAACAAACTTATTGCTCAACTGGTAGGCAACATCCATAACCGCAGGGCGAAACGGGGAAGACCGAGTGAACATGATGATGATGCTGAGCAACTGAACAAAATGCCTCATTTCATTGCCAAAGCACTAAGAAGTCGCATCAAGAACTGCCTTGCGTGCAGCAACAATGGAAACAGGAAAACTACCATATTCTTCTGTGAGACTTGCCAAAGGAAACCGTGCCTTCACCAAGAAGATTGCTTCAAAAAGTATCACACGATGGTGAACTATAAAGAATAATAAAACATGCTAAAAACGCTCAAAAATGCTCGATGATGAGGTAATGTTTTTGTTTGTAACATTCTTATTTGTGTTTGTCTTAAACAATGACCAAATTAATCAAGTGGGTATTTTGCTGTTGTATGTAGAAGCGACGATTCAACCTCAAGCAAAGCTCAAAAGGGCCAAAAGCCTGTAAAAATGACTTCCCCCCCAAAAAAACGAAATACATGTTTTGTCAACTAAAACTTTCAAAAACATCAATCACACATGCTTAACTAACGGAAAATGCAATAAAAATAAATCGGACCTATGGTGGCTGCAATGGAAAAAAAAAAGAGGATCGCAAAGACCGTTGCACATGTTATTTGTGTTTTGATTGGCATGAAACCAATTACCGAATTCAATTCTTTGCGTCGATGGTTTAGTTTTTTACTCAAATCATGTTGCTAGTGATCAATCATTGTTGGGTGTTAGACATATTTTGTCTGCAGTTTGGAGCACCTCATTTTGCAACAATATTCAAAAACTCAACTAAATAGCCAGTTGAACCGAGTAGCGTTGTTAGATAACATTCAGTACTGTACAGCAGCGGTTCCCAAACTATGGGTCGCGACCCACTGGTGGGTCGTGGGCATAATTTTATTGGGTCGCGAAAGTCATTCAAAATTTAAATTACTGCGTGTGTTGTCTCAAATAATTTAAAAGTGAATTAACATCTTGAACAGAGGTTTGTTTTCACTGTACTTTTTTCCAAGTACTTCGAAATACATGCAGAATTATGTGGAACCCGAAAATTTATGTTTTGAAAAGTGGGTCGTGACTTAAAAAGTTTGGAAACCACTGCTGTACAGGCTAACCCAAAGCTACATTGTAGTGTATTGAACTTTTATATTTCGTTGTATATATTCTGTAAAATTTATTGATCAAATTTGCGCTAACCTAATTGCCTTCAAAAAAAAAGCATGAAAAGTAAGCACTGCTAGTAAGTTTATGGCATTTGTTTATTTATTTACTTAATTCAGGCTCAAGGGTCCGTACTGAAGCAAGAAATTTACGATTGGTGTATATTTTTTGCTTGTTTTGTAGAAAGCGGGTCCTCTAATATACCAAGTGTTATATAATCACTATTGAGATTACAATTCCGTCACTCCCCATGAAATGGCCACCAGTTAAAATCGTTGCTACAAGTAAGCTATTTCTGTTCTGGCATAGAAACAGCATTTCTTTGCTTTGGCTTAGTCTTATTAGACTTTCCTTTCGCTAAGTCTGCAGCAGACAAAGTAAGACTTGCTCAATATTCACTAACACAAATAACGACTAAAACAGAGTTTTTTATTCTTCGAGTGGAGATAGCATTTTTGCGGTGCCATGCCAACTTCGAGCAAGATCTTAAATCGACTTGTTTTCGCTGTCTCGGCCGGTTGCTGTTCAGCCATGCGCTTACTAACGCTTTAAACCACCAATACTTCCTTCATTTGTTTGCACAAAACTTGAGTTCCCCATTAATTAAATACTTTTGCAGCCTTGTTTAAGACAAAAATATCGCTTTCACTCTTGCTTTGTTAAAAGACCAGGAAATTGCTTTCAATCTTGCCTTGTTGAAGACAAGGAAATCGCTTTCACTCTTGCCTGCTCAGCAACTGACTAACAACGCGTCTCACGCTAATTTGTCAAAACGTGAATCGCGACATGAAGAAGTTGTTCAAACGAAATTCGTTGCCATTATGAAACCGATCACCATTATTTGATTGCGACAGGCGGCACTCTGTAAAATATCTGTTTCGTTATTTTCCCCAATGGTTCAGCGCACAAGCAATATGCTCGCCAGAAGTGATGGAATTTATATTTTGAAAACAACCTGATCTAAATATCCAACTTTGCATCAGCAACATGTGGCAGCGAACTTCTTTCGTATAAAAACACTGGCTGCTTGGTACAGTTTCTAAAAGCTAGCTAGTTGTAGGCGGTGGCAACAGTGACGTTGACTGCCTTTTAATCAAATAAAATCAAAATATAGTAGGGTTACCATTTCATGCTTATTTCTATGATTCGCGCTTACTTTTAAAAATATCATCAACACTAACAAACCAGTGCACTGTCTGTACGTAGCCTACGTGTCGACAAATGTATGCTGTAACTCTCCGAAATTACTGGGCGTACAAGCATAAAACTCAGCATAAGTGATCACCTCTACGGAATTAGTGTTCCATTGGATTTGGTGACGTCATGATGACGCCACAATCGAATATTATCTTTGCAGTTATCAATTTCTGACCGAGGAAAACCATTTTGGGTTTGAACAAAAGCCAGCCCCCAACTTATCAACTAGCTAAAATTAATCTTGACGTCCTGATGACGTTGCAGTTAATGCTTGATGGCACGACTTGTTCTCTGTATTTTCTCAAAAATTACTTGACCGTACTTTTGAGCGTTTTCGATAAATATTAACAAGGGGCTTTGGATAAAAAATCCAACGATTTTAGCTGAAATGACACGCAACAAGCGATTCTTTTTTTAAGCATTGCAATGCATGCTTTTTTCTTTAACGCTTAAAACTTGATGTGTGATATCATCAGGCTGTGTGGTTCCATCACAGTTGAAAAAGCTGCAGCCAGCAGTTACGAGTAAAGTTTTTAATCACTGTTGTTTCAACAGTAAACAACTAGTATGCTGCCTGTTCAAGAATGATAGATAACACAATCAACAGATCCAAAAGCCTTGTAGCGAACGCTATGTCTTCGCTCCCCATAATTTGTATTGTAACGTCATAGCGCTGACTAAGTAGATAAAGCGCTTTACAGTATTATTCGTCCCTTTTCCGACAACACGTGCCGTTCAAGAAACAACTAATGTGTGCTTTATCGCCAGCTGAAAGAAAGACCGTTGGCAATAATGGCGACTCCACGAAGAAGCTACATCTTCCGCGATTTAGTTGGACGGCAGCGTCTTCAGTCAAGCAGCATAAGCCGTCGCCGAGCCCTAACGCCAAGATCGTCATCCAATTGAAGACTTGACGGGAATCTCACTTCGGCCTTGGGTTGCCAACCGTCCTGGAATGGCCGGGACAGTCCCGAAATTGACCTCTGGCGTCCCTTGTCCCGAGCTGGGTCACTTTTGTCCCGGAAGTTACTTACAGCTCTTTGCCTTAGTAAGAGTTCATTGATTACTATATTTCCGTAAATTAAGATTGATATATCTTTGAAAATTTGTTGTGCTTTTTGTTGGAGAAATAAATCTACTTAGTACAAATTGTTCATTTTCCCTATCGTAGTAGTTTTTCGCATTTTACGGCTTAAAGGTTCATTGTTTCACAAGTTTCTTCTCTTGTGATAAAATTAATTAGGGCCTTAGAGGTTCTTAGGATAACGCTGCACAATCACTACTCTAAGACCCGCTGCATGCGCTGTTGCTTTTGATGTCTATCGTGTTTCGTAAGCTTTTGTTAAATCAATCTTGGAATTCTTGGTATTCAGGTGTCGCGGAATGGCGAAACAGGAAGTTGGTAACCCTACTTCGACCGGTAAGCCTCACTCTCTCAACGTTGGCGGGGAAGGCATGTCGCAACCTCAGCAACTTCCTTGTTCCTTCCGCACGTGTCCGCTAGCTGCGCGTACTTGAGGAGGGGAATTGTGTAGCAACTTCAATTACAAACCACAAACACAAAGTCACCAACAACACTTGGCTTTATATATGGCTCGCCATCTACAATTAGTAGTTATCATGGCAGAAGTGACTAGTCGCCTCATGGAACGCAATCTTTTTAACTCGGACTACAGTCGGATGCCTGCTGTTGCGCTACAATGGTGACCAAGACGCTTTATATACGTGGTCAGCATTATGACGTCACGATATAAATAATGGGAAGCGA
This sequence comes from Trididemnum clinides, assembly GCA_963675345.1. Lineage (NCBI taxonomy): Eukaryota > Metazoa > Chordata > Ascidiacea > Aplousobranchia > Didemnidae > Trididemnum > Trididemnum clinides. Next base: position 32,501,222 of record OY776303.1, read on the forward strand.
AGGCGTAGCGTTCGCTACAGTCCTCCACCGCCACGCAAAATATCTAAGCAACTCAGCGAATACACAAAGCAGATATTTACAGCACACACGATAGCATTTACAAGGACTGGTTTCGTGCCACAACTAAACATGATGGGCCTATGGTGATTTGCAAGGTTGACGACCAGTGCTTCTGAAATTAAGATGTATAATCTGTTAGGTGAATAGGCCGTCTCACTGATCGGCCAGTGCGTGTCATGAATGATGTGTAAGTGTAGCAGGCGAGAGTGTAAGGAGGTTGTGTCGAAGGAGACATTGCAATGGAGATGGTAAAAGCGTCTTGATTTAGCGTGTCGAGACTAAATTGGGCAGACTATAAGCGATCAATACTGACTTTGTCTGTGTGGGTGCGGAAATCGATGATAAAGTACCTTTTGCTTTTGTCCAGGACTTTGAACGGCCCCTTGTAAACAGGATGCAACGGGGGTTTATGACTGTCTATTCTTAAATACATGTGGGTTGTTTCTGGCAGAAAAATCGCTTATTCAACGTACGAAGGACGGTTGTGTTGACCAAAGAGGTGATATCGCACTGGCTCGACATGTTTGGTAAGATTATTCGCAAACGATGTGTGTTCAGGGCGTTCATCTTTCGATTCAAAAAACTCATCAGGTAGTCGCATGGATTCTTCAAATACCAGCTTGCAAGGAGAAGCGTGGCATAGGTCTTCTTTTGGAGTGTTTCGCAGGGCGAGTAATACCCAAGGTATGATCGTACTATAAAGACAGATAGCCTGTACAACGCAAACTTGATTTTAAGGTTTGGTTTAAGAGCTCCACCATGCCTTGCGCTTGAGGGTGGTAAGCAGTGGAATGATGTAACTGGCACCTTAGGTATTCACACATTGACTTCCTTGTCGATGACGTAAAGTGGGTTCCTCTGTCTGTGAAGAGAAGCTGTGGATAGCCTACCCACGCGACCCAATGTCTAATAAATGCATCGATACATTCCTGAGCTGAGATCCCGACCATGGGTACTACATTCATAAAGCGTGAAAACGGGTCTACGATGACCAGCAAATAATTATAATCATAACTCACTCCCAGAAGTGCAGTAATGTCTACTTAGATGTGAGTGAATCGTCCCTGAGAGGGGGGAGTAACCGTTTCCAATGGAGCAACATTGTGGCAAACAATCTGTGGCATTCTCGAACCCATGTGATAATATCTCGCCGCATGTCAGGCCATACAAAAGAGCGTTGAATTAACTTCCTGCTGGTCATAATTCCAGAGTGTGATAAAGAGCGGTAAAACTGAAAAATCTTATGGCGCAAACTTTGAGGCACCATTGGTCGCAGTCTACCTGCGAACTGGTCACATAAAATGGTGATGTGATGTTCAGCAAAGGGAACTTGTTTTAAAACTAGCGACGTTGTGTTGTTTGTCAATAGCTCCATTAAATCAGAGTCGTTTGCTTGAGCCTCTGCAAGTTTAAAAAAGATAATGATGGCTGACGTAGTGGGCAGAATAACATTTAGTTTTGGCTGCACCATCGGACGGCTTGGGAAATCTGCTGCGTTGAATTCTCTCTTGACATATTCGACTTGATTAATCAATTGGGAAATATAATCGAAATGCCGGTGATGCCTAGGTGTTAAGGAACTTGAGGTGTTACGAAAATGACGCACAATTGGCTTGTGGTCGATGCGCAAAACAAAATTTTTGGCATCAAGAAAATGACGGAAGTGACGAATCGAAGAATAGCATGCTAGCAATTCACGATCAAATGTTGACCACTGGCGCTGGTTTCGAGTACAAGCTTTTGACCAGAAGGCAAGAGGCTCACGATTTCCATTTCGAACCTGTTCCAATACGCCTCCGATAAAATCTCCGCTGGCGTCGGTGACCAGTTAGAGTTTTGCGGCGGCATCTGGGAAAGCTAACAAGGTGCTTTCTACCAACGCGGCCTTACTCGAATCAAAGTAATGTTTTTATTTTTCAATCTACAACAACGGTCAATTCTTCGGAGATTGAGCTACTAGGTCGTGCAGTAGCTACAGCCATTTAACACAGTTTTTGACAAACTGACTATAAAAGTGATACGATTCTAAATACCGTCGTAATTGCCGTTTGGTACGAGGCAAGTCCACATTTTGAATCGCAGCCACTTTAGCTTCTGATGGAGCAACACCCGTACTAGCAACACGGTAACCCAGAAAAAGCAGGCTGTGAACATCAATGACACACTTACGGGAGTTGAAAATCAATCCGTAGTCTCGCAGGCGATTCAAAAGGGTGCGCAGGACCCGTTTATGTTCTTCAATGTCGCGCGTCATCACTATGATATCATCGAGAAACATTACCCAGTCCAGTCCAGGGGCGGCTCGTGTATGGTACTGTGGAACTGCAGCACCCCCAGTCCTCACTCCATTTTATTGATGACATTCGATACAAATAATAAATCTTTTTTTTTTGCTTATACTTGTAGTTACATTATATAATACATAAGGTTAATCTCAACAACCATCCTAAGTTTATGAAAAAAATATAAAAATCTTTTTGCTTCTAAGCTCCTGTGATATGGTGATTGGAATTAGCAGTAGATTGCAATGCAGCTGTAGAAAGAGAACTGTCGCTTATGCAGTACCGACCCTTGTAAGCTGATGAAATAAGGATTTCTTTTCGACGGAAAACTGGCGAGCTGTGTGTGTGAAGCTGATAGATAGTGACAAAAATTAGGCCTATAGGGTGATTTCTGAAGCACCCTCCCATTAATTTTAGCTACGAGCCGCCCCTGGTCCAGTCACAACTTCGTTCATTAGGCGCTGATAACACGCGGAACTAGAAGCGAGGCCCATCGGCAAATATTTATAAGAAAAGTTTCCGAGAGGGCACGTAATTGTCAATTTATGGCGATCGAATTCCTTTACAAGAATATTATCATACGCGTCTTTTATATTAGCTTGTCGTGTGCCAGCTACATGAAATCATTGACATTGGACAAGGAATGTTTTTGTACTTTGAGACTGTTGTTCAATGCCACTAGATCTGCGCAGAGTCAAAGTGAACCATGTTGTTTTGACACCACAACAAGGACTGTAGAGAACGCGATGCCTTCGCTCTCCATTATTTGTATTGTAACGTCATAACGCTGACTAAGTAGATAAAGCGCTTTACAGTATTATTCGTCCCTTTTCCGACAACACGTGCCGTTGAAGAAACAACTAAGTGTGCTTTATCGCCAGCTGAAAGAAAGACCGCTGCGCTACAGCCTAAAAACCTGCATTTTGGTAAAGCCTTGGTAAGCAGGGTTGGGTGGGATACTTGAAACTCGTGTTGAATTGATACTGATACACCATACATTTTACCATGTAGCCTATATTTGATATCTATACTTAATATATTATTATTAACTTAATTTGATACCGATGCCCATACAGTATCGCCAAATCAAGTATATAGATACTTTTTATATTTTTTGTAGATAACCACATATTAGTTCGCTAGCTACTCTAGAAGGCTGGCACGCCTATCATTAAACTCTGCAGCAGTCAAAATTAACAAAATATCAAGTTTTATTCAATTTGAAGGTTTTTGAAAGAAGATGCCCCATTAAAGGGACAGTTCTAGTGAAATGACATTTTTTGACTGACATTATACTCAACAGCTTAAAAGGCGAAAGCTTCCGAACAATTATTATATCAAAAACATTAACAGTTACTTTACTAAAAGGACAAAACAACTAAACCAATGACCAGAGGTGGTCAGTAGTAAAGTAGTTTTACTTGAGTAAACTACATTCTATTTGAATAAGGTTGTGTTGGTAAGGTGTTTTGTAGTGTTTAGTAAAACGGTATAAATTGTTATTGATATTTAACACTTGCAATTTTATTTCTATCTGCAAATTTTTTGGGAACTGCTACAATTTCACTTCTATCTGCAAATTTTTTGGGAACTGCTACTTGTAATATTACATCTAAAATGACATCTCAGGAAATGGCTGTAGTTCTGGAAAAGCTAGCTAAAATTAAACACAAACAAGATGAGTATCAGTCAAATTTTTGGAATTCGTCAAGTGTAAATGAACGCTGATGCTTCTGCCTTTGTTTCAGGTACCAGTAGTGGCAAAGGTCAAAAAGAACTGCTGGAAGAACTGTCGCAATCAATAATTAAAATCAAAACTAAAATAAAGCATTTGGCTAAACAAATTGAAGAAAAAGAAAAAAGAATGGATGATCTTGAGCAGTATGGAAGAAGCAACTGCCATATTCTACATGGATGCGTTGACCTTCCCAAAAAAAAATGCAGATTATGTAACTTTTGTGCTAGATACTCTGAATTGTAGACTAAAATTTGCTCATCCTATTCACAATAGCGACATTCATATTTGTCATGTAGTGCCTTCTCAAAAAGGAAAAAATCCAATAATCATTAAATTTGTCAGAAGATCTGTCAGAAATCAAGTATTTAACAGTAAATCATTAGGCTTAAGGTTGGGATTAAGTTAGGTGGGTCCTACCAAACCACAAGGAACTACAAGAAACTCCCAAACCCCCTAACCCTAACCCTCCTAATCCCTGACCCTGATCCCTTGTAGTCCCTCCTTATACTCCCTTGTAGTTCCTTGCGGTGTTTAGTAGGACCGGAGTTAGGTGAGCACCAGGCTTTTTAAATAAGTTATACTGAGTGGAGGGTAAGTTAGTATTAAGATGGCTAAAGAACGTGATCCGATTCATTTAATTATCAATTAAATGTAATGCTAATTAGACAGCATTTGTAAGCGTAGATTAGAACCTACAAAGTAGCTTCTTTTGGCTGTAATGTTTACCAATTTTCAAATAAAATCTTTAAAATTCCTGAAAGCAGGGCGCTATATCTGCTTAAAGTAGCTGTGCAACTAATAAGCATAGGCTTCCAGAAGTTGTACTACCATTTCATAGTGCTGCAAGTAAGTTGTGCCCAAGTCGGCTATCAGCGCTGCAATAAAAATATCAGTTATCTATTTCATTTAACAGTGAGATGATGGAAGCATATCACAAATACAGCTATGAGTGCAGAAATTCAAAAAACTTATTCACAAAATTAAATGTTTAGCACTTTGTCTAAAAAACTACATTTGTATCAAAAGCTCATTCCTTGTCATTGCTATTTGTGTATGTTACTTGCACAAGTCGCAAGAAATAAGGACTACTGTAACATTGTATTTCTTTCACGAGATGTAATAGCTGATTTTCAGTTTTCACATAGTTATCGAAATGAGATTATGCTAAAAAAAAAACGTTTTGGATACACTACCGAATACTGTACTCTTATCACGCGCAGTGACAAGTTGGAGGCAGATTGCAACTCACGAGCTATTTGCTACTTGACACAAAAAGACCCAAGTTAAAGTCAGGGTGCTTTTACTGAATACTAAAATTGGATAAACTATTTGGTAGGTATCTAACATAAAAATATTATAACCTCCTGTATTGAAAACTACGAGCGTATTCATTGTAACTTGTTGCAAATGCCAAGAGCGAAGTAATAGAATAATTAGGACATGAAGCTTTTTAGAAGATATTTTTTCAGGTTAAGTAGCCTACTATACGTTCCTGGAAATTAGCTTGATTTATTACTGCATCCAGCACAGTAAAATGGTATTGTCCTAAACTATTAGTTGATTTTACTAGCTCAGCTTTTTAAAGCACAGTGTTTTGGGTTTCAAATTATTTCCAATTTAATCTGGCTTTAAAGCAAATGATCAATTTACTTCTTAATGGTAGGCTATCTGCCGTTACATCAACTTACGAACTACTGGTGGTACAGAATTTGAAAATTACTGGTGAAAAATTGCGGTGCATTTTTGAGTTTGACAATACCGTTTGTCCAATTTTTGGTTACTAAGCATATGCTAACTAATAGGTCTTGTTAGCGGTACATATCATTGAAAAGGGATACCTCTCACTTTGCTTTCTTGTTAAATAAAGTAGCTTCCCAATTTAAGAACTTTTCGCACTTTTTGGTTCCTGCATTACTTGTACTAGTTACAAAACTATATAAGCATCTGCAGCTTATTTGTATTGTTAACCCAAGACCAATCACATCATTTACGATCAGCCAACCAGAAGCGTGTGGGTTTTCAGTAATATTTTCCTAGTTTTCTTGTTAATGCTGTGACCACATATCACAACCGAATTTTAAAAAATTTTCACGTTTTTACAACTTCACTTTGATTTCACTTCAGTGGGCCTTTAACTGCGTTACTTTTACTCTGCTACAACTTGTTAATTGATGGTGGGAGAAAACGTAGACCACATGGATTGCGGAAGTGTTGATTTTCTATGTGTTTCTCCCTTTCTTTGCCTTTACCTGCTCCCCAAAACGCGTCAGTTAAGTACAAAAAATATTTTTTTGTAAATTTTGTCTTTTCTAAAACATCTTAATTTTTGTTGACTCTAAGGTGAGTGGTTTTTATTTTGCAACAATTAATTTTATAATATTTGGATTCTTGTGTGTAACATCTAACTATACAAGTGATGTGTTCCATATTATTTTTGTAGATTGAGCTGTCAGTTTCAGCTAATGTCTTCGCAAGATACTGATAATTGGTTGATTACTTAATTCGCTCATCGCCTGCGGGGTATTAAAACGCCTTTTAAATATTGGTACTAGTAATTCCTCTCGGGAAACGGGACAGGAAATTTCTCGGGGAAAAATAAGGTTTCCCATTTCTCGTTTCCCGGGAAAATTTCAGTCGAATCCAGGAAAACAAATTAAGTTTAAAATTCCGTTATGAGCATAAATTTTCGATATTCCTGTGATTGCACCTTGAAAATCAAAACTTTTCGACTGCTTGCTTCTTGGGAAAAATTCTGGAAATTTTCGAGATTCTTAACAATTTGAATTTAAAATTTCCCGTTTTCTGGAAAGCCAGATGGTCGAAAAAGTAGGATTCTTTGTTTGACCTTTGTACCAGTAGTTTTGTTCAGTTTTTGTTAGCAATATTCTTCAAATTGCAGAGTTATATGAATATTAACTTAGAGCAGTGCCAAGGGTGCCTCCTCGGTGGTTGAAAGGCTGTTTTGACTCCTTGGAGAGTTTGATACGATGACCACAGTGTCGAGGGGAAAAACGTTAATGTGACCAAATCGTCGACGTCGAATCACTTCACTGTTTGACTCTGCTAATAGCCTATTCGGCAAACGTTTTGTTGTTAACAGCAAAGTAAAGTAAAATTAATGCGTGTAAGTTACTTCAGCTTGTACCAATGTTATCTCACCAAACTTTCGAGTAAGAAGTAACTTAATTTCTAGATGGGCAAGCTTTACTGCCTTTTAGCCTGCTAAGTGCTAACGCAATGTTTTTTCTTGAGATCCATTATCACAGAATGTGACGATATTTGGCAGCAGTAATGGTGCTTTATGCAATGTTTCCGCAATCTCTGTGGTACATGTATAAAATGTTTTAAGGTCATTTTTGAGTTTCACGAAATGTTTATTTTTCGACGATGAGGGCAATGAAAATGTATACAGTGTTAGATAACAAAGAAGTCAAAAATACTGGCCTGAAAAAGCTTAATGTACTGTTTCAGGTTGAAGTAAAATAAAGCTGAGCCACACTCATTCAAAATAATAAAATTACTTTTTTCTCAAGTAATATTATTTTGACTACCTTTTTACTTTCACTTAAGTAAAAATTTATGCTGTTACTTCTACTTTTACTTTAACTACTTTTTCGACTAAGTAGTAATACTTTTATTCGAGTAGAATTTGAGGCTATTTTGACCACCTCTGCCAATGACACGTAAATCACGTTGTAGCGTGTCGCGCCTCGCACTTCATCGAGCTGCCATGCAAAACATCTTTTTACCCCTTTTTTTATTTTTTTTTGGTTAGTTTGCTTTCGGCGGCTCAGCACCTTACTTCGACCGTTGTGTGTGATTCTAGTTTTTACCATGTGTTTTCGTGTATTATTATTGTATGTGTCTAAAATCACAAACACATATTTTTTTATTAGGGCTAGACAATGCTTATTTTTGTCTTCTCATGGTAGCTCGTTGATCAGCTTGCCTTTCCCACCATCATGTTGTTTTTGTCCATGTGACGTGTGCAGTGTCCTGGTTACATAGAAGTGTGCAGCGACCTAATTCGTGGTGACGCGTGCAGTATTTTGTGACCGACCATGTGGTCGGAGATTTTGTGCTTTCTTTCTTCGTTGGATTTTGTGACGGACGGACGTAATTCGATTGTTGCCACATCTGCGTAAATTGATGCAATAAAATTTTACTGTCCTGCCTTCCTCCTTGTGACTGCCATAGTTCCCAGCAATTGGGGTTCAGTCAGCACGCTCTTGCTCAAGGAACTTAATTCCTACAACGTTAACAACTGAAGTCAGTAAACTCAAAAACGTAAAATAACTACCAGCATCCACTTCATTCAAGCGCCCGTCGATCCGACCCTACAGCTACGGATACAGCTAATGTTGTGCCAGTTTTATCTCCTAATTTTTTTAGCAGTTAACAGCTACAATTAAACTTTATCAGTATTACATTTTATAAATTTTGTAAAGGATTTTCATTTTGAAACTTCTGCATGTTTGGTCATACATAACTAATTTTTTTCGTTTTTTTTGCAACAAAAACCTTAGGTAGATTACGTTATGCAAGATTAATTTAGTGGTTTGAAAATTTACACCGACATAATATACAGTACAAACATTACATTAAAACCAATTTAAACAGTATTGCAAACAATGTACTCGACCCAATTTGACGAGACCATCCCTGGACGCGTTTCATCCTTTTGGACTCCTTAGCAGGAGGTTCTGTTCTAAAAATAAGTTTCATATAAGAGAGTGAAACAAGCAAAAAGCTATTTGAATAAAGTTGGTAAGGTGTTTTATAGTGTCGGTAAGGTGTTTTATAGTGTTTGGTAAAACGGTATAATTATTATTGGTATTTAACACTTGCAATTTCATTTCTATCTGCACAATTTTTGGGAACTGCTACTCATATTATTGGAACTGAAATGACATCTCGGGAATTGGCTAAAATTGAAAAGGCGGATAACATTGAACAAAAACAAGATGAGTATCAGTCAAATTTTTTTAACTCATCAGGCGTAAATGAAAACGCTGACGCTTCTACATTTGTTTCAGGTACCAGTAGTGGCAAAGGTCAAAAAGAACTACAGTGGTCGCCGCTTAATCGAGCACCCTCGGGGATTGCAAAACCTGCTCTAAAAAGCGGTGGCTCTATAATCAGATGAGAACGTTTTGGCCATGAAAATAGGGTGTCATTTACACTAGGGAGTTCACCAAACCACATGCCAATATCAGGACACTGTATTTTATTGCGTTTTAAGATCTTGCACAGTGTGTAAAGCATCATAAAAAGTTCACAGTACAGTACATGTTAAATATGTTTACTATTGCTGCTCTTCAGCTTCAGCAGCACAGAAGAACTGCTCAATTTTTGATTGTTTTACTTCATGTTTTGTAGCTTGCTCTGCAGCATCGCCAAGCTTACACAACAATGACCACTGGTCAGCATTGCGAAAAAGCTAACACGGTCTGAGAGCCGCTAACACAGTGTGAGTACGCGCCAGGCATGCGTGACTTGAACGCGTCAACCTTTGCCCTTTTTTTTCGATTTGTCATGCACGATCACGCACAATCGATAGTAACTTTACACAACAAAGCTGCTCTTAAAAGCGGTGGCTTGTATTTTTGTATTTGTATTTGTTCATATTTATCCTCCATTCACGAGAAAGCGAGTTGTATGGCTATATTTTGGACGGGAAGTCCGCACTCGCTTGGGAGTTGCCATTTTTTGAGGTGTCTGGACCACCTGTCTTCCACATAAAGGCGGAGGCGTCCCGTTAAGTGCCTTGCCCAAGGACACAACAAGCGAACTTGCCGGCTTGTTCTCTACAACCTTCCATAAATGCCGAGCGCCAAGCAGGGAAGCTATGGATTGCTCTACTAAGCGGAGAATTTTATAACAGGAAAACATAGGAGCCATTTCTTGTCATCTGAAACTGCTCCAAAAAGCGAGTTTCGCCATAAAGCAATGCTCTATTAAACGGTGACCACTGTATTTGAACAACTGTTTCAATCAATAATCAAAGCCACAATAAAGCATTTGGCTAAACAAATTGAAGAAAAAGAAAAAAGAATGGATGACTTTGAACAGTATGGAAGAAGCAACTGCCTTATTTTACATGGATGAGTTAACCTTCCCAAAAAAAATGCAGATTATGTAACTCTGAATTCTAGACTAAAATTTGCTCATCCTATTGGTCATAGCCAGGGTTGGGCACTTCTGCAAATCCTCAAATTGCGGACTCCCGTTTCTATTTGCGGATTTGCGAACTTAATTTCCTACCACAAATATTTGCGGATTTGCCGTGAAAAACTGAAATTTACCGCAAATCCGCAAAGCAATAGGCAGTGTTGCCTGTTCCGCGGTAAAACCGCTTGGAAGTGGACGCTCTTATTTACTGAGGTTAACGTCCGGGTGTTGATGACCTTTTTTTGTTTGTAGGTCAACGTCTGGGCGACGGCAAAATTTGACCTCCAAATAAGAAAAAGGTCATCACGAAAACAAAATAACAGTAAACATTGCAGTCTAAGTTTGCGGAAGTGCAAAAAGTTACCGCAAACCTATCGCAAACTTGCGGTTGCGGAACATCTCTTACAGCTTTGCGGTTGCCGAATTGAGGGTAAATTTGCGGTGCCCAGCTCTGGTAATAGCGACATTGATATTTGTCATGTGATGCCTTCTCGAAAAGGAAAAATTCAATAATCATTAAATTTGTCAGAGGGTCTGTCAGAAACCAGGTATTTAACAGTAAATCATTATTGAAAGCAAAAAGTAGAGTATTCATTCTCAAAGCTTTTCGTCTGACACTTTTCAAGAAAATCCGTTAGAAATAGAGCGAAAAGGTGAAGTGAGTCACTTGTATAGAGGTGATACGGATTCTCTTGAAAAGTGTCAGACGAAAAGCTTCGAGAATGAATACTCCACTTTCTGCAATTTTCAAATTCTGTACCACAAATCAACTCTTCAAATATTGAAAGCAACTAATGAATCAAATCCTAAACCTGCCATAACAGAATTTTTACAAGGCGCAAATCTTAATTGCTGAAACAATTTAAAAGTTTTTGGGTTTCAAAACGTTTGGACACAGAAAGGTAATATATTTTGCATTTTGGAAGGTAAAAGACATAGAATTGATGATTTTGCTAACAGTGCTAGAATTAGATCTCCTGAGAAATAGTCTCTTACCGCTTTTTTGATGTAGTAACTGCTAATTTATATGCTGCAAGCCATCACTATTTCTAGCAGCACAATAAATCACACAATGCAAAACGCTATTATGCATTTCTTTTCAACTCTGCCAGTAGTCTAATTGTAATTAAATTTTTGAGCCAAATTTACATTTGCAACATTATCCTATTATACCGTCAGATGTTAATAAATGCTTTCCAAACCTCTCATATGCTCAAGATATCTCAGCTGATTACATGAATTCCTTATTTGATATTCCTCAAACTGGTAATAACAATTTAGATGACAGTTTATTTGATAACTGTAGCCAGTACATTAATACTTCAAACATACATGACATAGCAATTAATGACAACTTTACCAACCAATTTTTTGGCATGAGTGTAAACATGTAAATACTCCAAACTTTGCTAAACTTGAAGCATCGATTTTTTCCTTACCAAGAAAACCAAATATAATATAGCCATTACTGAAACGTGGGTTACACCACTTAATTCAGGCCCATACAATTCTCTTGATAATTAAATACTTGAACAAAATCCAAGAAAAAATTTGAAAGGTGGAGGTGTAGCTTTCTATATAAAAATAATTTACAGTAATTGATGAATTTTATTTATCAATGAAAAAGTTTTTGAGTCTATTATTGTGAAAATTGAATTGAAACATGATACTATTACATGTGGCACCATATACAGATAACCTATGACAGACTACACCTCCAACCAACAATTTATTACTAATTTAAGTAGTGTCTTAAGTCATCTCAAACCAACTATTAAATGCTTTATATGTGGATATTTTAATTACGACCTTTGGCGAGCAGAAAACAGATACACTAGTAAATTTATTGAAACAATGTTTGACCACTGTTTTTACTCATTGATATATAAACCAACACGCATTACCAGTTCCAGTGCAACTGTTTTAGACCACGTCTGGACAAGCATATATTCTCATATCATAAAAGCAAAAATTCTTCTTCACCTCATCTCTGAACACCTGCCTTTGTTCACATGTTTTGAAGCATACCAGCATAAAAGTATTCATAATTCAAAAATCAGAATCTTTAACCCAGAAAATATCAACAACTTTCACAATACATTAGACTCTACTTTTGACATTGATGTAGTTTTAAGGGACTCTAGTTTAGCCTTTGAATTATTCATGAACCATTACTATAAAGTTTTTGATGCATGTTTTCCCCTAACCAATCCGAGGCCAAAAACACACTCTAATAGCTGCTTTGATAAAGATCTTCAAGTCCTTATGTATGAGAAAAGAAAAACTTTACAAAAAGTATGTAAATAAGAAAACACTGACTGCAAAAGTGAAATATAACAAAGCTAGAAATCTTTACTATCATAAAATTCAACAGCAAAAGAAATTGCATTATTCATCTTATTTTGATAAACAAAAAAATAATTTGAAGCAAACCTGGCAAACCCTAAATAAACTACTTGGAAGGAAAAAAATTAAAATCACTTAATGCCCCTCTGATAATAGATGGTAAATTGTGTACTGATTTGAATCTATTAGCTAACTTCTTTAACAATTATTTTTCTAGTATTGATGAAAAATTAGTAAACAAACTATCAACCCCGCAAAAACAATTCAGCGAATTTTTGGGCTCTCCGCTATGCAACTTAATGTTCTTGAATCCTACATGGGCAACTGAAATCAGAAAATTTATCTCAAAAATGCAACCCATAAACTGCACTGGAATTGACGAAATTCCAATATCAGTGGTAAAGTCAAGTTCTGATTACATTCTTTTTGGTTTAAGTCATATTTTTAATTTATCTTCATTTCAAGGTCAAGTTATCACAGACTTTAAAAAAGCAAAAGTGATTTCTGTACTCAAAAAAGGGAAAAAAACAAATGCAAATAATTATCGGTTAATTAGTCTGCCCCCAGTATTGTCTAAGATATTAGAAAAGATTGTATATAATTGATTGTATTCATTTTTGTCACAATCAAACTTTTTTCTATGATTTACAATTTGGATTTAGAAAAAATCACTCCACTAGCCATGCCGCTGTTGTAATGGTTGAAAATATTACCAAATTTTTTGAAGATAAAGTATATACTCTTGGTATATTTTTAGATCTCTCCAAAGCTTTTGACACCATTGATCATAGTATACTTTTGGCTAAACTAAATCACTCTGATGTTTGGGGGGTAACTAACGAATGGTTCAGAAGCTATTTAAACGGTCGCTTGATGCAAACGGAAGTCGATGGAAAAATTTTAAAGTTTAAGCCAATTGTGGTAAGATTGCCACAGGGATCCATTCTTGGCCCCCTTCTATTTTTAATTCGCATAAATGATTATCCTAAATGCTTTACGTTAGGCAAAGCGATAATGTTTGCTGATGACACCAATTTATTTTTTAACAGCAGTTCTTATCAAGCATTGTATGAGCTTACAAATACTCCATTGAAACATGTAGAGGCGTGGCTTTCTGAAAATAAATTAACACTTAATGCTGATAAAGCCCTATATGTTGCGTTCAAAACTCCAAATAGTCTTCCTCCACCTACTGCACTGTCAATTTAATTCAAAAACAAACATCTAAAACGAGTGAACACTGCTTTTGGATTTAACTATCAATGAACATCTTTCATGGAAGCCACATATGCAGTGGTTGCTGCAAAAACTCAGATGTAGCTACCATTTAATTAATAAAGTGAAACAGTATCTTGATAAAAGCTCATGGCTAATCTTATATCACTCTCTTATTAATAGCTATGTGCAATACTGTGTAATATCCTGGTGCCTTGGCAACACAACTATGATTCAAAAATTGCAAAAAGTTTTAACCAAAACAATTAATTTGATTAATACTAAGCAAAATAAAGCAGTAACGTCTTTCAACAACCCATACTACTAACAATACAACAGTCTGGGCAACTTGAAATTGCCAAATTTATGCACAAATATTTTAATAAATCTCTTCCTCCTGCTTTTTCAAACATCTTTGATTCTAACTTTCTTAGCGAGAAAGCCACTCTTTGTACTCAATCCGAGTCTAATTCGTGCCCTCAATATTGCAGAATAAAACTCACACAACAAACACTGAAATTAAAAAACCCAATGTTATGGAATAAACTACCTATAACACTCAAAAATATGAAATCACTTCCCAAGTTTATTAAATGCTTTAAAGCAGTGGTTCTCAAACTGTGCGTCGCGACGCCCTGGTGCGTCGTTTGAAATCTCGTAGGGCGTCGCACAGTCATTCTGTTCGAAACTACTCTCAAATAAGCAAAGAACGGAAAATTTTAATGCAAAAACTACAGTTTTGTAACTTCAAGCAAACATACCGATCTTGATATCGAGAGCAGGAGAGGATACTTGAATAATGTACTATTGAATAATACTCATTTATTTTTCCGCCGGCTCACGCTTCACAGATTCAAATTTTTTTTATTTTTACGTAATAGCCATTACTTCAGTTCAAATCGTTTTTATTGCTTAAACGTGATTTGATATCATCACATCCACAATTTGCAAGTAAACTATGAAATTTTTTTGCTCGAAAATTAAATAATATGAAGAGCCAAGTATTTACCATTTCGAAACCTATCAAGGGCTTTATTAGCATTCTATGAAGTTGCGCACAGAATTGCTAAGTTGCTGAGGAAATAATACTGCCTGCTGCAATCAATCTTGCAAGTACGATAATAGGAAAAGGAGCTGCCGAAAAATTAAAGTAAGTACCGTTATCCTACAATACCGTGTGTCGTCGGATTGGTGACATGGCGTTGGACATTCACGATCAACTGATCGATAGAACGAAACAGCGAGAATTCAGCCTGCAATTAGACGAAGCGACTGATGGCAGTCGAGATGCCCACCTAATTCACTACGTGCGTTTTGTTGACTTCTCTGAGCAAACTTGGTAGAAGAGGTACTACTTTGCAAGCCTATTGAACTTGGTTGCCGAGGAATTGATCTTTTCAATATAAACGACAATTCTATTTCTACAAATAACTTAGTTGGAGAAACTGCATTAGCATATGGGCAGATGGCACCAAAGCTGTGTCTGGCAGTCGCTCTGACTGCGAAGTCTAATTCAAGAACATGCTCCAATGGTCATGTAGATGCATTGCATGATTCACCTAAAGGGATTGGTGGCTCGTGAACTGAGCCCGGACCTCTGTGCTCCAGTTGAAATCGTCACCAAACTTATCAACTTCATCAAAACACGGCCGTTAAAGTCAAAAGCGTTTGAAAAACTTTGTGCAGAGATGAATGCATAGCATCGAAGTTTGCTGTTTTATTGTTCGTCCAGGTGACTTTCGCTTGTAAAATCATTTAAACGAGTCCACGAGCTGCTAGACAAACACCACGCATTTTTACAAAAACAAAAGAATCAACTCGCTGATGTCCTAGCTGAGAGCGAATTTTTATTAAAATTGAATTATTTGTGTGGTATGTTTGCTAAATTGAATAAACTGAACCTGTCTATGTAAGGGGCTGATAAAAATATATTCGACATTTGAGATAACATCATAGCGTTTACAAAAAAGCTGTCTCTGTGAAAGGAAGATATTTCAAATGCGTCCGGAAGTTCCCAGTACTTCTCTTTTTTGTCCAATCTGCTTGAAAAGAAAAGTATGATGCTGTTTTCAGATTTACTAAGCGTATTTGTGCAACATCTATGCAAGCTCGAGTTGAAGTTCGCACTTTATTTTCAGGAAGATTTATTACGCTATAAATGGATTCGCGAACCTTACGTGCTACCTATCACATCTTCCTTCACGGAAGAAGAAAAAGAACACTACATTGATCTTATCTGTGACAGATCCCTAAAAAGGAAGTTTAATTCAGTCAATCTGACAAATTTTTGGATTTCATTGAATGATGAATACC
Organism: Trididemnum clinides; assembly: GCA_963675345.1. NCBI lineage: Eukaryota > Metazoa > Chordata > Ascidiacea > Aplousobranchia > Didemnidae > Trididemnum > Trididemnum clinides. Next base: position 32,517,347 of record OY776303.1, read on the forward strand.
CAGCTTTGACGAAAAAACATTGCGACTACCTGTCCAGCTCGCTACGTCTTATTTATACGAAGCTGGATTTTTTGCGATTGCCGTCACTAAATTCAAATATCCATCACGAATAGGCCTTGAAAGAGAAATGAGTGGCAGTTTCAAAGATTCTCTCAAGGTTCCACGATCTTTGCAAAAATGAACAAGCCCACACGTCAGTGACGTCGAATTAGATTTGAACTAAATTACTAACTGACAGGCCATTTGTTCTTTTTGATATTTCGTTTCTTCATTGACTTTTCTTTTCTTCATTACGTATTGCGATACTACTAAATAGAACTTCGGTAGCAGTGTTTTTATGACTGGGGCGTCGCAAGCTCAGCATACTTTTGCAAAGGCGTCGCAATAAAAAAAGTTTGAGAACCACTGCTTTAAAGAATTTGTTATAAATCAGTAGATTAATATTCAATAGATTAATTAATTTAAGACTGGCAACCTACTTCTTTTGATTGCTTAAAGATGTAATTTTAAAACGAGCTTGCAAAGTAGGATAAAAAGTGAAAGAATAGGTATTTTCTGTCTTTCTTTTTCAGAATCTGCCAACCACTTTTGAACTACCAACTAAAAAAAAAGCAAATGATCATTTTATACTCCATCTCCAACTTCATGCGACAACTGCTCCTCGAAATATTTCCTGATGAAGAAGAAAAATGATGAAGATTTAACTGCGATATAGGTCCATGAAACTTTAGTCAATTCATCAGAATAAATAATTAACTTTAATTTGAGTTAAATAGACAGGGGCACGTCCAATGGCTTACTTAAATTATCCACAATCAGGTGATTAAAATTAGGTCATAAAAATTCAAACGCAATGTTATAGTGCTACTATTTATCTGCAAAATACATACATAGTCCTGGCAGTAAGACTATAACTGGATCCGGTGACAGGTCCTCCCTAGAGTGTTAATGGAGCTAACTCTTTAACTGTTGTTGCTCCCAGGTCACCCTTGGGCAAGATGTAGTACCTGCTAGCCCCCCTCGTTAGGATAACAACAGTTTGGCACTAAGAGTAATGTATTTCCTTTAGCTATCATCGGGTGTTTTTACGTAGGGTGAAATTTTGCTTAATTGGCTGACTGCTTTTTTAGTTTCTTATTTGTTTTTTTTTTATTTCATTTGTTTTGCTTGATGTGTTTGTCAGGTGCAGTTACCATGGCCCTTTCTATAATTTTTTTAATGTAACGAACGAAACCAAAGACCATGATTTCGCATAAGCAAAAAATCAGATATTTTTATTTGTACGATTAATGGTTATCAGAGGACTACGTATGCAAAGTAAACAGCTCGATGCAAACTGCTTGTAAATAACTAAATATGGTATAGTATGTTGTGTAAAACCTGAATTCGCGCAAAATGCATCTAATAACTTTCAAATGACGTTGGCATTGCAGCTTGCAATGTGGAAACATATTTCTTAACAATAAATATTTTACTCAAGCTAAGAGGAATGTTTTGGTTACCAAATTTTTATGGTGCGGTCGGTTTCTGTTTTAAACAAATATTAATAATTTAACACGCAGAACATTTTGGCGCAAAGAACTTTACTTTGTTTAGGCCTATGGATAAAATAATTGCATATGGTTCGATCTACTGTATCAAGCTGCATTGATGAATATAACCTGCTTCTTTGAGAAACCAGTCATAGTATCAACTACAAACCGAACTACTGCACTCTTATTTTTTTACATTTTAGTCAAATTGGTATAGCAATGTCAGATCAGCTCAACATTAATGCTGCATATTTTTCTATTGAGCATAGAAACAAAATATCACCAATCACCACAACAAAAAAATAAAACTTGGCAATCAAGCAAAAGAATTCGGAATTAAATTGTTTTAGACCAGGGGTTCTTAACCTGTGGGTAATTACCCACTAGTGGGGAATTTGAGGATTTCAGGTGGGTAATTTTAAGTTTCGGAACACAAAAAACATAAGCAATAAAAACTTCAAATAGGAATGTGAGAGCCAACACGATGTTAGGGAATCCATAAGCATGACGTTTGGAAAACTTAACTGTTTTCATCATAAGATGCAGTTCACGATAGGCCATAAACTGCTCAGTAAGACAGTATACTAGTGTAGCGGATTGGTTGGTCTTTGTTTGCTTTTGGTCAGAGATCACTGTCGCCAGAGAAGCAATTCGCGCTACATGTATATAAAAGTTCTCTCACCTCCCCGTCCAGTTGTGGCCGAATAGATCCTCTCTTCAGAGCGAAGTGTCTTGAGAAATATCCAAAAGAATTATTGTTATTCAAAATGACTTAATGTCTAAAAACAGTGACAATATACTGATACTTTCTTATTCTACTACTTCGTCCTTTCTCTGCCGTCACATGTTGGCTGGAACATCGCGTGATCCAGTCTACTGTGACGTCACAATGCTTACAATGACACGATAAGTAGCATAGGTCTTTGACCTAATGCTACACTAGCAATAGGTTAGTAACTAGCCTAATGCTTTATAACTAGCCTAACATCGTGTTAGTTTAAAGTTTGTTGATCTCTGTGTACTACTGTACTCGATATAAGCTAGCAACGTTATGGTAAATAACTTTTATCAGTTATCTGGTAAATTCTAGATTTCTAGAAAGATTCTCTAGTCTAGATTTAGTTTAGCATTATGACTAAAGTTAAACAAAAATATGACAATGATTACCTGAATTATGGATTCATATTTGTGGATAAAGGTAATGAGCAGTTACCACAATCTGTTGTATGTCTTAAAACTTTTTTAAATGCCTTCATGAAGCCCTATCAACTGAAACAACATCAAGTCAAAGTCCACCCACAGTTAGCCGCAAAGAACCGGAGCTACTTTGAACTAAAAGCAAACCAAGTAAAGAAAATGAGATTGGATACTACCGGTCAGTTTCAAACCACTTCAAAGGCAATCCTGACAGCATCTTATGCAGTTTCTTTGCAAGTGGCAAAAGCCACATAACATCGCCGAGACACTGATAAAGCCGTGTCTCGTAGAGTGTGCTAATATTTTGCTTGACTCAAATGTTGTTTCCAAGATTAAGCAGGTATCCTTGTCCAATGACACTATTAAGTCACGCATCGATGATATGGCATGCAATATCAAATCTAAACTCATCGCTAATCTCAAAGCTTCACCTGTATTTGCAATTCAGCTCGATGAGTCGGTTGCAAATCTCTCTCAACTGATGGTGTTTGTCCGGTATGTTCATAATCAAGCCATTGAGGAGGACTTTCTTTTTTGTCGGCCATTGGAAACTACCGCAAAGGCCAGCGATGTGTTCAAACTGGTGGAAGAATTTTTTGAGACTGAAAAATTGGATTGGGATAAACTCGGTGGTGTGTGTACTGATGGGGCGAAAAATTGGATTGGGATAAACTCGGTGGTGTGTGTACTGATGGGGCACCTGCTATGTTGGGTGCGCGGTCTGGTTTTGTTGAATTTGTGAAAAGGAAGAATCCAAATATTATTGCCACGCACTGTATGATACATCGAGAGGCATTGGCCTCAAGAACAGTGCCTGAAGAACTCAAGCAAACATTGAATTCTACAATCAAGATCTTAAACTACATAAAAGCGAGTGCATTGAATACCAGGCTTTTCCGAAAGCTGTGTCAGGATATGGAATCAGAACATCAAAATTTGGTGTATCACACTTCTGTTCGCTGGCTTTCAAAAGGCAACATGTTAAATCGCCTTGTGCTTTTACTGCAAGAGGTTATTGAATTTCTTGAAATTCAAAAGAAAAGAGAATTGAAGTCGATTATTACTGACAGTATATTTCAGAAGAGATTGGCATATCTGGCAGACATATTTGGTCATTTGAATGAACTGAATCGCAAGTTACAAGGAATGGATTCAAACATAATTGTACAACGGGACAAGATAGCTGCATTTATTGCAAAGCTGGAATTGTGGAAAGGGAAAATACAGAGTGGTCGTAGTGTCGCGGCATTTCCAACGTTACATAAAATGATTGGAATGAATGATATTTGTTCCGTAATTCAAAGTGATTTTGCTGCACATTTTGACAAGCTTACTTGTGAATTTCATCGTTATTTTCCATCCATTAAAGCTGACACTCCTACAATGGCATTAACTAGGAATCCATTTCGATTCCCTGTTGCAGGTGTTCAAGAAGATGAAAACACACAAGAACAGTTTTTGGAATTGATTCATGATTCAGCTGCCAAAGCTTCATTTGAAGATAATACCTTGGATAAATTTTGGGCAATTATGATGAATACATACCCAAAAGTCGCTGCAAAACCATTATCATTGCTGACTGCTTTCTCATCAACATACCTTTGTGAATCAGCTTTTTCGAATGTTATCACCATAAAAACAAAAGCTCGAAACACAATGTTAAATCTGGAATCAGATTTGCGTTGTGCAATCTCAAAATTAAAACTGGCTGTTAGCTCTAGCTACGAGCTAATCGATTTCTAGTTGTCGTATTCTATCTGAGATAGGGCTACAGGGGGTAAAGAAGCCTGGGGAATGGACACGGTATCAGCTCAGCAGCAGACGAATATGATATCAACGAATATATTATACTACTGTGAACAACTACAATGCCCCAACAGCACCCAGCAGCATGCACCACGTGAATCAATACACTATTATTAATTTGGGTGATGCAGGCTGGGTTCCACAGCAACAATAGATACGGTAGACGGTCACCGGTATCAACACTATTTTAACTATCGTAAGCGCAAACAATGCATGCAAAACCTACCACTAAAACACCTTGAACCTGTAGCTGCAAAGAGAAAGGCAAATAGATAAAGATGCTAGGCCTAGGTAAGCCAGGCCCAGCACTACGAAGCACACTTCAAATACCATACATTGTAGGCTACCATACCTAACTATATCATGAATAGATACATCACTACTAATTACACTAAATTAGCACAGGTTCTACCTAGAGTAACTGGATAGCGACTAGTAAAGAAATTACGTAATCGCTAACCACGCCAAGAACAGTATCTGGTAACCGGAAAGCACTAACTCTACACATTATCAAAGGATCAATGTACACATAGAGCGAAGTGGCGCTAACACTGGCATTAAGTTGATCGTCGCTGAAAAGCAACACAAAAATCACATTGACGAATTTGAACCAAATTAATTGTTATTCTTCTCAATAAGTTGTTCTTTTTGTTACATACCATTGTGCTTTTGGATATATCACAACAGGTCATCAGAATTCATTTTGATTTTTCAGTCAGTTTTAAAAGTATGTGGGGTAGTGGGGAATATAGATTTATTAAGTAGTGGAAGTGGGTAATGAAGTAAAAAAGGTTAAGAATCCCTGTTTTAGACTATCCCTTCATTGCACTTTAAAAATATCAGCATAGACAACATTTAACACTGTAGCAGAAAGTTTGCTTCCTAGTGGCCGACAAGTTCTGCCAGTGCTGACTTTATAAATAGGCCTATTTGCTAATCTACAACTGATAACATTTAATTGATGAAAGTAAGACACTTTTTAATTTTTTCCCAAATATTTTATTTTATTGTGATGGCTCGCACCATCAAATCGTCGATTTTTTGTTTATGCGTGAAGCTCCTAAGTTACAAATCACAACCTCAATGGTTGTGGAAAGTTTGCTCTTTGATTTTGTTTCATTGATTCCATTTCACATCTAGTAAAAGCCATTTGTTTTGCCCAGATATAGTTGAAGATTTCGATAGCCAATTAGCTGCTAAGCAAAAATCAATCTTCTCTCGATCTCATGCAAAAGAAGCTTCAAACTTCTTGCGGCACTGTCACTCTTGCGAATTACCAAAAAGCTTTATTTTTTTTCTGTCAATTGCCTCACGATGTCATTCAAAAGAACTTCTTATCTTCTTTTATATGTCGCGGCCGCACGGTCACACCCGAAAAAGTCGTCTTTTTGAATGTCAAACAAAAACGCGGATTTGCTGCTAATTTACATTACACCTTCAATTTGACCTTGTGGTCTTAACAATGGAATATTTTCAAGACCACAAGACCATTGAGGGTTAAGATCAACACCAAGATCATGAAATCCAAGACCTTCAAATATACAGTCTTAGTACCTGACTTCAGAACTACATTACTCAAAACTGCTAAATAATTCATATTTTAGTCGGAACTTGACTGAGGTCAAGGACGCGATTTTGGCCCGCAACAACATTGAAACCAAATACTACCCTCGTTGGTAAGACACATAGGCTTTATAAATGAAGGGTTAAAATTATCTTCGTTCTGATTGTGGAACGCAAAGCTTTACGAAATGCGATGAATGATACACCTCAGCCAGCTAAAACCGATGCCGACATAAAAAGTAATTTGTAATGTAACAAACAGTAATTTGATCATTTTTATTGCAAGCTAGCAATATCATGATAGGCGAAATTCGGGAAAGTTGATACAGGTGTTAGTTGATATAAAGTTTTCGATTGTTTTGCTGATTGACGTAACTTCTACAACGTATTCTTTCGATGATTCAAGTGACAATGCTTTGATCAAGTAAGCTGTTAAGAACTGTAGCTATTTAGATTAACATTCATTGTTATGCAAAGAACAAAACAATATGAAAGTAATACAAGAGGCCAGCCAGCAATACACTTTGAACAAACTGTAGACAGTAACGCTGTTTCGACCTATCAGGTCTCTTGAGTGCAGTTGGTGACCGACAAGAAGCTAGAGGCTTTTAATAAAGCATAGCGTAGACCGTTACACTTGTGAGACCTATACTAGGTTCACTGTAGTGCATGGTCTGTCAGTAATCTGCGAAACCGTATCACTCATGAATGAGTGGCGGTTTTTGCAGGTGCACTACGTCTAACAACCACTAGAACAATAGTGTTGTCACAGCCCAGTAGTCACAAGCTCTTGAATTAAAGCAAGAGGCCAGCGGTGAACTTTGAGCAAACTGCATACTGTGACACTGTTTAAACTTACCAGGTCTCTTCAGTGCAGTTAGTCACCGACAAGTAGCTAGAGGCTTTATATAAATTGCTGCTCATTCACGAGTGATACGGCTGTGCAGAGTAGTGACAGATTATCCATTACTGTGGACCTAGTATAGATCTCTCAAGTGTGACGGTCTCAGCTATTCTTTATATAAAGCCTCTAGCTTAGTGGTTCTCAGCCTTTTTCGTGCCGTGGTCCACTTTGAGGGTTCACAGATTTTTGTGGCCCACTTTCATTCATCTTTAATGTAATGATGACAATGTCGTTGGGATCAGCGTCAGATCTCCTGGCACCGGAGGTAATCTCCAAAAAAAAAGAGGTCATTGCCTCCCCGGTGCCGAAGATCTTCAGAGCAAAATAAAGTCATTCCACCTCCAATTCATGGGTGCTAGTCCGTGTGGTTGTTCATGTGGACCAGTATTTCTCAACCGCATTCGGCATGCAAATCCATCTTTAAACTACGCAGACGTCCGTGGCCCACCCAACTTACGTGCTGTGACCCACCGGTTGAGAGCCAGTGCTCTAGCTACTTGTCGGTCACCAACTACTTTGAAGAGACCTGATAGATCGAAACAGTGTCACTGTCTGCAGTTTGCTCAATACAAATATTAAAATCACACAAATAGAAACTAATGTTCAAAAACAGTATCAATCAACTAGCACGTTTATTTAGCAATGGCTAGCTATTCGAACTTAATCACCAAGCTAAACCTATAAAACTTGATACCAAGATGTTTTGTATCATTAATAGGCCTAAGATGATATAAATTTTTCGGCCTGCGCGACTTCTATTAGCGGACTGTCCGCAGGCTGCAGAACCGTGGAATACCACGGTTCGGCTTGTACTTGACTAACTTAGCGTGGCCTACGCTGCTTGCTTCGCCTAAATCAAGCAGCAAACAATTAAAGCAGCTTTCCCGCTAAATAAGCGACGTTGTTAAAAAAATAGAAATTTTCTCGTTTTCAGCGTTTTTGAAGTGCATTGCCTTTTCTTATTGGGCATACAATTTTCTTTTCTGAAAATGATGTTGGAATAAAGATCAGAGCTTAACATACCGGTAGCTAAAGATAAAGCCTGTCAGCTGTATTTTGTTATTCAGAGACCTACGGGTGCAAAATTTTTTTTAATTGGTTTTTAAAATTGACCAATCAGAAACGACCAAAAGTCACATGTTTAGTATGTCATTAAGATTGACCAATCACAAATAACTGACGGCAAAATAGTCTCTGAGGGTAAATTGCCATCGACGGCAAAATAGCCACTGCCTAAACTAATTGAATCAAAAGAGATATTTTTGATTTTATAACTATTTGGGCAATTTAGATAATTTCGGGCTATTGAACCTTTGGCTTAATTCAAATGGCATTTAGTGCCAGTAGGTTATTAGCTTAAGCTGTAGAAAACTTTCTTTTGAAAGAAAAAGTAACCAAAGCAGTATATGCTCAGCTATTGAACTTGAGAACAGTATCTGGTTGCATTGATCAGTAGTCTATTTGTTGTTTTATTACCAGTAATTTTAAGTCAATGTAACTGTCAGTCTGCAAGACAAGAATAGCTAGCTCTTTTCACACTATCCTTGTCATTTTTTTGTCTAAACAAAAATAAAGAAGTTTGACTTTTTATTTATCCTACTAAATGCTATTATTCTTTTTGGTCTTTGAAACTAAAAGATAAATTGTGATATTTTGCATTTTATAGGTAGAAAGTTTAGGCACCGGATCTTGATTTAGTGCTTTTTGCAATGCATTGCAGAAGACTGTATAGAAAGAAAATTAAATGTACTGCATGCAATAAAATCATACATTCAGAATACAAAGCAGATCAACTTAAAAGAAAGCAAAACAACAATTTAGCAGTGAAATTTATTTCAGTCGAAGAAGATTCCGTTGATCTCCTTCAGAAAAAACGATGTTTTGCTACTGCTACAATTATTTCATCTAGTGCTTCTATAGTAGCAGATAATTCAACCTACTTAACTTCTGCAAGTTTAGCAGTAACTGGTAGAATCTCATGTGAACTAGATAAATGTGAAGAAAGTGTGCCACCAAATAAAAATGTGTTTGAACTTACCACAGACACTGAAGTGCAAGAAAGATTGGATGAAACTGTAGTTCAATTGAAAGATCAAGATAATGACTTGCATGAAGTTATGAATGATGATGCTGGAGACAAAGAGGAAGATTTTGCAACAAATTCAGAGATTTTTACTGTTTCTGCTAATTCTGAGATGGTTAAAAATGTTTCAAACGAGTCTGAAGACAAAGATCATGAAACAGAGGAAGGTCATCCAGTCAACAGAGTTGAACAAAGTTTTGCAACTGCTAGTCCAAAAATTTTAGCTTTTTCTGCCAATGCCGACATAGTTGAAAGTGTTACAATTGAATCTGATGATGACAACTTATCTTTTGAGCATGATTCAGAAAACACAATTTTTGTGCAAAGCTAAGTTCCAGAAAATCATCAATGTTTACAGATACTATCTATTACTGTAGTATCTTCTGTTGCACCTGACCTTAACTTAGGTCTTATCGAAAGCACTATAATCGTTGATGCTATATACAATTTATTTACAAGCTTTCCATTTCACTAACAAACGTAAACTGAACAACAAGTTTCACGCGCAAGAAAACTTGATTTATCACTACCATTATTCATCATTATTCAATCCCAGGGGATGTGACTCACGTTACTAAACAAATATTTTGGTTCTAACTGCGAATACAAAATTGCTACGAAATAATGTCAAATTTAGCTTATACATTACAATGTTGTTCTATTGAATCAATACACTACAATTACTGCTAGAATAATGTTAGCAGCACTTATGAATTAAGACCTCCTTTACAAGCAATAATTCTATTTCCAAGTGCCAAACTTTATGCTGCTGGTAGTAACTGAATTGTTTGCAAAGTTCACTTGTACAGTTAGCTGTATTTTGAGAACAATGATATTTATGCAGTTTATATTTTAGGCAGTGGCTATTTTGCCATCGATGGCAATTTGCCCTTGGAATCTATTTTGCCGTAATCATTCACGTGTGTTTATATAGCTGTATTTGCTATACTTATGCCAGTGACACTGTGGTGTAGTGGATAGTGCGCTGGTCTTGAGATCCCATGGTTGCGGGTTCGAATCTCTGCTGGCAGGGCATTAAAAGAAAGGCAGTGCACACCGAAGGGGCAGGCCCGGTATGTAAATGTACGGGGCAGTGTACGCTGGAAGGGAGTGTACAGGGTGGGGGTTGGAGACCTGAGGATGCAAAATTTTTTTAATTAGTTTTTAAAATTGACCAATCAGAAATGACCAAAAGTCACATGTTTAGTATGTCATTAAGATTGACCAATCACAAATAACTGACGGCAAAATAGTCTCTGAGGGTAAATTGCCGTCGACGGCAAAATAGCCACTGCCTGTATTTTACGTTGGTAAATTTATGTGCAAGCCAAGTTCAAGAAAAACAATAGTGCTTTTTATTGCTTTTCATCCTGCTAGTATGATGTTTCTTATGCATATGCGTTAAGAATTTACTAGCAGTAAGTCTGGTATCAAGTGCTAGTAAATTTGACTGTGATAGCAATTGAATTGTTTACAAAGTTACACTTGTACAGTTAGTTGTATTTTGAGAAAAAAATGAATAAATTATTTTAATTGTATACAAGAAAGTGATAGTAAAATCCAAATTATCACTTCTTTATTAAAACGTTTTAAAAGCAAAAGTACCAAAATGCATAAGGCAAATGAATCAAAATGCATAATTTGAAGTACTTTCAATTACCAGCACCACTACTACAAATTAAAGAAGTACCCCTATATAATCTGTACAAGTGTGCAATGTAATAAACACGTGTCAAATGCTGCAGCGTTTCGCCAAGTATTTTGTAGTGCAGTGGACCTATTAGTTATTCCTAATTTGCGATGCAAGTCTGATTGTGATTCTAAAGAATTAAATGGTAGGTACCAGTACACGAAATCAAATACTTTGTAGTAACTTCTAACTAGTGTTTTATTGTTCTTTTTCTTTGAAAGTTATTCAACAAAAAGCATTTGTTTAAAAAGAAAATACGCAAGTTGAAAGTGTCAAAATAGTGAGAGTGAGATCAAATAATTTCAGTAACATTTCAAAAGATAAAGATAATAGTAAACAACATTTAATGGACGCCAGTTTCCAATTGCTTCTTTGACCTTTTTTCAGGATAGTCGCTAGGGATTTTTAATGACTGAATAAAAATATCTGGTGAGAAAAGTATTATTATTTATTGGTCTAATATTTATTTCTTTTGATTTTTTGGTGTTTGGAAAAGGCATATTGGTACAATTATAGACAACTCTTTATAGAACGATTGCTATGATTACGTGAGTCAGCAGAATTATTACTGAAATACCCAAGTACTAGCTTAAAAAAATTTGCTTATTTTGGATTCAGATTGGTGAGTTTGGTTAGATTCTTACACTAGAAATTTAGTTAAACTATATACCAAAGTAAGTTTGAAAAGTAGAAATGGGCTTTAAAAAATGCTACCCTTAATGCTATCATGTTTATTTGACCATTTTTTGGAAGTACCGTTTTATTTCTCAATGAATTAACTTTTTTGCTGTCAGCATCTGTGGTCCAAAATTGGTAATTTTTATTCCATTACCGTAAATAATGTGTTGAAAATTTTTTTGGGCAAAATTCAATTGCAGTGACAAATTTTTCGGGCAAAAATTTGGTGCCCCCCCCAAATTGTGTTGAGCTTCTACGCCCATGGTAGTGACATTATGTTCTTTCATTTGTTGTAACTGTTTGCTTTGTTCAGGTAAATTTTGGTCTGTTGAATTATTATTATATTTTGGTTTGACATTGTAGTGGTTTAGTTGTTTGTTAGCGGGAGATAGCAAAGTAGTTCTGGGCTAGGCGATCTAAGATCGATTTCCGACTTTAGCTTCTATGCAATCCAAAAGCAGATATTCCGTCTAAGAATATTACAGTTGGTGCTGCCGAGACCAGCAAAGAGCGTGCAGAATGGCGCAGGCTTCAGCGGAAAAACTTAAACATACTAGGCCTATCGAAAATGAAAGGCTGGCCTCAGTGCCACAGAGAGAGCAGTTGGCAAGAACGCTGGAGCCGCCTTTGCCAAAAGGAAAGGAACAGAGCTGTCTGTCCAAAGTACCAGATCATGAGGGGGAAAGAGTCAAGGTGGGCGAGAGCCGCACCTTGGCGAGAGGGAGGGGTATCAGAGCGAAAGCATGGAGAGAAAAGGGTGGACTCCACCGTGAACGAAGGCAGATTCCAAGGAGGAAAGGGAGGGCAAGCAAGGAGAGCCTCCCTAGAAGAGGTAGAAGGAAGCATGAGCGGGTAAGTGGGCGCAAAAGCTCTCCAGGACGATCTGCAGAGTCATGGTTTCACTCCTAGTGTGGCCAATCCTGAAATGGAAAAGGAGGTTGGGAGACGAAGGGCCCGCTCATAAGATAAAAGAGTGAAATGAGTCAAGGTGACTCGTAGGGGAGGTAGAGAAGCCTCGGTGAGAAGTAGAGGGATAGGGGAGGACGAGAGGCATCCGGTGATGGCGCGACTGGCCGCTCGGTCGAGGCGTTCCAATTTGGTGAAATTGGTAGCGTTTCGAAAAGGAAACCATTCGGGTGAAGCGTAAGTGAGAAGGGATCGAAAAAAGAAGAAAAGAAATAAATGAATAAATGAAATAAAACAAAATAAATAAAGGAAATGAAATAAATGAAATGAAATGAAATGAAATAAATAAATGAACTGAAAATGAAAACAAAATGCATGAACAATGATCATCACCAAAAATATGATCCAAGTTTTAAAATTTTGCCTCTTGTTGCTCCGAAACTTTTACTGACTACTTTTTTAGACTCTTTGTTTTTGAAAATTGCTTGCCCGCGTGGCCCGGCAATAATATCAAATATTCCGGCAATAATCTCAAATATTTCGTTAATCAAATATTTTGTTACTACAATTCAAAAAATAATTGAACATTTCAACAAATAAACAGTTATTACAAGTTTCTTCACTACTTACAACTACTTTTACAACAGTTTACTTAATGCTTCTCAGATTCAATCCGTATGACCACATATTACAGCTCTCGACAATAACCTGTCGCCACAACAACAAATTACACGGTATAGCGCTGATTTTCCCTCTCTTTCTTCAACTAACTCTGACTTTGAGTTAACTTTAACTCCAATCATCAATATGGACCTTCTGTTTGTCCCCAAAACACGTATTGACTCCGATCTTCTGGGTAGTAAAGTGCGAAATTTCTGTCGTAGATATAGTATATACATGTAAAGCCATCAAAATTGAACTGCACCAATCAACAGCCGCCTCAACGTGGTAGTGCGGTCCCCAACCCGGTTTGGGTTGGGTTAAAATGGCTGTTGGCCTTCCCGAGGGTCCCAGTTACCCCGGGCACTCCCCTCATACACACCATTTTTTGCCGTGTAGCCCCCTGACCGACCGCAGAAGGGTAGCACGCAGCCTCTTTAAAATCGACCTGTCTTCTCTCTTCTCCTACCTTTCTCTTGCCCGTCTTCCCATTCTTCTCCTTCTCTTGATGAGCGGAAACGTTCATCCTAACCCTTGTCCCGTCTTTCCCTGTTCAGTGTGCGCTGGAAATGTGACCTGACGGGATAGATCAGTGCAATGCTGCACATGCTCTAATTGGGTTCATTTAAAGTGCTCACTACTCTTCTTTTCTAGATTCAGAACTCTTGGCAGCTCTCACTCCTGGAGCTTCCCTTCCTGCTGCGCCCCTGCTTTTTTTGGAGATGCTACACCTACCAGCACTGTGATTTCTTCCTCGGATTCCTGCAGCTGGTGTACCTCCACTGCTCCATCTGGCCCCTTCTGCTAATGCAGCACTCGCACCCCACCCTCGCCTTCAAACCTCTTATCCTTTTTCCCTCCACTTTGTATTTTCTTCCTCTGCACCCTAACCACCGCCTCATGTTCCTGGCTATTTCTCTTTACTTCCTGCTTCCTCTTCCCCTCCCTAACTCCCTCAAGGTTCTTCAATGGAATGCTGGGGGTCTCCGAGCCAGGAGCACTAGACTGCTACACTTTATTTCGTCTCATCCCGTTGACCTTATTTGTATCCAGGAATCTAACCTTAATTTATCTTCTTCTTTCCGGATCCCTGGATTCTCTGCTCTGCAATCCGATGGCACTCACTCCCGATCCGGTATTTTTTCTACTGATGTCACAGACGCTAGCGGCGGCGTCATCATTTTCGTCAGGCAGGGCTTATCCTTCTCTGAGCTTTCTATCTCCTCTCTTTCTTCGCTTGACCCCTACTCTAATTATGTAGAGGCCAATATCTCTCTACACGATTCCTTCTCGCTCTCATTTCGTAATGTTTATGCTCCCTCTTTTCGCTCTTCTCCGAAGAATATCAAAACTAATTTCTTTTTTCCCTCCATTCTTCTCTCCTATGTGGAAGCGAAAACGGTGAAATTTTCGCGCTTCCGCGTCCGCTTCCACAGAAAAAGGACCGCTTCCACATCCCTGGTTACATCGCCTACAGTAACGAAAAAGTAGTAAGTAACGGTTCGTATTTTAATGGCTTAAAACACATCGAGAGGTCATAATTTTAAATGACATCACAATGCTTGTCACTATTTACTGAAAACAGCAGCAGGCAGCAAATTTATCCACTATCATTTTTATAGCGAACATGAATGATAAAACTAATATTTATCATTGAAAGGATATCGGTATGAAATTCTAATCTTCATTCAATAGTAGGGAAGTCTGGATTAGGGGCAAAGTTAAATGTAATAAAATCCCAAGTTTAAGAAAAGATCAAAATTAAACAACAATAGCATCAGTTTGTAACACTGAATTAAGAGAAAACGTTTTTGTTTGAAAAGAGCTTAACAGGCGCCTATCGCAATAGATTAAATTACTTAGCGCAAAGGAATGGGTCCTTTTCATCTTATGGCTAAATTTAAACAAACTGCGCAGGCAAAAATCTTAATGTCACAAATATTAATACGAAAACGTGGCTACCAAATCGTCAACTAGGCCTACCACTAAATAGCTCATTTCTTTAATTGTCAAAACGACCACCGCATGGGCGACGTCACCAATTTTGATTATGTTTCACCCCCCCCCCCCCCTTACACTTTTAAAAATTACGAATGGCAGTTTGTGCCATCATTCTTTCGTTTTGAATACTTCCAGTCTTGATTAGCAGGCTAAGATGATCGCCATTACAAGTATAGGAACTATGGCTTATATTTAGTAAAACATTTCGTTATGGCTCTAACAAATCTTTGTACGGTGAAGCCAGGGCCGGATTAAGACGAGGGCTGATGGGCCCCAGGCCCACGCAAAAATAGGCCCACTACTATACCAAGTCAATGAAGTCGTAAAAGTTACTGATACGATCACTTTCAAAAAATAGTGGTGTAATTTAGAAATATCATAGGCAAGGCGTTCTCCATTACAGGCCTCGTCATCGTGTAAAGCACAAGCGAAACTGTGTCGTTGTAGGAAATACTATTTTAATTGTGTTTTCGTTGAATAAAACATTGTAACCAAAATGTAAACGCACGTGGCGTCATAATCCAAAATATAACATTACAGTGTTCCTTCATTTATTGCGGTTAATGCGTTCCAGACCACACGGTGATAAGGGAAAAACGGCGAAGTGGCGGTACTATAGAATTCCCGGCGCCTTTGGGCTTATACAGGTATACAGTACATAAGCGCTTACTTTTCGACACATATTAATGCATATCAGTATTCATGAACGCTTACTCTTCTGAAAACTAAAGGATAAAGAACATGGAAAATTAGAAATGCTTTCTGTTTTGTTTATTCTGAGCACAACCCATACTGTACAATATTTACAGTAATTGAAACGATTATTTGCAGTAATAAAGTAGGTACAGTAATGAGGTCTTTACGTTTGTTCGAGAAGGGCCTCATCATTAGATATCAGCCCTAGATCGTCTGCCTTCTTTTAACATATCTAAAAGCTTGACTTTTTTGCTGATGGTCATCATCTTCCTTTTCCTTTTGGGCTTACTAGACGAATCTTTTGCAGGTGCATGGCCCTTAGGTGTCATTGTAAGGGTTAACAGTACAGTACTGCAATCACAAACAATGTACTGTACAACACTTACAACCCCGAGATACACGAGACACAGTTAACAAGGTGAACGAGAATGGCGTGATTATGTGCAGACAATTAGCGATGTGATGCGCAGACAATCAGCGACGCAATACGCAGCCAATCAAAAAAAATGTTGTTTTAAAAAAATACCACGATGCACTGAAGCCGCGAAACTTGAACCGCGAAGTAGCGAGGGAACACTGCATTCCGTAACAAGGGCTTTTTCTAAAACTCTGACATGTTCAATTGTTGTCAGTTGTAAAAATGTTGTTATTTGTGTCCTGCATTCCGTTGTCTCGATTTAAAGTTGAACCCGGGCCTACGGCACCTGATTGAGGTTTTGTTGTTCAACGCTGTTTCTCACGCTCTTTTATTGGACTGTATCGCACAAGCACAAAATTACCCTAAGCGTGCTTCAACTGTTGAAGGTTGTTAATTGGTTCTGGTTTATATTGCATAGCGATCGGGAGTTGTCACCTTGGCGTTAGGAGTGTTTTTCGCACCAGAATCTTGGCTGTAGTTTGCTACCAAATTGAAGTACAATTGAAACAGTTGTTCTTTACAGAGTTAAATTGTTATGCTTATTAGTGAATCGTTAAGTTTGAGTAGGGAAAATTAGTAATGAAATGATATAGATCTGGGTAACTGCATAGCCCAAAATATTTGGTAGCCGCTTGCGCTGTCATTCGTCACTGAATCTACTTGTTGGTCGTTTACGTCATACAAATTTTCGTATTATTCAAATCATCTACAATATACGTCAAGCTCCCCCTGATTGTCTGTTTAGCAAGTCGACAGTGCCAGAAACGCGGGAAGAATTTCGGAAACGAATCGATAAATGCGAGCGCGTTGCTGAAAGGGCTAAGAAATTGTGAGAGCTGGTTCGAACCTCGACCGGACCCACCGTTGAACCAGCTGGTATATATTACACCAGTTATTTTGAAGTTTTGAAAAAAATGCAGAGAGGTTTATGCTGGGTAAGAAAAGGGAGGCTAGAAAAAGTTCAAATAAAAACAAGTACATTTTCTATAGTCCGGTATTTGAAGAAGGAAGCAGATGAAATTTTACCGAGTAGTTTAGACCAGAAGGAAGCGAGTGGAATAGTTGAGTGAAATCTCAATTCAAGGAAATTTGTTCCTTGAAATATTAAATAAAAATTACTTCTAAATTAATTTCCAATAGCTAAATAAAATTCATATTGATTCCACAAAACATTTTTTTCAACATTAAAAACATAAAACAAAGTAATTATTTTTTTCTTTTTTGCTATTGGAAAATATATCGATATTGATATAAAATGGAGGCACATTTAGAAATGATTATTTGCAAATTTTAACTTTTTTTAATTCAAATATTTTCAATAATTTTGCATTTTAAACGGTATTTTTTGCTTAAATAGTGCACCGCAAGTATTTATAACTTTTCAAGGGGGTCTTTAATAATTAGTTTTTGGAAACTACTGCTTAAGAAAAAAATATATTAGAAAAGTATATTCATGGAGCGAATTCCCTTGAATTGAGATTTCACTCAAAACCAAATTTCAAATGTATAAATTCAGACCATTCTTGAGGAAACAAAGGTCAAAATTATACAACAGAAATTTATTAGAGGATTCCCATATATTGAAATTAAAAAAATCTGAAATGGCTGTTTTGAAATTCATAGGGAATAGCCACTTTAGGGGAGGGGGTGGCCAACTACACTTTTACCAATAATAACTAATCTAAACGTTTCTAATCTTCAAATTTTGGTAAATTTAAAACTAAAAATGAAGAAGATTAAAGGCTGTTGGGAAAAGGAGAAATCTGAAACAGGAGCGGAAGATAAACTGAAAAAAGTTGTAGAAAAATCAAAAGAGGTGACTGAATTTTTTCATATTCGCGAACCAAAAAGCAACATTGTAGAAACGACGTCCAGTAATGCAACTGCTTTGTGTTCATCTTCGAGCGACTGTATTGCAGAGCCAGAGCGAAATATAAAAATTGTTTCATCGGAATCAAATTTACAAACCAAATCATCTAATGTTGCTGAGAATGAAGCGCATTGGGAAAAAAAAATTATTTAACTCGACATGGATGTTGGATGCTGGGGAGTAATTTCTGACTATCTGAGAGATTGCTGCTGCCAAGTAGGAAGTTTAGAGTTTCAACATCTTGATGCAGATTTTTCCACTGTACTTCAGAGACATGTTTTACTGGCAATAAATTCAAACGACGTCATTCTAAATTGCTGTTTTGGCGAGAACAATTGAACGGCGAAAAAGTAAAACGCGAATGGTTGTGCTATTCACCTTCATCAAAAAAACTTTAATGCTTTTCAAATTTTTTGCGTTTGATTCTGAAAAAATCATGCTGGCATCAGTTGGTTATGGCGACTGGAAGCATGCACCACGCGACCTGGCCAGACACGAATCTTCTAACAAACACTTAAGTTACACTATGTAACACAAAATTTGTTTATTGTATTTTTTTTATTGATTTGGATGTGTTTTTTGCCGCTGATTTCGAAAATGCAATTATTTTTTCCCTATCATCAGTACTTTTTTAGTTATTCACAATTTTCGTTTTTCTAGGTGTACTGTAATATCCTGCTGCTGGAAAAGTGCTTTGTATCACTAACACATTATTGTTTTTTTATATATTTTACTGTGAATAAGAAATTAGTTATCAAAACAACATTTTCAAAAAAGTATACTCGTAACACACATTTAAAAGTGAATTGCAGAACGGGCTTTTCGTTTGTGTGCTGACGTATCATGTCTCATGAGACACGAAACGTAATCTCCCATCATTGCACTGTCCCACCGACCCTGATACCTTCTTTCCATTGGCTCTATATCCTGATGAAATCTTTCCATTCTTCACTGAAATCTCCCAAATTATCTTGAAAAAAATTCAGGTGTGAACAAAGAAAATGCAGCTTCAATGACATTCGACATCCCATATTTTGAAAACTTCTTATCAATCATGCAACCAATTCTCGGTAATTAGGATCTTTTCTATTGCCAAGAAATCCTTCCACTACCCCACGGAAAGATTGCCACACTTCTTTTTCTTTAAAACTCATTTTATTTTTCAGCGTCTCAGATTTCAACATTTTAGCAATTTGAGCTCCAACAAATATTCCTCCTTTCACTTTGGCATCAGAGAGCTTTGGAAACATTTGTCGAATTTCTTTAAAAGCTTCACTTTCAACATCAAGGGCTTTAACGAACTGTTTAGCTAAACCCAATCTTATGTGGAGTGGGGGCAGCAAGATTTTTTCACGAGCAACAAGAGCATTTCGAATAACATTATGGCTTTCCTGGAGTTAAATCTTCTCTGGGAGGCCACTTAACCTTAACATAGTGCTCCGAATTAGCTCTACTGTCCCATAAACACAGGAAACAAGAAAACTTAGTGAATCCACCCTGTAGTCCAAGCAAAAATCCAAGCATTTTTAAGTCTCCACACACATACCAATTAAAGTTATCATACAAGATCCGATTTAAAAGATGTTGAATATTTTCATAAGTTTCGCTCATTTGTGTGGAGTAAGCAACAGGAATAGATGGGTGTTTATTGCTATTATGGAGCAAAACTGCTTTAAGACTTCGAGACGAGCTGTCAATGAAAAGCAGCCACTGCGATGGAACATGCTCTATTCCGATTGAAGCAAAGAGACCATTCACATCTTTGCAGTAGCAAAGATTGCCATCAACAGTAAAATAAACTGAAAATTGCGCGTGCCTTTTTCTATATGCTGTACTCTTGCAATCTTTTCCGAGTAAATTCCATTCTCCCAGTCTAGAAGCCAGAAGCTCAGCACCAGATTTAGTCAAACCTAGGTCACGAGTCAAATCATCTAGTTCGGTCTTATTTGGAAAATGAGGTCTTGTGCTTGTTGCAAATGCGTAACCTTCATCAGTGCTTTGATTGCTTGTGTTTGTTGCTGATTCTTCACATGAGCTTATTTCATCAAGAATTTCACTCTGAAATAGTAAAAAATTAATAAAGCAGATGGTTAATGATATATTGCATAAACATTGGTTTACTAAAACTAAGTTTTGCATAACTTACGTTCCGTGGTGGACTTGGCACTGGCAAAGATTCATTATGGGAGACAGGGGCTATAGATGATGGTATGTTTGGATACGTTAAAGCTTTTCTGCCTTTGACTTTTCGGTATTTCATAATATTCACCATACAGAAATAGCAATCGTCAGTATGGTTTTGGGGTTCTCTCCATATTCTCGGAATTGCAAACGGCATGCATTTTCTAGAACCCCTTAGCCATCCTTCTAGACTGGATCGACAGCTGCCACATATGGTATGTGGCGCCCATGGCTTGTCTTGATCACCGATATCCATTCCGAAATATAACTTGTAGGCCGTCCAGTATTTTCCTCCTTTACCAATTTTATGTGAGGTGTGTTTGTTCCCAACATAGAATCCACATACATAGCAGAAGCAATCAGGTGAGGTTTTGCACTTTCGAGAACTCATTGCAATTCAAGATTTTGAACAATAAACACAATGATGAATTAATACAGTTTCTACAATGTATTAAAATTAGCATTAAAATTGCCAAAATCTGAAAACTCAAATTCGGTTATAACATCCAAACGGACGATGATAGAAAAAAAATAATTGCATTTTCGAAATCTGCGACCGAAAATTAGCCAGAAACAATAAAAAAATCAATTTAAACAAAGTTTTTTAAATTTTGTTACGTAGTGTGATCTTTCAACACATATCTCTTGAAAAGCAAAAACAGTAATCATTTGAAAAGATTCGGAAGAGCAAAAAGAATCTGACAGAAAATGTTGGTGCAAAGTATTTGCTCGAATTTTAAGTGTGATAAAATTCCTATTATCGAGAGGGCTGGCCTTCTGTGGAAGTAGTGAGTTGATTGGTTCTCCACAAAACGGTAACTTCCTCAAAATTTTGAAGTGGTTGGCAGAATACGATACTTTCCTTGCTGAGCATAGTCAAAAGAGAGTAAATAAAAGCAAGGAACATGTTTTATATTTCTCATTAACTGTATGCGAGGAATTCATTGACCTAATTGCAAAAAAAGTGTTAGATATCATTATTTCTGAAATAAAACAAGCAAAGTATTATTTAGTGTCCGTGGACTCAACACCTGATATCACAAATTTTGACTAGTTAACAACAATTTTTCGGTATGTTTTACCTGATGGTCCCGTGGAACGATTTATCAAATTCTTACCAACCCGTGGACACACTAGTCACCAATTGGCTGATTTACTTTTCGAGTTTATAGAAGACAATGGGAACAGTTTGAAAGATCACAGAGAGCAATCTTATGACAACGCTTCTAACATGAGTAGAAAATATAAAGGTATGCAAGCTATAATAAAAGAACGCAACCACCAAGCGGAATATATTCCTTGTGTAGCATATTCCTTGAATCATGTGGGAAAATGTGCTGCTGAGTGTGGCCAATCCGCGGTCATTTTTTTCATGTTGGTTCAGGGACTCTATTTCTTTTCAGCTTCAGCACACACGTCGAATCTTCTTACTGATGTACTGAAACCACTTCAATTTCCAACAATTAAGCCGTTTGTCTGATACACGTTGGAAGGCGCGATATGATGCTCTAACTGAGCTGAGAAAAAGTTACCAAGCGGTTCTTGAAGTCTTGAAGGCAATGTGTGATGAAAATGATGAAAAATATCAAACTAAAGAAACAGCCAGGGGTTTTGTTTCATCAGTGGAAAAGCTTGAAACTGGCATTTTACTTGCGGTATGGTCGTGAATAATGGAACGATTTCATAAGATCAGCCAGGCTCTGCAGGACAGCAAAATGACTTTGAATAGGGCAACAAATTTGCTCGGGGTCTACATGACTTTATTCAACATCTAAGACCCCAACTTTAAAAATTTCAAAAAAGAGGTCAAGTATTAAGTGGCTATCATCATTAGACTAAAGAAGTTTTAAGAAAGAAAAGTAAGGTTGGATAGCAAAGGTGAATTTGAAGACACATTACTTGATCCATTAAGCAGATTCGAAGTAGACTCATATTTGCCGATTATTGACCACATTTTTTCGTCTATATAAACCAGAATAGAAGCTTATGACTGTCTTCAAAAAAAATTTTCGTTTCTGATGGAATTGAACACCGTGTCTAACAGCAAAATTAAAGCAAGTGTGAAAACGTTTCTTCAATATTATTCACATGATCTGGAGGAGTCATCGCCTAAGGAAATGATTCATTTCTCTACACTGATAAAACAACACCATTTTAACAGCGAATGCAAAGAAATTTGGATGTTTAGTTTCATAAATGAAAATGAATTCATGCGTGCTCCTAACGTATCTGTTATTTTCAGGCTTTACCTTTGTCTGATGATTTCTAATTGCTCTGGCGAGCGCTCATTTTCAGTTCTAAAAAGAGTAAAGAATCAATGCGTTCGTCTACGAGCTAGAAAAGGTTGAATTCCTTAGCTCTAATTCGCATTGAAAGCAAACGTTTGGAAAAAATAGACACCAATGAGATTATTAAGAGCTTTGCATTGTCTAAATCGAGAAAATGTGTCATTTAAATGTGTACACACTAAGTAAATACTTTGTTTACGTATTTGTTTTTCTTTTCAATTATGGTCAGCTTTTGGTACAATGAATAGAATGAACGATCGGCCTCTGATTATTATAGAGCCCCAGACCCACAAAAAGCTTAATCCGTCATTGGGTGAAGCTGGCACAGCTGCATTAGTTGATACGTTTTGAATTGGCTCAGGTAAAGTATGTTTGCCGGGGTAAAATCGCACCATACTTAGGAGAAACATGTTTTCTATTTTGCTTGACAATAGCTTTATAGAGCTACCGGAATCAAACCTGAAAATTTGGAAAAAGCAAGGACTCATTTAACTTCTATGAACATACCTAAGCAAGGAACGAACATGAATCATAATGCGTAGCCAGCAGGGACTTAATAAGTTTGAGGCGAAATCAAAATTATCACCGTCACTGTGTTAAATCGCACCACATGGAATATGCCGTATTATTGGTATTTTGCTTTATACTAGCTTTACGAGGGTACCGGGGTCAAACCAAACATTTGGGGAAAGGTAAGAACCGTTTTCACTCCCCAGGGCACGTCAAACAGGGAGAAAAGAACATGCTACATAATGCGTAGCCTGCAAGAACTTGACAAAGTTTAAGGGGAAATCAAAAGAAAACAGCGTCACTGTGTGAAATCGCGCCACACGAAAGATACTTTTCCTGTTTTGCTTGAAAATAGCTTAATATAAGAAATGTGTTCTCTATTTCGAAACTACGTAAAACGCAAGGCTCCGTTGAATTCGTGTCATCAACGAACAGAGCACATGGACCTAAGGCCTATCCAGGATCTTAAAATAAGATATTCTCTTAAGAATAAGAGCACAAAAAGTCATGAAAATCTTATGTGCAGAAAACACATAAACGTTTGGAAACCGGTTGTTATGACTTTGAGAAACTTTTCACTAACAAAATTTCTCCAAGCGAACCGCTTGGACCTTGCCGCTCAAAACGTATGTAAATAAAATTCAACTGTATTTATCCAGGTAACAAAATTTCGAGACGGCAAAATTTAACTTGAAAAATACCCAATCTCACTTCAAAACCAGATAACAGAAAAAAACATGCGTCCACATTTTAGCAAACGAATACCAAAACTACTCATTAATTTTTTCCACCTCTAATTCTCCAGTGCTCAGTGCACCGCAAACAATTTCTAAAGACCCAGGCGCTAATTGTTTGCCATGCAACTGAGCCGAGAGCATTCGATTACCAAAATAGGACGAGCTCGCAAGAAATAATAGAACCATGGCATCAGGTTCGAAACCAACACACAGAGGCGATGCTGTAATACCGGTCATGCAAGAGCCTGATAGGTGAAGCTGACTTCTCAATCCCAACGTCATCACGGGGACTCTGCGGGTGATGCCCTCGTATATAGCAGAGGTGGGCACTTCCGCAAATCGGTCCGCAAATCCGCAAATTGCGGACTCAAGATTCTATTTGTGGATTTGCGAACCTAATTTCCTACCGCAAATATTTGCGGATTTGCGGTGAAAAATTGAAATTTACCGCAAATCCGCAAAGCAATAGGCAGTGTTGCCTGATCCACGGTAAAACCGCTTGGAAAAAGTGGACGCTCTTATTTTCTGGGTTGGAGGTTAACGTCTGGTCGATGGCAAAATTTGACCTTCAAAAATAAAAAAGATCATCACGAAGACAAAATAACAGTAAATAATGTGGTCTAAGTTTGCAGAAGTGCAATGTCCATTTGCGGTTGCGGAAGTGCGAAAAGTCACCGCAAACCTTTCGCAAACTTGCGGATTTGCGGTTGCGGAACACCTCTTGCAGTTTTGCGGAATTTGCGTTTGCGGAATTGAGTGTAAATTTGCGGTGCCTAGCTCTGGTATATAGCATGAAGCAAGAATGTTTTTCTTTTGCTGATATGCTGCATATTAAAGTATTTGTGTCTGTACTCTACAACATTGTGACAAAATTTAAGAAAAAATCAGAATAAAACCATAACCATAACAATTTGTGAAATTGAATGTAGAGAAAAAATTTGTTTGAAAATAACTCGGCCTGATGTGCGCCTACTGAAATATGGTAAATAATTTTGGGAAAGCCATTGTCGCTTTTGTCGCTCTGCCAAAAACAAGACAAATAGTACTGCCAAATTAGGAACTTAATACCACAAATATAAATAACCGGCCAATTTAAACAGAAAAGTGGCTGTACCACATCAAAAAATAGTCTTACCATTAAATAGTTTATTTCTGTAATGGTAAAAGCAACAACAATTTCGCCGCTACAATCAGTTTTGATTGTGGTTCAATCTCTTCTCCCTCACAAGTATTAACAATAATTTGTGACAAGATTCTTTGTGAGCATTGCCAGTCATGATTAAAGAGAATATGATTATCACAATTTTGTGTACAAAAATTGTGAAAGTGCATAAAATTCATTAACTTTTTGCTACTGCTCACACAAGAGCCGAATGGGTAAAGCCGGCACAGCCGGTTGAAACGAAATACTAAACATGGACATTACTGATGGAGGGCCCCTGCCGGGCGACGCCGGTAAAGCTGACTAGCATATTTTATATTTCATTGTCCATGTTTATCCTCCATTCACGAGAAAGCGAATTGTGTCGTTTATACGACATCAAAAGGAAACAACGTCACTGTGTTTAGTCGTGCATCATGAAAGACATTTTTTGTTGTTTTTCTTGAATATCTCATTATCACAAATCTGTTCCCAACTTCTAAACTAAGGAACACGCAAAGCTTCTTTGCGTTCACGTAAACAATGAACAGAGCACATAGATCTAAGGCAGTGATTCTTAACCTTTTTAGCGCTTGTACCCCTTAAAACTTTGTAAGATGTTTTCGTACCCCTAGACCTATCGAACAAACACTCCCAAAATTACCGGTAAATGTAAAATCCAACAACAAAATAAAACACAATGTAGCATGTTACCGGTGTATATTTATTAACTGTAATATTGTTCACAACAAAAAATGAAATTACACATTGAAATATTTATCGTAAATGACTTTTTTGTTGTTGCATTTTTTCAATGATCAACTTGAAACGTGGTGGTTCATTTTTTGTGATAGTTACACGCATATCATCTCCTGGGTCCAAACGATTTCTTGGCTTAGTTTTTATACTTACAAGAATCGAGAATCCAGCTTCACAAAGATAGGTTGTTGCAAAGGAAACAAGAATTTTTAAAGCACTTTATGCTAATTGTGGAAACATATCGAGTTGTGCTCACCAGAAGGTAGCTAAATGCATTGAATCAAATTTCATTTTGATTTTCTTACTGGCTCTCATTTCAACAAGGTCATCTTTCGTTTGGTCATTTTCATCCATCAAATCTAGATTGAAAAGGAATGAGTTCTGTATTCATCTCTGTAAATCAGACACACCTCCATAATGGAAATATCCTTCAAAAGACTGACTAAGCACCTGCAAATGTTCTTTTATTTGAATCACAATATGCTCTGGCAATGATGTGGTAGAACTGGAAACTTCATCAAGTTTAGGCAAATTTGCATAGTTTTCACAATCGATGCGTTTGTTCCAGATTGAAAGTTTGGTAGTAAAGGCGGATATTTTTCTCTGCCAGTGATCACATTTATTCCTTTGCCATGGATGGAAATATTCAAGTTGTTCAAGTGGGTGAATCATCTGACTAGTAGGTCAGGAACAAAATGAAATCCCCACTTTCAAAATGCTCAAAATTCAAAATTCAAAATACTTTCCATTAGCAGTAATAAAAAGCGAATCTTAACACTTCTTACTTTACTTTGTCTTCAGATTCATTCCATAACATCAGTAAAACACCATATATTATGTTTATTAAATAACTGTCTAGTTTATCCATTTAATTTGCAAAAAGCGGTATTATTCATATCAATTCAATGCAAAAACTTTGAAAGCGGTTGGCCACTTTTTTCGAAAGAAGTTTGTGATAACGTTAAATCATGTACGTGAAACTTTCCTATACCTATCAGAAAAAAAGGATAGAAACACAATCAAAAATGATTGTAGCGACGAAATCGTGGTTGCTTTTACAATTACAGAAATAAACTATTTGGTGGTAAGCCTATTTTTCGATGTGGGGCTGCCCTTTTCCCATTTATATTTGTGGTATTAAGTTTTTTGGCTGCGCTGTTTGTCTCATTTCTGACATAGCGACCAAAGCGGCTATGGCTTCCCCAAAATCATTCACCATTTTAGTAAGGACACATCAGGCTGAGTTATTTTCAAATAAATGTTCTCTCAAAAACCAGTTTCACAAATTTTTATGGTTATGATTTTATATACTGTTATTCTGGCTACCAGGTATTTTTCAAAATTTCATTTTATTTAGCTCTTCTGGTAATGATAACGTTTATTCAGGTAATGCAAGTTCTTACCGAGTATGCAAAAAACTTCAATATCCGTCAACGTTTCGAACAGTTATACAGATGTTTTTCATTAGGACCAATAATAAACGAAAGCACGAGTGAAGCAATATAAATAGTATGCCACGAAATCGAAAGAAAAAGGCAAAACAAAAGTTTAAAAGCGAATCAAATTATCATAAATTTCAGAATTGTGAATAAAAAAAGATTCAAGAAATCGGCGTTTGTAAATCTGTTTCAAAGGTTAAAATTATGCTATGATCCCAGTGAAATCGATAACCTTTGGTGATGACATGTTTAACCAAAGCCGTTTTTTTATTAAAATTGTTGTCATCAACTTTTGCCTGATTCGCTGGCCTTAAATCTCTTTTATGCTCAGCCAATCTTGTTTTGTAAGCCCGTCAAGTTTCCCCAATGTAGATACCAGTGCAATCCCGACAAGGAATCTGGTAAACTACACCAGGTCTAGATGACCTTACCACCGAATCTTTTGCCTTTGGTAAAATGTCTTTTAAAGTTAAATTCGGTTTGCTACAAACCAAAATTCCTACGTTTCTTAAAATGCTTGGCAAAGCCTCAAAGTATTTTGAAACATAAGGCAGCACAACACGTGTTTTAATTTCCCTGTTTTTGGCTAACGATGAATTTGTTTTTCTTTTCAAACTTTTAACTGTGCGTTTTAGAAGACATTTGGGTTAATCATTCTTTTTTAAAGCTTCCAAAATCTTTGAAGTTTCTAATGTTATATTTACCTGATTGGAATTTAACTGTCATCGAGCTCTTTATCAATTCTTGCTTCTGACTCATGGAATGCGCTGAGTTAAAATTTAGATATCTGTTAGGGTGCGTTGGCTTTTTATAAATCTTTGTCATTAACCCCCCACTGGCTTTTCAAGTAACACAGACATCCAAAAAAGGTATGGAAATGTTGGTCTCATGTTCTATGGTAAATTTTATAACAAACGTGTCATCAACATATCTCCTCCAAGACTTTGAGGAGATACTTGGGTTGACTTAAAAAGGTTGACATTGCTCCTTCCTCTACATTCTCCATCACTAAATTTGCGATTATGACGGAAATGGGTGAGCCCATTGCGACACCAAATATTTGACAATAAAATTTACCACGAAAATAAAGATACGTATTATCAGGACACAAATTTAATGCATTCATAATATCAGTCAGGGTAAGGTCAGATCTGTTATCAAGGGTGTCATTCTTTTTTAATCGTTCTAATTCAACGGTTTTGGCCACATCAACTGGTATTTTAGTAAACAAAAAAATGACATCAAACAAAACCATGCATTTATCATGGTTGATTGTCCAATTTTTTAATTGTTCTACAAATTCATAAGATTTTTCACAGTAAAACCATTAGTGCCGACTAGCGGTGTCAATAAAACAGCAATGAACTTGGACAAATTATAAAGCGGTGAATTTATAAAGAAAACAATAGGTCGAAACGGAAAACCAGTTGTATGAATTTTTGGTAATCTATAAACGCGTGGAGCAATGGAATCAGTGCTGTGTAAATAACGGTAAGTATGTTGTGAAATGCGATTTTTCGTAAAAAGCATGTAAACAAATTTATTAAGTTTACGTTCACTATTACCTGTTAAATCAGATTTCAAAGAGGCGTAGGTGTTATTGTCACTTAACAAATCATTAATTCTTGAATCATAATCAGATTTGACTAAAACCACAGTGCAGTTTTCAATGTCAGCATGTGCAATGATGATTTCCTTATTCTTCGAAAAATTTCGTAATGCCTATCTTTCTTCATTGGTGAGGTTGGAAGGAACTCTCTTTGATGAATTCAGAAGGCTTACAATTTTGCTTCTAATAATATTAGCAATAGGTGCAAGGAGAAGTCGTAGACCTTTTTCCGCTTCCGATACAATTATTTGTTTAGGAATTGTTTTCTGCGAAACAGCAAATTTGAATCTAATGCCAAAACTGTGGTTTTCGCTTCTGCCAGCCGATACTTCGAAATATTAATCACCCACTTGCTATCTGGGTTTTCAGTTTGATTAATTAAAATTTAATTAATGTAAAGCTGCTTCCTCTGTATCGCACAAATAAAGTAGGACAGTATTTTCAATCAAAATCAGAGACGCCTTTGCCTCTATGCTCAAATGTCGTTTATAAATTTACTTGTTCGTGTGATACGAACTTGACATACATTGATATCTCTTTCCGACATTTGATCACCAGAGTGAAGGAGCATCTGAATTTAACAGATTCAAGAAAAAATGCAATTAAGGACCACATTTTGTCATGCCCCACCTGCTCTAATCTACAATATAACATTAATTCTTTCACCCTATTGAGAAAATGTAATTCAGATTATGAAGCAAAATTCATGAAGCTTTGCTTATAAAACGTCATGGCCCTAGCCTTAACCCTTTCAAGTCAAGTTTTTTTGTTGTCAAAACCGCCAAACACAAGTTTTTACTTGTGTTCTAGAGGATCATTTTTAAAAAAATTTTATGCAAACTTTGAAAAAAAAGGTTTGGGAGGAAATGGGTCTGGTACCTCTATGTACCACTAGGCATATTCAACTGAAGTTGCTGGTACAAATGTGTACCAATAGACTAATGCTGGCAAACTAATATATTTACAGAATGAAAACTTGTTGGCATATTACTTAAAATAAAGTTGACATATCTACATTGAATTGCCACCCATCGCCATCAAACTAATGAAGCTAAACGAACAAAGAACGTACAATTTTGTCTGTCTTAGATAGAAACAGTGTCTGTGGTACACATATGTACCGTTAGTCTCGAAAAGGTTAATAAACAATGCTATGCAAGTGGAGCTTCGTTTTTGCTAAACATATATTAACAAAATTTTACCACAACTTTACTTACTGCACGTAATTGTAGCATGACATTCCATATTGGATTTTCGCATAATTTTGGAAATCTTGCCATTTCTGTAAGACTTTACTTCTGGTTTTGATGAGCTCAAAGGTTTTTGCATCCGATCTCTCCCAGCTATTATTTATTTTAAAGCTGACTACGTTTCTACAGCCGTTAGAAGTACAATATCTTCATAATGTGTATTATTTGAAATTATCCTTGATTATTTTAATTTATGAGGTCAGATTTACAGATTTTATTCTTGAAAAGGGCTTTATGAAAGTCGAAAACGTTCAAATTTTAAGATGTTATACGAATTAAAATGACTTTTAATTGGTTGGAGTTACTAGCTTTAACAACAGTGTGTATTTTAAAATGCTTTACCTCTCTGCCAAAGTTGTATAATTGATAATAAGGCATATAGGCCAACACAATCAGTTGAATAAAATACCACTTTCACGACCGGTTTCATTCCTATTAGAACTTGTCAGGAGGACTCAGAAATTGAACCGATGATCACATGAATTGCTTTTCGCGGTTTATACCACTCTGCCATCGGTCCTTTCAACTGCTGCTATTAATTTAAATGTTGTATATTGTGTACGCTCACTACAGTGATCTTGATGCGATATATGCTTTAATTCCCAGCCAAGCCAGTTCCTTTATTACATTATAATATGAATTATAGGAGCTGGTGTTAACCTGTTGAGATATTAATTTAATTAATTGATATTAAGGCGTATAGGCTAACTGCAATCAGTTGAATAAAAAACCACTTCCATGACCGGTTTTGTTCCTATTAGAACTCTTCGGCTGGACTCAGGTATTGAACCGACGATCACCTGAATTGCTTCATGCGGTTATTTCATAAACGTTTAAAGACTTCGGTTTTTGATGGATCTTTTTAAAAACGTCGACAGATAATGCAAAAAACCATAATTATGAGGAAAAAGTATTCAAAATGCACCAAAGAACAAACATTGTTTTACAATTGCAAGTTTGTTGAGTCAAGTAGAATAATTGTTCAACTAGAAATGAAACATGATGTATGGCAGACAATTTTTGATTAGCCATTATAAACTAATCTTCAGCATTAAGTTATTGGAGTAACATATTGCTGGAAAACAAATTTCCTAAGCTTTCAAAGAACAGTAATTGTTAATACCTTATTATAACGTTTTTGTATTTAAGTCATCTGCTTTTACTCAGCTTACCACTTTTTGGGAGGGACAAAAATGTCACACCACATGTCTTAACGGTCAGTTTTTTCAGCATACAAACAAACATTAATTTACATATTGTACACTATTGAAATCATCTATATTTGTTGAAGAAAGTTTGTAAATCAGTTGAAAAATGAGTTCACAAATCAGTTTTTCAACAAACTGAAATTTCTTTGCTTTTTTTCTTTGATATTTCTTAAAAACTTGAATTCTAGACGTATTAAACCGATGTTTCCCAAACTTTTTTGTCTGCTCGCACAGGAAATCAGTTAAATAAATTTCGCGGCACCACAGCCTTGGAATCTATTCCAATTGATGTCGTGTAGCATCACAGGCGACAGGGAGAATGGTAATGACCTTTTTTATAGTTTTTTTGGAGATCACCACTTTTCTGGGCCACGACCTCCGGAAATTGCGTGATGCAGCCCCAAATGGTGTTGATTTCCAAAAAAAGGTCATTACTTCTCTCGCCATGACCTGTAATGGCAGCGTTTTCTCAATTTTGGAAGAAAATTTATAACAATAAAAAGCATTTTGAAAGGACTCGTGGCACACCACGGCGCACCTGCAAATCTTCCACGGCACACAGTTTAGGAAACACTATATTAGACAATTCACTCAAATTATAACTCTTCAATTTAATGTTTTTTGCTAATATCTAAATCTGCTAAGATGAGGGGGTATCTCGACTCGATAACTGAAAGGTTCTTCAGAGCTGCCTGGCTTTTACTACGAGTGTTTTTTTTCTTTTTGTATTATTTTTATGATTATTGCGATGGTGTGCAAAAATGCTAATAAATAAATTCTTCCTCTCTTTCATGATATCGTCACCAGCAACCCTATGACACTCACCATGGGGTGGTGATCAATTGTGCCATGGAAGAAGTTGATGCTCGTATCTTTAGCAGTTTGATTGGAGTTGAAACAGCCAGACACTTAGGCAGACAAAATTGCGCTTTATAGTGTAGCACCCTCAGCAACTTCAACTATAAACCACAAGTAGAAAGTCGCCAACAACACCTGGCTTTATATACAGGGAGTCCTCGGGTTACGACGGTCTCGACTTACGCTGTTTCGAGGTTACGAACGCTCCCCACAAAAATATAAAAAATAATGTAGAATAGCTGCTGGAATCTCATGGAGAGGAGTTATCTGCTGGGGACTTGATACAACTGGAGAAGCAGATTATAGAGGAGGAAGAAGAAACCCCCACCCCAGAGCCTAAGGCTTTCACAAGGCAGGGCTTGACAAAAGGTTTTGCTGAGATACAGCACGCGTTGGCAACTTTTGAGGCTCAGGATCTTAACATGGAAAGGTTCACTAAGGTTTACAGAGGCATCATAGATTTACTGCAGTGTTAAAAAGAGATCTTGGATGGGAAGAGGATCCTGTCGGTCCAGTCTAAGCTGGAGCAGTATTTTAAGAAAGTGGAGAGACCTGCACCCTTTACATCAGCTGCTTGTACTGCTACAGAGCCTCTACCGTCTACCTCAGCTGCCTCTACTACTCCAGCTTCTTTATCATCTTATTAATATTTCATTTCATTCATGTGGTATGGAATTGTTTTCTCTTTTTCAAATGAAATACGTTTTTTACATTAATTGTTCATTTTATTGTAGTACAATACTTTACAGCACAGTACGTATAGAGTAATTTATTTATGATGTTCCGACTTACATTGAAATTCGGGTTACACCGCGCCTGAAGAACGGATCAACGTCGTAAGTCGAGGACTCCCTGTATGGATCGCCATCTATGTTCACTAGTTATCATGATAGAAGTGACTATTTGCCATATGGAGTGCACTCATTTTAACTTGGATTTTAGTCAGACGCTTGCCATTGCACAGCAATAGCGTAACTTGGCAAATTGTGATGTGCCTAATGCAATATCTTGACATCAAAATAGATCACGAACTTTCCATCGTGTAGTTTTTTGGTCATTGGTTGATCAAAATTTGTTTATTTTATTTTATTCATTTGGATCTTTATTTGTTGCTTTAAATCTTCATTAAATTTTTGTTGTTTCTAATATTTTCGTAATTTAGTAGGTAGTTTTTTCCGATATTTGTGCCGTTCCATATTTTCGTCGTATTTTAGTAGTAATTTCTGGTTTCCGTATTTCCTTATATTCGTGCTGCCCCATTTTTGATTAGTGGTGCTAAATAGGGTAATGCTGTAGTAATATACGGAGCGCTGGTTACATACTAAGTCTATAATATGAATTCACCAACTTTTTGCTGCATGGATTATATACTCACGTGTTTGTGACCATTTATTATTTATTGTCAAACTTTTAAGACTTTCTTTGTCCGCAGATTTCATAATAGTCATTTTTGCATTCTTGACATCTAATTTACCGTTAAACACTCATGATCAGTCAAATTAGGCATAGTAGGTGATGTACAGGTTCATCAGATCACTTACCAATACAATTTTAGGGTTTTGCTGCTAAACAAACGGCTATCTCAATTAAAGGTCGCCACAAAGAATAGACTTACTGTTATAACTTCATTACAATATGCCCACTCTTGAGAAAAAAAACTATCCAACCAAGTTGGCTACATAACTGTCGCAATTTCAACAAGTAAAAGTAGGACACTCTGAGAAAGGTAATTTAGGTAGCTAATATTTCATTTGTTTCTCAACCCAGGGCTTTTTTAAAAAATTTGTGTAAAAGCAATTGATTTGACTTATGCAGACACTTGGACTATTGTTTTTTTGATTTCTCACCATTAGAAGTTTTTTGAAGATAAACAATTTGAAAGCATTTGCAGAGCCAAATTTAGACAATCCTATGAAATTAGACCTACTTTGTGGGATTTTGTGTTGAGATATGCGATTAATTGAAAAGAATGAGGACAAGTACTTTTTCTTTCTTAAAGAGGATATATAATAGCCCTACCAAACTGCCTAACTACCAGTACCTTGTGTGCACTGTATTAATTGAGACTGCGTTCTAGTTACTAGTAAATTACAAATTGTCATCTGAAGCTGGAGGAAAACTGAGTTTCTTATCTGAAATTGATGTGGTATTCAGTACATCAAAATTTGCTTATGGAAATCTGGGCACTTTTTCATTTGTTACCCCAGATCACCATCTTGAATCACATTCTATGATTACGGGTTTGAATCTTCACTGCCAGGGTACTTGAACAAAGGCAGTGTATGCTGGAGGGGTGGGCCTAGTAATGTGAATGCACAGTAGAGTGTTCACTGGGGGTGCTGCCCAATAGATTCTGCCCAATAGTGGTACATCCAAGATGGCAACCTGGAGTAACAAATATAAAAGCACCAAAATTTGCGCTTTCTAACTTTTTTACAAAGCTAGCCATGTGGTCTTTGGAGCTTGCTACCATCAGCTGTTGTTGAACTGATTGGATGGTATGATGTATAGCAAAAAGCCTTTAGCAGTCTAGGGGTGAAAAGTCATTAGCAAAACAGCCAATGACTAAATTTTATTTCTACCAAACATTCATTGGTTATCACTAATCTCTGTGCACTATTATCTTTTTACTTTAGAAAATTGCTGTTATTTTTTCATTGACAATGTTTTACCTCCAGAATCTGTTTTGATGTACACATTGAGTGGGTCTGTAAATGAGCACATTTGCTATCTGGAACTGAGTGATGTTGTTGTGTGGTGGATACTATAGTACTATCACTGCATTTATGTGCTATGGTTATGCATTTGATTCCTTGTGAATGAAATGTATGATACTTTGCCAAAAGCTGTGTGTTTTAGGAGGTACCGGTAGCTCTGTAGTGGGTGGTTGTATGTAACCACAAAGGGGATGTATGCTGAGGGTTAAATATTAGTCAAGTCAAGTGTTTAGTATGTTATAGAAATTGACTAATCGCTAATGACTAAATAAAGCTTTTGACTCATCATATAAACGGACCAATCAAAAACGTTCAGCAAATAGATTTTGAGGTTAAAATGTAGTTAATGGCAAAATAGCCACTGCCTTTACTTTATTAGTTCATATGTTATATTTAAAGGGTAACTTAATTTGTTTGTTAGTTTATGAAATTGTTTAAGATATTGTTTGGTCAAGAGTGAAATATCAGAATAAAGTAAGTTTAATAGTTTTGTTACAATGCACTGTGTTTTAATTGTTTGTGAAGTCAAGGAATATTTGAACTATTTTTGAAATAATTTTTTGATCTAAACTAGAGGAGACAATACTAAAATTTATTAAATTGCAGAAATGCAGAAATTCTTATGGTGGTAGAGAAAAAACACTGCTAATTATAGTCATGCTAATTATAGCAGTGTCTGTATACCACTCTGTACCAAGATTGCAAAGTGTCCTTAGAGAATCAGAGCAGTTAGAAAGTGAAAAAATAATTTAAATAAAATGACAAAATAAAGAAACATAATCAGCCATCAAAAGCGCTTTTGCACTAAAAAGTTTTTACTCTGGTTTTAAAAATTTTAACTGGATGGCTGGTTTGCAAAGTGCAGTGTAAGGCAAAGCATTCCAAACAATACACATTTTGTGAGAGAGATTCTAAGTACAGTGATGGTTGGTATTAATTATCAAGTCATCCAGCTCTGATTTGAGGTTTCACATTGCAGGCAGTAGATATGAAAAATATCTATAAGTAAATAGAGGCAGTGTTGTTTAAAATTCTGTCCACTAGAAGGCAAAGTTTATACCAATTGTAATATTCAATGGGCAAAAATGGAGTATTTGTAATATCAAAGTAAATTGCAACGATAGTAAATGGAAATCTAAAAGATAAATCTGATACAAGCATTTAGTACTTTCTTTAATTTATTTAATAGATATTCAAGAACACAAGCATAGAGGCCATTCTGACGATAAAGATGGAAATAGCTTTTTACAAGTAAAGCTTTTTACAAGCATAAATTTTGCATTTGTGAGACAAAAAGAAATTAATATTTTTTAGTTTTGCCAGTTTAAAAAAGCATACTCTACACGTGGTGTTGATTATGAAAGGATAAGACATCTGTTGTTTAAAGATCATGCCTAGTACCTTTAAGGTTTGAGAGGATTTATAATCTATATTAAAAGATACCTTTAAACACAGAATCTAAGTTTCATACACATTTAGTAATTTTTTCTTCCACACACAAGTAATTATGTCTTATCCATGTTAAGTCTGAGAAAATTTTCTGCCATAGATTGATGAACCTGATGTAGGCAATGTTTACAGTTTTCTGAAATGTCATTAAATTCAGAATGTGGGTTTAAATCAATATACATAATTGTATCATCAGCATATGAATAAACATTTACGCCAAATTCAACACCCTAATTATTTAGCTTGTTTATATATAAAATAAAAATAGAGTAGACCAAGTATTGATCACTGCAGGCCATGACACCTATTTGTTCACTATGTACACCATTGATAAGTTGATAACAACAGAAATCTGATTTTTTAGATGTGATTTTATCCTATTTAAGGCAGCACCAGTAATATTAAATTGGTTTTCAAGTTTGCTTTTTGATACTTGCATATTATTTATATATTTTAAACCAGGATTGTTGATAACCAGCAGGTTTATTATACCACAAGCAGTATATGTTGCTTCTGGGACTATTTGATTTAATTCATTTGCTTGTAAAAGCTCATAAACAACTTTAGCTTTAGTCCTTTCCAAGTCCTCATAATGTATGTTTAAATTACTAGTCAAAACTTGTATTTCTTCATTACAAAATGAACAACAAAAAGATAAGAATTGTGACAAAAATAATGCATGCATGTGTCTATGCTTTGAAGAATATCCAAGAATATTTGAGGCTTTGAAGATTTGAAGAATATCTGAGGCTATGCTTTTGGCATTCGGTACCCCTTGTTCTTATCACAAGTGAAATGGAGGATTCAAATTACATTGCACATTATTATTGTCATGCTAAATTTTTCTGGCAATTAAGTCTGCCTTTGAAACATACTTCAACTTGCTAATTGTTATTGAGTGTCAAAACGTTTTATGAGCTTTCTTGATTTTAGCCGTTGATTTGTCTTATTGTTCCGTTTCTCATACCACAGCTGATGCTTCATTATCCACATTAATTTGGTGCTTCACTGCCTGGTTGTTGCAGAAAATTTTTTACTCTGGCTGGGATAGAATAATTTTTGGCCCAAGCAGCAATGAAATGATGCTTCTTTATTTGAAACCATAAGGGAAAATATATGTATATGCAAAATTTGGCATAAATAGCCAAGATGTTTGATGGATATTCCTGGGATGCAAAAGTACATGCCTAGAGGCAACTCATTGGTATGAATCAAACACGCTATTGCAATGGTCTATCTAGATCAGGGGTTCTCAATCTTTATTCTTTCATTTACCCCTTGGCAAATTTCAAAAGTAAAATTTACACCCATTTTTTTATATTTTCACTTCTACAAATGCCTATTGCAGTAGGTAAAAGTGTGAATTTTTTTGTAACAAAATTTACCCCCAAGGCAGGTCAAATTTATTCCTGGTTGTGAACCTCTGATCTAGAGTCTTGACATTCTTTCATGCATCTAATTGCTCCTCTCTAATGGCCCTGTCATTGCTGCAATCCAGTCGGTGCCAGTAACAGTCAGTGTGTCCTCCAAGTTGGTATTGGTAGTTGTGTCTTTTATTCCTTCTACAATAACACAGCCTTTTCCACTTTTTGTTGAAATATGGCCTAAATAATATTCCTCTATCTTAACTGCCAAATCGTAATGTTTCTCAAGTATGATTTGTTTATGCTAGGCTCCTCTTTTTTTAGTCATCACTAAAGTTGCATCTTTTTTCTATCAATATAAAGTTCATCCACTTTTGAAAATAACACACTCCCTTATCTTTTCTTTATATTTGAACTTGTCTCGTCTTAATTTGCTTTTATCATTTACAGAAACTGCACATTGTTGGTCAATAATTCCGTAATTTTTGAGAACGGTGTTAGCTCCAACTCTGTCTGAATTATGAAATTGTTTGCACATCAGAACCAAGTTGGTCGAGTCTGCTCTGTTTTGTCTTGGTCATAAGAGGTTTTAAGGATACCAGCAAATAGGTCATCATTAGAATTGGACAATGAGATGATATTGCTTTTTATGCTCACAGACGCTATCAAAAGTGTTGGAGTTAGAAATACTCAAGTTTGATGCAGTTGCAATGATAGTTTCAGGCAATTTATATAACTTGTTTTTCATTTAAAAAAAACATCACTGGCAGTCAATTTTTCAACTAAATCCAAGTAAGTCACCAAAATCATCCAAAAATTAGTTTTTTGCAAATAACTTTTTTTCTAATTGAGATAGACTAAAATGTTGGATATAAAATTGACTTCCACATCTTTTGATTCCAATTTCGACTTTCTAATCCAAGTATCTTCAAAGTTGTGACCCTTTTATAAATTTTGGAGTTGTGCAGCCACATTCAGAGGAGTGTCAGCCAATAATGAGAGCTACCTCCCCAAATTACTTCTAATGTTTGTTTCAGGCTATTTAAACTGCATTTGCCAATAATGAGAGCTACCGCCCCAAATTACTTCTAATGTTTGTTTTAGACTATTTAAACTGCATTTGTCAATAATGAGAGCTACCTCCCCAAATTACCTCTAATGTTGGTTTCAGACTATTTAAACTGCAAAACAAAGTTTTTTTCACTCCACCTTAGTGTACGGTGTGGAGGAGTTTGCACTGAGGGAGCAATTTTTTTAATTTGTCAAAGAACTTGACTAATCAGAAATGACCAAAAGTCACGTGTTTATTATGTCATCAAAATTGATCAATTGCAGATGTCTGACGGCAAAATAGCTACTGTCTATTCATTGTTCAGCCAAAGATGTATCTTTCTGTCTCAATAGGCAAAAATTTATCAACTTGTATCTTCATACTTTTTCATTATATTTAGGAAAGATCTTTCACTATGAGTTCTTCTCATGTTCAAAGGAATGATTTGATGAAAATTCGACTGACTGGTAATGCAGTTACTTGTTTATGGTAAATTAACTACTGGTAGTGTCATACTGTCTGCGGTTGTCAATCCAGATAATTTTGGTGGGATACATCTGTGTGTGTGTGTGTGTTACGGTAAGTCTAAAGTGATCTCTTTGGAATCCAGAAAAAAGAAAAATACCTTTGAAATAACTTTTTTGAAGCCTGAATTGATGTATTTTCATTTCAAGTTATAGATAAAGATCTTTTTTGGGGGATCAACTTTTTCAAAGACCAGTTTTTGAAACAAAATTTGCTTTTGGTAATGAAAAGCAGTAGTTGAATTCACAAAATCAAGACTTGTATAGGCTGATGGAGATGAGTATTCACCACCCCACGTTCCCGTTGCTGCACTCACAACTGGCTCTGTATTAGTATTAATACTGGTAAACATTTTAAAATTTTGATAATGAGTTAATCTGCAATCAAACCTGTCCTATCACTTGAAAGGATTTTTTATTATAGCTTTGAAAAAAGCTGTTTTAGCCATAAGCTTTCGTGACGCTCTCATCAGTAGTGATGTCACATCAAAAAGGGAAGAGCTATAGTTATTTAGTTTTATTGCTTTAATTTGGAGTGAAGGTAATCAAGTGAAGCCAATGTTAGCGGTAGCATAGCTGTGCATGCCAAAGAAAGATTTTGCTATAGCGAAATGCTAACGCAAGCACAGCAAGAGGCCAAAATGAGAACGCCATTTGTTATCAGAATAGTTTAAGAGTGTGAAGAAACTCTCACTGTCTACATAAAAGTACCGGTAGGTGCTGAGTCTTGATATGAACAGCCTTTGATAGATTAACATGGAAAGAGATTTGTGTTGTGGTGAGGATTGAAAATCGCTTGTCATAGTTTAATGCACACTGTTCATTTGGTGAAAGGTGCTGACCAATGGCAGAGTCATAGTCTGGTTTAGTGTCATTTTGTTCGCACAATCTGTCTGGTTGAGATTGGCATGGATGACTCAATTGTCTTTACCATTTTGGAACATGTTGCTTGATGCAATCCTGTAGTCATTGAGATGTTTGCTGTATGTACCAACTATCACAGTGGCACTTACATTCATATATGACTGAGCTTTTCTGAGTGCTAAGTAGAACATCCTTGCAAGCTACTGGCAGCATGCACTTTGTCATAAAGATTAAACAGGTGCTGAGGGAATCATAGCAGCTTTCCGCAGGTGTTTTTAACCTCTTTTTCTAAGCTTGTATAGGGCTTACCCAAGTAAGGGACCTTCTACCACACAGGGCATTCTCTAGGGCCTAATTGTTTAAGGATGGAGAACTGAGTGATTTTCTTGGCGATCTAAGCGTTGACGATGTTTTTATTATAGCTATTGTCCAGTAATATTTTCTTGATCTGTTATAGTTTTTTGTTGAGTCTACGTTTGGTGCAAATCATTGCTTGACACATTGGTGCATTGTAAAGAATATCATTCAGATGTTTTTGAAAGCCAATTCAATTATACTTTAGACAAAAGGTTCAATTGTTGCAAAACATTGTTACTTTAGATTATGTCTTCTTTAAGCCCAAGTCTCAATTCATTTGGAATGTACCTTAAACCTGAAAAAGTTTTTTCGATGCTAGATCGAGTAACTGGTAAAGCACCAGCAGCATTAGCAGTGCATTCAAGGTCGGGCTCCACTTGCTTGTCCCACCATTCAAACATGTTAGTGCTCCTCAGAAGACAGGCTTGGTTGTTGAAGCACTTAATGATCTCCGTAACGTTTTACTCATCCCGTGGTGATTGTGATGAGCTGGCATTGCATGCATTCACAGTGGCAAGTATCTGATTAATAATATCAACCCCACATTCAGTAGTAGATCCGTGTTCAGATTTTGAAAATGAGTTGAAACATTCTATGTCAATTGTGTCAAGTGACTCCTGCAGTATTTGCAAGCGTCTCCACAATGCTGCCAAATGGTCTTGTGCAACTGTTTTGCAAAGTTGTTTCTCTACGTTCCTTGGCTTGAAGTAGTCCTTATCCAGTGCCAAAGAAGAAGCATTGTTCACTCTCTTGCGCTACAGTTGGACTTGGCACTTCAGCCACTTACCGAAGAACTCACCAGCAATTAAATTTCTCCAGCTGAATTGGAGTGATCGTGTCAAACTGGTTTTAAACATTCAGTAAGCTCTTGTATCTCAAAACAATCAACATCTGACAAAGAAAGGGATTTATTCACCAGGGTGATTTGGCCTAGTAAATCCCTGACAAGAAACATATTTTCAAGCATTAAAAACATTTAACCCCGATTGATCACACAAACCAGTTTAAGAAAAGGTTTGCTCTTGTGCTTGAATCACTTTCTGTTATTCTGCTTGTAGGTCTTTTTGGTCACATTTGTCACTTTTGGCACCACTGCTTTGGCACTGTAATTAGCTTTAGAGAAGTCATTCGCACTCAGTTGTAATCTGTGAACAGCACACTGGGCGGCAATAACTCCATCTTCAGCAGTTATTACGTCTTCCCAAAGTTCAATGTCAGAAGCTTCAGTTTCATCACATTTAGATGGAAGAATCTGGATGAAATTTTGGCTATACTCTGTGTTCTTTGTGGCATATTTTTCATGATACTCCTGCCAGAAGGGAAGATTTTATTCAAATTACAAGCAGTGATTTGTTTTCCTTTTGATTTGTCTGCATAGGTGGGTGGAAGATATCAAGGTTGCTGAACAGGCTTTGAAAATTTGGCCTCATGTCAACAAATATGTCAAAACTGTGAAGAGTGAAAGAAGAGCTGCAGCTTCTGCTTTTTTTGTTTTTATCACATCTGCATGCGACAATACCCTAATTGAAGCTAAGCTGGAATTTTTTGTTGCTCTGGCAAAACTCCTGCAAGAATTTTTGTTGAAGTTTCGAACCGAAACTGCAATGACTCCTTTCTTGGCCTTGTCTTTGAAATATTTATTTTAAAAAAAGAAGTTAAAGAAAAAGGCGATACTTTCTAGAAGTAATCTGCTATTGACCCTGTTGACAAAAAGAAACAAAAACACCAAAAGCATGTTGACATTGGCTTTGCTGCTCAAGGTACTTCAAAAAAAGTAACAGAAAAAAAAGCTGCAAGTGAACTACATATCTTATCTTTCAAAAATGACTGCATTAAGTTTTTGTCTGCTATTGTAATCAAACTGCAGGAAAGATGTCCTTTAAAGTATTTTTTGGTTCAGAGTTTGCTCAGTGTCATACCACAGAAGTTGGTATCTGATTCTGCACAAGCACAGGTTAAGTTTGAGCGACTTCTGCAGATTTTGCTCAGTGGAAAG
This sequence comes from Trididemnum clinides, assembly GCA_963675345.1. Classification (NCBI taxonomy): domain Eukaryota; kingdom Metazoa; phylum Chordata; class Ascidiacea; order Aplousobranchia; family Didemnidae; genus Trididemnum; species Trididemnum clinides. The sequence continues at coordinate 32,559,653 of OY776303.1, forward strand.
TGGTGTCCGGCAGAAGCTGGTGATGAAATTTTTAGTCAGTTCAAAGGCTTTGTATTGGAAATAAAATAAAACCATCTTGCTGAGTTTTTGAGTGTGAACATGAATGCAGACAGATTGGATGAATTCTATTGGAATTACATGAAAGAAGCAAAGCACACAAAGGTGTGGGAAGTTTTTAGAATTATCTTCATGATTTTGCATGGTCAAGCTGCCGTGCTTCACCGGTTATCAGAATAGTGAAGCTGTTTACCCAGCATGTCGTAAGAGGCGACTATTGGGTACCTACCAATTGCAGTCTAACTGTTAATGGTGGGGTTGCCAGCTTAATTGCTTGGTTGGACCACTCATGTCAAAAAACTGAGGTTGGGGGTAAGTAAGGGCATGCTCCCTGTAGAAAAATTTTGCTCCACTAAATCCCCATGACCAGAAAAAATATACAAATGGCCCCCAGTTTCCGGCAGCTCTTAAATGGGCAGGGGGTGCGAAGAATCTCCGGGTTTAAATCTGAATGTCATGGGATAAGATTTGGAACATTAAATGTGGGAAGTCTTTGTGGAAGGAAAACGGAAGTGTGTGAAGAACTGAGGAAGAGAAAAGTTGATGTGTGTTGCATCCAGGAAGTAAGATGGAAAGGCCAAGGAGCTCGTTTTGTGGGTGCTTCGGGACGAAGGTATAAAATGTGGTGGTCAGGAAATGATGCAGGATTTGGAGGGGTTGGAATTTTGGTGAAAGAGGAAATATCTGGAAACGTTGTGGAAGTTAGAAGAAAAAGTGACAGAGTAATCGTGATTGTGCTAACTCTAGGTAGGGAGGTGATGCGCGTAATATGTGCGTATGGGCCACAAAGTGGAAGACCAGATGCAGAGAAAGTTCGTTTTTATGATGAAATGGGGAGTGAGTGGGACTTGGGAAGTTGTAGTGAAATCATTGTTTCTTTGGGGGATTTCAATGGACATGTGGGGAAATGTGCTGAGGGTTTTGAAGGTGTTCACGGGGGGAATGGTGTTGGGAAAAGAAATGCAGAAGGAAGAAGATTGCTGGAGTTTTGTGATGAGAGAGAGATGTGCGTGGCAAATACTTGGTTTAAAAAGACAGACAAAAGGAAAATTACTTATAGTGGCGGTGGGTGTGAAACAGAAATTGATTTTGTGCTTGTGGGGAAAAATATAGAAAGTATATAAGGGATGTAAAAGTGATTCCATGGGAACTTCAGCACAGGCTGGTGGTCGTAGATCTAGATAAAAAGGTTCTCAAAAAGGGTGTGAGAAAGGAACGAATCATAAGAAGAAAGATTTGGAAGTTGAATGAAAACCAAACAAGAGTGAGGTTTGAAAAAAGAGTAAAAGAACTAGTGAATGCAGATGCACCTGATTTGTGGAAAACTTTTAAGGATGGTGTTCTAAAGGCTTGTGACGAAGTGTGTGGAAAGAAGAAGTCTAGGAGAGATCAAGGAGACATGTGGTGGTGGAATGAAGAGGTCAAGGATACCATTGCAAGAAAGAAGGCGGCATTTAAAGAGCTGTGCAGGTTCCCATCAGAAGAAAATAAGAATCAATACAAACGTATAAGAAATCAAACAAGGAAAATTGTTGCTAGAGCTATGAGAAAGGAAGCTAATCAGGAGTTGAATAATTTATATCATAATTCTAATAGTGTTTTCTACTTCCTTAGAAGAATGAAAAAGGAAGGGAAGGATGTGGAAGGAGGAAGGTGCTTGAGAGGAGGAGACGGACGATTGGGTTTTAGTGAAGAAGATAGGGCAAAAATTTGGAAGGAACATATGGAAAAGATCATGAATGAAGAGAACGAATGGGACCACATGGTGGAAACTGATGTAGTAGAAGGACCAGTGGAAAAAGTGGCTCGTAATGAAATTGTGGAGGCAATGCAAAGGATGAAATCAGGAAAGGCAACCGGACCATCTGAAGTAAGTGTGGAGATGATAGTTGCAAGTGGTGAAATCGGGGTTAAAGTGATGATGGAACTGTGCCAGCGTGTATTGGATGGTAGAGGAATGCCTGATGAGTGGAAAACAAGTGTGATTGTACCTATCTTTAAAGGAAAGGGTGATGTGATGAGCTGCGGATCATACAGAGGAGTGAAACTGCTAGAACATGCCATGAAAATCGTTGAAAGAGTGCTAGAGAGGCGAATACGAACACTAGTCGATTTGAATGAAATGCAGTTTGGATTTATGCCAGGAAAAGGAACAGTGGATGCGATATTTATTGTGAGAAGAATGCAGGAGGAATATCAAAAGAAGGACAAGAAGTTGTATATGTGTTTTGTTGACATGGAAAAAGCTTTTGATAGAGTGCCAAGAAAAGTGATGGAATGGGCCATGAGAAAGAAGGGTCTATCAGAAGTAATAGTTCGGGCAGTTATGAGCCTGTATGATGGTGCAAAGACAAGAGTCAGGGTGGGATCTGCATATTCAGAGGAATTCGAAGTAAATGTTGGTGTACATCAAGGATCTGTGCTGTCGCCACTATTGTTTGCAATAGTGGTGGACGTTGTTACCGAAAATGCAAGAAGGGGTGTGGTTAACGAATTACTATATGCAGATGACCTTGTTATCATGAGTGAAGACATGGAAGACTTGAAGGAAAGGTTTTGGAACTGGAAGAATGCACTGAAAAGTAAAGGTTTAAAGGTCAACACCAGAAAAACAAAATTGATGGTAAGCGGGTCAGAAGGCGAACTATACAAAATCAAGATAGATCCATGTGGAGTTTGTGGGAGGAGAGTCATGGCCAATTCAGTGTTGTGCACAAAATGTGAAAACTGGGTTCATGGCAAATGTGCAAAAATAAAGAGAGTTACCGCTAGGTTGGCAATGCATTTTGTTTGCTTGAAATGTAAAGGAATAATGGAAAGGACGATGGATTCGATCCAGAAGTTGTGCGATGAAGTGGAGACAGTGAATGGATTTTGTTATTTGGGAGACAGACTAAATGCTAGTGGTGGTTGTGAAGCGGCAGTCACAGCAAGAGTAAGAATCGGTTGGGTAAGATTCAGGAAATGTGGAGAGTTGTTGCTTGGAAATAGGTTACCTCTGAAGATGAAAGGTAAAGTTTATTGTTGTTGCGTAAGATCAGCAATACTGTATGGAAGTGAGACATGGTGTCTGAAAGAAAATGAAAAAGCAATTTTAAGGAGAACGGAGAGAGCTATGGTGAGAGCCATGTGTGGTCAGAAAATTGTAGACAGAAAGACGACTGAAGAACAGATGGATATGTTAGGGTTGAAGGAAACAATAGACCGGTTAGCAACAGCAAATGGAGTTAGATGGTATGGACATGTACTGAGGAGGGATGGCGATAGTGTTTTGAGGGTTGCTCTGAATCTTGAAGTGACTGGCAAGAGAAAGCGAGGACGACCGAAGAAGACCTGGAAGAAGCAAGTGGAAGAGGAGACAGAGAAAGTTGGTTTGAAGAAGGAGGATGCTCTGAGACGAGACAAGTGGAGGGACGGAGTGCGAGAAATTGCAGAAGGAATGGGGTAAATCCGGCCATCTCTGCTAAAGGGAAAACACCGGATAAAAACTGAATAACTACTACTACTAAGCTGCAGTTGAGAGGGTTTTCAGTCAACAGCGAACTTTTGGTTGAAAATTGCAAGAAAAAACCTTTGTTGCGAGTCGCTTTGTGTAGAGTAGTGTCAAGAGTGATGCTAATTATTTCAGTGAGCTTTTTTACCCCCAGACTGAAACGAAATATTCGGGCAGCAAGAATGCAATATCAGTTGTATTAAGAAGAACAAAGGAAACTTCGTGTTAAAAGTGATAAAGCTAAAAAGAGAAAGCTGTAGAAGATGAAATTCGTGAAGTCGAATGTAAAAAAAAGTTATTGACTAAAAGGATCCAAGCCATGAGCCTAGAAGCAGACAAATTAGCTACGGAGGCGTAAGTGAAGCACAATTTCACTTTGCTCGCAAAGTAAGACAAAGTAAAATGCTTTCAGACTAAAGATTGGTGAAGGTGAAGAAAATGAGAAAAAGTTTTGTGACCAAGTACGTGTTCTGAAAAAAAAGTTGAAGTTTATAAAATAATATTGATTTTTGTATGCTTAAGAAATATCACATTGGTTCTGTATTTAAATTGCCTATGCTTTATCATGCCTTTTTGTTGAACTTTGATGGTTGATGTGTTTTCTTGTCATGGGAGAATTGTTGATAAACTATATTTCTTTTTATGCTCTCTACTCAATGCAACTACAACACCACTTAATTTACATGTTTCTTGTTAATTTTTAATGTGGTATTTCATCTCGTTATAACTAACTTGTTCATTCATGTTGTACCTAGATTGCATAAAGTCATAGTTAACATCGAAATTGCTCACTATTTCTTGATCCAGTTAATTGAGAATTGTAAAGGGGCTTTTTGTAATCTAGTCTTTTATATCATTATTGGTATGATATTATTCGATTAACAATAATATTCCAGCTTAGAAACAAAGCTAATCTAAGTAAAATGCTCAGCTCAAAGATTGCAGGATTAAAGACCAAAAAAGAGGACTTTTTTCTGGCTAGAAGAAATAATTATTGTTGTGTTGTTTTCATAGCCTCACTGTAGATGTTTGTGAATTTAATTGCAATGTTCAGGGTTGTTGGATGTACCAGTTTGCATTTTATAACAAATAATAGCATAAGCATAATATAAGAAGACTTATAGCTAAAACATTAAAAGATTCAAATTTAGTTAAAATAGTTTGAGTTAAATATTCCAGACATGAGTAATTTAACTGAATGTCTTCTTATCAAGTGCTATGTTTTATCAATACCTTGTGAGAGTAGAGTACCATTGTGGTAGTAAGGTGTGTTTAAGCAGATATTATATTTCTAGATGTTAAAATTGAATCATAAAGCAATGCAACTTAAATAATGTTGGCAAGTGAAAACGTTGGCACAAAGAGTAATTAACAAGAATTTGATCTCGTTACGGAAAGAGCTATTTTAATGTAAACTGATAAATGTATTTAAAAATGCATAAAAAAATGCTTTGATAATGGTCATGGAAAAGTCGTGAAAAAAGTTATGGAAAATCATCGAAAGTCATGGAATTTAGTTTTGAAAATTGTGTGGGAACCCTGATATGATTATCTTTGGTGGAAAAAGACTATTTGGGTGAACGTTCTAGTCAGCATTACGACTTCATGAAGAGAGTTTTAAGCACGCAGGAAAAAAATGAGAAGCATGCTTAAAAGGCTTAAATAGAGAATTGCTCGTTGCATCGTGAACTGAGCATAAATTTTTGTTGAGTTGTTTTTATCAACAGCATCTTGTAAATATCCTCCAAAAAAGCTCTTAATCGCATTTCTACGATTAGTACTGTAGGGTAAAGTAAGAAAACAAATTTTACAATTGATTGTGAATTATGATGATGTGAGACGCTAGAAAAAATGAAATTTATTGAAGTTGGTTATTGGGGTGCTGACTTTCGTTTAAGCGGAGAACCGCGTTCCTCAGTCAAAAAATGCGATTTTGGACAAATTATCTTTCCTTGTGATGTCACCATGACGTCGTAAACCAACTTATGGCATACATCCCTGGGAGGTGATCAATCATGCCAAATTTCATGCTCGTACGTCCAGTAATTTTGCGGGAGTTAAATCCCCCCCACACACAGAATTGCCCTTTAGTATATATGTCTACTGAACCCAAAAACTAAAAATTTTCTATGACCCCAGTATTTACAGCTCTGTATTAACATACCATCATAACATAGAAATAGGCTGTTATTACTCTCATAGAACATATACAATCTTGCAATAATATTATTTCATAAATTTTGGAAAACTAAATTTAAAAAACTATCTTAAAAGTTAAAACTAATTTACAATTGAGATTTTGCTTCACCTGACTCTCTTCTCTGATTATTTTATTTAGCCCTAATGATGTACCAGCATAATTCAGAAATAGGCTACTTGTAGCTGCATTCTAACCCTGACTTCTATATACTTCCATAGCACAGTGTTTTTCAACACCCTTGAATCTGTAAGTCGTCAGGTCGATTTGGAAAACTCTGTGGACACCCAATGGAAGGAGCCAATTTTAAAGACATAATAATTGGCTGAGCATTTAATACAAAGTTACCATAACTCCGCTCTTAGTTCACCGAGAGCTTGCTTCCTGACCTTCGGTTGTGCTTATCGCTGCCAATGTTTTCAGTGTCAGGAGTGATCTTAGATAAAGGACTACTAAGATCGCTTTCTACTGCTTCAAATTGCTTCCTTTGTTTGGATGGATGTTCAGCAGAGAAGATAATCCATTCTCACACAAATAAGTTGATGCTAATGGCAAAAGAAATCTGACTGGATAAGATGACAGATCTGAGTAACATGCTAACATATTTCTCCACAATTTTTCTGTTGTGAATTGTCTGAGAAATCCTTAGTAAACAAATATTTTTCAGTCACAAAAACTTCTCTTTGAAGTTCACTGGAACAGTGCAAACATTAGCCAAGAATGGAACCCTGGTAAAAGGTAAATTATTTCTAGTCATGTCCACCTCTGGAAAGTGGCGCTGAAATTCATCCTTTAACCTCAGTAAATGTTCAAGAAGATCCACCCGAATATATTACTCTTTCACCACCACAGCATTCACATACGGAAATTAAACAAAGTTGTTATTTTGCACTCTTTCAATCCAGATCAGTAGTTTTTTAGTAAAAGCCTTGATTAGGCCTTGGTTAGTGAACAAATATGCAGCGCAATAGCGTAGTGGTTAGAGCGTCGCTTCACAGTCGATAAAACTGGACTTCATTTTCCTTGTCGAGTCATACCAAAAGACCTTAAAAAATTGGTATTCACAGCTTCCCTGCTTGGCTCTCGTCGGAAAAGGGATAGTGTGAAGAACAAGCTGGCAAGCTTGCTTGTTGTTTTTTTGAGCAAGACACATAGCGGGATGCTTCTAATGAGAACCTTCGTAACTAATTGACATAAACCAACTCAAGACTAAAACGGGTGACATGATAACTAATCCTGTTACTATTTTTGAAAATCTCAACGCATACATTGTTTAAATGGGGAAAAAATGGCTGAAGACCATTCCCGAACTTGACGCGAATTCTTTCTTTTTAACTCCTATGTATCCGACCGAAATTAATAATAAAATCAACTCGTTTAAATATTCAAAAGCAATTAGGTGTACAGACGCCGAAACTAAATCATAAAAATTAGTAAATCAATATCTCCTTCTTGTAAATTGATATACAACTGCTTTAGTAAAGGCGTCTGCCCAAACTGCTTATAAATCGCCGAAATTATTCCAATTTTGAAAAGAGTGATCGTAGGGAAGCTTCTACTTCTAGTTATCGCGCCATCTCAATTTTATCACAATTTGATAAAATTTTAGAAAAATTAATTTACTCCCACATCATTAATTTTATTGAAACAAATGATCTGCTTTGTGAAAAGCAGTTTGACTTTCGGCAAAATTCTTCAACTATATTTGCAATCAACTCAATATACGACGAGTTTATTAACAATATTCATCAAAATTTCTATAGGCCTACATGCTGTTTGTTTTTAGATCTATCAAAGGCCTTTGATACGGTCGATCATGACATTCTTTTAAACAAACTGTATCGTAACTTTGAAATTCATGGTATACCTCTGGACGTATCAACACGTTACTTTATCTAACTGATATTAATATACCAATGTACGTAACTTTATGTTTTCATATAGTAAATTATCGTGCGAGGTTCCCCAGGGATCTTGCCTAGGGCCGTTACTTTTTTTATTGTACATTAATGACATTTTGTTGATTTCCAATTTTGGCACTACATTATTTGCCAATGATACCTGCTTGATGATGACTAATAAGAATTTAAAAAACCTGGAACACAAAGTTCAAAAAGAACTCAAGAAAGTTAACTCTTGGCTTTGTCACTATAAGCTATCCCTAAATTTTTCAAAAACTAACTACATGATAATGAACAAGCAACCCCTTAAAACCTGTCAGCGTAATTTTGGAATAGCTATTAACGATATTACTATCAATAGAGCACATGCTGTCAAATACTTTGGGTTATTTGTTGTTGTTGTTGGTTACCCAACCCCTTCCGAGGGATGGGGGCATGGCGGAAGACCATAGAGCCCCAGAAGCCCGGAAACTCCCCAGGGTCTGGACCAGAGGTCGTAGAGAGACAGAGAGTCGCCCAAGAGTGAGCGGCGCAAAGAGTCCGTAGCTGGACAATGCAGAATGAGATGAGAGGTGTCCTGGGACGACTGTCCACAAGCGCTGCAGGAAGGATTTTCAATTCTGCCAATCCTAGAGAGATAAGAACCTAAAAGAAGGCTGTGTCTGTTGCAGCGAAGACAAATAAGGACACAGCGAGCATGACGAGGGAGCACAAGTTCCCCAGTGGAAATTGAGGGGACCTGCATGTCAAAGAATTTAGATGAGACAGTATGCCTCCAGTCCGAGAAAAGACAAGAGTGGATACAAGAGATAAGAGGAGAGAGACTACAAGGGATAGTGGAGGGCGCAAGTAGGGCTCCCCGTCTGGCCAGCTCATCAGCCGAGTCGTTCCGTGGGAGAAATGAGTGTCCGGGGACCCATTGCAGTCTGATAGAACAGGAGAAAGAAGACAGTTCCTGCCAGATCTGCCACAGAGCTTGAGATAAGAGGAAAGATGGAGGAGAGGACAGGGTGGCGAGGATAGAACAAGAGTCAGATAGGAGAAGAGAAGAGAAATGGCGTACTTGTTGGTGCTGCCGAGACCAGCAAAGAGCGTGCAGAATGGCGCAGGCTTCAGCGGAAAAACTTGAACGTACTTGGCCTGCTGAAAAGGAAAGAGTGGCATCAGTGCCACAGAGAGAGCAGTTGGCAAGAACGCCGAAGCCGTGCAGCTTGCCAGATGCACGGGGCTGTTTTTTCAGATTGCGCAATTTTGTTTCAAGGGAAGCCCTTTGCATCCTATACTATAGTCTTGTCTACAGCAGAATTCAATATGGAATTACTGCGTGGGCAATCTAATATATAAAATCCAAAGTCTGTTTGTTTGTCTGTCTGTCAGTCTGTTTGTCTGTTCCTTATGGAAAAAAAATTAGGAGCACCTAGAAAAAAATAAAACATGCATTCCGATGTATTTTTTTCCAGCGGAGTCAATGGGCCTATTTCCAAGTTCGTACCTCGCCCCCCAAGGGAGCTACGGCCCTTTTTCCACAGGAGGGTCTCAGATAACTCTTCGATTCTAATCGAATTGCGTATTTAGGTTTGGGGGATTAAATTGCAATTGACATCTAGCTTAGGCGTAAAAAAGTACAATACAGTGATGGTAATTTCAACTTCATACATGCACCCCTAAGTGCCCCCCTAAGGGAGCTATGGGGGGCAGAACCCCCCTTTGAAAATTCAAATATATTCAATTTTGATGAAATTTAAATCATATGTAGAAGACACTAAATTAGAGAGCTTTCCAAAATTTCAGCCTTTTTCGACAATATTAGGGGGCAGAAAGCCCCCTTAAAAATTTAAAGTTTTTGTTAGGTACCACAAACAGAAAAAAATTTGTGACAAATAAAAATCCAAATTAGATGGTTGTGAGAAAGACTGTACATTTAAAAATCCCTAGCAGATTTACCCGTCGTAGATCGGGTTAAAATAACTTTTTCCAGGGAAGCCAAGTACAGTATTTTCATTTCGATCAGATTCGTCTATGGGGGGCTACGAGCCTATGGGGCTCTACTAGAGGCCTATTTGTACTGTTGTACGATGAAATAAAAATCATGAAAACACATTAAAATATGGTTGTTCAATGTAAAAACTTAATCAGTCTTTACATTTTACCCGATCAACGACGGGTAAATCTGCCAAGTACGGTATTTTCATTTCGATCAGATTCGTCTATGGGGGGCTACGAGCCTATGGGGCTCTACTAGAGGCCTTTTTGTACTGTTGTACGATGAAATAAAAATCATGAAAACACATTAAAATATGGTTATTCAATGTAAAAATTTAATCAGTCTTTACATTTTACCCGATCAACGACGGGTAAATCTTTCAGCCTTTTTCGACTATATTAGGGGGCAGAAAGCCCCCTTGAAAATTCAAATACCTATAGAGAGAAAAGTTAAAGAAGCTTCAAAAAATAAGTAAAAGTGTATTGTCATGTAAAATTTTCCAAGGAATACTGTGGAAGTGGTCTCGAACCTTTAAGTGCTCCCCTAAGGGAGCTATGGGGGGCAGAACCTCCCTTTGAAAATTCAAATATATCTGATTTAGATGAAATTTAAACCATATGTATAAGACACTAAATTAAAAAGTTTCCCAAAATTTCAGCCTCCTACGACTATATTAGGGGGCAAAAAGGGGGGAGAAAGCCCCCTTGAAAATTCAAATACCTATTGTTATGAGTAGTAATGATAAAGGAATTAAAAATGAAGTGTATGTCGCTTTTTATTATCTGTATTGAATAACAAGATTTACAAACAAAACTTTAAGCAAATAATCTTCACCTTTACATAGAATATGGTTATGCTAATGTAACTGTTGAGGTATGATATTGTAACCTGTTTCCTCTTCAAGGTGATTAGCCTCCGATAATGCAAATATTACGTGACAACAGTTTCTAGGGGTTAAAAAGAAAGTGTTGTCAGAATAGTAATCACCAGGATAACTTACATGATCTGATCAATTGCATATACTGACGTTGCTTTTTTATCCTATACCCGGGCAACGCCGGGTACCTCTGCTAGTAGCAAATAAAACTTTACAAAAAATAATTCGGGTTAGGTGTAATAAAATTTTGAGAATATTGTTTTGTAACTTAAACGCCAATTTCGCAATTACATGTATATGAAGAACTTCAAGTGTTAAAAGTAGAAGACATATATCAACTTAGTTAGCTAATTATGTATCGACTCCTTCATAATCGATTGCCTAAAAACTTTTATCACTCTTTTCACAAGATAAACACTATTCATCAACATGAAACGAGGTTGACAAATTCGTCAGCTTACTATCGCCCCCGAATAAATAATTTTGCCAAAAGCTATTTTCTCACAGAGGTTTAAAGCTATAGGGTAACTTCAATTTAGAATTAACGAGCATGCAATGGGTTTGTTTTAAAAAAACATAAAGTGTAATTGCTGAAAGAATATTAACTCTTTCAAAAATATTGAACTGTGTAAAAAACATTATTGTTGTTGTCTTCCGTTTCTTTGTTTTTTTTTGCATTATTTTTAAAAAACTTGAACTCTTGATGTATTAGACAATTCACTCAAATTATAGCACTTCCATTGAATGTTTTTCGCTAATATCTAAATCTGAGGTCAGGGAGTATCTCGACTCGATAACTGAAAGGTTCCTCGATGCTCCGTTGCTTTTTCTACAAGTGTTTTTTTTCTTTTTCTATTATTACGGTGATTATTGTGTCGGTGCGCAAAAGCAGTAGTACGTAAATAAACTATTTCTTTCTCACTCCATCTTTATGTGGTAGACAAATGGTGGGGCCAAGCAGTCTACCCGTCATGGTGGCCCAGTCTAATTGAACACTAGCAAAAAGGGCTAATGAGAAGCTCATAATCTCAGAAGGTTCTTCAAAAATGAAAGATCTTGCCCATACGAAGAAGAGAACAAGTTTTCTTCTGTTTTTTGTAGTTAAATACTCTGTTTATTTAAAACCAAAAAATGTCATCAAGGTATGCAATTTTCGTTTCTGATTTTACAAGCGTATCTATCAAATCTTGTTTCTCTTAGTACTGAAAAAATTGTATCAATTCGTCTTTTAGTTCAAAAAATCTACTTAGCACTTTTCCAGGTGACCCAAAAGCGTACTGGCATGTAAAATACTTCAAAATCAGAACCCAGTTCCAACATAATTTTCGAAACAGTCTAGTAGGCCCTTCACCGCTGATCATTTCATGCAATTAACTATTTCAGTTATTATTTTAAAATAATGTGCAGGTGAGCAGGAAATGTTTTTGATGCCAATATCTCTGTGATTAAAATAGTGAACTCCAGATGCCAATAAAGCAAGGCTTGGAATGCCTGTTTCAACAATGTTTGGAAGCCTGATCATGGCCCAAACATGGCGAGCGCCCGGCTGTAGTAACTCCAACCAACAGTCCCTGTCCAAACCATTTCCTTGAACGAAATTGTTTGCAGTTTGTAACACATCCTTAGCTCTGGTTTCAAGAAGCTTACAAAATATGAATCTTGCATAAAGTTTTTCTCAAACACGTATTGTAAGAACACCAATAGCTGAAGATACTGCGAGACATCAGTATATTCGTCCGTATGGCCAACAAAAGAGATTTTTTTTATTTCGTCCGCAGCTTGTGCAGTAATGTTTTGTGAGATCTTATTTATGGGTCTCGATACAGCGTCATTAGAAACCGAGTATCATTAAGCTTCCAAATTGCGTCTTCACCAACAGCAAGTCTCATCATTTATTTTGCACAAGGTAATACAAGTTATTTAAAAATAATATAGGCTTTTTTGGTCTGAGCGACTGTGTATGCCACAATGTATAAAGCACGCGCTGCATTGGTTGTTCTCTCATAGCATGCACCAGATGTGTCGATACGTTGTTATGCAAACGCTGATAACTGCTGATCAAAATAGCTTTTATCCTTTTTTAACAAAGATTTAGCTTTACCTTGGCCGGCTTTTACGACTCATTTCCCGATACCTTATAGTACATAACCCTTTGCGGTAAATCAACGTCATTGCTTTTTTTTGACAAGTGCAACGAAATTGAGTGTAATGTTTCCTTCGGCATTATTTGATTTTTAGTACTGCTTTTTGCCATCAAAGTTTTATTTTGCATATTACCTTGAATTAATTTTATTCATTTTTAAATAATCATTATACTTCAGTTTTTGTTATCAAGTGTGTTGTTTACCCTAAGGTTAAGCGGAGTCTGTTTTTCCCTGAACTCAATTGCTTAATGCATCCCTTCTGTATTTTAATACATAGTAAATTGAATATCGCCAAACCAAGTGAAATTTTGAAGTCTTGCAAAACCAAAACTACAAATAATAGCTTGCTACATTACTACACTCGACTAAAACCTCCAGTTTCATCCGTTTTCGCGTTACGAAGCACAAGTGTGTTGACCCTGATGTTTTGATCCATTCAGCACACCACACATGCTTTAATTTATTCAAATGACTATCCTAAACTTAGAAATCATAAAATCACAGCTTTATGATCATATGGGCAGGATTACAACAATTGCTACTTTGTTTCGCTTCGTTCAGGCGTAGCGGTTTCTTCGAACACACGCTGCTTCACGTCTTCGGTAATACACTCCATTGCTGGTGCACCCATGGGCAGCAAAGGCATTATTTTATAGGAAGTCCTGTGCACCCCCTCAGTAGATTGTCGTGGACCCCCAATTAAGAACCCATGTTCTAGTACTTTAGAAAGCTGCGCTGCGGCATGATATGCTAACAAATATCGATGAAGCATGAGTAACAATGCGGTGACAATAGTGTCAGTTGCGCGCTTGATATAAAAAATTCTAGTGCGTTAGTGGAAAATGGATTTCAGTTGTAGATCCAGTTACCTCATTTATTATTATCAAAATAACAAAAATCATGTCCACCATTGTAATCATTACTACTTAAAAGAACCTTTAATCGTTGTTAATAAAGTGTAAAGCAAAGTAATAGCAAGAAGTATCATCTTTAGACAAATTGTTCTAGCTATAAAGGCAACTTCAGATTGCTTGTATGCAATACACTGAAATATATTATATTTCATTGAATTTTTTTGCTTCATTTGACACACGCTGTTTCCGTAGAGGTCTTTATCGAACTTATTCAAGTTTTTGAAAAAACGCGTAAATGAAATTTCAACCCTTAACCGGTGTGTTTGCGAATACGTGCCGACCAGCAAAAGTGAAGTGAAGTGCAAGATCTGACGTTGAAAGCTGTACCTTATGACAAAAGAGTGGGTGACTGGTATATGGGCAAACTACTTGGACTTCATCCAACTAAGTAGTTTGCCACCATTGATGAGCATAGAAACGAGAGGCAAGTTGTTACTAAAGACGCATTCGAAAGGGACCAGTGGAGTTCGAACAGGTTGTTTATTGAAATTGTTAACATCTCAGCTTCTCTGTGCAAATTTCTTTGTCACATTTTATGTTGCGTTTTTTGATAGCAGGCGATGGTATCTGACCTTGTTTTACCATCTTGTAACGCAAAATCTGTGCGATCAACCCAAATTTTCAAGGGCGCTGAGTTTGAACATGAGCAAAGCTATTTGCTGTCTTATTTAATAATAGTTTCTTGGCCGCAGTGCCATCAGTGCGTTGCTCGTTCTTCAGATCATTTACACATTTGGTCCTCCAAACCATCTGGCGATTTTGAAAATGACGTAATAGGGACCTTTGTCCTCGCGATTAAATAATGATTATGTTGATGAATAACTGAATACGCATGTAATTATTTGATAGTCAGAAAGGAAATTTTAACAGCTAGTAATGTAGTTTATATTATCTCAGTAGTCGGTTAGAACGCCACTGGGTTGCGACTGATTTATTCGCTTTTTTAAAACATTCAAGATTTTTAAACGCTGATTCTAGTCTTGTCGCCAGCTTCTAACGATCATATTCGCTTCCTGCGTCTGGTCACACTGCGGTGGCTTCATCTCTCACTGAGTAGTTGCTGGTTGGATTTTTTATGGGCGGATTTCATTTTAGTGGTGTCACGTTTCATTATTTCGAAGATGAAGAGATTAAGAATTACCTGCAATGCTGGGAATGGATTGCACTCAGATGCACAGATTTTTTTCCTTTCAATAGCAACTTCTTTTTTTCAGTTGCTGATGTTCATAAAACGAGTAACCTTATATGTACGATGAGTAGCTTCATTCTCTTATGAAGTTATTTTTTTGTTTTTAGATAGCTTTGTACATATTGTTTGTGCAATATGTCTCCGTTGCGTGGTAGACCTGTGTTAAGTTGTGATATACGTCTGTGTTGTTTTCCAAGCTACCAGCGAATATTGACGAAGAGTGTATTGAAGAGAACCCCATTTCCGTATTGATGTAACCCAAACATAGGTTACATTATCGTAGGCCTACTTGCCACCATGGTGCAGATTAGAGGAGCAGAATATTATTCTGGCCCCCAGTCCCAGTGAGGTTTTAACACGGCACTGAAGGAACGGTATGCAGGGGTACGTGAAGCAATGGAGCTCTTGTGCTCCATCACCTTCTTGAGTAAACAAATTGCGGGAAACCGACCATTGAAGGGACATTTGCAATGGGCCTCTAATTAGAAAGACACCGTGTACAATTATCTTCTTTGATTCGCCATCGTTACGTCACGCATCGCCGTCCCATCGCGACCTAAGCGCTGCTTAATGTGACGAAACAATTCGAGTCATGCCCGCCGTCTGAGTAGGGCGTGCGACACGGTTTCGCGATCTGTCTGTTTCCGATGTCTGGCTCGCTTGTTAATCTAGTCTCATTCGCTTCTGATCGCAGTTACAGGCGAGTTATAGTTTGTTAGTAGCCAGGTGGTTGAGGAAATAGATAGTAATGCATTGGCGTAAGGCAGATCAATCGATCTATGACGTAGTTTGGTGCGCGGCTCCCTGGTTTCCTCTGCAGTTTCATTCGTCATCCAGTAGATTCAGAGCTTTGTTTACTCAATGCTTGCAGTTAGGCTGCTGTCTACGTTAATGCCACAAAAATTGGACAATTGCATAAGCTTTAGTTGAAAATTGAGAGAAAGAGAGAGAGCTTGGTTGGATTCTTTATTTGCTTGCTTTTACTTTGTTTTAGATTACTACTAGCCTTGAAGTTACCGGATAAATTTGGTAGTCGCTACTGACTCCAGCCAGTGCTAAAATAAACACCATTGTTCACCTGCTAAGTCACTACTGATATTCTGAAATTTTAAGACAATTTAGCTGAGGGTGCTGTGCTTTTAACTTGAGGTAGGCACTTACTACAAAATTTGATGAAGTTACGTCAATTGTTTGAAGTTTTCTTGATTGCTCTGTTAGCATTTTCAAATTTGATGAAGTTACGTCATAAAATTGTTTAGAATAGGCTTTACAGGTTGACAGCTGTCATGGTAGAATAAGCGCGTTAGGTACTTCAAATTGATGGAAGCTGTGTTGCCGGTTACGTTCGAAGATGCTACCTTACAACTGCCAATTGTATTTTCATCATCTTATGTAGTTAATACAAAGTTTCGGCATCGACCGATTTCAAGAAATACTGTCTAAATTCCTCAAATAATTAAAAAGTTTTGTAAATATTTTCGTCGCTCGATCTCATATGACGTCAGTTTATTCTTAGCTTCCACCTGAACCTTTTTAAAAGACATTTAATCTCATTCATTTTACGTTCGCAAGTGTTCAAGGTTAATGACGCTTTGCTATGATTGACACAAATTTGAAATTATTGTACCGCTACCGGGATTTGTGGTAATCCCGTTTCAGTGCAAGTGGTACCAATTTCTTATTCGAACTGTAATCGTAAAATTTTTCTATTCAAGCCGAGACATAAATTGACCAGCTTGTAATTGATGAATCATTTTTTGCCGCTGCGAACCTGTGGTCAGGTCACGTGACTTGCCTGTGATCGTCGTCAATTTCAATAGCTTTGCTGGACAGTTACTTTGATTGGAGTAAGTGGCCAGACGTCTGTTGGTGAAGGCATATTGAAATAGTTGAAACAACAATTAGGCCAACGTTGTCTTTGAAAGTGAGAGTCTGCAGTGCTTGTCATTCTGGTATTGCTTGGTCGAAGCAGAGGGTGCTTGATTGAATGCTGATTTAACAATTGAAATTAATTTTCAGATGAAGGTCGTAATTTACTCAATGTTGCCAAACCTTTTAAGGACATGGATCGCTTTATATTTTGACGTCTCGACTGGCTGCAGTAATTTTATTCACTTGTGTGCAGTTAAGTTTTATTTATTGAAATAATGAAAACTTTCCTTAATCATTGAACATGAAAGAAGAGACTGCGAAATGATTTTGTTGTCTTCGTATCAATAGTCGCGCGTTGCAGTGTACAACTTGAGCCGTAGTTAGAACCCAAAATGAGCAATGATGCGAACTTTGCCCTGCTCGGTCATGCTGCTCGCAGTATCGCTCTTGAGCGCTCAACCCTCATTCTTGCGACAAGTCTGACGCTCAGTCCGCCGAGGCACGCTGCCGAGAAAGATTGTGGAAAGAAATGTAGGCATACAGTGAGTGAAAGTTATCAGTGCGTGCCAATGATCAAAGCAGCAGAAAACTTCTGGTTTTAGTTACAAAAGTATGTGGTAGGCACCCTTGGTGAGTAACACAAAATCCGTCCTTGTTAGGAACCGGCGATTGAGGGCTGACTTAAAGTAGTAATTGGCTCAATGATTAACATTGTACTGAGCAAAACCAAGTTGACTAAGCTTTGGGATGTCTAGCTGTGAGCTAGGTAAATTCCGAAGGAATTTCGATTATTTACGATTTGTCATCGACCAAATGCAGACAGGAACGTTTATGTGAAGAGAAAGTTACTCGCTTGAAGCTTGCGGCGGAATTTCTTTTGTAGTGCGATGCTTAGACGTGCACTTCCTGGACTAGTGTTAATACAGTATGTATAATTTCAATGCAAGTGATATGCCGTATATGGCTTGGTTTTTCGGCTGGAATCTTGAGGAGAATGATATCGAAAAGGCTTATAACATAAAGTTAGAACGAAGTGTCATTGCGGGCAGCAGTGCGGCATAAAGGGCGAGGGAAAAGTGGAAATGTAAAAACTACGGTAAAAGTTTAAATTTGCTTTTCAAGAAATCGATTGAAGCCAGAGTGGTCGTAGAGATCGGCATTGTAGCTATGGCGAAACGTAGGAGTTTTACGGAGTAACTGACTTGATTTACCGCCAAGTGATTGATTAGTTCTTAATTTTGATGGCCTTCGTCTGGTTGATGGGATTCACTGGCTGCGTCGCTTTGTACCGAGCCTTTCTATGGCTTTACCTCAGGCTTCTACTGATATTTTTTTCGACGTTGGGGAATTACATGTAGTAGAGCGACTGGGCGACATTCGTTTGCCGATTTCAACCGTTTACCCCACTTTCGAAGCCACCCAGACTGCGATTAAACATGAAGTTGCGATCTTGCGGCACGAATTCTAGACTTAAAGCCGCTGAAGCGGATGCAATGCTGGGCTATTAACGTGAAATGCTCGATCGATTGAAAGCGGGCGGAAGTCACGCTTCAACGAACACGCACACTTCGCGCAGTGACGGGTGCGATGACACAATAAACAGTCATGAGGAGGTGGCTTTGATCGACGACGTTAATTAAGAACGTTTACTTTTGCCTTTTACTATTTGATCACTAAATTTCCATTCTTTAGAATTCGCCATGTACGTGTAGGTAGTTAGTAAAATGTTGATTTATTAAAAGCGAAAACGCTCGCTTTGATGAGAATCATAAAACAAGCAATGGGCGTCAATATGTTTGAAGTGAAAAAAATCCGTGTAACAGGTTAGTAGGGGTCAGCTTAAGTAGCCAATTGTGTTTTGTTAGGTTCTGCCGTGTTAGAAAGCAACAAGGAACGCTCATCCACGATCAGGACTACTGGGCGTTCCAGTCAAAAATATTTTTCATGATGTTTTGTTTTTCTTTAAACGTAAAGGAATCTTCCCATATCGCAGAACTAAGCCCAAGTCTCAACATAATGTCCATGTTGTAGAATGGTTGGTTCACGAAACCTTTTTTGCGTAATGTCTGTAAGTGAAGCGGCCCACAGAATACTAGTTTGTTTTGACGACGGATTTCGATGCATTCTGTATGACGAGGTTTGTGTTTTGCCTGAAGAAAAGCATTTAGCTTTTTGAACCAATATGTTTTCATTAATCGTGACCTTATTTGGTCAACTATCAAGCAATGCAATGTAACTAGGCAGCCATAATTGGGAACACAGTGTTCAACTACGAGTCAAGCATGTTCAGCTCATCGTGCATTATTTCTTTTTTTCTCTGGTCACGGGAAAACCATTGTGTTAATTCATATATGATTTTGTGTCCAGACCGGCTTTCGGGGAACCGGTTACTGCTGGCACGGTGCATTTCTACCGCAAGTCTTCTACCAAGCAGAAAAAATCCGTGAAGTTCTTTTTGGGAGCACTGCAACTCAAAATCCATGCTGGTATTGAACTCGCAATCTCATGATCACAAGCCAGCGCTTTATCGCTCTGAGCTCAGCTAAGCTGCATGAATGGTGTTGAACTAGATACTTGTTTTTTTTATTGGGCTTTTGTGTTTGATGATAATAGTGGCGCGCATAAAGATTTATTGAAGTGCATGTTTCAACCTTGGTTGAGCTGCATATCTTCATCCTTTAGTCACAGGGAAACTTCATCGAATGTACTAGAAAAAGGAGGGACAACTTTGACGGTAGAATGGGCTGCTCAAGTTTGTCTTGGCTTCCAAACAGCCGATTTATGAGGGCTGTGAACATCCATTAGTTAAAATGGGATATTGGAATGTAGATACTCTCAATTACGCTTTTCTTTTATGTTGTAGCTATTAATCAATAGTGAATAGTTAATAAAAAGACTTTAGAATAGTATCTGTTAACCAAAGTGTATCGCATCAATTAGGTTATTTGTCACATTCAAGCATATTTCGTAACGTCCCAGTCGCTTGATGTTCGCCAAATGATTTTATATTCAAAAGAGATAACACAAGCTCGTCGCTTTGGGGGAAACCCTGGGCAATAACTCCCTCAAATTCCTGCTGTTGTTCTCCCAATCAAATTTGTTCAATCTAAAATGGTAATGATGCCGTGAAGGAAATTAGTGTTTTTTGTCTTTTTTAAACTTGTGCTTTTCAGTCGAAATAATGCCCCCTATCACCCGAATTTGGGCTACATGCAGAGCCAAAATTGGTGAAAGTTTTTTCGCAATCAAACTAGATTTTATTTCCAAATACATTCGAAAGTTGTGAATAGAACATTTTGCAGCAAGACTGCCAAGTATTACAAGTATAGATTGGCCAGAACAGTAAAAATTTGTGCCAGATTAATTTCTCTGTGTCTCAGTTGGCTTTTTTGAACTGGTGGATAAAGTTTTTTGAAGCCTTAGAAAACAAAGTAACAGAGTTTTACAAAGTGGCTCGGGAGCTGCGGTGAATGAAGAACCGGATCGCTGGCTGCCATACCTGAGTCAGAAAATCGCAGGCCGTCCTTAGTTTTCACGCATTATTATCACAAACTCACAACTTGAAGCCCGTTATACAATTGCAGCGTGGGTGGTATGGGTTCCAATTGCACAAAAACGACTCTTGTTCCATGAACTATTTTATAGCAGAAATACTATAATTTGACTAAAATTAAACAAATGGAAAAGTGGCTACATGAAGCTATTACGTGTATCCATTAAAAAAGGGTCTATGTGAGAACACGGGAAAACTTGAAGCTGTAGCAGAAAAGGATTTCGTTATAACCTATCCGACAAAGAGGCATACTAAATGTGGGAAAATAGTTAAACAATTTTTTGAATTTGTTTTCATGCCTAAAAGTTGCAAAGTGGAAAAATGCAAAACTCGAGTGCAGTAGTTTATAAATTTAAGCATTTTCAGTGCACAATTAACATATATTAGATTGCACTCTCTGGAATACAGGCAGCATGTCATTACATAACTTTTTAACGACATTTGGTATTCTGTTATGTTTCAGTTTTTTGCGCCAAGAATATTTCGAAACGAGACTTCTTCAGTGAGTATTTGCTTTTATTTTTCGCAGCCATCTTATTTGATCGCTTACGTCATGTTTAGGGCTTCCAGATCCTTTTGCTAAAATTTGCGTTGATGGTTCTGGCCAGTGTCATAAAACAGGAACCTGCAGAGGAACGTTGGATCCGAAATGGAATCAGCATTACGACTTGTGAGTGCCATGATGGCTGTCGGCTGCTGCTACACCTCTGCATAAACGTTCTGTTTATTTTTAGGTACCTAGGGAAATCTGACAGCATCACGATATCTGTTTGGAATCAGCGCAAAGTTCATAAAAAGCAAGGAGCTGGTTTTCTTGGCTGCATTAAAATGATGTCGAACGCCATTAATCGATTGAAAGACACTGGATACCAACGACTGGATCTTTGTAAGAACTCCCGTGAGGACCAGGATCCCGTTCGAGGTTTGCAAAAATTTGTATTCGATTTGCATGTGTGTTTCCAGTTAATGCTGGCAGTGTAGTCCAACTGTTTTTTGTGGTGACAGTGGTCGTGAGTTCAGATTTCTCAATGGCTGCCCAGTCATATTTTTAAGGAGGGCATTAACAGCCGTGTGTCCTTCTTAGATGGAAAATTCTTTTTAGTTTGCTCTAGAGACGCATTGCGACGGAAATACTGGCAACTCCGAAGGGGATTTGAAAGCAAGCTGTCCTTTTTTTACCAGCAGGTTTTTTTCTTAGCTGCGATATAAAAAAAAATTGATTTAAACTCGACCTTATAAATGACACCACAAAGAAAAGTTTTTCATCGGAAACAAGCTGCGATTAGGTGATGCAAAGCAGACTGGCCAGTAGAAAATATTCAGCTATTGGAGAACCCGCTTGCACTTTGATTTGTAATCTACTCTTGCAGGAGAGTAGGATATAGTGGTTGCAGTTCGCTAAAAGTTTTTTTTGTCAGTATATTGTTAACAATCAACTCTCTAAGCCTTATTTTGCAGCAAAAATACAAAAAAGTTGCAAGAAGTTTGAGACCAGTTGGAAACAATTAGCTGTGCTGCGTGGAAAGGTAGTTATTGGTAGGAAGAGCGGACAACGTGCAAACTGTGCACAATAAATTTTAGCTTTCAACCAAGAAGCCGCGACTGCATCAGCAAATTAATATTTAGTTGACCTTGAAAAGTGGTGTAAACGCTTCGCCTTGTAAAACAGATGATGACGGTGAATTAGTTTGTTTTCAAATGCACAAGGTGAGCTAGATTCATTTTGTCCGTTGCTGCTGTAAACAGTTCCTGCGTCGCAATTTAGTTCTGTATCTTCCAAAAAACAGCATTCAGAACTTATGACGTAGAGAGCGAGCAGCTGATGAAGAGACAGAGAGACGCCGTTTGATAAATCTTCAAAAATTTCCGCAGGCCACTTCTCTTGCTATCTGGTAGGATATCCGTTACTATCTTTATAATTTTGACTGACTTTGAAACGGTTGAAATAGCCATAAACCAAAGCTCTAAACTTCAATCAACCTCTGCTCTCTTTACACGGAGCTATCCGCCTACAAACGGCAAGTTACAGAATTTCTTAGTTTTTTTTTAAATTGAGTTTAAAGAGAAAAGTGTGAGGTATAAATTTGATATTGCAATATTTTAAAACCTTACAGGTTTTAAATATTCTATTCTTAATATGTGATTTTTCAATTTTCTGGGCAAATTTGCCCGTTTCTGATCTGTTATATTTTTGTAAACGTGGGATAAACTTAAATCGGATTTTTCTGTGACGTGTAAAGATTGGTTTGATTCATTGCAAATCAAAGCATTTTATCTCCAGGTCAAATTGTGATCAGCATTGATAGTCGAAGTGTAGATGATCGATCCAATGATTCTTCGATTGATTCTCGTTCCCCCCGAATTCCTCACAATCAAGTAGTTGATGCAAGTTTACTATTGCCTCCTCCAAACCAAAATGATCTTCCGGAAGGTTGGGAAGAGCGGATGGTGAACGGTCGGAGGCAGTATGTCAACCACTATGAAAAGTGAGCAGGGCAATTTGAGCGTGTGTGATCAAGTGTTTTGGGGTGATGATAAATGTGGTTGTCCATGGTTGATGAATTGTTGTTGAAGCGATGAGTGAGCGACTCGTAACCAAAGCCAATGTTTTAGAACCACGCAGTGGGAACGTCCAAGAGCAAAAATAACCAGACGATCAGCCGGCGCTGTCGTGGAGAGAAAAGAGATTTCAAGATCAAAAATTTTCGGCGCTGATATGACGTCGTCGTCGTCAAATGTAGGTGGCCACCCTTCTGATATGAGCCAAGAGCGTCGTCACAAAAACTACATGACGCGAGATGAGCTTCATGGGCCGCCCACACCTTTGCCGCAGGGTTATGAACAACGAACAACTCAGCAAGGACAAGTCTATTTCCTCCACACACAAACAGGGGTATCGTCGTGGCACGATCCTAGAATACCTCGTAATATGACGCACATCAATCCAGACGAGCTCGGTCCACTGCCGTCGGGCTGGGAACTGCGCTCTACTGCTACGGGCCGCCAATATTACGTTGATCATTCAAGCAGAACAACGCAGTTTACTGATCCACGTATCGGGCGCTACATCGGTCAGATTCACGAACGGGATGACGGTGAAGCAACCAGAGGTTAGTTTTTATAAACTGTACACTAGTCATAGTCATTGAGCAATGAATATTTTGACAGTAGCCCGTTTGGAACGATCCAAGCATGAACCTTCTGCTCCTCGTTATAAACGCGATCTTGCTCACAAAATGAAGGCGCTGCGAAGAGAGCTGCACGCCCAGCAACCGCAAACTGGTCACTGCCGAATCGAAGTGAAGCGACAAGAAGCATTTGAACAATCGTACAGGTAAACAGCTTGAATGAATTGCAAAACACCAGTTAGTGTGTCTGCACATTCAGTTTCCCGCTGTGCGCGACTGTGGCGTGATTATGGCACAACAATCACAAATTAGCACAATCCAGCTGTGATGTGTGGGAAGGGGTTGTGCATCCATCGTGTGGCTTAAACTAACAGAAAGCGTTGTGTGTCTTATTCTCACATTTTCTTACAGCTTAATAATGAAGATGAAAGCGAAAGATTTACGCAAACGACTCATGGTTAAGTTTTCTGGAGAAGAGGGTCTTGATTATGGGGGCGTGGCCAGGGAGTGGCTCTACGTCCTCTCTCACGAGATGCTTAATCCATACTACGGACTCTTCCAGGTTAGTTCTTTATTATTAACGTTGTAATGCATTTACAATTCCTATGCTCTACCAGAGTTTTCCGTACTTCACCGGGCCAAAATGGTGAGGCTTTTCATCCAGCATATAGCAAGAGGCGACTTTTGGGTGCCAGCCTATGTTTTAAACTAAGTTTTGGTGTCCCTTTTGTCTAAAAAATGAGGTTAAAGGTAAGGAAAGGCATGCCCTATGTAAACAAAAAAATGTTCCAAAGAACTTATGTCATGAAAAGTTTGTAAAGGAATTGGCCACCAGTTCATGACAGCTTTTAAATAGGCAGATGGTACAAAAAATCTCCGCATTGCATTAACTTTACGCCCGGCACAGGGATATCTAGAACATCAGGATTAATAACTCGATTTGCTAGCTCTCATTAGAAGGGTCACTTTCTGAATTCCCAACAAAAATGAAATTTTATCACTAAATTGATAATTTTGTCCACGTTATGAAGTAATTGAGTAGTTTAGAATAAAAAAATTCAAGTATTGCAGTAACAAAGAATTCGTTTCAAAATTCATCTGCATTAGCAAGCAGATACAGAAGTACATTTTTTACAGCTAAATTTGGTAGAAGGGTCACAGCTTTGAAAAGCCTAGTGTACATTTTATGATTTCCAGCAACATTTTGTTACACTGCTGTACCAGAATATTGCTCAATTGTTTAATATTGCTCAAGTTTCTTAAATTATTTGCTTGCTTATTTCCAATCCAAATAGGTACGTGTCAAGCGAAAACCCAACCGAAAGAAAAAGAAGAACAAAAACTATTTCAGTGAAACACTTGCACAGTAAAATTTTACTTTTCAATTCACTTTGAAGTGATCAGATTATAATTTCATGCTCATTCCCCTGATTCTTGAGCGTCGATTGAGCATTTTTGAAGAATTTAGTCTGCCTGGCCATTGATCAGCGAAGGCGCAGGGGGCTTCTAAATATAAAGAAATCGCACCAGTATATACATAAAATTAAAATAACACAAGCACAATTACATTTGTACAAAGGGAGAATAAATATTGCAATAGCAAAATAATAGCCAAAAAAGCAATTTAGAAAGAAGCTTTCGATGTGAGCTTTCGAACTTTTTTTAAAGACTTAAAGGAAAAAGTGATTTGATGAGCTGTTGATCACACAGAGGAGTGAAACTGCTAGAAAATTGTTGAAAGAGTATTAGAGATGCGAATACGAACATTAGTCAATTAGAATAAAATGCAGTTTGGATTTATGCCAGGAAAAGGAACATTGGATGCGATATTCGTTGTGAGGAGATTGCAGGATTATCAAAAGAAGAAGTTTTATATACGTGTTTTGTGGACATGGAAAAATCTTTTGATAGAGTGCCAAGAAAAGTGACGGAGTGGGCCATGAGAAAGAAGGGTCTATCAGAAGTAATGGTTCGCGCAGTTATGAGCTTGTATGATGGTGCAAAGACAAGAGTGAGGGTGAGATGTGCATATTCAGAAGAATTCAAAGTAAAAGTTGGTTTACATTAAGGATGTGTGCTGTCGTCACTATTGTTTGCAAGAGTTGTTGACATTATTACAGAAAAAGCAGGAAGGAGTGTGGTTATTGAATTACTGTATATAGGTGATGTTGTTGTCATGAGCGAAGCCATGGAAGACTTAAAGGTAGATTTTGGAATTGGAAGGATGCACTGGAAAGTAAAGGTTTAAAGGTCAACACCAGAAAACAAAATTGATGGTAAGTAGGTTGGAAGGAGAACTATCCAAAAGCAAGATAGATCCATGTGGAGTTTGTGGGAGGAGAGTCATGGCCAGCTCAGTGTTGTGCACAAAATGTGGAAACTGGGTTCATGGCAGATGTGCAAAAATAAAGAGAGCTACCGCCAGATTGGCAACGCATTTTGTTTGCTCAAAATGTAAAGGAATAATGGAAGGAACGGTGGATTCAATCGAGAAGTTGTGCGATGAAGTGGAGACAGTAAATGGATTTTGTTATTTGAGAGACAGACAAAATGCTAGTGATGGTTGTGAAGCGGCAGTCACAGCAAGAGCAAGAATTGTTTGGTAAGATTTAGAAAATGTGGAGAGTTATTGCTTCGAAAAAGGTTTCCTCTGAAGATGAAAAGTAAAGTATATCGTTATTGCGTAAGATACTGTATGGAAGTGAGGCATGGTGTTTAAAAAGAAAGTGGAAAAGGCATTTCAAGGAGAGCAGAGAAAGCTATGGTGAGAGCCATGTGCAGTCAGAAAGTTGTTGACAGAAAAACGACTGAAGAACAGATGGACTTGTTGTGGTTGAAGGAAACTATAGACCGGTTAGCAAAAGTGAATGAAGTTAGATGGTATGGAAATGTGCTGAGGAGGGATGACGATAGGGTTTTGAGGATTGCTCTGGATCTTGAAGTGACTGGTAGGAGAAAGCGAGGACGACTGAAGAAGACCTGGAAGAAGCAAGTGGAGGAGGAGACAGAGAAGATTGGTTTTTGGGAAGGAGGATGGCTTGAATCAAGCAAAGAGGAGAGATGGAGTGCGAGCAATTGCAGAAGAAATGGGATTAATCCGGCCATCTCTGCTAAGGGGACAACACCGGATAAAAACTGAATAACTGCTACTACTACTATATTGTATTGCAGCATAATAGAAAGCTGAATAAATGCGATTGATCTTTTCAAAATTGTAACGAATAATGAACATTAGACCCCAAACAATAATGTGTGAATTGGCTGAACAATTAAAGGTTAATTAATGCATTTGTTATTGTTAATATGATTTTGATTTTTAACAAGCAATACTTGTAAGAGCTTATATGCCATAATTCGGGCTCAGATATTGCCTTAAATAGCTGGGGATTCGTGAAGATTTTTGGCTTCTAACGAGAGTTTGTGGGAAAAAGTCTGGAAAATCATCTACTGAACTCAAGGTCAAATGTTTTTGCTAATAATGTTTACTGGCTTTTTTGATTGAGGGAGGCATGCTCTTTTTTACCCTCTCATAGTTATGCCTATGCCTGGACCAGAAAATATAGTCCCACCTGGAACTTAGGTTGTCATCATAATTACGATACCAACATGTTGTGAGCAAGCTTGCCAGTTAGCAGATTATTTTTGCAAACGCTAAAGCCTCCATCACAAGTTTGCATTAGTTCTTCTCTCTTTTAGTTAGTGGACGAGATAAAAAGTTGTGAAATGTTACTCTTTGTGAGCAAGACCACTTTTGATTTAGGGTTAAGGATTTGGGTCACTTTAGTGCCCACCTTCAACTTTCCCTACCTTTGGAAAGAAACAGATAAACGCTTGTAGAATGGTTGTTCTGGTTTAGCTTTTTGTGAGTTATTCTTTAAAGGATACTGGGTTCCCATACTCTTTGTTTTTTCTAGTACATAAAAAAATGGCTTGAAAATCTTTTTTTTTTCGCAAAATTCTTAGTATGCGTTTTGATTCTTTTAGGTCAGGGGAGCAACACCAAAATGCGGTAGAATGTAAAATCATCTCCTACATCAGGGATGTGCAACTTTTTTGCCGGCAGGCCGATTTCTAACTTTTGGAAAATTCGTCGGGCCAGTTGAAATTCATATCGAGACTTAAATAAGCTCATCAGTAGTGATTAGTGACAGTATTTATGGGATGTGGCAGTTGGGACTTTTTTTAGAGATCGCATTTTTCGCAGCTGTATGTTTGGCAAAATTTCCCAATTTGGTCGGTGATGACCTATTCTTTTGGGGATCAATATTTTGCCAAATTAAAGTTTTAATTTCGCCTTAATTTTCAAATTTCTTTCATGGATAACAAAAGTTTAACATCGCGGGCCGCAGGTTGCACACTCTTGTTCCACCTTTTTCTGCTGCTCGAACGTAGTACGTGTACAATACGCCCGGTTGACCGAGACTGCTTTATACCTATTAGCAAATAGTAACCGTACGATTGGATGGTATGGATGTGGGTTCAAATTTTACTTCCATTAAGCTATTCTTTGTAACAGATTGAAAGTTTAAAAATGCTGAGGCTAGCACTATTACAAGTTTGCATAATACAGTAGTTAATTAAAATGTTGATGTGCTAATTCGAAGCATTTATAGTATTCCCGCGAAGATATCTACACACTTCAAATCAACCCTGATTCTCATGTCAACCCCGATCATCTTTCCTACTTCCATTTTGTTGGAAGGATCTTAGGCATGGCCGTGTATCATGGGCATTATATTGATGGTGGATTTACAATGCTTTTCTACAAGCAATTACTTGGGAAAGCTATCACTTTGGATGATATGGAGGAGGTTGGTTGTGCAGTGGCTAATAGTGTAGAGGAGGTTAGTTGTGCAGTGTCTCATTGTTTGAGGAAGGTTGGTTATGCAGTTTTTGATTGCCTGGAAAAGGTTCGTTGTGCAGTGTCTGATTATCTGGAAGAGGATGGTTATGCAGTGTCTGGTTGTCTGAAAGTGGTTGATTATGCATTGCCTGATTGTTTGGAAGAAGTTGCTTACGCAGTGTATGATTGTCTGGAAGTGGTTGGTTATGCAGTGTCTGATTGTTTGGCAGAGGTTGGTTTACGCGATGTCTGATTGTCTGGAAGAGGTTGGTTATGGAGTATCTGATTATCTAGAAGAGGTTGGTTACACTGTGTCTGATTGTCTGAAAGAGGTTGGTTATGCGGTGTCTGATTGTTCGGAAGAGGTTGGTTATTCAGTATCTGATTATCTGAAACAGGTTGGCTATGCGGTGTCTGTTGTCTGGAAGAGGTTGGCTATGCAGTGTCTGATTGTGTGTAAGACATTGGTTATGTGGTATCTGATTGTTTAAAGGAGAGTGGTAGTGCAGGGTCTGATTGTTTGAAGGGAATTGGTTATGCAGTGTCTGGTTGTCTGGGAGAGGTTGGTTATGCAGTGTCTGATTGTCTGGAAGAGATTGGTTATGTGGTGTCTGATTGTTTGGAAGAGATTGGCTTTGGAGTGTGTGATTATCTGGAAGAGATTGGTTATGCTGTGTCTGATTATCTGTAAGAGGTTGGTTATGCAGTGTCTGATTATCTGAAAGAGGTTGGTTATGCGATGTCTGATTGTCTGTAAGAGGTTGGTTATGCGGTGTCTGATTGTCTGAAAGAGGTTGGTTATGTGGGGTGTGATTGTTTGGAAGAGATTGGTTATGGAGTGCCTGATTGCCTGGAGAGGTTGGTTATGCAGGGTCTGATTGTGTGTAGGATGTTGGTTATGCAGTGTCTGATTGTTTAAAGGAGAGTGATTATGTGGAATCTGATTGCTTGAAGGGAATTGGTTATGCGGTGTCTGATTGTTTGGAAGAAATTGGTTATGTGGTGTCTGATTGTTTGGAAGAGATTGGTTATGCGGTGTCTGATTATCTGGAAGAGATTGGTTATGCAGTATTTGCTTGTTTGGAAGAGGTTAGTTATGCGGTGTCTGATTGTGTGTAGGATGTTGGTTATGCGGTGTCTGATTGTTTAAAGGAGAGTGGTTATGTGGGGTCTGATTGTTTGAAGGGGATTGGTTATGCAGTGTCTGGTTGTTGGGAAGAGATTGGTTATGTGGTGTCTGATTGTCTGGAAGAGATTGGTTATGCGGTGTCTGATTTATCTGGAAGAGATTGGTTATGCGGTGTCTGATTGTCTGGGAGAGGTTGGTTATGTGGTGTCTGATTGTCTGGAAGAGGTGGGTTATGCAGTGTCTGATTATGCGTAGGACGTTGGTTATGTGGTGTCTGATTGATTAAAGGAGAGTGGTAGTGCGGTGTCTGATTGTTTGAAGGAGATTGGTTATGTGGTGTCTGATTGTCCAGAAAAGGCCGGCCGTTGGTGTTAGGCTGGGGTGGAAAAAATTTTTTGAAATTGAAAACGTGGCCCCTCCAAAAAGTTGGCAAATGGTCTAAAATTCCTAATTCCTTTGAAATTTTTCAGTTGCTCCCTCTAATTGTCTACCAGCACAAGGCTTAAAGGTTACGAGGAGGTCAAATTCAGTGAAAATGCTATTACTTTGTAATGCATTGCACTAGAGACCTCAAAATGGTGTCAAAAGAAGCAGAATCATAAAGTTTCTGTCTGTTCCTAAAAACTTTTTTCCCTATTTTGTCTAGAAATGAAGATATTATCAAAAAATAGTATTTTAAGAGTTACGTAACTTTATACATCATAGCTATGTGCAATGTGTGCAGATGTGCATTGCTGTCAGAGCATGTGTCTGAAAAAATGAGACGCAGACTAACCCTTCACGCTTTTGTTGTAACATATTTGATAGTGGTTTGATTTTCAGATACAGTATTTTAATAATTACAATACAGTGCACTGGATTTTTCAATACGTAAGTGTAAATGGAAACTAGAAAGAGATACGTGACGGTGACAAAGACTTTTCTTGGTGGGTATAGATTTTATAGCAGTGACAAATTTCCAGAAGGAACATTGACTATCAAGCAGGATGTTATTGATTGGGTTTTAAGTGAAGATCATTTTTTCTGAATGAATGCTGCAAGAGTTGTTGCTGCTGCTGAGCTTGTGGAGCATTGGATATGGAGCAATGTTTATCCAATCCATGAACTGACTGTTGATAAGATTTTCAACATCATGACAGAGCAGTAGATCACTACCCTAAGAAAACACGTTCAAAGCCATCGTAGGTTGCAGAAGGAAGTCAGTTCATGAATGGTGTTGAAAAATTGTTTGACATATTTTGTGAAGACAATCAACGGAGAAGAGAATTGGAGGAAAAGTACAGGCAACGAATGACTCAAGATGACTCTGTTTTACGAAGATCAAAAGGGAACAAGAAAACCAAGATGTTTACGTTTGGAAGAACTAAAGATGTACCGATACCACATTTTAAGCCAATACTGATACTACTACCGATACCAGTATTTAGAGCCGATACCACCGATGCTTTCTATCTATTGACCACCAGCAATATAAGCTTTTGTAAGCAGTACCAAAGAATGTACAGGGTGTCCCAAAAGTAACCGAACCGTAAATTTAAATAAAATTTAGATAGCAAAACCAACAAATGTAATTTCTTTTTTATGTTTTTGTATGGTATTTTCTTACTATTGCTTAACATAACTGCTTAATTCCTGTTCAGTGTGCGCTGGTGGCACTAACATTTTTGAAAATGCAGCGAAGGACTTTAAATTTAAACGAGCGTGTCTTCGTTATCAAAAATTACTCTGCCACGACTAGCTACAAGCATGTTGAAGAAAGATGCTTTCTGGAAACTTGCCAGAAAGTATGTTGCAATGTTGTCAAAAGACGTTTTGATTTTATTGAAGTTCAAGGTAGACATTTTGAATAATTGTAAATACTAAATATGTTTAAGAATTTTGTTGGTTTTAGTATCTAATTTTTATTAAAATTTGGGTTCGGTTACTTTTGGGACACCCTGTA
Organism: Trididemnum clinides; assembly: GCA_963675345.1. Lineage (NCBI taxonomy): Eukaryota > Metazoa > Chordata > Ascidiacea > Aplousobranchia > Didemnidae > Trididemnum > Trididemnum clinides. The sequence continues at coordinate 32,590,876 of OY776303.1, forward strand.
TTTAGTAAATCTAGCTTTTTATTGCATTTTGAATTTTTTCTAGGGTATTTATCTATCATTATCCATTACAATATTATTGCAAATCTGTAAAAGAAAGTTGAACAAATCAAGCAGTACTTTTTTATAGCAAAATACTAAAACAATGGATTGAATACTATTATTCAAAGAAAATAGGCTTACCTTACAAACACAAAAGATTAAAAAAATAAAATAAAATGAGAAAGTAACAATGTCTGTAACTGAAAAAAAAAACAAACTTGACAACATAATGAAAACACCTCGGCAAGTGAAAATTTTCCATAGACGTATTAACAAAAAAGTATTAGCCAGGTGCAGTCAGGCCTGGATAAAATGCAAAGTTTCCCGGGAATCCATTTTTTGAACTAAAAATTTCCCGCGTGTTGAAATGGCGGTTATGACGTCATAATTGTTTAACGCCGTTCTTTTTTGCCAAATCTTCACGCAAATTGTCGACAGCTAAAGCATAGTTTTAATATAATACGAACCAAAGCTGCTTGATGGGTCTCTGCAGCTATGTGTCTTGCTATAAATTTTTTAAAGTTGATAAAACCAACTGGCTGGTTACTCTCGGCGAAATCGATTTCAAGAGCGAAGTCGTAATTAAGTAGTCCTGCACTGCAGCGTAATCTAACACTTGCGTCAGTGGAACAAGCATCGCGTGTTAGCAATCTGTTCGACTTCAGCTGCTTTACTTCTGCGACGACAAGGTTCTTCAGGTTCTTGGGTATTTGACGTTACGCTGTCTGCGGATTGTATTTCAGTAGCAATTTGTTCGACTTGGACTTTCGCTAGTAGCAGCAGTACTACCAGATTGTGTTTCATCTGGTCCATCCGTCTTTTTCTTTTTTGCGATTGGGTTGGTTTCTGCTTCATTTTCTCGATCATGTGGTCTTTTCCGGGATAAAATATCTGTGAGACTTGTTTGGCCACGTTCTTTAATAGGCAAATCGAGATGTTGCTGACGGGTATGTTCGCTAAGCCTGTCCCTTTGCATAGATACTTTACAACAACCACACTGAGTGGAAATCTTTGATTTAAATCTATTTTCTTTTGAAGCCATTATTCTATCGGCAAGTACACTGATACAACTAATTTGCAGTATGCGAACTCGGTAAGCCAATAACTATGAATGAGTCCATGACATAAACGCGCTAACTCTGATAAGGAATTGGATACAAGATTGCGCAAAACAGCTTCACTCCCTTTGGTAAATCAAGTTTACAGCTTTCGCACTAAGCGCCTTTAAAGTGACAAGGTTTATGTTAAATTAATGGAAACAAAGCGACCCGGTGACACAAGTTGCTATCAAAGAGATCCGAATTCCGAAGGCGAAGCAAGCAGCGCTAATAATCACGCTGTTGTGATGTCATAAGTATGATTTGCTCATAAAGGATGCGCTGACCTGCACAATGCGACTTTAAACTACCGATTGTTCACTAATGAGTGGGCCTCGCTTTAACGTTGCTAGATTGCCGATTTACCTCAAAAACTTCAAAAATTTTTTTCAGAAGTTTCATCTCAAATTTTTTTTTTAGAAAATTGGTGAAAATTTCCCACGAACTAGCAAAATTTTCCGGGAATCTCATTCCCGGATTCCCCATTTTTTTCCGGCCTATTTGCAGCTATTATCAAACATACAGCACTCACAAGTCAAAACTAAAAATATACACTACTAAACTGCGGCTTTTCTAGCAAAAAAAAACAGCTTGGTGAGTCAAAACTGAAAAATGTGTATACCATACTCAAAAGAATCAAAACCATTCACAAACTGCACACTCTTTTTATCAAATAAACTGTCTTCATATTAAAGTCAAAACTAAAAATTTTCTCATCACTCCCTGCTTTCAAAAATTCAGTATTACATAAATTGCAGATAACTGTTTTGACATCAGTAGCTTTAGCATTAAGAAATTTCCCTACAATGCTTTTATTAGAAGTGATTTTTATTAAACACTGCCTCTGAAGTTAAAAGAGAAACTGAAATTTATACAATACTTTTAACATGTATATTTATAGGAACACAATATTGAGTGTTAAACGATGTTTGGGTCCTGTTTGGAAGACCGCCCTCTCCCTGGTCATTATTGATACACTACAAATCATTGATTATGTTACAAATCCAATCCAATTCTAGGGGGGAAACAAAAATTTTTTAGATTTATTGTATGAAAAAATATAACAAAAAGTTTTTGTGTTTATTTTGTGCTAAATAAGTATCGGTAGGTATCGGCTATATTTAACCGATACCGATACTACTACACGATACCATAAAAATAGGCCGATACCACCGATACCGATACTAAAGTATCGGTACATCACTAGGAAGAACCTCTCACTTCATATGATCTTCGATATAGAAAAAAGGTTAATAACAAGGGTGGTGGTCAACTACCAGATCCAAATCAAGGTGGCAGTGAAGATGCAAGTGGTGCTGGAGATCCAATTGTCTTGGATGATCAATCACTCTTTTCAGATACTAGATATGGTTGTTCTCAGTATTCACAATCTTCTTCTGTAAGTTTTTCTGGAGCATCACAACCAAGTTTGCAAAACCAGACGAACTTTCCTAACTTGGCACAAATAACAGAAAGATACCAAATTTCAAACAGAGCAGCAGCAGCAGCACTTGCAAACGCAATATTAATAGATGTTGGACTAATTACTGAGAGTCAAAAAAACGTACGGAATAGACAAGAGTAAGCTTCGACGTGAACGACAAAAATATCGTGAACAAATTTGTCAAGACCGAGCTATATTTTATGAGCAAGTAAATGGTGTGTATGTTGATGGCCGTAGGGATGCAACTTTGACAACAACGTATTCAAAAAGTGGTAAAATCTACCAATCAACGTGCCTGGAAGAACACATTGTAATGGTAGGAGAACCAGGTGAATATTATCTTAGCCACTTTTCTACTGAAGATGGAAAAGGAAGATCCATTGCTGATGGCATTTACAGTGTAATTAAGGGTACTGACTTGAAGGAAAACCTGGCAGTCATAGGTGCTAATGGTGCTGCTACAATAACTAATATTAATAAAGGCTGTATAAAGAAATTGGATGAAGCTCTTCAGAGGCCACTGCAGTGGGTGGTTTGTCTCTTGCATACAAGTGAGCTTCCTTTGCGTCATGTTTTTGTTGAATTTGATGGAAGTACAAAAAGTCCGGATGCTTTTGCTGGACCAATTGGCAAAAAATTGGACTCCATTGTCTCACAATGGCCAGTTGTTGCTTTCAAGTCCATTCCCAACCCACATTTCCCAATGTTACCCAATGATGTTCTTGAAGACCTTAGCTCAGACCAACATCATGGATATAAGATTTGTTGGTCTGTGATTTGTGGTGAGGTTGATGATGATTTGCGGCTCCACGACGTCGGGCCTTTAGTTCATTCAAGGTGGCTGACTCTAGCATGCAGAATTCTTCGTCTATTCACAGCAACTGAAAATCCATCAAAAAACTTAATTACCCTGGCTCAATTCTGTTTAAAAGTGTACTTTCCAACCTGGTTTGAAATTAAGCACTACTCTAACGGGTGGATCAAAAAACTTCAACCTTTATCAAATAATTGTCAGTTTTCCAAATAAAGTTATAGAAATTGCTGTAAAAGTTCTTCAACACTGTGGATTTTTTGCACACCGCAACATTTTGCTTGGCATGCTTGGTGATGATGATGAGGATCTTCAGAGAATGGCTGTCAAGTTGTGTAGCCTACGATTCAAAGGACCAAGCTACCCAATTGAAAACGATAATTTTGAAGGAGTGTTTATTGAGCCAAGTTCAGTTTCGACAGGATGCACAGCCATTCAGAATTTTTATGCCAAAAATCAACTTTAGAGCAAAGTCATTCCACAAAATGGTGAATTTGAATCTTCCAGATACGAGATTGAGCCTCGTATACATTGAGATTGAGACGAGATTGAGATTCTCGTGTACATGAGCCTCCAGCAACAAAGGAGTTCAGTCATGAAGAAATCAATTAGTTTTGACATCAACCATTAAAGTTGGACCATACTTGCCACAACCAAGCTGTTGAGCGAAATGTGGAGTTGGTCTTGGAGGCTTCTGCTTCAACTGCTAGTCATGAGAGCCATGATGGGATGATCAGGCAGAGTATTCAATCCAGGAAATTAATGAAGTCTTAAAACAAAGAAATAATTCAATGTTTAGAAACTTCCAAGAGTGTTTTCGATAGAGTTGAGTACGCATTTTAATTGAAAGCAAATGTTCTGAATTAATCATACCTTTGTCAAGCATGGTTCATTTTTAGTAGCGTCAGTTTTAAATGTTTGTGTGTCAACGTGATGAATCAAAAACTAGAAAGGGATGTCAATGAAACTTTTAGGAATTGATATAAGCAAACTCAGCCAAGCATTGATGTTACATCAATCCAAATAACTTTTTGTTACATTCTTTGAGAAATTTTAGAAATGAAATTTTTAGAAATGCATTTACAACAAGTTGATAGCAACATACTTTGGAGATCTTTCATGGTGACTTATTGTTTAAACAAAAAGGCTTGCTAATTGCGATGTGTTCTTTCCAAAATTTCACTCATCGTAACTCTTAAAATACTATTTTTTGATAATATCTTCATTTCTAGACAAAATAGGGAAAAAAGTTTTTAGGAACAGACAGAAACTTTATGATTCTGCTTCTTTTGACACCATTTTGAGGTCTCTAGTGCAATCCATTACAAAGTGATAGCATTTTCACTGAATTTGACCTCCTCGTGACCTTAAGCGTTATGTTGGTGGACCATTAGAGGAAGCAACTGAAAATTAGGAGTTTTGAACCATTTGCCGACCATTTGAAGGAACCACGTTTTCAATTTCAAAAAAAATTTTTTCCACCCCTGCCTAGTGAGTGTCTGATTGTTTGAAATGCTTCATCATAAGTAGTTTTTCTCTCTCGCGGCGTATATTATTTTTCTAAATTTTTTCACCATTGAGAGCAAACCACTGTTTTTTGTTTTTGAATTGCCTGCTTGAGTTGTGATCGAGATATTCGTTTAGGTTGATCCCGATCTCTACAAATCAATGAAATGGATTCTCGAAAACGACATCTCTGAGGTACTTGACCACACGTTTAGCGTTGAATCGCACTCGTTCGGAGAACGTCGCATACACGAACTCAAGCCAAATGGATCCGAAATCGCAGTGACTGAGGAAAACAAACGAGAGTATGTCCGGCTGTACGTGAACTGGAGGTTTCTACGCGGCATTGAAGCGCAGTTCCTCTCTTTGTCAAAGGTACGCGCGGCCAAGTTCTCGCCGCCTTCTCAACTAACATCATTTGGCTCAGGGCTTCTATGAATTGGTTCCTCAATATCTTCTGCGGCCATTCGATGAACGTGAACTGGAGCTCATAATTGGCGGTTTAGGCAAGATCGATGTGGGCGACTGGAAACGGCACACCAAACTGAAACACTGCACGTCGGATTCAAACATAGTAAAGTGGTTTTGGCGAGCGATAGAGGAGTTCGATGAAGAAACCCGAGCCAGGTTTGCTCATGCTGCGACGCTAAAGTGCCATCAAGCCAAAATTAATTGTTCTTGATTTTAGCAAAACGTTTTGATTTCTGTTACCATTTCATTCCTTTTTTTTAATAAACCCTTTTAGTCCTCTTAGCAAATAATTTAATTGCGCCTTCCACCGTCGTGATTATGAAATTGCTTTGAAAAAATAGAACCAATATTTGAAGTAGGTTACTTGATGTAAATTTTACTTTACATTTGCAGCATTTAGAAATTACGTGATGATTATAAAATATGTTTTCGCTAAAAGTGGAGCACTTGAAATGCCATCGTGACTTATTTTACGGAAAGTCTGAATGGCCATCTGTCTGCCCGGAAAGCTTAGAAGCAAACCTTCTGACGTCATAACTTTGACGTTTGGCCTCGCTGAATTAAAGAAAGTAATATCTAGCACTTCAAAAGTCAATATCTTAATGAAATTATTATTGGTTTTTAGTCAACAAGCTATTTTCAATTACAAAATAAGCAATATTTTGGTACTTATGATTGAATTTAATTGTACGTGTGACAGAGTTCTTCAATTCGTCACCGGGTCATCCCGGGTTCCTCTGCAAGGATTTAAAGCCCTTCAAGGATCAACTGGAACACAAGGTCCTCGACTTTTCACGATTCAATTCATTGACGGAAACACTGAGGCGCTGCCGAAGGCACACACGTGGTGAGGCATGATTTGTATGATTGGAATAGTGAAGCTGTTCAGCCATCATGTTTGCAGCACAAAATGGACTCCAACCATGTCCCCAACCAGACTTCTAGTTTTCGCATGTTGTTGTTACCCGACCTCTTCCGAGGGTTTGGGGCATGACGGAAGACAATGGAGCGTCAGAAGCCGGGCAACTCCCCAGGGCCTGGACCAGAGGTCATAGAGAGACAGAGAATCACCAAAGAGCGAACCGCGCAAAAAGTTCGTGGCTGAACAGCGCAGAATGAGGTGAGACAGGTCTTGGAACGAGTGGCCCCAGGCGCTGCCGGAAGGATTCTCGATTCTGCCCATTTTAGATACGTAGAGCTTAACAGTAGGCTGTGTCCGTTGCAATGAAGACGAGAGAGAACACAGCGAGCGTGACGAGGGAGCACAAGTTTCTCGGTGGAAATCGAGGGAACCCTTGTGTCAGAGAATTCCGATGAGACACTCCAGTCCCAGCAAAAGAAAAGTGGATACGAGAGATAAGAGGAGAGAGACTACAAGGGATTGGAGAGGGTGCGAGTAGCGCTTCCCGTCTGGTCAGCTCATCAGCTGCGTCGTTCTCCGGGAGAAATGAATGTTCGGGGACCCATTGTAGCCTGATAGAACAAGATGAAAGATAAAACAGTTCCTGCCAGAGAGGTTGAGGTAAAAGGAAGATAGAGGAGAGGACAGAATGAGAGTGGGATGGGAAAAGAAAGAAGAGAAGTGGCAGACTTGTTGGTGCTGCCGAGACCAGCAAAGAGCTTCAGAATGGCGCAGGCTTCAGCGGAAAAACTTAGGCATACTGGGCCTGCTGAAAAGGAAAGAGTGGCCTCAGTGCCATTGAGAGTGCAGTTGGTAAGTACGCCAGAGCCGCCTTTGCCAAAAGGAAAAGGAACAGAGTCGTCTGTCCAAAGTATCAGATCGTAAGGTGGAAGAGAGTCCAGGTGAGCGAGAGCCGCACCTTGGCAGAAGAGAGCGGGATCAGAGAGGAAAGGGTGGGCTTTGCAGTGAAGGAAGGCAGGTTCGCAGGAGGAGAGTGAGGGCAAGCAAGAAGAGCCTCCCTAGGAGAAGGAAGGATGAGTGGACGCAAAAGCTCTCCAGGAAGATCTGCAGAGTGTTGGTTTCACTCCAAGTCTGGCCAAACCTGAAATGGTAAAGGAGGTTGGGAGACGATGGGCTTGCTCATAAGATGACAGAGCGAGATAAGTCAGGGTGACTCCTAGGGGAGGAAGAGAAAACTCAGAGAGGAGAAGTGGGATAGGGGAGGACGAGTGGCAGCCGGAGATGACGCGACTAGCCGCTCGGTGGAGGCGTTCCAATTTGGTGGTATTGGTAACCCTTAAGAAAAGGAAACCATCCGGGTGAAGCATAAGCGAGAAGGGGCCAAAGAAAAGCTTTATAGAAAAGAAAGAGGGACTCCTTAAAAGGGCCCCATGAGGAAGCAGAGATACCGCGTAAGGCCTTAAAACGAGGGAACAACTTGGCCTTCAGCGAGGATACATGTTTATAAAAGCAAAGAGTTCGTTTGAAGGTGACACCAAGAAAAGTTGAAGTGGGGTTGAAACGGTGGAGGGGGGTTGAAACGGTGGAGGGGGGTTGAAACGGTGGAGGGGGGGTTGAATAAGAGGAGGTTAGCTTGGTGGGGATCCACTGAGAAGAAGGAGGCCTCGCATTTGCTCGGATTGAGAGGAAGACATCAGTACTCAGATCAGCGCTCCAATCAAATTAGAGCTCCTTGTATGGCCTCCACCGCAGTAGGGACCGAGAGTGGGAGGACCAAATGGCCAGATCGTCTGCATAAAGAGAGCAGCTGACAAAAGAAGGCAGAAAAGCAGGGAGATCATTGATGAAAAGAGAGAAAAGTACAGGGCCAGGAGCGGATTCGAAAGGAGCGACTTTTGTGATTTTGATAAACACCCCACAAGCGCGCCTATCAGAATGGAAAGATTGAGTCCAAGAAGCAAAGCAAGGGGGGGGGGCCCGAAATAAGTTTGTGGAAAAGGGTGGGGTGCCAGACAGAGTCAAAAGCTTTACAGAAATCGATAGTAGAGAGAATCGTCCGAGAGTCGAGAGGCTTTCCCATCTTATGGATGGGAATAATGGAAAATGTTTTCGAGATGGAAGGAAAGGAATACAAAGACCAGGAAAGATTAAAAATGTAAAGAAGAAGATCCATGCCAGAGCGAGGAAGGTGCCTTAGCAGGAGATAGGCAACTTTGTCTGGGCCAGTGGCAATGGACGAGGAGAGGTTAGAGACAGCCGCAAGAAAATTCAGCGGTGGAGAAAGGGACGGGTTAGACTCCTCAGGACACGCGGCTCGGCGGAGCTCGGAAAGGTAGCATCTGGCTGTGCTACGCAGGGCCTTTGGCTGGGAGACAGAAAAGTGGGATCTCAGGTAATCGGCGAAGACCGAAGCGGACTTTCTGGGAGAGGAAGAGTTAGGGAAGTTAAGAGAAGAGGAAGATGAAAAAGAAGAGCCAGCGACAGAACGAAGGAGTGAGTACACAGATTTAGGGTTAGATTTGGGCGAGAGAGAAGAGCAAGTCGCCTGCTATGTTTCAATCTTAACCCTGGCGATGACAGTTGAAGCACGTCGGGAAGCGGAGATGTAAGCCTGACGATTTTCATTACTTTGAGCTGCAGCGAAAGCTTTACGCCTTTCACTAATCGCTTCTTCCACTTTACCGGACCACCAGGCTTTAGGATGGCGTTTGACGCGGCCAAAAGGAATGGAAGATTTGGCCGCATTCGGTGCCAGAGAGCTAAAGAGAGCAGCACCAGAGGAAAGAGGAAGACGAGTATTCCTCTGCGGAAGGACAGTGAGATTGAAAGTAGGAGGTGAAGTCATCTCAGCGAGCTTTCTGAAAATTGAAGGAAGGGGGACGTTCGTTGGGGCGAAAAACCGGAGAAAGAGGAACAGGTAGAAGAATTGGTTGGTGATTAGAATTCAGGTTCTGATGTATCTCCCTAGAGCAACAGAGAGCGAGAAAGGAGGGAGCAAAGGAGGTGTCAGGAGAGGAGCGACTGCCAAAGGAGTGATGGAGAAGAGTAGGTATGCAGGGTCATTGAGGGGGAGGAGGTCAAAAGAGATGACTCAATCAAATACTTCCTTCCCACGGGGCTCGAAAGGTATTTTGAGCCCCAGAGGGGGTGATAGCAATTGACGTTCCCCAGAATAAGGACATTTCTGGAGGATGGAGGGAGAAAAGGAGTTGGTGACATGGCTGGAGTCCATGGAACCCCAGAAGTTTGGCAACTCTTCACGACCTACACTATAAATATATAAGAAAGACTTGCCCAAGACAGCGATACGCAGCGATTTAAGCGCAAGAAATTCCTCTAGACTGGTGACCGCAGGCGCTGGGCGAAGGATTCTCAAATCTATTGTTGCTAGTGGGGTGGGCGTTCAAAGGAAGATTTATCTCCGTTGAATGAAATCGTGAAGGCACGGCGTACATGTCATGAAAGTGAGGCGAGATTTCCCAACCAGCCGACAAAGCGCGGTGGAGACTGCTCCCGAATATTTACTTCAACGCATGACCAGAAGTTTTAACGAGATAACCCAAAAACTCTTTTGGAGAATCTTAAAAAGTATTTACTCGATTTTTAAAGCGAAGTTTTTTGGCATTTCTCAGTAACAATCCACGTGGTTTTGATTGTATCGTCACGGAGGAGGGGAGGAGTTTAGCCCCTTGATTAAGTTTTAGATGAAAGTTACTAAAATAAAAACCAAAATTCCGATCACCTCAAAATGTGAATACTGTTTGCATCAAACTGGCTCTAATAAAACAGGAAAGATCGCTTTCGTCGGGTGGCATTGAGGCCACTCATGATTTGGTCACATCTTGATGTAGGTGATACCACTGTAAGCGCCAACTTTTAGTGTAGTGGGGCTATTCGTCTGTTTTCACAAATGGCTTCAAATAAAGTACTTACACTTGCTTGATTGTGTGAGTTTTGAGGAAGTTGTCCCGTGAACACTCGTTAAAAGAGTGAATGTCATCAATAAACAGGAATTCCTTCCGGGTTGATCCAAGTCGTTTTTGCAGCTTCAACCGCATTGACCTTCCTGGATACGAAACTTACGGCAAGCTGTTGGCGAAACTCACCTGCGCTGTGGAGAACACGTGCGGCTTTTTCACTGAGTGAGATCGCGTGGCCAGCAGTGATTTCGCTTCCCACAAAGCAATCCGGGCCAGAAGAGTCTAGCGCAGAAGCCATTCGAGCGGTATCTACCTCAACTGAGTGAAGACGGAGATATTACAGAGAACATTATGACTTACGTCATACAAACAAACACGTTTCATTCTGTTTCCAGTGTTAATGTTTGCGTCATAAAATATTTCAAGCGGTGTTTCTAATAAATCGAAAAATTATTTTTACGTCTGCGCTTTGTAATGGCGCATCTAGCATTGTCAGCGTGATGATGCATTGAATACCTACGCATGAGCACCAAGTTATGTTGAAGTTCAAAAGACGCCAGTTAGAAACATGGTATATAAGTTAGATCTCCCCTCTTCTTCAATTGGCCAGGCGGCACAACTTCGTACGTCCAGACAATTTTGGGATAGGTTAATGTCTCGGCTAACAACATTTAATGACTCTTAGTTGCATAGGTCTAATTGCTTGAAGTTGTAATCTTCGTAAGCTCAAACAGACAAAAGTGTGCGATTTTATTTTTTTATTTAAAGTTTGCGACAAACGTAAACATTGTTAAGTTTTTGAGTTCTTTACCGTCAATTTACAACATTATAGCAAGGTTTGTGTGTCACGTAACGAACTAAACAAGAAGAAAGGTAAACCAAAATTTTTAAGTCGCCTTCAAAATAATTAGAGAAACAGTCTTACTATTTTAACCCCATGAGTCTTTGGACACTTCGATCTATAGAATGCAATTTTTTTGCGAATACTTTGTTGAAGACCAATTTTCTGCATTTTGGTAGCTTCTTCGGCCACTACAACAAATTCTTTATGATTTAAATAAGAAAACCTTATTTTTGGCTATTAAACAACTCTTGTCGCAATTGAAACACGAAAAAGTTACGTCGGAACACAACTAAATTCAAGTTCTTGAAAGAATATGTTGTAATCCTTATTTAATATATCGGCTGTTTCCAACTTTGAATCGGCGTTAGATCGCGTTGTGAATGATCGAAATGATTCTCCTATTAATGGTAGTAATTCGCAGACTCGATTGAAGTTTCTTGTGGGTTCTGCGGTTGGAGATGGCGAGTACATAAGGCGGCCTTCTGCTGCTCATGGTGAACCGGCATTTTGCTTATGTCAAATGTCAAGACCAAAATGAATTTATAAAACTTGCCTCACAGATAGGCCACGACGGTAGCTACATAGATTTTGTTTTTTATGAAAACCAAATATGGAGGCTTGTGCACGAGAGTCCCTATGATAAACGTGGACTCGAAGTTCTGCGAGCCTCGTGCATCGGTCAGCCCCGGGAAATGGTCAATTTGTTTTTTGCACCTATGAGAAGTATGAGTACTTCTGAGTGCTTTGAAAAAGCCTTGGATCGTTTGTGTCAGAGATATGGCCTTCTGGTGAGCTTACTTCGGAACCAAAATTGCGAAAATCCGGACCTAGGGTAGCAACAAGTGTCACTTCATTGAAAGCGCTCAATGAAGATGTAAACACTTTTAATGTTTACGCATATGCTTATGACGAGCTGGACAAGCTATCGGCAATTTATGTTGGACACCGCAAACCGATTACCTGGGGTACTTAAACGAAGGTACCTTGATTTCCTTGACAAAAAACATTAGCTTGAATCAACCTGGATTTGAGTCTTTGCACGAATACGTAGTTCATGAACTGACGCGATGGCGTAGTGGTTAGAGCGTCCGCTTCGCAGTCGGTAGACCTGGGGTTCATTCCCCTTGTCGAGTCATACCAAATGACTTTAAAAAATGGCATCCGTAGCTTTCCTGCTTGGCGCTCGGCATTTAGGGAAGGTTGTGGAGAACAAGCCGGCAAGTTCGCTTGTTGTGTCCTTGGGCAAGGCACTTAACGAGACGCCCCACCTTTATGTGGAAGACAGGTGGCCCATAAACCTCGAAAAAAGCAACTCCCAAGCGAGTGCGGACTTCCCGTCCAAAGTATAGCGATACAATTCGCTTTCTCGTGAATGGAGGATAAATATGGCAAATAAAACAAAATGAACTAAACATAATGACCTCGGATTATGCGCAGTCGTTTTTCAAATCTGTCGACAAAGATAAAGCAAGTGGGTCCGGCAACGGAGATATGCCTCTTCACGTTAGACAAGTTGCTGTAAAAGAAGAACATTCAGGCGCTCGCTCAGTAGAAACCGTTGGCGAAAGCTCGCGTAGATGTAATTAAACTCATTTAACCCCCCCGGGGGTGTTTTGTATACAACGACCCGCGTTCGAAACATCTTTAGCGATTGTGAACTATCTTAGAGCAAAACTCCTGAGCAAAAGCGTAAAGCTGTTAATTGATGCAGCCATATGTTTTAATTGCCTTTCTTTGGGATATTTTTCTGGAGAATGTGCTTCTTTGTCGAAATGCCGTTTATGCAGACCGCATTTTGGCCCTAAGTATTCTACCACTTTACATGAACTATATGTTAATTCAAACTCGGTAATACGAGTGCCGTGAGGATTATAAACCCTGTGACAGGCAAGTCTACTTTGGCATATGCACAGCATGATGCTACTTCTCAGGCTACATTGATTGCAAAGAGCTTGAGTGATGAGCTTGGGCTCGCCACTAAAACGGATCATGCAATAACCATTCGCACTTTAGCCGAACAAACTATGCGCAGTGGTGGTCTTACGAACTTTGAAATTGAATCACTTTCAATTGAAAAAACCTTTGCTTGTAAAAATGTTTTGGTTGTCCCGGACTTTATTGATGATGAGAACGTTTTGCCTCATGCCGTAAATACGCCAAAACATAGGCATTTCAAAGGGGTTGAAATCACCACTATTCCTCAACGGCAAAGGATTGACATTTTGATAGAACAAACAAAGAGTTGCTCAATGTTTTGCAGGAAAGAGAGGATTTAAATGCGAGTGAACCCAATTACGTTCTGACTCCACTGGGACCTATAGCCAGCGGTGGTCGCGTTGGGGTGAGATCGGATTCGCACCAAGTCTTAAAAGCAAGAGCGAACGTTGATTGTAACGCAAGCGAATGTGAACAACTTAGACAAGAAATTGCTGAGCTGAAAGCGGCTTATTGACAAGTTGAATTGGAGAACGAGGAAACTCAACCCTCAAAAAGCGAGAAGCTTGCGTGTTTGTTCGTGGAACTTAGCGTCCAAGTAAAAGATGGTCGCTACAAGATTCAGATTCTTTTGAGACCGGATATTGTTAAAAAGATTCTCAATAACTTTTCAAATGCCTTGGAGCAGTGGTTCTTAACCTTTTTAGCGCTCGTACCCCTTAAAACTTTGTGAAATGTTTTTGTACCCCTAGACCTGTCGAACAAACACCTACAAAATTACCGGTAAATATACAATCTAGCAATAAAACAAAACACAATGTAGCCTGTTACCGGTGTATATTTATTAACTGTAATATTGTTCACAACAAAAAATGAAATTACACATTGAAATATTTATTGCGTATGGCTTTTTTGTTGTTGCCTTCTTTCAATGATCAACTTGAAACGTGGTTCATTTTTTGTGATAGCCACATGCATATCATCTCCTGGGTCCAAACAATTTTTTGGCTTAGTTTTTATACTTACAAGAATCGAGAAGAGTTGATTTGTGATACAGAATTTGAAAATTGAAGAAAGTAGAGTATTCATTCTCGAAGCTTTTCGTCTGACACTTTTTAAGAGAATCCGTCTGAAATAGACTGAAAAGGTGAAGTGAGTCAGTTATATGTATAGAGACACAATTGACGAAAAAGAAAAAAAGGGAAAAGAGCAACACCGTGATTGGTAAAAGAAGCGACCAATGGAAGGAGTGGAAACCAATGTGTAATTTTACACATTAGTTTCCACTCCTTCCATTGGTCGCTTCTTTTACCAATCACGGTGTAGCTCTTTTCCCTTTTTTTCTTTTTTGTCAATTGTGTCTCTGTATGACTGACTCACTTCACCTTTTCAGTCTATTTCAGACGAATTCTCTTTACAAGTGTCAGACGAAAAGCTTCGAGAATAAATACTCTACTTTCTGCAAGAATCGAGAATCCAGTTTCACAAAGATAGGTTGTTGCAAAGGAAACAAGAATTTTCAAAGCAATTTTTGCTAATTGTGGAATCATTTTGAGTTGTGCACACCAGAAGGTAGCTAAATGCATTGAATCAAATTCCATCTTGATTTTCTTACTGGCTCTCATTTCAACAAGGTCATCTTTCGTTTGGTCATTTTCATCCATCAAATCTAGATTGAAAAGGAATGAGTCCTGTATTCATCTCTGTGAATCAGACACACCTCCATAATGGAAATATCCTTCAAAAGACTGACTAAGCACCTGCAAATGTTCTTTTATTTGAATCACAAAATGCTCTGGCAATGATGTGGTAGAATTAAAAACTTCATTAAGTTTAGGAAAATTTGCATAGTTTTCACAATCGATACGATTTTTCCAGATTGAAAGTTTGGTAGTAAAGGCGGATATTTTTTCTCTGCCAGTGATCACATTTATTCCTTTGCCCTGGATGGAAATGTTTAAGTTGGTGAATCATCTAACAAGTAGGCCAGGGACAAAATGAAATCCTTACTTTTAAAATGCGCCACTAGACTGCTACCTCGCTGTCTGAGAAACATCTCAATTTCTTTGCGCAGTTCGAAAACAGGAGTGAGAACTAGGCCTCGGGAAAGCCATCTCACCTCGGTATGGTAAAGTAGGACGCTGTGCTTAGCTCCAATTTCCTTACAAAAAGCTTTAAACAGACGATGATTTCAGGCATTTCCTCTGATGTGGTTGACTGCACTCACAGCAATTGATAACACATTTTTCAGTTTTTCTGGCAATGACTTGGCTGCAAGAACGTGGCGGTGTAGCATACAGAATGTGGACTGTAATGTGAGGATTCTCCTTTTTTGCAAGGAAAGCAAAGCCGGAGTTATTTCCGAGCATAGCGGGCGCTCCATCGGTACAAAGTGAGCGAACCACATCAAGAGACATTTCGTGGATCAAAAAGAACTCCTTTACAATATTGAATACATCCACCGCTTTTGTGGTTGTTTTCAGTGGTTCACTAAATAAAAATTCTTCGACCATTTCTTTTTCTTTCACATATAGCACAAATACCAATTACTGACTACACAAACTGACGTCTGGTGACTTATCCAACTGAAGGCTAACCTTGATAGGACTGGCTTTGACATCTGCAATGACCTGTTGCAAGATATTTTCACTCGTATTACGAATCCTGGAGGTGATAATGTCGTTTGATAACGGCACTAAACTTAGCTTTTTTCTGCTTCTAACCCGAGTAATGATTTTACCATTTCCATTGCGCAAGTTTTTACTAACTCTTCTGCTAGTGTGTGTGACTTGTTTTTTTTGGTACACAGAAAAGCAACTTTGCAAGGTGCGTGCAACAATGGCTTATCTATTGGCAAAAATCCATGCTTTTCTAAGCTACCACTCTGATGAAAGCGTGCCATTTTGATTTTCGAAGTATTTAAATCATTTTCCGACTTTGCACCCCCATGACGAATCTAATTATCCTATTATCTAAATGTTCCTTAAGTCTTGAAGGTTTGAGATTAACATTCGAAAGTACTTTGCTGCACAATATGCACTGCGGTCTTTCAGTTTCATTTTTTTCTGAAACCATACTTGACATAGTCTTCGGTCCACTTACGCTTTCTAGACATAACTGTTTTTGATTAAATTTATTCGACAATTATGCGATAACTCAATTCAACTGCAAATCTAAATATCAACTGAGCTTGAACTCTCAACAGAATAACACAAATAGTATTGCTTATTATGAAATCACATTGCGAAACCAATTCTGTCGGGACAAACAAGAAGCTATTTATTACGTCACAGTAACTCTCTCTTATGACAAAAAACATTCAGAAATGCAAATGTGAAAAAAGACTTCGGAAAATATTTTATTTCAAATAACATTGAAAATTGATTTTTAGCAAATAGTTCTAAATAACTATTATTCTGATGCCTCATCTCGTACCCCCGGTTAAGAACCCCGGCCTCAGAGCGACAATGTCTTTGCGTCGGAAAGCTCTAGGCGTTCTTTCTTTAAACCGAACCCTTACAGACACATTTCAAGAGTTGCTTGCTGAGCGTTGGTTGACGCATGTGCAGAAGATAAAAGTTGATGGGCCTACTTGGTATTTTCCTTTCTTTGTGACGAAGCAAGAAAAGTCTCGTGTTGTATATGATGGTGCAGCCACATTTAAGGACATGTGCCTTAACCATGCTGTTTTGCCCGGCACTAATCTTTTAAATAGGTTGACTGACGTTTTGACTCGTTTTTGTTTGGGTAGATTTGGGTGTATGGCCGACTTAAGCAAATGCTTCTTTCAAATTTGCATCCCAGAAGACCAACAGGATCTCTTTCGTCTGGTCTGGTTTAAAGACAATGACATAAAACTCGGTGAAATCGAAGTATTTTGGTTCTCTTGACATGTCTGGGGGATAAACTCCAGTCCTTATATTGCTCTTCATGCTATACAACGCTTGATTGATGAAAATCCTACCAACGCAAGTCGATTGACTTTAAAAGTTATTAAAAATAATCTATATGTGGATGAATTACTCATTACTGCTGAATCTCTTGCTGATATTAAGGTTATTTCTCAAGAGTCGAAGTCACTGTTTGAAAGCAGAGGCTTTAGACTTGCGGTCGGCAAATCACCAGGCTAAGCCGATTTTGCTGAGTATTCCCAAATGCAACCTCGGCTCTAATATCCGAGAAATTAACCTGGTTCAAGCCCTAAGCCAGACTCTAAGGCATTGGGCTTAATATGGGACGTGGAAAGGATTGCCTCAAGGTTCATTGTAATAAAAACTTGACTATGCCAGCTAGACTCAGTCGTCGCGAAATACTGCGCTTTCTTTCTGGCCATTTTGACCCACTAAGTTTTATCACCTTATCTCTTGGGAGGCAAGTTAATTCTTCACCGAGCTCCTTGTGGTGGTGTCGGCTGGGATCATTAGCTTCCGAAGGACATTATGATCGATTGGAGTGCGCGGCTTTGTTTTTTGCGGCCTATTTTAGAGGTTTCGATTCCTCGCCACTGCTTTTGGGAGACCGAAACCGAGACCAGAGATGACGAAGGGGTTAGCTACCAGATGCATGGGATTAGTGATGCTTCAAATGATGCCTTGTTGTGCGTGAACTATCTAAGGGGCCTAATGGGGCGACGATCGATTGTTGCCTTCGTACATGGCAAGTCGAAACTCGTCTTGTTATCTCAAGCAAATTGGACGATTTCTCGAAAAGAGTTGGAGGCGGCTAGGCTTTGCTCTGAACGGGTGTTCGCCGTGTCTAAATCGTTGCAGCATTTGTCTTGCAGCTTTTACTTGTGGACATATTTACAAGTTGCGTTTAAATGGATTGTAAACCCGGACCTTCATCTTCCGCAATTTGTAAAACACCGTGTAGATAAAATACATCTTATGACTTCGGCTTGTGACTAGAATATGATCACGAATTTTTGAATCCCGATGATGTTGTTACACGCGAAGGCAGCGTAAGGAATTCTGATTCCTTTGCATTATGGAAAACAGGACCTCGATTTCTTTTGCAGGAATCTTTGGAACCCAAGCCCATGAGCCCCGCCGTGGTTGTTCGGAGTGCCAGCATTAATTTAGATCTTTTGCCTCTTTAAAAGCAATACGTCTCTGGATCGGATGATTGAAAGCGCACCCGATCTATACATTTTAAAAAAGTGTGCGGCATATCTGATTCTCCTCAAACATTGTATTGTCGCTAAATTACAAAAGAGTAACCTTTGTAAACCGAAACTCGATGCAGACTACTTGGATAACGCCTTTATGGAGGTTGTAAAATTTGTTCAGTGAACCCATTTTGGAGGTGTAATCAAGCTTCTCCAGAAGAAGTCTTCAGATGCTTATGATCTGATTTAAAAAAAAAAATTAGGTAGCAGTGTAGGTTTTAGGCGTGTTTAAGGTTAAGTAATAACATTTAGTTTAAACCTACTTTATCAATAATCCACAGACTTATTCAAATAGAAATACACATAAACATAAAATACAAAATTCAGTTAGTAATTTAACATATTTGTAAACTAGCTATATGGAATTTATAAGTCACGTGTCCCGGTTTTATACAGATTCAAACTGTGAATGTTAAACGTTGTTTGGCGAGACGTCAACCATTGCCTGAACCACGTATCAAAAATATAGGAAATACGAAGTATGAGAAAAATATTATTTAGGTTACATATAAGTTAGATTGAAATTCAACTAGCATGAATCCATGGGAATATTGAACAATATTGAGAATGAAACGCTACCAATACCCCCATCAGAGAAAAAGGGCATTCCTTAACATATCTGAAATGCAAAAGAAGCCTAGTACAAACATACCATTAGTAAAAAGGTTGGCGAGAAATAATCTTGAAAATAAACAAAAATAGAATAATTTTTAGTACGGTAACTATTATACGTGACAAGCAAGCGTACTGTGAGAAAGTGAGTGAAGTACTGTGATGACATATTAGTGAAAACGCAAGATAGATCACGTTGATGCAAGAAAGGACGGAAAAGTGAACTATAAGCAATTAACGATCTGAGATAACCGATAACAATCAACACAGACAACAAAATAGTATAATCAACACATTTAACGTATCAACGGTAAAAGACGAGAAAATATATTGATGTAATTGTGCATGAGGTCCGTCATAATATTGGACTACGGTCTTGTATGCAGCCTGTTTGCACAGCAAGTAGGTGGGTGTGGTAACGCTGTGTCTGGCTGGATTGCCTGATAACATCGTCATGAAAAATGCATCACCGTTCACTGTTACTCATTGTTGTAGAAAAATAAGTTTGATATGGTGGGTGTGGTTTGCTGCAAAACAACCAAATGGAGCAGTAATCTGTATAATACGATTATCACAATAGCATGTAAGAAATACTTAAATTGCAGGTTTCTGTTTACAAATCTGATTAATAAATGAGAAATACACAGGGTACAAAATTTTCCATAACAAATAATTTCCATTTTCGAACAATTTACATAGACATTTAAGTCTGCTCATCGCTAGGACCATGATTGAATAAATCACGAAGCTCAATTGGTTTCTGATTTTGAGATTGATCTGCATGATTATTGCTACGACTATTGCTTGTGTGCAAAAAGCGATTGCCATAATGGTTCCAACGGTCGTGTATAGTACGTGAATACCTGCGTTTGCCAATGAGAAAAACATTACGGCATGTAATGATAGTGAGAATAAATCCCCACGCGAGAGCTAAAAGTGTAAGGAAAGCCAAAATCCCACTTACAAATGTACTGAAAATGTTAGAAAAAAGCATCAAAAAACTATTGTGTAGCAAATGAGGTATGTCTGATGGTTGAATACTTGATGATTCAGTGTAAGTGTAAGTTACTTGGCTGTCTATAAATGTTTGAACACATTCGTTATAAAGAGATGAAGTTGCAAGAGTTGCAAGTATGGCATTAAGTTGCGATCTTCCATTGAAGCTTTTATTATCGACGATTTTATTGTACTCTTTTAAAAAAATAAGTGAAAACTTTAACGTTTTTGTCTAGTTCTCTTTAGGAGTTGTGGCTAGAATGAAGCCTGGTGTTGATGGCGAGGTATTTATAGCGATTGAAGTTGGTGAAAATGTCGCAACGTTGTGATTGGTTAACAACCAAACGTTTCGTCGAGTCCAAATCAATGTAATTTTAGTGTGTAGATAAATTCTTTCTTGTGACAAAGCTCTGGTTTAAGCAATTTGATTAAAGTTGCTTCCACGATTGATAAATGAAAAAGTTTTCTTCCTTTAGCCAAAATAGAAAATTGGTTGTCATCGTAGTAATAGGCGCATTTTTTATTGTTGAGAAGGTGTTGTCCTACTGCCGAAGTACTGGTAAGATTGGATTGAAATAAGTCAAGATCTGGTTGAGTTTGGTTTCTTATTGCTTTTGGTATGTGCTGTTTTATTCTATCCTGCAGTCTTTGAGATGTGCGACCTACGTACCGACAATCACAGTGGCACACGTATTGATAAACCACCATACTTTTGTTGCTTGGTATGTACGACATCTTTGCGGACAGTTGGAAGAATCTTTCTCGTCGAAAATACTACACGAAGTTTTACTGCACCGAAACATGAGCTGACAGCAGTTTTGCATTGCTTTTCAAATTTTGTAGAGATATTGGCAATCCATGGTAGTTTAAGGAAAACTGAGCATTTTCCGGTCCTTCCTTTGGCGGTAATTTAAACTCTTTAATCTTCCTTCTTATTCTCGAATTGATTAAATTTTCCGGATAGCCATTGGAGTAGAGAATCGATCGAATGAAATTTATTTCCTGGGGTAATTTTGAAGTCGAATAAATTGCCAAGGCTCGGTGTATAATAGTGCCAATGAGATTGTTTTTTCTGCTTTTAGGTCCAAATGAATCCCAGCGATTGTACTGGCCGCAAAATAAAGGTTTCCGGTAAACAGAAGTTTAAAATTTTGTGTTACTTTTTTCAAAAAGCACATTCAAAAAAGGTAATTTGCCACTGACTTCCTTCTCATGGGTAAAAGTGAGGGACTGAGGTAGTGAATCAAGTTGCTTTAAGAACTGGTAACAATTGAACTCATCTTTAAACATGGCAAAGGTGTCATCCACATAACTGAAATAGATTACAGGTTGATTGTTGTCAATAAATAATTTTTCTTCTTGATATCCCACGAAGATATTTGCTAGGGCTGGACCACGTGGACTGCCCACAGCAACACCACCAATTTGCTTATACATTTTTTTATTAAAACTAAATTCAACAGAAGTAGTAGCCATGTTTATAAGTTCAATAAAGACGTCTTTATCTATGATTGGAGGAGTTAAATTGCTTTCATATAAGGAGTCCGCACAAATTTGAATAGTTTCTCTCAATGGAATGTTGGTGAAAAAGACTAGAGATATCAAAAGAACAAAGACAAGTTTGAATCGAGTCTGTAGTAAGCTCTTGAATTGTTTTAGCAAAGGTAAACGAGTCTTTGATACAACTGGCTGAGTATCGATGGAGCACCGGTTGAAGTATTGTGCAAAGCCTCTTGGCCAATTCATGTTGAGATGAACCAATTATGGATAGAATTGGTCTCAGCGGAACAGATACTTTGTGGGTTTTGGGAAGCCCATACATTCTAGATCTTTGTGAACCTGTGGGCCGAATGTTATTGTATATTAAAGGTGTAAGTTGACCATCTTTCTTTAGTTGAAGTAGCCGTCTTTGCAATGTAGTCTCCAGCTTGGCAGTGTTATCATTCTCTTCCACCGGGCCTAAACAAATAAATTTTTTACTGTCACATAAAATGGTTTCCATTTTAGCAATGTAGTCGGTGCTGCTTAGAATCATTGCTCCATTGCTTCGGAACCCTTGTCTGGTTTGATAATCAGAATGTCCTTGTTAGAACGAAGAGTTTAATTGCTTGAAAGCACTCACGATGCATGGAAAAATCTGTCCAGTCAATCGACGAGTAACAATAAGAATGAGCCAGGTTATTCAACTTTGCCGTGAGGGCGGAAACGCTTTCTTTTGATTTTGGTGTATGGTGCAGTAATTGTCCAATTAACCCTTCAAATTCAGCAAAAACTTCTTCCCGGTCAATTTCGGAAGGAGGCAGACAAAATTCTAGACCATGTGCCAAAACAAATTTCTCAGTTTCCGAAAGATCGTATTTTGATAGATTTACAATGCTATTTTTGGTTGAGGAAGCTGCTGTATCAGAAGGCTGCTTTCTAATCCACTTGAAGTTGGAAAAGTGCTTGGTTTAAATTTGGTCTCTTTTGTGTATTTCGATCTCAGCCAAATATCTGCAGAAACGAATCGAATCCAAAAACGACAACAACTTTTGAACCTTGTTTAATTGCTTCTTATAGAGTGGTTTTAGTCCATCAAGCTTTGATTCATTAACAGAGATTTTATCGGTCAGAAAAACGCGTTCAATGGTTTGGCTGTGTCTGATTTGGGCATTTTTAGTTCTGCTGGTAATAAATTTGGAAGCCAATTTCTTCGCAATGTAAGCCTTTAAAAAGGCTGTTGATAATTTGACAATCGAAGGTTATTCGCATCAAAAATTTTGACCATGGAAAAGAATTGCTTCTACAGTAACGATAACTAGTTACTTTACAAAATCTAAAACTACTACTAAAACTGTAACTAAGTTACTTTTTCGCTAGGCAACTATAATTGCAGCTCAGTTGCTCTAAAAAAGTAGCTTGTCCACCACTGAATGCAACTAGTTGGTGTAGGTCTATTCAATTGTCACCTGACCCTTGGCTGCGGAAAAGAACTTGTTAGAGAGAACCATGTGGCCACCGAAGCCAGGCAACTCGCCACGGTCTGAACTAGAGGTCGTGTACAGTATATAAAAATATGTTGCCATAGAGAGAACAGCGAAAAGGACAGAAAAAATGAGGTGAAAAGCATATACGGCTAACCATAGGCGCTGTACAAAAGATTCTCAATTTTGTCTCGTGTGAAGAAATATGAATTCTGAAAAAAGCTGTGTCCATTGCAGCAAAAACGGGCACAGTTTTTCATGCGGAAACTTGTATACCAAAGCATTTTGATGAGAAAGTAAATCTGCAGTCGAACAAAAAAGACGAGTGGATACAAGAAGTAGGAGGAAAAAGGCTACAAGGAATTACATATAGCTGATGCAGCGCACTTTGTCTGTTCAGCACATCAAATATTTTCGTTGTTTCTTCATGTTCAAACTGTTTCCAACGAATGTATTTGGGGACACAAATTCATCTTGCAAGGATACAGTTCACACATCGGCAGATATCCTTCTGCTTCGGCGAATATAATATGAGCTCACCGGAAACCTCGCACTCAGTAATTGGACAATATCTTTTGCAAAACCCATCAAGTGAGCAGAAAAACGATGAAAGAAAATCTCGATCCTTGTCCACTGACGCGCTGCCTTCGATCTTTCTACTCTTGAAGCAACATAAACAAAAAACATTAGAATGGGACCTACGCAAACAAAAAGAATTTGTATTTAGCCCTAAACCGTTACACTAGTCCAGTGATGACAAATCTGTGGCACGCAGAGTCCAATATTTCCTTTTGCTTGGACACGCACGCTGCTGCCCCAGCACAAAGTATGCTACAAGAGTTCGTTGCTAATTTTATCTTCGATGCACAAAGCAATAAACTTTTGTGTTCTTATGAAAAAATAAACGCTGCTTTTTTGTGGGAAAAGTTTTGCTTGTCATATCTGATTCCTTAGCCCTTGTTACGTTATGATGTGAAAAAGCTCTCTGTTTACATTTAATCGATCAACGAGCCAGTCTATTGATTGTACTGCGGCACTTCATTTTTTATTTTAGTTTTTGTCGAGTAGAATACAAGTCTTGAGTACCCAAAGATGAGTAAGGCAAAAAAAACAAAAACACGCAGTGGAAGATCATTCCAATAGGCCTGGACAGGTCATTGGGAATGATCGAAAGCAATGGAAAAGCATTATGTATTCTGTGTAACGATAGCGTTGCGTGTCGCACATCAAATGTTAAACGGCACTTTGAAACCAATCTGAATGGTGTTGCCGAACTTGGTGAAGCAGAAAGAAAAGAGTATCTTGAAGGGGAATAGTAAGCAGTACGTTAGCTTTAGCTACTACCTTCATGTGAAAAATTATCTGACCGCTGTCACCATTCAAATTTTTTTGTGCATGGCAAAACATGGTATGCCCCTCTCTCACTGCGATATTGTGAAAGAGGTCATGTTGTGTGGATGTAATTTCCTTTTCCATGATTTTCCAAACAAGGGTAAAATTATTCAACGCAACTCTGAGATGCCACTTACCAGAAAAACTGTTGAGGATCGAGTCCAGCACATGGCCAATGATTTTGGTCAACAGCAAACCATTGATTTACAAGAGGCAGCTTGTTATTCCATGTGCTTTGATCAAAGCACAGATGTGAACGATCATGCAAAGCTCGCAGCGATTTTGCACTATGCTGCTGGTGACGTCATGAGAGAAGAGCTTGTAAAGCTGCGCTCATTGCCAAGAAAAACGCAAGGAATAAATATCCACAATGCTGTGATAGAGACTTTCTTGTCGAATGACATAAGGTCAAAAAAAGTAGTTTCCATTACCAGTGGTGGGGCACTCTCAATGTTGGGGACATCGTCTGGTTTTATTCAGTTGTTTAATAAAGAAGCAAAACATTAAGTCATTCAGCTCCATTGCATTATACATCAAGAAGCTCTTTGCGCCAAAGACAGCAGCAAAATCTTCCACGAAATCCTCAAGGATGTCGCAAATATGCTAAATTTCATCATGGATCGCGCCATGAATTCCCGACAGTTTCAAGTTGTCACGAATAAGTAAATTTGCGCTAAAAGAATAGTTTTTATATATGTATAGTTATTGTAATCTGTTGTTTTATTTTGCCGTGATCGTTTTATTTGTAAATTTGAATTGTCTGAAGCCCTAAACTTCTTAAACTGTTTTCGAAATAAAAATTTTTTCTTTTTCGCATTTATTAATAGATTTGCTGGCTTTGCCGGCGTCGCCCGGCAGAGGCAGTAATGTGTTTATCAGTGATAATTACAGGCAGTAATTATCAGTAATGTCCGGGTTTAGTATTTCGGTTCAACCAGCTGCGCCGGTTTTACCCATCCGGTTCTTGTGTGAACAGTATCGAAAAGTTGATGAATTTTATGCACTTTCACAATTCTCCTACACGAAATTGTGATCATCATATTCTCTTCATCATGACTGGCAATGCTCACAAAGAATCTTGCTACAAATTATCGTTAATACTTGTGAGGGAGCAGGGATTGTACATAATCAAAACTGATTTTAGCGGCGAAATGGTGGTTGCTTTCATAATTAAAGAAAAAACTATTTAATGGTGAGCCTATGTTACAATGTGGAGCTGCCGCTTTCCTATTTATATTTGTGATGTTAAGTTCCTAATTTGGCTGCGCTATTAGTCTTGTTTCCGGCATAGCGACAAAAGCGGCTATTGTTCTCTCTATATCCAGCTTTACGAATTGTTATGGTTATGGTTTTATGTTGACTTTTTCTCAAACTTGGGATTTTATTACAATGATGTAGAGTATAGACTTAAATACCATAACAGGCAGATATATGACAACGTCACCCGCAGAGACCCCGTCAGCAACGTCGGGATTGAGAGTGTCGGTTTAGCCGGCCAAGCCGGCTTCACCTATCAGGTTCTTGCATGAAGAGTTACCAAACGTTTATGTGTTTTTGGCAGATAAGATGTTTACGACTTTTTGTGCTCCTTTTCCTAATAGAATATCTCATTTCAAGATCGTGGCTATGCCTTAGGTCTATGTGCTCTGTTCATTGCTGACACGAACCCAAGGAAGCCTTGCGTTTACCGTAATTAGGAAGTGAGGATTACATTTCTGTTATTAAGCTATTCTAAAGCAAAAGAGCAAAAATGCCTTTCGTTTGGTGCGATTTGACACAATGACGTTGTTTTTTTTATTTTCCCTTAAACTTTCTCAAGTCTCAGTGGCTACGCATTATCCGTTTTTCTCACTGCTTGACGTACCCTGGGGAGTTTAAAGTGTCCTTGTGTTTTCTCAAATGTTTAGTTTGACCCCGGTAGCTCTATAAAACTATTATGAAACAAAATACCAGTAATATCTTCCATGTGGTGCGATTTAACACAGGGACGTTAAATTTGAATTTCGCCTCAAACTTTTTCAAGTCTCTGCTAGCAACGCATTATGATTCATAATCGTTTTTCCTTGCTTGGGTATGCTCATAGAAGTTGTTGCTTTTCCCCAATTTTTGTTCCCCTTTGTTGAATTTACACGTATAAATTTTATATGTAATATTCTGAGTTTTAAACCCGCAGTCTTTCGATACAGTTTTGACACTCAGTTCATCATGTCGTGCTGCTAGTAATTACAATTTGAGCCTTTTGCCCAGAGTTTTCCAAAATTTACGTGTGCTTGATTCGAAGACCAAGTCAAAAAATGTATGTGTACGAGACTAATTGAGACTTGACAACGGGGAGAATGGTCGGAAGATTTGTGTAATATAATTGTTGGAGATTGCTACTGCTGTTTTTAGATCACAAGTATACTGAACGTTATATATATATTTGGATTCGGTTCCGTCATAGTCCGGTAAGCTCAATTGTAAAACTTGTTTTTGTTACCTATTTATCCCGCTGGATTTTTCTTTACATTGATTGCTTAATATTTAAATTATTAATCCAAAAATTGACAATAACTTGTGTTATAACTGAACCCGTAGTCCAATCCCGTTTTTGTGTATATGGAATTCAAACATAACTTGTGCGTAATTGAACCCGTAGTCTGATCTCGTTTTGTGTATGTGATATTCGAGCATAACTTGTGTTGTAATCGAACCCGCATTCTGATCTCATTTGTGTGCGCTTCATTTGGTAATTTATTTCCGTGTTTAAGATAACCGTACTTCTTACGCTCCCCCACTTTGATGCTGCTTCAATATACTAAATATTTATAACATCGGGTGGAAGCGTAAAATTTTGGAGTGCGTGTAAAATTGGCTATACATCTGTCTCAGCAGCCTCAGTGTTCAAAAACTGATTCCATAGGCTGCTGTTACACCGTTTGTTTTCGTGAGGATTTGTTCCCCTTTTCCCCAATTACGCTTTTTTCAAAAAAAAACATTTCCTCTT
This sequence comes from Trididemnum clinides, assembly GCA_963675345.1. Taxonomy (NCBI): domain Eukaryota; kingdom Metazoa; phylum Chordata; class Ascidiacea; order Aplousobranchia; family Didemnidae; genus Trididemnum; species Trididemnum clinides. The sequence continues at coordinate 32,617,921 of OY776303.1, forward strand.
AATCTAGTGTTATAGATTGATGCTATTATTTTTTGATTTTGATCTTTACTTAAATTTGGGATTTTATTACATTTAACTTTTGCCCCTGATCCAAACCTCCCTACTGTTAAATAAGGATTAGTGTTTTGTACCGATAGGCTTATTCTTGCAATTACAAATATCAGTGATGGGTTTTACCATTAATATTTTCTATCAAAATGATGGTGGATAATTTTGCTGTCTGGTGCTGTTTTCACTAAATAGTGGCAAGCATTGTGATGTCATTTAACATTATGACCTAACAGTCCGTTTTAAGCCATTAAATATTAGGATCGCTACTTACAACTTTTTCGTAAGTGTAAGCAAATTAATATGACCTAACGTCTCTGACTTGCGTGCATGTTCCTTGGCCCTGGCATAAACGCCACCGTGCAAAGAGCAAACTAACCCAAAATGAAGCACTCACAGTTCAGTTATAGCAGTAGCGGGAGTCCCCATCAAGAATGTCGAGGTTAAGAACATCAAATCAATTGGCTGCTGTGACAGCCTTGCGCAATTGCAAAGGAAATTGATTCAGCATTTAAATCATATGTAGCTCGACACTTACATTTTGTTGCAAACGATACAAAAGAACTATCTTTACCCCATCATCTTTTTCTTGGGTGATCACCAATTGTTTTGCTAGGAGTAGTCTAGATATTAAAACTTGTAGACATTGAGTCTTTTGAATAATTTGATGAATAATGCCAAAGATCAATGCTATCCAGAAAGAATAAGCAAAATGCTCTAAAGGACTTAGTTTTTGTAGAAATTGCAATTTTGTAAACTGCAGGCACCAAAATTTTGTGTGTTTTTAACCGGTAGATTACATTTCATAAACATTTGGAGACTTAAGTTTTTGATGGATCTTTTTGAAAATGTCGACAGACAATGCAAAAGAACCATGCTTGTGAGGAAAAGTAGTGAAAATGTACCAAAGAACAAATTTTGTTTAACAATTGCAAGTTTGTTAGCTCTGGTAGAATAATTGTACAACTAAAAATGAAACATCATGTATGGCAACCAAGTTTTGATCAACTATTATAAACTAACGCTTAGCCTCAAGTAATTGAAGTCACATACATTGCTGAAAAGCAAATTTCCTAAGGTTTCAAAGGATAGTAATTGTCAGTACTTCATTATAACGTTTTTGTATGAAAGTCACCTGTTTTAACTAAGCTCAACATTTTTGGGAAGGGTAAAAAGTTACGCCACATGTCTTAAAGTTCAGTTTTTTCAGTATAAAAACTGATATTAATTGTGCATATTGTACACTATCGAACTCGCCTTGAAATAATCTTTAATTTGTTGAAAAAGTTTGAAAATCAGTTGAGAAATAAGGTCACAAATCAGTTTTTTAATAAACTAATTTTGCAGAAAGGTTGCAATTTTTGAAAACATCTTGATATTATGATCTTTGGTAGCAAACATTTGTGTTAATCGTACCAAACATATTATGATGTCATAGAGCCAGTTTAAGCGTGCCAGCGAAAAAGCGAAGAAAAAAATTGCTTAGATGGCTTAAAATGCTTTAATAAAGAAGTGCTCGTAGCATTGTCATATAAACATTAATTGTTGTAAAGATGTTTTTATCGAAAGCAGCTTATAAATCGGCACACGGTATAGTTGGGAAAAAACTAATAACTTTAATCCAAAAATAACAGCCAAGCAACTTGTTAAAAACATACTGCGAACGTTTCGGCCCTCAACTGGTGCCATTTTCAACGCAAATAATGTACCTCAAACAGGTTGGCTAGCAACTACGCCATACTGACACAAAAATGAACACACCGTTTATTTAACGCGTGACTATCGCTTCTTTTGTGTTCATTTTTGTGTCAGTATGGCGTAGTTGCTAGCCAACCTGTTTGAGGTACATTATTTGCGTTGAAAATGGCACCAGTTGAGGGCCGAAACGTTCGCAGTATGTTTTTAACAAGTTGCTTGGCTGTTATTTTTGGATTAAAGTTATCAGCTTATAAATATTTCCTAAAAGAACCTTTAATCGCGTTTCTGCGATGAGTACTTTTTGAGAAAGAACAAAAAACAGATTGCAACGTCATTTTAAACCCCAAGCAAATGAAAGTTTTTGAAATAAAGTAAGTTAGAAGCTTGTTTTCGTTTGAGCAAACGGTGGTTGTTCTCTGTGAAGTAATGCAAATTCTAAAAAAATTATTTTTGGTTATGACGTCATCATGATATCACGAATATCCTTATGACACTCGCCAGAGGGTGGTGATCATTTGCGTCAAGTTTGATGCTTGTACCTATAGTAGTTTCAAATGAGTTAAAACATACGGACAGACACACAGACACAAAGACAGACAGGCAGACAGAATTGCGCTTTATTCATTAGATTTGTAACTCACACACCTTTTCTGACGTTACAATGGTTGACTGCGTGATTAAGTTCCAGAGTAATCTAGTGAATCTTGTTTCTTATCGAAGATTTATTTTGATTGCCAATTGCGTAACTTATTAACGGTGTTTTTTCTATGTCACTTGATATTGTTCTGGCAATTTCTAGATTACTTTCCAGTCGTATATATAAGACCGCGAGATTTTTCACTCATTTAGAGAGAGTAAGAGAGAGAAAAAGAAAGAGGCATAGTGTAATTAAAAGGTCGTTGATCGCTGTGGTGATTTTATTGTGAATTTTTATTGGTGTGACAAACGATTATTTGATGGATTTTGTTATGGTTAGTCTGACATTTATATATTGAGATGCTTTATTTTCTGTGTTTGACAAGCAAAGGAATTCAAAGTTTTAAAGTGATTTGTAAATATATTTGTTCTGTTTGTGATTGAGAAGTGCGTTGGTCAAAGTATCTTAGTGGAGGCCAATCTTTTCCTAGCTATTAAGTTGCAGCCAGACTTAATTATTCCAGCGATACTACAAGTCGCCTCAATTTTAAGAAGTAAATTAAAAATTGAGATAAAACGAAAACTTTTATTGAACGCGACACAAGTACTTCTTGAAGAGGTTCATGCAAACTACAAATATTTCGTTTTGTACAATAATGTCATATGGCTGAGCAGAGGAGGAGTTCTGGAGAGATTTGTAGCCTGCTTGGATGAGAATAGGCAGTTAACGAATAAAAAAGGGAAGGATTAACCACAGCTCACTGATGCATGTCGGCTTAACAACCTCATGTTGTTACTAATTTTATAAAGCTCTTCAATGTACTGAACGAAAAACTACAAGGTTTGGGAAACAACAGACAGAATGTTTTTGTGATATCAAAACATTTGAAAGAGAATTTTTGAAAGAGACAATAGTGGGCAGTGGCACCATTTCCCAAATCTAAAACTGTGAATAAAAAACTTAGCAACATTTGCAAACAAGCTTACAAAAGATGTTAAAAAATTCCAAGAAGTTTTCAAAAATTGTATCGGCTGCAAAAGAAAACCTCGGCAACAGATTTTTACAGTTTCATAAGCTAGAGAAAACCCTGCAATTTCTCACCCTTTCGGACAAAGCTGAATTTGAAGAACTTAATCTTTCTTGCTTACGTTGGTTAGACTTTGAAAACCTGGAAATGGAGCTATTGGAGTTTCAGGAAAGCTTCATTTGGAAAAATAAGTTCTACAAACTGCGTGAAACATCAAAAAAATTTGAAGGGACGAGAACGAACAGCGCATTGAGTTCTGCAAATGATATCCTTAAAGTATGGGATTTTCTTCCAAATAATTTCAAGTCAATGAAATCACTTGGGGTTTCCTCTCTCACTTTGTTTGGGTGATCTCATGCTTGCGAGCAGCTGTTTTCGATATATATCAAATCTGATACGAGAAATAGACTATCTGATTACCTGAGTGCTGCTTATGTTGCTCTCAAAGTGACAAAATATCAACCGAGAATAGAACAACTTTCAGCGTGCATGCAGCAGCAAAAATCAAATTGCCATTCAAAAGCATGCCAAAAGAAAATTTAAATTAAAAGTTGTCTTTTGGAAGCAATTTAGTTTAGTGTTGGAGAGAAGATATGCGGCACGACTTTGTTTTCAAAGTAAAAACCAAGTAGTTCGTTCAAAATAACAACTTGGCACTCTGTGATAAATCGATGAGTTTTGTATAACAGGTTGGGCACGCGGTCTAAAAATGATTTGCCACCACTGCACTAGTCGCTCGTTCCGGGACGTTCCCCTTGGTCGCTTCTGATCAATCAGTGCAACCGTGCCTTTTTTTGTGTTCGTATCATTCTTTGTTCGCACAGTAAAATTCATCTACCGTATTTTTCAGACCATAGAGCGCACCGGACTATAAGGCGCAAAATCGATTAACGTCTTCTAACGCGTTTGTTTTCACACATAAGGCGCATTTAATGAAACAAAAACTAAAAGCATTTTATCGGTACCGTACTTCAATTTATGATTAAACAATCAATTGTTATGTTCGCATTGCATGAGAAGTGTACAGCTAGTTGTTAGGTACCGTACATGTTGCAATACATGCGCGACGCACGTGTGTGTTTACGCACGTAAAGTGAAGAGAAGGATACACTTGTAAAGGGACCGAGAGTAGGTGAAGAGGAAAAACACACTCGTAAAGGGAATAAGAGTAGTTAATTTGATTGCAAGAAAGAAAGAAGTTTGCCCTCAAGAAAGAAAGAAGTTTGCTATCAAGAAAGAACGAGTTGAGGAAGGTGCAATTGCGTTGGTAGCGCTTATTGCAACATAAAATTTGTTCAGAGCTTGGTGACAAAGTGCAACCTGATCCACATATTAGATGCACCGGACTATGAGGCTCACGTCCCATTTTTGAGAAAATTAAAGGATTATAAGTGCTCCTTGTGGTCCAAAAAATACGGTAATTCATTATCTTTTAATTTGTCAATTCGCTCAAATCGTCACATTTTTGTCAATCTTTGAAGAATTCCTACCTTTTGTGTGGTTCTGCGACAATTCATAGTCGGAAATTCAAAGTCGCGACAATTTAAAGTCGGAAATTCAGAGTCAAATTCAAACCCTAACCCTAACGCGACTTTGAATTGTCGGAACACCCTTTTGTGTGCATTCCAGTTTTTCCAATTCGCTCAATTTGTCACCTCTTTATATTCCCGAGAAACCATTTGTTCGACTTATACGTCATTTGCAAATTCGATTTACATATTCAAGCGGTATTCACAGTTTTGCTAACTGCCCATTGAGAGACGATAAGTTTATTGAAGTTTAAACAGAAGAGTCTAGATAGAGTACAGCAATTCTAAAGCTTAAACGTTAAAATAAGCTTCCCCAGTTAACGATTCAAACTAGAGTTGCGCTTTCTGCATTTCTTTTCAGGATTATTGTCGGAGCGAAGCTACAAAAAATCATTGTCAAACAAAAGATCTCAGTAAGTTAGCTAATCGCTTAACCCTTTAAGGATCAATGTGACGCATATGTTACTTCATAATTAATTGTTCGATCATTATGGCGCAATAATAACTTTTCTAAAATCTGTAGCAATTCTGTAGCTACCAAATATTGCATTGAAGAAAACCTGATAGGTCGAAACAGGGTCACTGTCAGCAGTTTGCTAAATTACAGAATTGTTTCAAATGCTATGAATTAGAGTCTCATGATTTTCAAAGGGTTAAAACAAAATACAAAAATTGCATGCAAGACAAGAAAATGTTTTTATGCCAAGGTTAGCAAAGGATCTCAATGTCCCAAGAACTTCTCTGAATACCGTAAATAAAGAAAAGGAGAAAATAATCTCAAAATTTGAAGCACGACATAATGCCGAAAGAAATGAAAGCATCAGCATGGATTTGATGATGTGGATGAGCCACTACTTAAGTGGTTTCGCTGCGCAAGAGTTGAAAAGACTCCCATTAGCGGGAAAATGCCTCTCTTGAAGGCTTTACAATGTGTCAATATCTGTAGCCATGGCATTGTTAAAAAGCAATCCTTAACCTTGACAAGCCGGTGAAAATCACAAAAAGAATTTGGGTGAGAGAAAATACAAGGCAATGCAGCTTCTGTAGATGAAGCATGTGTAGACGATTGGCATAAAAATCGTCTCCCTATTCTTTTGAAAGATTTCAAAAAATAAACAGATTTTTAATGCCGATAAAACCGGGCTTTATTGCAAATGCTTGCCTGAGTGGACACGTTTTTAAGAACAAAACTTTCTTTGGTGGTAGGCTGTTAAAAGAGAGATAAATTGTGCTAGTGAGGGCCAACATGGCCGGATAGTAGTTGCTTCTTCTCGTCATTGGCAAGGCCGAAAAACCAAAATGCTTTATAAATGTAATAAACTCACACTTCCGCACCAATCCAACTCGAAGGCCTGGATGACGTCGACCGTTTTCGAAACCTGGGTTGGAAAACTTGACATAAAATGAGGAACAGCACCAGAAAAATTGCGCTTGTCGTTGACAATAGTACAACCCTTTCTGTCCTACATGGTCTAACAAGTGTTAGGCTGGTGTTCTTGCCTCCTAATACTGCCGTACAGAAAGAATTTTGCTGAAATGCGTTTTCTTGCATTTGAGGGGAAGAAAAGAATTTAACGTCGATGTTTTAAAAGCTATAAAGTTTCTTGATCAAGCTTGTAACTCTGTACCTGAGACGTCAATTCAAAACTGCTTCATGGAAGTCCGTTTTGCTACTTCAACATTAAAAGAAAGCCTAGAAACGGCCAGTGAGTTTGACAACAATGGAGAAGAAATTTGGGCCAGATTCCAAATCGCTGGCTTTGTTCCAAAAGACTTCAATTTTAACAAGTACGGGGACGGTGATACAGACATAATTACAGCGAGACCACTACAGAAAGTAGCATAATGGACAATTTTAGAGCTGGCGAACATCCTGCAAGATTGTCAAGAAAACGACTATGATGATGACAACCTTTTGAATGAACCTGAACCTGCTCCTTTTTACGTATTGGAATTATTAAAGACGTTAGATCGCTATTTCAGAATGCAAGAAAACAGCGATGTAATGTTACCTTTTGTGTCCAAAATGCAGCAGGACATATTTGCAACAGAAGTCTTTAAACACAAAACAAACCAAAATCACACATTTTTTTGCGAGTTGTGAGTTTTGGTTTCACCAAGTTTGTCTATCATCTTCTTTGCAATGTATAATTTACGTTTTGTGTAAGAGTATTGTATTCAACAATAAATGTCACAAACTGTGTTGACAGCAAATAAAGCACCGTGTATACAAGTTGCTATAGTGTAGAGTTTTTACCAGTTTGCATAATTCGACAGCTTGACTAATTCGTCACTACTTTTTGATCCCTTTGAAGTGCCGAATTAGACAACTTTTACTGTATCTATGCTACAAAACCCGTCACATTTCTCTCTTTGTCATACTGACGTATATTACCTAATTAGGTTCATACAAAAAGCTTGAGGATGAATTTATTGCTATTTGATAGTCTCAAAATAGTTTATCCAAAACGTTAAAAGGCAAAATTTTGCACCAATACAATCAACAAATCGAAGAAAAAATCGATAAATTGGAGCAATATTCAAGAAGAATCTGCCTGATCTTTCACGGGATTCCCCAACCGCCTGATGAAAACACAGTTAAAAACCTACAAAACTTTCTTTTGCAAAATTTAGATTTTAAATTATATGAAAGTGACTCTGATCGTTTTCATAGACTGAAAATTTTAAAGTCAAATAGCAATCACCGTAATTCTATGACTAGTTTAAAACCACTTGCAATTATTTTGAAATTGGTAAACCACAGCATTAAAAGTCATAAGTATTATATTGATTTAGAAAAGAAAATTATGGAGAACTGGCTTCTTAATTACTGAATCATTAGCAACCAAAGACTAAATTGCGTCCAATATCTACATCGGTTTAGAGTGCAAAACAAAATTTCTTCTTTTTATACTGCATGTCGTGAGATATTTTATAAAAAAAATCTTCATCTTCATTAGCACATAGCTTGATCTTTGTGAAAGTTTTGCCATATAGTTCAGCCAATATTCATTGAAAAGTGTTTGAGCAAGTCACTATAGTTTAGTCTACCGTTTGACTTGGTTTTAACTTTAAAAAAACACAATTTAGTTGTAAGTTACTGTTGGTGTTTTGTTTTGGTTAGAGTATTGTTAAAGTTGGAGTTAATTTGTGGCAATATTATATTTTGAACTCTATACATTTGATATTGATAACCAATATGCCTGCTGGTGCGTATTTTTAAGAATTGAGTTTTATTTGAGTAATATTTATAGTTTTTATTCATAACAATGAATTATTTCAACCTGACAAACTACCTTTCATTTTAAAACATCTAACCACCCAAGCCTACTCCACACTAGATGGTATTGCATATGCAAGTAATTGCAACAATAAACAACAGTTTTCTCTAATGCATGTCAATATAGCCAAAGTAGTATAAGTGCTAAATTGTTGATCTAAAAAACATTTAGTTCTAGCTTAAAGATATTTTAATGTTTTAGCCATCACAGAAACGAAATTAAAAATATCTCACGCTTGCAACATTTCAATGAAAGAATATCATTTCATTTACAAAGATACACTGAAAAATTTTGTTGGAATAGGTCTGTTTATCAAAGTCAATTTATCATCTACTGAATGCAAAATCATTAGTTGGAATGATGCAACTAATGAAGATTTACGAATACAAATAAATATGCCAAATAACAAGAAGATTACTGTAGGAATTATATACAGACATTTTAGCAAATAATTATATACATTTTCAACCAATCTTGAAAAAATGATATATTTTCTAGACAAGGTCAAAGGTGAGGATTATAACTTTTATGGAGATTTTTTAGCGGCTTTCTCAAAGCTGACTAAAGTAAAAACCTACATGAACGTGATTTATGGCTTAGATTGCTTCTGACTAATAACTTAACCCACTCGTGTTACAACCAGCTCATCAGCTTTTATCGATCACATCACATATACGATACATAAAAAATGTTGTAAACAATACAGAAACCTATATTTTGCTTCATGATATAAGTGATCATTTTCCTCTTCTAATACATACAAATTTATCGATTATAACATATCCACTTATTTAATGAGTTTGGGACTTGGAAAAGTTTTGTCCCAAAAATTTTCTTAATAAACCTCAACTACGTACTAAATAAAACGAAAATGTAGACACTACCACTGCCATTAATGATAATTTAAATCAATTTAATGATACACTTAAAAATGTTCTTAAAACACACGCATCTTTATAAACACAAACAAAAAGGGAGAGAAAATTGAAATTGAAGCCTTGAATCACCATTGGCTTGTTTGTATCAATAAAACAGCCTTTATCGAAGAGCACTAAAAATTAAATTGGATACTTCATGGCACATTTCCAAAGTATACAGAAACAAACAAACACATATTTTACAAGTGAAAAAAATTACACTTTTATAACTTAATAAAAACCAATAAAAGCAACGCAAAATCTTTATGGAAAACAATCAATAGAATGCTAAGTAACAATGTTAAACGATCTGCAGATAATCCAAGTGAATTTTTTACAAAAACAAGGGTGCTAACGATACACTTTCAATCAGCAATTTGTTAAATGAATACTTTATCATCACCATAAACTCCAGCATCACCAATAAAAACTACCTCATTAAAAACAATTTAAAGTCATTCTTCTCAAATTCATTAACAGCTTTGCTATTAGATCTGTTAGCTTTGCTACTAGAACATTAAGATTAGTATCAGTCTGTAAGTTATCACGATGTACGAGCATCAGATGTAGTAAATCAAAATTGTTCTGACATATCTATTCCGCCAGTATCAGAAAGCGAAGTCCAGACTGTATATACAGATGAACCAGAACCAGACAGCCTTAGCCAAGTTAACCCTGAAGTATGTTCTGCTCCCCTCACGCAAGTTTTAGAAAGTCAATGTCAGCAGTCTGTAAATCTCGATCCAGCAATATCAGACAGTGAAGACTATTCTGCAATATCCGCTCAAGTTTCAGAATTTCAACGAGATCCGTCTGTAATTTCTTCTGTGACAGCGTACCACTCGTGGTTTGTAAAACCAAAACGTGATAAACTAACCGAATATTTCGAGTTTTACCCACATCAACCAGAAACAATCAAATTTAACGCTACAAATGTGTACTTCCGACCTGATCATCTGAAGATCGTTTGCAACGATTATGGCTCTCGTATTGTGAAGAAAAAGAATCTCTATTTTTCAATCTTTGCATTGCATATGATACAACTTCTTGTAGCAATCAAAACCCCAGCAAATTTCTAACGGGTTTCAATTCGTGGAAACACATTTTTACCAACGACTTGATGAACACGAAAGTTCTCAAAAACACAAAGCATGTGTTGAAGTTTACATACGATTCAGCTGTAATAAGACAGTGGTAGACCTACCTACTGTCAGTCAAACATTATTACAAAACAAACAGGTCATGCAAAGAAGGCAAATTATCTACAGAGTTAGTCTCCATTGTGAAAATGATGGGAAAACGGGAAACGAGCTATAAGGAAACAGGGAATTCTAAAGCGGTGTCTACTTCATTAGATAAAAAAGTTGATCACGGAACATTTTTACAGACTGTTTTCGAGTGGAGAAAAAAGATCGCAAATATTTGATAGATGAAATTCTATTTTTGTGAAAAGCATTCGAAAGTTGACTGCATTTTTATCTTTGTTGAAAGTATTCGAAACTTGACCCGAAGTTCTGTCTCGTTGAAAAGCATTCGAAACTTGATCGATATAAAGGAAACAAGGAAATTCCTGCACGCGAATAACCGCGAGTTCGGTAAAAGCAGCTTTTAAGTCAAGCAAAAAATTGAAAAGCTGATATTTGTAGCTACGCATAAAACTACACGGTCTCATTTAGAGACACTTTATGCAAAGCATTTACGAAGAGACTGCCCTTCCCGGAAAAATTTTTGGGGTGACCCCTCCTACTTTACTCGGCACCACTGGGTACAGGCAGATTTAAAAGACTGCAATAGCTGCGCGCGCGCATTAAAGGAAGGTTTCTTTGAGCAGTGCATAACTTTTTGTGAGTTTTGACTATTTAGTGATTTTTCCTTACACTGGTAAACGTGATTAGATGGTACACCCTAATGTTGAATCATTAAACAGTTTTGGAACGGTCAATTGCAAACGATAGTTTTTACAATACGCTATAGTTATAGGCAAATCTTACTGTACTACACATTACCTTTCAAGCAATTGACATAAATAGGCTGCCTTTTAATATAAAAGATTTTAAAGAGAACGAGACTAAAATCCACATTTTTGTCTTTACGCTTTAGAGCTTATTTCAATCACGATTGGTAAGTTATCATCGCACATAGCTGTCAGCTACATTTCATTTAAAAAACAACATTTTGGGGTGGTATTTAAAACTAAAATTGGTTAAAAGTCGAATTTATTTTTACTTTTAGTTTTCATAACCGGCAAGCGTGAGAAGATTATTTATTTCTAATTGATAAAAACTGGACCATTCCCCCCAAAAGTGGTGTTTTTCGTGCCAAACTGAAACCGAGATCTATGTGCTTTTGTTATTTTATCAAGCGCGATTGAAATTGAAGTTGAAGGGTAAAGAAAAATTTATACATTGCAACTACTTCCGGTTTCCAACTTTCCTCGAAAAATGATGTATTGTCTCCTTGTGTGAAGCTAAAGTTTGAGAGCTCTTTTTACTGTAATTATTGCTCTTTAGCTACGATTAAAATTAGCCTGGAAAAGTAAAAAAAACTTTTTGATTTACTTTATTATAATTGATTGAGGGACAGTTTGTTATACAAGTGATATTTAAGTCGCTATTGCTCACTGTTGCGTCACAGCCACGTGCTGATTATGTAAGGCGTTGCACTGCCCTAAAAAAGCGTTGGCTCAATCTTGGATTCCTATTCACCGTTTTCCACACATTAAACGGTTGGTTGAAAATTTTGCTAGCACATTGCAAAAATTTTAACCAACTAAAAAAAAAATTACCAAATATCGCCGGATTTTTTTGCGCATCGTTGAATTTAAACTGCGAATTTGCCAGACATGTTTTCGCAAATTTGCACGTTTTTCGCGTTTAAAAGCAACACTGCTACTATGACTTGCAAACGTATCAGACTAGCTGGCTAGCTCAGGAGAATTAACCTTGCTTACCATGCACTTTATCTATAACCAAAAGCAAAAGTGCTACGAACTGTTGCTCAGACTACAAGTAATATACCCGAAAGTGAAATAAGAGTGAGGTGCATGCAAAAGGTAGACTATTTTAGCTAGCTAGGTCTAACGATACTTAACTTGGAAAAACCTATCCTACTTCCCCAGCTCTTTTGCACTAAAATGTTTTATTTCTCATTAACAATACAACATTGTGGCCTACTTCAAGTTGGATTTCAAAGTTTAAACTGCAACTCTAAATTAACATCACACCGATTCGTGATTATATTACCTTTATCAAAAAATTGTCAAAGGTAGTTGCTTTTTGATGCAAGAAAATTGCCAAAATTTTGAAAATTATTTTCTGACAGAGTATTTTACAGTCCTGATGGAAACTATGACTCCCAGGAAGGTAGCAACTTCCTACTCCTCCCAATGTGAATTTGAATTGGCAAAATACACATCAAAAAAATCTGTTTAAAAGGCTTTCCAGAAGTCCACGAAAAACTTTGGTCAGCAAACTTAAAGAAAAAAGTCAAGTTTATATGAAAAAAGAAATAAAAAAAGTCAAAATATTACCTCATCTATTATTCAATTATGAATCTTGACAATCAAAGAAAACGTAAAACCTAAAACAAAAATGACATTGCTAGAGTAAAGGATCTCAATAAGCCAGGTAGGTTTTTGGTTTGATTTTTTGTTGCAAATACGCCATAATGTTAACTAAGAGTTGGTGGGATCTACAGTACCCGTCAGTACTGAAAGGATTAATATCTTTTTCACACGTAGATATTTTATCGTCAAGAAACGGATTTGACGCAATTTATGTAGCACATGTGTGCGATACCATAGAAGGAGCAAAAATTCCTTCGCTTGTTTGAGGTCAACAACATCAAACTGCTTAGCTCAGGTATTTCAAAATTCCTCGCTCTCATTTCTATTCGCTTTTCTTCAACGAATAGCAAAACCGATTCCTTTTCTCCCTCCATTCTTTACTCCTCCATAAATCTCTTTATTCTTGGAAACGTCAATTGCCATCATCCCCTCTGGGGCTCAAAAGGTAGTTCCGACCCCCGTAGGGAGGAAATATTTGATTGGGTCATACCTTCTGACCTCCTTCCGCTGAATAACCCTGACATACCTACTCTTCCCCTCGCTTCTCTGGCAGTCGCTACTCTCCTGATATTTTCTTTGCTCCCTCCTCTCTCGCCCTCTCTTGCTCTTGGGAGGTGCTTCAGACCTGGTTTCTGATTACCTACCAATTCTACTGACTGTCCTTCTTTCTTTGCTATTTCGCCCCAACGAACGTCACCCTTCATTCAATTTTCAGAAAGCTCGTTGGGATGACTTTTTAATTTGACTCTCACTGTCCTTCCGCAGAGGAATACTCGTCTCTTTCTCTTTGCTCTGCTGCTGCTCTCTTTGCTTCTCTAACACTAAATGTGGCCAAATCTTCCATTTCTTTCGGCCGCATCAAACGCCATCCTAAAGCCTGGTGGTCAGCTGAAGTGGAAGATGCGGTTAGTAAAAGATGAAAGACAAGGAACTCTGATTCGATTGGAGCGCTCGTCTGAGTAGTGGTGTCTTCCTCTCAATCCAAGCAAATATGAGGCTTCTTTCTTCTCAGTGGACGCCTACCAAGCTAACTTCCAGCCCAACCTCTCCTTATTCAACTCCCCCTTCGTTTCAATCTCACTCCAACTTTTCTTGGGGTAATCTTTGATCGCAGTCTTTCCTTTTCTAAGCATGTATCTTCGCTGAAGGCCAAGTTTTTCCCTCGTCTCAAGGCCTTACGCTGTATCTCTGCTTTCTAATGGGGCCCCTATAAGGAGTCCCTCTCTCCTCTGTATAAAGCTTTTTTTTGGCCCGTTCTCCCATATGCTTCACCCGGATGGTTTCCTTTTCTAAGCGTTATCAATATCACTAAATTGAAATGCCTTCCCCGAGCGGCTAGTCGCGTCATCTCCGGCTGCCACTCGTCCTCCCCTATCGCACTTCTTCTCTCTGAGACTTCGTTACCTCCCCTACGAGTTACCCCGACTCATTTCGCTCTGTCATCTTATGAGTGGACTCTTCTTCACCCAATCTCCTTTCCCATTTCAAGTTTGGCCAGACTTGGAGTGAAACCAAGACTCTGCAGATCGTCCTGGAGAGTTTTTGCTTCCACTCACACAACTCATACTTCCTTCTACTTCCCCTAGGGAGGCTCTTTTTGCTTGCTCTCAGTCTTCTCCTTGAAATCTGCAATCCTTCACTGTGAAATCCACCCTTTCCTCTCCATGCTCCCGCCCTGATCCCCCTCACTCTCGCCAAGGTGCGGCTCTCACTCACCTTGACTCTCTCCCACCTTACGATCTGGTGCTCTGGACAGACGGCTCTGTTCTTTTTCTTTTTGGCAAAGACGCCTCTGGCGTACCTGCCAACTGCTTTCTTGCACTGAGGCCACTCTTTCCTTTTCAGCAGGCCCTGTATGTTCAAGTTTTTTCGCTGAAGCCTGCGCCATTCTGCAAGCTCTTTGCTGGTCTCGGCAGCACCAACAAGTCTGCAACTTCTCTTCTCCTCCTATCTGAATCTCGTTCTGTCCTCTTCTCCATCTTTCCTTTTACCGCAATCTCTCTGGCAGATTTGGCAGGAACTGTCTCCTCTTTCCTCCTGTTCTATCAGGCTACCATGGGTCCCGGGATATTCGTTTCACCCCGGGAACGACGCGGTTGATGAGCTGACCAGACGGAGAGCGCTATTCGTTCCCTTATAGTCTCTTTCCTCTTATCTCTCGTATCCACTCTTGTCTTTTCTCGGACTGAAGGCGTACTGTCTCACCTAAATTCTTCGAAACACAGGTTTCCTCGTTTTTCACAGAGGAACTTGTGCTCCCTCGTCACGCTCGATGCGTTCTCTCTCGTCTTTGCAGCAACGGACACAGCCTTTTCTTAGATTCTTATCTCTCTAGGATTGGAAAAATGTAGAATCCTTCCTGCAATACCTGCGGACACCGTCCCAGGACACATCTCATCTCATTCTGCATTGTCCAGCTACGGAATCTTTGCGGCACACGCTCTCTAGCGACTCTCTGTCTCTATATAATTTCTGTTCCAGGCCCTGGGTAGCTTCCCGGCTTCTCAGGCTCCATGGTCTTCCGCCATGCCCTCATCCTCGAAAGGGGTCACGCAAAAACAAAAACAAGTCGATCCATTAAACTAAAGCTGTAGGTGGTCAAACATTTTCCATCACGCAATTCTACGATTTCCATGATTTATTGTGAACCTTAAAAATTCTTTCTATTTGCATAGCGCGCTTTGATTTATTGCTTGGCTACGAGCTGCATCAATTTTCTAAAATAATGCAACTTTTTGCAATCTATAAAATAGTCAAGGCATCTAAGGCGTTTTAAAGAAATTTTGCGCGAAATATGAAATTGGTATGTCGATAGACAGCGATTTATTACCAAAAGAGCAAATTAGTAATACCCGATTTACATGCATACCAAAAATCAGTGTTTACAAGAAAACTACTTTTAGGTACAAAGTTATCAGAGGGAAAAGTTTAACAAATTGTTTTCTCAAGAGCAGAAGTGCCAGTTCATCTAACGCGGTCACTACCACGTATTTTGCATTTACGGAGAAACACAATTGACATTTTGAAGTAAAAAATTAGATATTTGAAGCTTGTAGCATACAATAGAAACATTTTTCGCGAAAATCTGTCAATCACTCGCAAATAACAGAGTCACTAGAACATGCTTAGAGAAAATAAGTACGTAGACGGTGGTTTCACCCGCTGAATCAAAGAGTTCTTTTTGTGATGGTGATGATAACTCAAATCAGTTCTGCCCTCTTTTCTTTGCGAGAAAAGATTAAGGATACTGGTCAGCCAGCAAAACATTGTTTTACAAATAATCTCTGCTTTTTGTGCCATTTTAGAAATAATTTTGAAAGCCTTGTAGATAGGGTAGCAACCGTCCTTTATTTTTCAATTCTGTCCTTGCCCTTTTCCTTTTTATTCTTTATTTTGAAATCGATCCTGCGAATTTTAGAATTTTTAGAGATAAAAATTTGTGCGTTCGAAAAAGTGATGACTTTGTTTTAGAGATTGCACGAAAAAGTTTAGGAAATTATTGCAGATTAAAAAGAAAACCATTAATTTTTTGTGTCTGAAAAGTGATGATCTTCTGTTTGGGTGGAAGGGGAGAAAACATTTATGATCCAGATTGGCAAATGTGCTGGGGCATCATCAAGCATGCAAATTTAAGTGCATGCAAATCTAACTTTTTACTTTCACCCGCCGATTTGGACTTGGGCCCCCCCGCCCTCGGCAAGCTGGCGACCCTCCCATACTCGCATTTTACAAGCATATTTCATCCATATTATTTTTCCTATATTTTTAGTTGAAAAAATTCGCAACCT
The DNA here is from genome assembly GCA_963675345.1 of Trididemnum clinides. Lineage (NCBI taxonomy): Eukaryota > Metazoa > Chordata > Ascidiacea > Aplousobranchia > Didemnidae > Trididemnum > Trididemnum clinides. The sequence continues at coordinate 32,634,411 of OY776303.1, forward strand.
TACTTGTAGACTAGAATATAGAGTGTCATATACAGAGCTCATGCGCATGGAAGGGTGATCACAACAAAAAATTGAATATTGACCAACACAAGATAGTTTCCCCTTGTTAATTAGCTAGCTTAGTTGCCAACCTGCAACCCTGTTTATATGCAGAATGTTTGATCGTTGGGTGTAGTTGCGCTGGTGATTCGGGTCAAGTGGGCTCTAGTGGAAGGTATATCTAGTTTGCTAGCGAAACGACGATTTTTGTTTGCCATTCATAATAGAAGAAATGAGGTGTGTGTTGCGTTTTTATTCAGTCTCGTTTTTCAGCCTTGCTGTTAGCATGAGCTGCTGCATTTGGCACAGGTGGATACGCATTTAGCGTTATACCATTTTTAAGCAAACTGCTTGTATAATTCAATCTATGATGGCCTATGCTCATGCAATACTGAAATAAAAAAACTTTTCGACAATATATTTGCATTTAAAAACAAAACGAACTACCAGACTGAGTGCTGAGTCAATGAAATTGGTAAATACGTTAATACAGTGCAAAAAAAGCACGGAGCGCTATGTTAACAGTGAGCTAATACAATTGTCGGCGAGGCCACTGAGCGAGTGGGACCTTGAGCTGCGTAGGCTATTCATCGCGAAATTTTATTTCATTTGACAAAACGTCAATTCTGAATATCTGTGAAACTTTGAAAATGGCTCGTGAATTTGCGATTCAAGCTTCTTTCTAAATTTCCTTATTTTTTCCATGAAACATTTTAGCAATAAATATGACTTGCAATATGATATTTTATGATAATTAAGCCAAAGTTGAGTACTAACATTTCTGTGTTCTAGAGAAATCTTTCTGAAAAACATTCTCCGCTTTTTTAACTCTTTAAACATTATTTCTTAATTCAAGTCCGGAAAAATTATATGGAGCCACAAATGTAGGTCACAATTTGAAAACTTTTGTTATGGTTTCAAATTACCGAACAGGCTTTTTCTCATTTATTGCCTTTGTTACTGTGTATATTTTCACGCGGGCATTAATTGTTCAAAGCGTTCCGCAGAACTGGTTTTGGAATGTTCGACAATCCATTACTGCGTGACGTTTTTCCTGAAAACTACATAAAAACAACCATACTTTTATATCTGTCTAGCTGCGCGGTAGAAACAGCACCGATGACAACACGTGTTATGGAACTGTAATTATGTATGACAAAGATTTACTCTATAAAGTTGGCAATGCGATGGAAAAGTGATAATGCTCTTCACTCATCAACAGTCACTTTGCTTGTGATACGATTTAAGAACAAATGCGTTCTCTATTCGCAAAAAATGCGTTTCATCTGATTTCTCAAGTCACAGCCAACGCAATAACTTACTTTCTCTAGGGAATGCACATACTATATTTATAGAATATATAGAGCTACCGGAATCAAACCTAAAAATTTGGGAAAATCAACGACTCATTTAACTTCTATGAGCATACCTAAGCACGGAAAAACGAGTATGAATCATAATGTGTAGCCAGTAGGGACTTTAGAAAGTTTGAGGCGAAATTCAAATTATCAACGTTACTGAGTTAAATCGCACCACATGGAAGATATTATCGGTATTTTGTTTTATGATAGTTTTATAGAGCTACCGGGGTCAAACCAAGCATTTGAGGAAACGCAAGGATACTTTCAACTCCCCAGGGCACGTCACGCAGGGAGAAAAGAACATGCTAGATAATGCGTAGCCAGCGAGGACTTAAGAAAGTTTAAGGAAAAATCAAAAGAAAACAGCGTCACTGTGTCAAATCGCACCACACAAAAGGCATTTTTACTCTTTTGCTTTAGAATAGCTTAATATTAGAAATGTAATCACTATTTCCTAATTACGGTAAACGCAAGGCTTCCTTGGGTTCAATGAACAATGAACAGAGCTCATAGATTTAAGCCATAGCCACGATCTTGAAATGAGATATTCTATTAGGAAAAGGAGCACAAAAAGTCGTAAACATCTTATCTGCAGAAAACTCATAAACGTGTGGTAACTCTTCACACAAGAACCTGATAGGTAAAGCCGGCTTGGCCGGCATAAGCGACACTCTCAATCCCACGTTACTGACGGGGTCTCTGTGGGTGACGCCGCCATATATACTATAAAGCAAGGGTTTTTTCTTTTGCTAACATGCTGCCTGTTATGGTATTTACGAGATATGTCATTTTTGTTTTTACTCTACACCATTGTAATAAAATCCCAAGTTTAAGAAAAAGTCAACATAAAACCATAGCCATAACAATTTGTAAAGCTGAATATAACGACCGACGCGATGGCGTAGTGGTTAGAGCGTCCGCTTCGCAGTCGGTAGACCTTGAATTCATTCCCCTTGTCGAGTCATACCAAATGACTTTTAAAAATGGTATCTATAGCTTTCCTACTTGGCGCTCGGCATTTATGGGAGGTTGTGGAGAACAAGCCGGCAAGTTCGCTTATTGTGTACTTGGGCAAGGCACTTAACGGGACGCCCCACCTTTATGTGGAAAACAGGTGACCCATAAATGGCAACTCCCAAGAGAGTGCGGACTTACCGTCCAAAACATAGCGATACATCGCTTTCTCGTGAATGGAGGATAAATATGAGGAAAAAAAATAGAGAGTCAATAGCCGCTTTTGTCGCTCTGCTGGAAACAAGACCAATAGCGCAGCCAAATTAGGAACTTAACACCACAAATATAAATAGAAAAGGGGCAGCACCGATTGCCCAAATAAGCTTACCATTAAATAGATTTTTTCTTTAATTGTGAAAGCAACACCATGTTGCTGCTACAATCAGTTGTGATTAATACAATTCCTGCTCTCTCATCAGTATTAACGACAATTTGTGGCAAGATTCTTTGTAAGCATTGCCAGTCATGATTAAAAGAATAAGAAAATCACAATTTCTTGTACAAGAATTCTGACTGTGTATCAAATTCATTAACTTTTTGCTACTGCTTACACCAGAGCACGATGGGTAAAGCCGGCGCAACCGGTTGAACCGAAATGCTAAAGCCCGACATTACCGATAGAGGGCCCCTGCCAGGCCCAGGCAAAGACGGCTAGCATTTATCAAAATACTCTCGAAAATACATATGAATCACCGTGGCACCTTTCCTACGCTATAACTTTGAAATTATGCTTCCATCAAATTAACGCATAAACGTTTGTAAAATTGCTGGCAGTTTCAATGGCGAACCCGTCCAGCTCCCAGGCATACCAATGCTGGAAACAAGGCAGGGAAGTTGTAGCAAGGGATTCTAGAAACTTTGAGAGAAATATAGCGGCTATGCGCAACCACTATAATGTTTTCTTAGATTGAATCGACATAAAATCGGAATTTTTGATTTTAGAATGAGAACTGGCTATGTCAACAACACATTAACTTTTTGTTACTGTTTTCCCAAATATTAATTGGATGAAGCCAAGAAGGCAGGTGGACCGATTTTTTTAACCTCGATATTACTGATTGTGGTACTGCTATAGTAAAGGCTTAAACGAGAGTGTTTCATTTAGAGTTGGTTTGCACTTTGCCTGGCTGCATTTGCGACAGGACTCAACGGCATATGCCTCTGGCATCAGCTCATACAAATACGCTTACAGTTACAAAAGGTTGTAAGTAGTGGGCCCAATATTTTATTGGTTATTTCTGAAAATACGCATAAATCATCTTGGCGCCTTCTATAGCTTTGATATACTTTCAATTCAAGCACTGGCTGAATTTAACAGATAAACGTTTGTTATGTTTAAGGACATTTATGATGAAAATAGGAGAAATAAAACGTTGCCAGGAACCCGATAAACGTGGGAGACATGTAATGGCTTTGCGCAACCCCCTATAATGTTTTTTGATCGATTGCGTTTCAAAAAATTAATATTTTGTTTCGGAACAAGATTTGGCTAGGTCAAAAAGAATTAACTTTTTGTTATTATTTTCACACGTATCCATTTAGTAAACCGGCTTGCCGGCTCAACCAATATTGTTAACTTCGACTTTACTAATGGGATCCATGCGGGCGACACCAGTATTGCCGGATAGCAAATAATATAGATTGACTGTAGTACATAATTACATCACGGTGTAGTACAGTACGCAGTGATTTTGTACTACTTGTTTGTAACTTTACTTTCCAAGTTTGCCTGATTAGGTTATTTTGATCCAAAAGTAGATATGACTTATACCTACATGAAAAATACTGGCTTCGGTGACATGATGATAAATCTTGAATGTTCTCAAAAAATGGTTCAATTATTCTATAGTAAAAAATGTAACGTTGAATATATGGGTAGTGAGCGGCAAGTTTGGTACAAATCTTTAAACCAAGTGTGTACTAAACCTGTACAGAAATTGTACTAAGCTAGTTCCAGTTGCAAGCACAAGTAGAATTGCTGCAATTGCAGAAACAAAATAAATTGTGAAAAAGTTACTTAGTTAGTAGTTGACTCTAATTATTAATTATTAAGTAACTTAACTGAAATGAATTTGAGCAATTACATCTGTTTTACATCAGTTTAATCAGTTGGATAAATTTACTTAGTTGTTATTAAGTCTGCAACATTTCATAAATTTGGTGAAAAATTTATACTTCATTTAAACTTCTACGGAGATTTCCCGGGCTCCGTGATGACGGTTGTTTTGTCTAGGAGCCCCAGGTTTAGCGAAACTGCGGTCTTTGAAAAACGTTAGCAAAAATGACGGTGCCTTGATGAAGGAAGCACTGCAGAAGATCTAACCAAAGTTAACAGCAAAGCAAGTGTTTGTGTGATGCGCTAGGGCATCAGCTGTGTGACACACGAGAAGAAGAACTATATCATCTGCAATCACTTAGCTAACGGCATAAATCTTGATTTAACAACTACAAAAGCACTTTTTTTACATCAGCATTCATAATATTTCATGAATACAGAAAATGCATAAGATTCGCCTAGGCAAAATACCGGCTATAAATAAACTTTCCGTTTTGAAATAGTTTCATTTTTGAAAAAATCAATGCCAAAGAAAAAGCCCTGTGTATTTGTATCAAATTTAGTAGTTTTAGAGAAACGTTTACAACTGGCCCATTGTCACTTTTCTAACACAAAAATACTGCCTAAAACTTCAAGCGCAATTATTGAAAACAGCAACCCGCTTGTAATGGTTTGATTTGGCAATGCTCCTGTAACCTGGAAAAGCCTACTAAGTCTATTGAACGCAAATTTGAGAAAACAAAGAAAACGTGTTTTAGTAATGCAAGAGGCCAGGGATGCATTTAACAAACTGCAGACAGTGACACTGTTTTAACCTATCAGGTCTCTTTTTTCAGAATTAAGCTACTGAATATATAACAAACTTTTTGGCGATTTGAATGAAGATAATTAAGGCTTTTCTAGGGCATTTGTTTTTCATTCCATTTGCTGATTTAACTTGATAACAAAACGACTTACCAGACTTTGCCAGATCAAGCCAATAGCTCAAACCAAAGATTTCTATCAACAAAGACCTAATATATGAATAGCACTTTACTTTAGTGCTTGCAAACTGAACAAATTGAGGAGAAATATAAAAAGAACATAAAATGTAGTTTGATTACATAAACTATTACTCAAAGTGTTGAACCAGATCATCACTTCTATCATTCAATGGAATTTTTTCTTAGCTGCGGGGAATAAATCCGCCAGTTTGAGAATATTGTGGCGTTTCAAGCCAGGAATGCTTCTTGGTTGATTTTTTGTAGGTGGAGTAACGTCCAATATGAACTTGGGTTTCAAAAAGTCTACTTCCTGGTAGTCTTCCTCAAAACCTTGCTTAAACCACATTGCGCGTGAACTTTGGAATTTGGAATTCTGCCGTGGATATTGAGTCAAGATGAGGTAGTGTAATTTTCCTGAATTTTCTGCTATAATGACTGTCCTCAAATCCATAAAAGTCTTAATATTGCATTACGATTGGCTTGATTTTAACCCCAGATTTGTCGCAGACATATACAAAATCTTGAAAGGTACAAATCTCGGGATACTTCATTTATCTTCGATACTGCCACGGACGCTGTCTGCACGCATAAATGTGTGTCCCCTTTCGAAATAATTCATTGTAATACTCTGAGAGCCACAGTTTTGATTGACACACCAACAAAACACGTTGAAAAGGGTCCAATTTTTGTTTAGTCCTGCGCAGTTGTCTGGCCAGAACATCACAGTATCTGTTTCACACACTTTATGTAAGAGGAGGCAACCTCCACGCCCAATCTACCTGAGATATCCTCGTGCCACAAAATATCAAAGTCACCTTCTTCTTTTACTGCTGAAATGTCTGATTGCAGCCAACCAATCTTTTAACGAAGAAGTGCCCTTTAAGGTTCATTTTGGCGAGAAGGATGATCTTCGGCATATCAACAGTAAATATACTAGTGTTATCTGCATCTTTATCCAAGCTTCGCGGTAAGAAGTGCGAGCTTCTTTAGTCTTTTTCTTATAATCTTGGCCAACATTGCATTACTCACAAACGTCAACCTCATGAGCTCCATCAAAATCTTTGCACCGTGTTCTGCACTTTGCACAAACGTCACATTCATCCTGTAATGGTTTGCCCAAACCAATGCTTTTTGATTGAAACACCCGCTGATACACTCTGTGGCTGATATCTCCATGCGTCGACTTATAGTCCTCCTACATAGCAGTGATTGTCAAATAGGGCTCAAGATATCCCTTGTTAGATGCATTATAAGATTTATAATGGGTAATCTGGGGAGGATAGGACATGATGTGCTTCCAAATTCAATCTTTATTAAGTTTGGTTTTTGGAGCTTCCTTTCGAAGATTGTCTTTTATGAGAATCTCCACTTCACCGGTTTCTTTACGCTCACGAACTCGGCAATCACCCAATCTGTTTTCAGTTCCAGTGTTCTGAGAAGCATGATTTTATGAACTGATTCCTTTGACACTAGCAGGGGCAATGAGTAGTACCGTAAAGAGAATGAGAACGTTTGTATTGGTTTTGGGCATTTTTCCTGGTCATTACGCGGTAAACATGAATGTGACTATCAAGCCACAAATTTCTTTCGGAAAAGGATAAATCCCAGAACGATTGATTGATGGCTCTGCTCGTAAGTAAACTTCCTTTTGCAGGTTTTCTTGCATCCATTGAGCAGTGGGTACTTCTCTTTATTATAAGCCTCTGATCTTCAATTCAACGTTTTTTTATAGAATCAAAAATTGACTAATGAGAATTTATTTCCTCTACAAAATCTGTGGTAAAAATATTTTTTCTTGACCTTTTTTAATCGTATGTTTGGCTAAAAAACATAGACAAAGTAGTAAAGCTGCGGCCTTTTTAATGGCAGCATTATCCTACTTACTTTGACCTTGGCTCTGGCTTTTGTTTAAGGACTTCATTCATTTGTTGGTCATCATGATTTTTAGAACATTCTTCAGCAGCGGACTTGGTAAGGGTTTCATCGATATCACTTTCAGAGTTGATCTTATTTATGTCAATCTCAGAGTCTCGGGTGGCTATAGCAGACATATTGCTCCTAACATCAACAGGTGTAGATTCACTTGAGGCGTTGCTCAAGGTACTCACCGTGACAGTCTCAGCTACGGTAACACTATGATCATTATATTTATTTTCAGGGTCTTGGCCAACAATAGGCATAGCAGGGATTTCATCGATGCTACAGTCAAAGCTGCCATCATTTATGCCAATCTCAGAATCTTGCTTGTGGGTTGTGGCAGGCATGCCTGTCTTCAGATCGTCTACAGCAGCCTCAGCAGACCTAGATTTATCAACGATGCTACTTAATACGGTATTTATGATCTCAGTCACGGTAACACTAACAGGAATAGTTATACTCACGTCCAAGCCGGGTATGTTGTCTTTCTGTACCTTTTTACCGGCTTTAATTGCTACTGTCTGATCATTTTGTTGCTGCATAGTCTTTTTCAATGCCAATTCTACGAGCATTTTCCCTCGGGATGCCATTTTACAACCAATGAATATACAGAAAACTTCAAAAATATCAGAACAAGATTACAATCATGGAGGTTGTCATATTTAATGTGATTACCTAACCAGAATCAGGATAGTGATTGGGTTGATTTAGCTGCCATATTCATTATGATCACATGACAAGAATCAAAAAACGTGATTGGATAAAATTACTTGCTATATCAATTGTAATGACATCACCAGAATTAGCCAACGTGATTGGATTAACTCATATCAGATTCATGTTTGAATTAGATTTTACCCTTGAGTTTATCAAGGTGTATGTAACTCTTCCGTGTTGGCATTTTTCATCTGGAGGAACGTAGTATGTTATGTATAATGATCACGAAAGACTTAGCAAGTTGAATTGCTAGGTTTATCCCAATTTCTTTTTAGTATTTTCTTTAGGACTCTTATTACTAGGTTTTTCCAGATGAAAAACTGCCGACCGAGAAGGATTTCACACACTTTAACTTGCTTAACAGAAGGGAAAAAATCTAATAAATCCAAATGTGGGTCAAACTCAATTTTTACGAAAATTTGACTCACTAGGTTTTTCCAGATTACAGGAAAATGGTTCAGCGATACAAATCAATATGAACAAAAAAAACGTTTTTATTTTGAGATATAGAAATTGCGCTGTTAGAAAACGTGATAAGTTTTGAAGCGTTGTAGGAAGCATGCATGTGGTTATAATTAGCATTTTTCTGGTGTAAAGTTTTGCTGACTATATGGTTAGTGTCAGAACAAAATCTTGGCCTGCGGGATGTCGATGTTGATAACCAGGTTGAGAAGCTGTTGACAGAGGGTTCGACGAGGTGTTGATAGCGAGGCTGAGTAGATGTTGATAATGGGGTCGAGAAAATGTAAATAATGGGGTGGAGGAGATATTGATGACGGGGCTCGAAGAGAAGGTGATGGTTTTGTGATTGGCTGTTGACTAATACTCAAAAAATTTTCATGAGATATTTAAAATATGAGTTGTGAATCTTTGTTCTCTCGTTTCAAATCTGTCATGAAACTTCTTCAACTGAACACTAACTTTCAGCTCTTTTACGTGTTTATAGACCCACTCTTGCGGTTTTACTTGAGCAGAAAGGCTCCTAAAGAAGTCTCTTCTTTGCAAACTTACCTCAATTAAACGTACTGTGACAGTCACAAGATTCAGATAAAATACAGTATCAAACAACGCGGCGAGCTACTTGAAGTTATTGCGACGAATGTGTATGGCCGGTAATGCAATATTTAGAAAGGTTATCAGCTGATTTATAGCATAACACTTTGACGTTTAAACTTTTGGCTTATCAATTAAATGGACAGATATTCCTATTTTTGTCTAAATGTGGGGGTATGCATTGGCATTCACAGAACGAGGAGTAGATGAGAAGTGGTACAAAATTTCAATAAAGCTTTAGTTATCGACCAGAACGAGGAGTTTCTTCATCCGAAATTTTGTTGATAATTAGATTTCAAGAACACTAAGTTCGTCTGTGCTACGTCACTTCCTTTCATTATAATTTCATGATGTGACAACATGCTTGTTCCAGATTGGCTTATATGCAGTGACAATACATGTTGCTTAGAAAACAATTTCCGACTTGTTTCTGTGATCTATTTGTTAGAATAGCGGCATTACAATGTAAATGATATGTGGACGACTGTTGCAGCATCCTCAAACCGAATGATCATATAGATCTGCAGCATTGGATTTACCTAAAAAGCCATTAGTCGGTTTTTTTGCCACATATTTGCGTTTTGATTTAAATATTTTCAAAATCGCTGGCTAGTTTACATGTGCTTTAGCTAAAAGCGTTCTGCAGCTGCAAATAACGAACAAAAGAAAACAAAGGATATCACAGTTGATTGCTGATAATCACACAGAGTCAATCGCTCGTTTCTTCTATAAATAAGGAAAATAATTTTTGTTTTTCTGTCCATTTTTGTGAGCGTCTGGACAGATCAATAAATCTTGGACTGAAAATGTCTTTAATCGTGACGATTAACCGCACAAAAATAAATGCAACAATCACAACAGCAATTCAAAATGATCTCAAGCAATGCTTCACGACAAAAAGCGATATGCAGGTCTGGGCAAAATAAGTTTTCGAGGCAGTTGTTTGATTCTTGATTAGTTATGAAGAAGTTCAAAAGTTTGCTTTGAGTAGATTTATCTTTTGAATCGAGTAGCACAGTGAGACGTGCTCCAACCAGTGATGCTAGTTTAGCAGTGGCTGGTAAAGAAATTGAATAGATTATACCAAGTATTTTCCGTTCGAATGTGTGTAGGTTGTATAAACAAATACAGACCTTTTGCGACAATTTTTTGGCAAATATAATAATTTGCCCCCTTTAGCAGCCAATGAGCTTCATCAGAATATAGTAGATCTTATATCTAAAGTAACATACAAACGGTTTAGCGAATGATGCATCAGGCACCTGTACTATTATACGCTAAAAATTATCTCAAAGCAAACAAAAACGTTTCAAAGAAAATGCTATTATGTCATAGAACCCACAGGTTCAACGTGTTATAAAATACATAAGGCGTCGTTCATAGGCTATAAAGAAACTATCATTTTCCTAGTGTGTTGACAGCCACTAAGTTACGTTTTACATAAAACATGTTTTACTTGCGTTCACTCCTGGCTTCTATGACTTAGCAGCGTTTTTTTGCAACGTATCATCTGCTTTGTTTGTAACAATTTTTAGTGCTAAATGATATAGGTTGTCCTGATGCATTTTATGCCAAACAATTTGTATGTTACTTTGGATGTAAGAACTGCTGTATTCTGATGAAGCTCTTTGTTTATTAGAGAGGGGTGAAGCGTTAATTTTGCGAAGTAATTTGTCCACGCAGAACGTCTGTATCTATTCATGACATGGTAATGAAATGTTGTTTAAGATCAAAAGCATTAATATCAGCTGAAACTCCTAAAAATATATATAAAGAAGTTGAAAAAGTCTTCCTTTAGAGTAATTAAACTTTGTGGAAAATTTTGACGACAAAATCTATATGTCGAAGAAGCCGGATGCAAGCCAACGTACTTTTAGTTGCCCTTCCGAAGCCACTACGTCATCATCAGGTACACTGGCTAGTAATTACTCAAGTACATCACCTTACAGTATGATGAGATAATGACTTTAATTGTTGGCTACTAATTTTAGAGGTCAGAACACTCCTCACATTGGGTTATTGCAGACACTTTGCAAACGATGCAAACACCTGGTCAATTTTTAATTTTTTTATGCAATATGCTTTATAATGTAGACTATGAAAGTGTGTACCGCAAAACCTTACATTTATTGACGTCAACAATGATAAGATTTAGTGATCATTGTCATAGCCAAGTTAAAAAAATGATCATGGGTTTAACGTTTTGTGTCGACATTATTTTTGGATGTTCCCAACTTTTGCAAATTACAGTATATTTAAAATTTTTTCCTCATGACCATCACAAGTGTCATGAATTGTCTTCACTAATCGTCGTAAACCACGCCTTGCAGTAGCAAGCTATAAGATACATGGCCCGCGCGATTTCTCCCTTGAAAAACTGCGAGCAAAACATATTACAACAATTTCCTTGCGTGGATGTACTGCTTGTGATGAAAATTCATTGTACAGGAATAGATGTAACTCCGAAGCAGATCTGAGCACTAGTCAAGGTTAAAATGAAATCACTTGAAACACTGGTACACTTGCATTAAAAAGGTGCTTTTCAGAAAAGGTACCGACGGCTTACCCGATTTTGGTCATGTTGGAAACGGTTTTTACATTGATAATAGAAATTCCCTTTCTAATTTTGGCTTTAATGGGCCGCTCGTTGCATAGTATTCGAATGACTCGAGAAAGACTGCCGCTGGTCCACACCACTATGTCTCATATTTCAAGATAGCATCAAATTCTTTTGCAAAACCACTATTCGCAATCACGATTGAAATAACTTTGCTGAGATTATTTGCTTCCTTGTTGTTTAATAAAGCACGCGTACACACCACTATCCAAAACTCAGCACCCTAAATGCAAAAAAACAAAAACTGCAGTTTCAGCGTAAAATACTCACAAATGAAAGCTAATAAGCAGACTTTACAAAACGATCAAAATCAAATTTGGTGATCTAAGTTTTATAAAACGCTCATCACCTGTAAAATTCTGTACCATCATCAAGAATTTTTTGGTAATTTCAATTTCGCTCGCTAACGCCGCTTATATTGAGCAGCGTTAAATAATTTTAATAGGGCTGCTTATTCATACATTGTTGAGAGTTTTTTCACACTGGAAAGTGTATAAGGGTAATTTTAACACTCCCAACTACAACCGTGTATCTTAAATGCAAGCATCAGCAGTAAACAAAGTATAAAGTACGAGAATACTTTATGCAGCATAATAAAAACTGCCACCAGTACTGGCTTTCTGTTCAGTCGTCACAAGCTGTTAACCAGTGCTCCCTCCGAGGCGTGCGTTTGTGCGCGCGCAAACAAGTGAAACTAATGCCGCGCACGAAATTTTTATATTTTTTTGATACAAATTTAGATTTGTTTAGAAGCGCACGATTCAAAAATTTTCCCGCGCATGACGAAAAAAGTTAGAGGGAAGATTGCTGCAAACCCTGCAAACTTTTACGCAAACGGAAGCGCACTTTTTTATTTTATAGAACAGGTGACTTCCGCAAAATGCGAGTCGACCCCATTTTTAGCTGCGACTCACAGTTTAGGGACCACTGTTTAATGAAGAAGCGTTGGGAGTAAAGATATGTCACTTCATAGAGCTGAATAGTAAGCAGAGTTGTCGAAATGAATGGCTACAGCTGCACAGCAGATGCTGTGATTGGTTTGAGGACGAATATACAGCCTCATGTCAGGGAACGCTCTTTGCTTTTGAATTGGTCGGCCCCCTGTTAACACTCTTTTGGTTAATGATTGTTATTATTTTCTTGAGCTGTAGCAGGAGTGCTCTGTCTCTTGTCAGATCAGGCGCGTGTCTTCAATTTTGTTAAATTTTTTTTAGGTGCTTTCCGATCAAGAAGTGGAGGTTCAAACATCAAGTTAGGGGTGAGTATCAATTCATGCTGAGCATACCACACTCTTCAGGTTGTGCATCCTATTTCCATGAACTGCCGTAACTTAGAACTTTGTGAAAGTGGTTAAGCAATGCTTAGGCATTTCAAATTCAAATTTTAGGCGTAATTTCGTGCGAACTCAGGCGCTCGGTGCAACAGACTGAACTTCAATTCGAAAGTTTGCGAGTTTACCGCTGAGAGCGTTGAGTTGCATGCAGCGTGGCCAAGAAGCTCCATGATGTGGTTTCAAACCCACGTTTTGAGTTCAAACTAAGGCCTTATAGACCACAATGAAATTCATGTGTGACTGCCGACTCTAAAACTGTCAATTCACTTCGCAAATTGTTCATCTCGCTTTCGATGGGTTTTTATTAGAACTCCCACTGATGTTAAGTAAACATGATAGACCAACAAAACCTTGGCAAATCATTATCGCGAGTAACGCTTTGCAGGTGAACAGCTTTTTGGTATTTTGCTTATATTACACCTTCCACATCTTTCATAATGCCGAGCGTCAAGCACGAGATCTGTAGAAACTGTTTTTAAATCTTTGGCGAGATCGAATGCATTCATGTCTATACCGACTGCTGAACGGACACTTTGACCACGCCACTGCCGCACAGGCTTGGACACACGTGATTACTGTTTGCTCAGATAGAACGCGATAGAGACAGCGACTAGCAACAGACAGAAAACAGCTTTGCAACACAATGCAATGACGTAGCAGGGACAAACATATCAACCTGATAATCGCCTATCTGGAAAATTTGCAAACCGGCATTGCTCCGATAAAAGCAGACTCAGTAGTGTTTAGTTTGAGCGTTCGCACGGGCTGCTTCCTTTTAACTCCTCCGAAACTACAAAGATTGATCCTTGCCCCTGGATAAGTGTCATAAGGAGGTGGGTAATCATAATCATAATACCGTCACCATTAGAAATATGTTTTTAAAAATGCGAATCAAAAGGAAGCACTTGGCTTACCGACTAGCATAGCAGTGCACTCTTAAAAGGTAAGATGAAGTCACAATGAATGCCTCTTTATAGAATTCCATTTTATAGAAATATTTAAAAGCTGCCATCATTAAAAAACTTTATGTGATTGAAGCTTTCTTCGCATAGCAATCTATTGCTCGTTTTTTGAAACAAATTTCTAAACTCTTTTTCGGAAACTCATTAAATATTCCTTTATTTCATCAAAATGCTCAGTGACATCATAATTAGAATGTTTGATACCATTTTAACAAAAATATCTGAATTTTTACTTATTCACCTTTTCTTTGGAAGCATCTTTGTCTCATCGAGATGTGTAGTTTGATGACTTTTTTGATTGTGACAATTTTTGTGCAAAACAGAGAAGGAAGAGTTAGAGCTGACTTGATTGCATAAAAACACTTCGAAAAAGGATTACAAACAGAGTTAACAACGGTCTGGGATTTCATTCGTTCATTGCGCACGTATTGATTAAGATCAGCGTAGAATTTGACGGAAATGTACATGACTTCAAAAACATGTAACCAAAAAAAACATTGTTTTGCTGGAAGCAAATTTTAAAAAATATTTCTTACATTCTAACAATTAAAATTGTCATCCTAAGGAGCAAGTAAAGACTGGAGATTCTATCAAAGTTTAGAACTTTAGACAAATGATTTAACTGGCCCCCTTCTTTAATTACGACATATCATGGAAAAGTTAACCGGAGCCATGGTGTAGTGGTTAAAGCGTCCGCTTCGCAGTCGGTAGATCTGGGGTTTATTTCCCTTGTCGAGTCATACCAAAAGACTTTAAAAAATAGTATTCACAGCTTACCTGCTTGGCGCTCAGCACAAAAGGGATAGTGTGGAGAACAAGCCAGCAAGCTTGCTTGTTGTGTCATTAGGCAAGACAGTTAACGGGATGCCTTCGTCTTTATGTTGCAGACAGGTGGTGGGGCCAAGCAGTCCACCCATCGCGGTGGCCCAGTCTGACGAAAGACATGCAAACCGAGCATGAGTTCATACGCGTGAATAAAAATTGAAAAGTTAATGAAATTTGATGTTTGGGAGAAAATAAACCAGGGTTTAATGCCTAATGGTAACAAAGGCAATGTTCAAACGACTAGAGTTCATTAACTCTTCGACTGTCTTAGTCTCTAGATAACAATGGTCAAAAAAAAAACGTTTTTTTCTACTTCGCATAAGAAGAATATTTGCTTCTAGCGATACCAAATGCACTGAGTTCAAAACCTCGAAGAAATTGTATTCAATCTGATCGAGTTTTTGATTATTTGCGGTTATAACGTTTACAATAGTCACTATGAAGCTACAGATACATCGATGACTGCACGACACAATGCTTTCATTTGTATCAATCAAAACTTAGTGACGTCATCAAGTTCATTGCTGTTTTACCATTGCATTACGTTAACCATGTTTTGAGTTTATGGCTTAGTGCTACATTCCTTCATGATACGAAACATCTAGTTATAAATATGGACTTTTATGTAAACACAAAATATTTTGCGTAACTGCTACATTTTTTTGTGCAGACCAGGAGTTCTTAAAACTGGGATCCACGAACCATCCGATTGAAATGTTAATACAACTAACACATTTATTTTTGATTAAAAAATGCGATAAATTTGAACAGAAACAAAGAGATCCTTTTTTTGAACATCAATTTTTTCTCGGCGCTGATCTTGACCTATTTTCTTACATATGTTCCTTAAAGCAACTGGGAGACCATTTTTTCATTTTTTTTCGGAGCTTTTCGGCACTGACTTTAGCGTATACCACATGTGAATCTTTTTTGGAAAGCAGGCAGTTGGTGATTCGCCAGTCCTGGTCTAGCCCGCAAAGGGACCCACGCAAGCCAGAAACTTAATTTAGTGTTCCGTGTTGAAAGCTACCGTTTTTTGAAAGGAAATCAATTAAAAAACCTTATGCAGAGATTGCACATAGCCATTTTATGTCTCCCAAGTTTATTTAGTCCCGGGCAACATCTTATTTGCCTTTTTTCACCGTTGGCCTTGGTAAAATTAGCAATCTTTTTTCGTAATATTCAGCAAGAGTTTTAAAGCATATCAGATTTTTTGAAAGGCGCCAAGTTGATTTATATGTATTTTCAGAATTAAGCTATTAAAATTAGGCACACTGCTTACGACTTTTTCGTAACTGAAGGCGAATTTGCATGAGCTAACGCCTCTTGCTGCGATCATCTTCCTTGGTTCTGGTATAAACGCAGCTATGGAAGAGCTTATCTACCGAAGTGAGGAACTCGCAGTTACGTTATTGAAATTGCAGGGCCACCATCATCACTGTCGAGGTTAAAACAAATTGCATCAATCAACTGCACCGTGTTCACCCAATTGATAGCCGTCAAAACAATAACAAAGAATTAATGTGTTGTTGACACAGCGAATTCTCGTTCCAAAATCAAATTGATCAAAAATCATTTCAAGGGGGTTGCGCATAGCTGGTATATTTTTCCAAAGATTCTGGGGTCCCTTGCTATGTCTTGCTTGCCTTGTTTTCAGCATAGACCTACTTAGGAACTGGATATGCTCGCAATTGGAACAGCCAACAATTTCACAAATGTATGCGTTGATTTGATGAAGTGCATGGAAGTATAATTTAAAGATAGTAAAAGGGTTCCAAGGTGATTGATATGTATTTTCGACAATAAGCTATTAAATATTAGGGCCACTACTTACGACTTTTGTATAATTGTATATCTACTTGTACGACCTAAAGCCTCTGGCTGATGGTATGTTGCTAGGCTGTGGCTTAAAAACAGCCAGGGAAAGAGCAATCTAACTCGAAATGAAGCACTTAATTTTAAGTTATTACCTAAGCCTTGGAGGCGCCAAAGTAATTGCTGTATAATTTCTTTAATAAGCTATTAGTTATTTGGCATACTACTAACGACTTTTCGTAATTGTATTTTATTTGTATGACCTAGCACATTTGGCTGCGCTTACATTGATCAATTATGGCATAATTGCAGCAGGAGAAGCGCTAACTAACTCGATGTCAGGCACTTGCAGTTAATTTATTACTGTAGGTTAAGTTACGTTTTAAGAGTATAAGCCATGGACCAGGTTTTTGTGTAAGGATGCGGATAATTAATTGTGGTTTCTGTAAGATTTTACATGAAAAATTGTCAATTTTTTGAACTTTGCGACATTTGATTAACGTGCCCTAGAGATTATGATCAGTCAGGCTTGCGACACGATTGCACAAAAGTATGTCCTTGCATCACTAAAAACTAGGTTTTTTGACCCTATTTTGATTTTCTAATGTATCTTTCTTTTTTAACTGGCAGCATCTCAAAAGCTTGCTTTCAAAATAACAATGAAAAAATGCTATACGCTTAGTTGATGCCTGTTGTTTTTTTTACTGTGATGGCAACAAACAGCATTATGGCATCATAGAGAACGTTTGAAGCGTTCAAGAAAAAAGCATGTTTAAATTGTAAAAAATGCTTACAAAACAATAATCTGTTGTTGCATTATCAGTTCATTTTGAATTGTTGCAGAGTGTCTTTTATTGGAAGCATGTAGTGAATATCTTCCAAAAAAGCTTTCTACAATCAGTAATTTTTGAAAAAGTACGAGAAACAAATTGTCCAATCAAGCGTTAACTGTGACGTAATTTTAGACCCCAAAAAGATAAAAGTGTTTAAGTTGGTAAGTTTTGAAACGGTTTCATTTGAGAAAAAATGATTGTTAAGGAATGCAATTTAAAAAAATTGCCTTTGATTATGACGTCGTCAAGAGGCCACAAACTGCCTTAGGACACTCACCCCCGGGAATAGATTAATCATGCCAAGTTTGGTGTTTGTACACCCAGTAATATCGGTGGAGGCAAAGCACACAGACAAACACTCATCCAGGAAGAAAGAACTGTGGTTTATATTATTGGTAAATGAATTTATGTCCTCACAGTAGTTTTATTGACACGAAAGAAAGTAACGTTTCGTGCATTAAAAGATCTAGCTGTAACGTAATAATAACTAAACCAGCAATATTGAAACTGCAAAATACTTGAAAGCTTTATGTAATAAAAAAACTGATTAGAAATTTAAGTTTTATGGCCTTTTATTATTGCAGGTATTCACTTGCATTATACACGTACAAAAATTTTGTTGATTAGTGTAATTTTCTAATTAACATGTGGATGATCTGATTACGCAATCATGCAAAACCAATTCTACTTTGCATGACTCAAGAATATTAATTCATGTCCTCTTTTTACTGCACGCAGAGAAAACAAGTCTTTAGTTTTACTGCACAATACTTGAAACGCAAAAGGTAACAAACGCTGCAAGCGACAATAGACTTTCATCGAAAATCCCCAGAACCATTGTGAAAGAGTTGCCCATGAGTGATGTGCGCATGAATCAGTTGTTGTTGGTTACCAAAGGCAACAAAATATCATGTTTTGAAGAAACGATAAAAATGATAATGAGATCTTTTTTTCAAAAAAAGCAGCTTTAAAAATTTTAAAACAGTTTTTCGAGTAAATTTTATTGATTTTGAATTTTTGCAATTACAAACATTATCGTGTTTTTGCTTTGTCCTCCTTAGCTGAGCTTCAATTCTTAGCTCTAAAAGTTTTAATGGTTGGCCTACCTAGTGAAATTGCATGAGAAATTTTATTGTATATCAAGCTTGCTATAATTAGTTTAGGTTTGAGAGTTAATTTATGATACATTTGCATGCATACAGAAAATTCCAATAAAACTTTTATAAGTATCGGAAATGAAATCTTAATAAAAAAAATGTTTTAAATACGTTAATGAGAGAGAGATCTATTTAAAAAAACAAAAGATAAACTTGTAACTTTTTGTAAGACCACCCTGTTGCTAATTATCTTATGCACTACCCATGTTGCACCATATATTATAGACTGTAAACCACTTAGTTACTTGAAGCAGTACTGACAGTTAAAAAAATAATCTTTTCCTTGAATTCCTGGCAGGCCAAATGACTTTCAAATCCAGAACAAAAAAATCATTAATGTTTTTGAACTATTATCAATTCGTTTGTTATTTGGTATACACTAGGCGGAGACTTACAGATTTTGCAATCTTATCAATATTGCGACATGCCTGCTCGCTATTCAAGAGCTAGAAAATAAAATCAAGACATTTTGCCTACCAAGCTTGGCTACTACTTTTCTGCCTACAACATACCACGTCACTGCTTTTGTGTTGATGCCGATTGGTAGAAAATGTTTTACTCTCAAAGAACAAGCAACAGAATAGAACGTGCGGCGACGCCAGCCAAAGCCGCTATTGCAATTGCACATCAAGTGCTGTAGACATATAAGCGAATCGTGCCGCACATGTCGTGCTGTTGCCGGGCCCTTTGCTGTGTGCATCGCTTTTGAGATTGTTCTTTGCCTTTTTATTCTGCACTCACGTCTTCAATTTCTCTCCTGAACACATTGGGTTACCTACTTTTCTTTTTTGAATTTATGTCTCTGGAAATATTGACCTTTTTTTTGCAGAAGAGCGCTAGCTTCCATCACACGAGGATCGCACCCCATCGTCGTCCTCTGCAAGGATTCAGACACAGGTGAAAACCAAACCGATGCCGACGCTGATTGCGACGTTAGAAAATCTCTTTGTTTTGACAGAGCAAGTAAAGATGACGAAAATAACAGGTTCACTTCAGTATTGAAGCAGAAGAAACAGTGAGTTGTTGTAAATGAAATC
The DNA here is from genome assembly GCA_963675345.1 of Trididemnum clinides. Classification (NCBI taxonomy): domain Eukaryota; kingdom Metazoa; phylum Chordata; class Ascidiacea; order Aplousobranchia; family Didemnidae; genus Trididemnum; species Trididemnum clinides. The sequence continues at coordinate 32,654,130 of OY776303.1, forward strand.
AAGATTGGGAAGGGAAGGAAAAATAAGATGAAAAAGGGGAAAAGAAGAGCTTTAAAGGATCAATAGGTTTTGCAAGAAGTGCTTAAAAATCTTATAAACAAGGTTTTCACAAGTTGTATTTCAACACCCGGAAAAAGGACTTCATAATTAAAGTTAAAGTATGTAACGTCCGCACAATAAGCTTTATTTACATCTGAATTTAAATGAAAATGTTCCAACAACAACAATAACCCAATGACAGCACTTATATTATTTTCAGTGCGGAATTTCGAACATCAGTTGTTTATGCATCTGGACGTGACACAGGTGAATTATAGCGTTTTAATCAAATTACTGCTGTTAAACTGTTTAAAAACGTTGTTATTAAAGCATTAAACAGCAATCAAAAAATAAACGTAATAAATAGACCTACAAGAAAAAGTAAGATAAAAAGACATCAACCTTAATTAAGAAAACCCCTTTTGAGAGTCTTCTGAAATCTCATAGACTTCTAACTTTGTGTCTTTCGAAGCGGACCCTTTTTTATATAGACGCCATTTCCTGCACCATACATATGACACTTTAACTTGTTTAGTAATGTAAATTCAGCTACAAATAGGCAGAAAAGTTTGCATCTTCAAAAATCCATTTGCTCATCAAATGTGGTACCAGTACCCTTAACTGTAAACCAGTGATTTAGAGAGATACAGACAAAACTATTTAAAAATGAAACTACTTTCTACTTTTACTACTTTAGTATTTTATTCTTCAGTTACTTTTTTACTTTCTCTCAAGTAAAAATACCAATTTTTACTTTTTTTTACTGGAGTATTATTTTGAGTAAGTAACAATATTTTTACTCATGCTGATTTTGAGGCTATTTTGACCACCGCTAATAGGATTAAAAATCAAGCTATGGAAGGACGCTAAAGTAACTGATGGATTGACAGGAAATAAGCTATAAAGTAATAGGCTTACTACTCACAGCTTTTTGCAACTGTAGGCTTAGTTGCAGCACTTTATGTCTTACAACACAGGCGTTCATCCAGCAGCTCGCGTCATGAAATTCTATTACCCGCAGCAAGGTTTTGTGGCAGAGGAATTGAACGTCAAATGGCGGTGGCATTCACAACTAATAAAAACAGGTTCCATCAAAAAAATATGGATTAACGATCCTACAATACAATGTATTGTTTTTAGAAATCTAAAGATACAAAGAGGAAATTCAGGCCGAAAGCAAGCTAAAGATCTTTTTTTGCTTCGAATGTTAATTTTTTTAATTAGGAAAAAAAGCAAATTCGCGCCTACATAATTTTGCCAACCGGCGTCATGAGCTCCTGAAATTTTAAGAGCAGATACGTGCTAACCGACTGAATGCTACCACTGATGTCAAACATATCAATTAGATCTTTTTAAAACGGATGTGAAAAGAAAAAGAAATGATCTTTACTTTCTTTTTGAGAGAAAACTGCTATCAGCTAGTACTTCGAAGTTTATTTGTGCCTAAAACTAGTATAAATTGCGAACTGCGACTGGCCAGCAAAATTTTCTGCTTGAAGTTGGTTTGCCTGCAAAAAGATTTCTACACTCCTGCCTCAAAGGTTGAGAGTGGTCAGGCACGTGGCTGATTTTACTACATGGAGTCCATCTACATTTAATTGCTATAAATGTGGTACTTACTATTGTATTACTAAAACACTAGATTCAAAGCGGGATGTTAATGCCGTAACATATCCCTCTACTTTAACCAGCAGAATTTCGGTGATTGGTTTTACTATTTACGTTTGCATTTAAAGTGACAGAAGTAATAAGTACATCTGCTGCTGCTGCTGACATTCAAGTGATATCAAGCAACATTATAAACAACAGTGTTTTTTTGGGGCGTTCAGGAAAAAAAGCAAAATAACAGCTTAATTGCTTGGTGCATCGTCGACAAAGCCTAAATTTGTAAAGAATTATTTTTATGGAAGAGTCTTCGTACTATTTTCGAAAAAGGCTTTAACAGCGTTTCGACAGAGTAATTTATAAAAAGTGAAGAAAACACATTTTAACATTAATCGTTTACCACAAAATCATTTTGCATTTTAAAAGGATGAAATATCTTAAGATTGGTGAGTGGGGTACTGTTTTTCCTTCAAGCAAAAAATTGTCTTTCCAATTAACATAAGTGATCAAATAGATATTTATGTGTTATTGTGCCGTGATCAACTTTTTATCATCATCAACTCCTTATAACACTCCACACCGAAGTAGTAATTAATCATGCCTTGTCTTTAGCTTGTAGACCTAGTAGACTTAGATAAAAGCGGGCTTTATTTATACAACATTCTGCCTGCTAGTGTGTGTATGTAAGTTTGTGTGCCTTTGAAAACTTTTCCATAACTACTATATGTACAGACATGAAATCAGATGTAATTCATTAATACCCTGGAGTGAGTGTCATGTAGGGGTTCATGACGTCATGACAACGTCAAATATTAAAATTAATTTTTTAAATAAGTATTTCTTGATGGTAGAAAACGATTTTATGTTTCAACAAAAGCCAACACCCGTTTTATCAACTTCAAAAAATTTCAATTTCAAACCTAAAACGACGTCATAAAAAGCTATTAATTGTAAATTTTTTTTTCTTTATTTTGTCAATGACTCATCGTTAAAACATGGTTAAAAACTTTTTTCGAACATATTATCAAGGTCCATAAAACGATACTATATAGCAACACTAAACCACTTTTTGTTTTTGATGATTTGACTATATGTTCACATACACTCTAAGCTTAAAGTTCTCTGCTTACAACAAGCCCTGGTCAAACATCTGTAATATCAAGTAACAGAATTAATCATGATACAGAAATAAAACTTGAAAACATTAATGTAGGTTTAGGCCTTTCACTACCTCAGCAAGTCAGATTGTAAATAAAAATTTAAGATCACAGCAACGTAATACTATCGATAGTGATAAATAAGACAAATGATGAAGGAAGAACGACTAAATAATGACAAACAACTTCACAAAATAGCGAAAATTACTCAAAATGTTACCAAAAAACAATTTGGATAACTGTTGTCATAAAACAAAGGTCTTAACTTTTTTATTTTGATACAAAAAAGCTTTTTGTAGGAACAAATAGTTTTTGCTGAGTTTAACATACAAAACACCAATCCAGTTTTCCATTTTAGTGGACAGATTGTCTTAAGGTTGAGAAAAACACCAGTGTTTGCTGATTTTCTACAAATTCAGAAATGATATTTATTGTGTTTATTTTATAGCTCTATATCCAACAATGAAAGTGTACCAAACTATTTTTTGATTGTAAACTACATTGCTGTGCTGTGAGTTGAATGAATTAAAGAACTCAACACAGACACATTCTTTATCAAATACAGCGAAAATATCATCGACATATCTGCAATATAATTTGGGGAGCAATGAAAAGTCTATTTAAAGAAGTCGCGTTTCATGGTCTGCGAGGACAAAATTCGGAAACCCATAGCTGCGCCATCAATTTGCTGAAATATTTTGTCCTTGCAAATGAACATACCTTAAGTGGCTAATTTTAGTAATTTTTCAAAAATGTTTTTTAGTGGAAGTCTCAACGTTTCATTAACAGTTTCTGAACAAATTTTTGTGGCTAAAAGATAGAAAGTTTCATTTAGAGAGACATTGGTGAACAAACAATTTACATCAAAACTGAATAACATGTGATTAGATTTATGTTTAAACTGACGTAATTTTTTTAAAAGCAGTTGAATATTGAATTATGTACTTAACCTATATGAATGGTTTAATAACAGAGTCCAAGTATTTCGCCACTCCAGAGCGCCACACGCAGAGACAGCTGGACATGCAAAATTTTTTTTTTTAACTTTTTTGAATCCATACAACGCTCCTGGAATGATGGAAGGAGATTACTCATAACTTCATCACCATAAGGCTTTTAATATTTTCGAATATGTTATTTAATTGATTGTTCTCGAAAGATCATTGAATTCAAATTACCTTTAGTATTTACAAAAACACATTTTGGTGGATCAGTAACTATTGAGCCGAGTTTGGCATAATAATCTTCTGAATTTAAAACGGAAATATTTCTTCCCTTTTTAAAATTGTACACCTTGGTTTCAGAGTCCTTTCCAAGTACTTTTAGTGATCGATGGTTTGGTTGCTTTATTCTTACAAAACACAGAGAGTTTGAATCATTTACAAATTTTCGAAAACAATATATGATTTGGTCTTTGAATTCTTCATTTAGTGGAACTGCAATATATTGTTTGCAGCGCGTAAGCCAGTTTTTCAAAATTTACTTTGATGCTGTCCTCAAAAACTTTGTTTGGCAGTGTGTGTGATGCTGAAGGCTAAAGCGTAACGCTTTTCCTTACAACAACGTTAATTTCCTACTACCAGTATTCACAATACTTGGGCCTCTATTCCTTTAGTAACTTCAGAGATTAAGTGATTTCTTATGATGAACACGTGCGGCGCCTCAGCTTCTTTGTAAAAGAACCCAGGCAAAAAATTGACTACACAAACTTTTTCAATATATTAAAATCGGGCAATATTCGATTCCTTATAACTTTGTACTGGAATTTCACTGTGTGTTGAACACTATTTGTAAGTTTTAGTTTTTTATTCAAAACAATTTGATTCAACTCATAAGAATATCTATAGACTCGAAGGTTAGGTGCCCTAAACTTGGCAAAATTTTAGCTCCAAACAAGGGTCAAAATATTTTACGTCTGAGTTGAGTTTGACAATTAGGTCTAATTTTGTCTTAAGTATATGACCGTGTGATACGGGTAAGACATACATTGGTATGTCATTCACCGATTTGCTTACCGGACCACAGGAATATTTGAACCTTAATAACAATAGAAAAAGTGTTATTAAGGATTAGTTGCATCTTGTTATAAAACTGAAATTAAGTTGTCCTCGTCATTTACGATTTTAAAGAAATGTTCATCTGAATATATAGATAACATATGAATATAACGCAAAAATTCATGAAGCTCTGTTAATTGAACAAAGCAAACCGCTTCTTAAACAACTATATGCAAATGATTGTTTTCTTTTGCTAAAATTATGTCAATTTATTTGTCTTATTCTGTCACAATCTATCAATCTCTTGTATTTATCTCCATTGTGTTGACTTTTTTGTCATTATTTAGTCATTCTTTTGTCATCAATTATCTTATTCGTCACAATCGATAGTATTACGTTGCTGTGATCTTAAATTTTTATTTATAATCTGACTTGCTGAGGTAGTGAAAGACCTAGGCTTACATTAATGTTTTCAAGTTTTATTTCTGTATCCTAATTAATTCTGTTACTTGATATTACAGATGAATTGAAAAGGGTTTGATGTAAGCCAATGCAAACATAAAGATCAATATTCAAAATAAAAAGTGATTTACTGTTGCTTTGTAGTATTGTTTTATGAATTCTGAAAATCATATCTCTTTCTAAATTATAATATCAAGCTGCTATCCATAAAAATAAATCTCCGACAATAAGCTTTATTGACAATGCCATAAACAATTAAGTACTTAAGCGTCTTTCGAACAAACTTTTTGTCTTAAATCCTTTGAAAAAGCACTGTCTTTTCAGAATGTAAAGTGGCGTCACAATCCTGTTTAATACCACTCCGGTGAAAACAGTAGTGGGTAGCTGAAGCATTTATTTTTCAAGGTCTTTTTGAATGCAAACATTAATAGGAAAGCCTGTTACAGTTATACGCTTGTTAAAGTAGAAAGAAATATTGCAGGGCTTATACATTAGTTTAAATCTGTTTTTTGATAACGCAATGGCAAACACGAAATTTATGATAACTGAACTAAAGGTACATTTTACAATTAATCACCTTCTTAGAACAACCATTGCACGGGCCTGAGTTTTTTCAATTTCTAGGACATTTTAATCACTTGAAGCAAAGTGGAACAAAATGCGGAGTTTTTTGTGAAATTTTGCAAGATTGAGAAAAAGTTCCCGAGCACAAAAAACTGATCGACAGGGTTATCCACTTGACCCATAATCTAACGTTTAGTAAGAGCTGAATTGTACATGCTGGACTTTGGGCTACTAGTCAATTTCCCCTTCCCTGGCTACATTTATGCCAGGAGCAAGGGACATTCGCAAACGTAGAAGTTTTAAGTTTCATAATTAAGCCTACAATTACGAAAAAGATGTGGGTAGTAAGCCTATTACTTCATTGCTTAATTCCTGTTAATACATCGGTTACTTCAGCGTCCTTCCATAACTTTGAATTTATGTTCCTATTCACTCAGTCGAATGATTGTGTAAAAGCTTGTTAAATTAGTTGCTGTTTGAAAGTAACCACAGTCTTGATTTATTACTATGGAGGTTGGTATCATGCTCATAGTTTGTGAAATGCAAGCCCAGTATTATGATAGCGACTATTTCAAATTTTAGTAGTTCTTGCCATTTTGTTGCCACATTTATCCTTCATTCACGAGAAAGCGAATTGTACGGCTATATTTTTGAACGAGGCATCCGCGCTCACTTGGGAGTTGCCATTTCCGAAGTGTCTGGGCCACCAGTCTTCCCCATAAAGGTGGGGCGTCCCGCTAAGTGCCTTGCCCAAGGACACGATAAGCGAACTTTCCGGCTTGCTTTCCACAACCTCCCATAAATGCCGAGCGCCAAGAAGGTAGGCTGTGAATACCACTTTTTAAAGTCTTTTGATATGAATCGACAAGGGGATTGAACCCCGGTCTGTCGACTGCGAAGCGGACGCTTTAAACACTATGCCACGCTCTAAACACTACGCCATTGCCATACTTTATATTTCAACAGTTTTGAAAGAAGCTGATTGGGAATCGGATCCGGAGGCAAGAAGTGAGGAGCGCTCCACGAGTAAAGGGGCTCTTAGCAAAAAATCAATTAAGAAGCTTCCGCTGATGAAGCGAGAGATTAAACGACAGGAATACATATTTGGTACGAGCCGTATCATAAATAGCATTTGATTGGTACTAGCCGTGCTGTAGTCAACATATATTTGGTACTAGCCATGCTGTGGGTAACATATATTTGGCACTAGACATACCATAAGTAACATATACTTGGTACTATACTAGTCGTGTGGTAGGCAACATATATTTGGTACTAGCAGTGCCGTAGGTAATATGTATTTGGTACTAGCCATGCCGATGTAACGTATGGCCTACTTAATATGAGTCGTACCTAAAGCAGCATATATCTTGGTACGTAGCCAGGTGGGAGCCAGGTAGGATAAAAACCCTGTAATTTTATTGACCCTCGGGGAAAAAATTTTGTCGACGACACAGAAAAGTCGGGCAAGATGGGGTGGATTGGTAAACAAAATGTTTTTGTAGTTTGACAGTAATCTTTGCCACAAAAATGTTTACAGTGAATTTTGAGAAAAGCAAGTACTGGCTTTATAATTTAGTTTTTTTTTAATTATATCTGTCGGTCATTGGTTCCGATCGAAATGATCTGAAAACTTCTGTTCCAATCCTCCCATCATTTTCGGTCAGAGACAACTGTTACACAGTACCGGGACAAAGAAACATTTTTATATGCTATGGGACGCTTTAGATCACGTAAAGTAGAATTAGTAAGCTATTCAAAATTTTTGGTAAGAGATTACCAGAGCAGGGAGGTTAAAAAAAATTTAATCTTTAGGGGAAAAATATGTTTTCTGATGGAAGAAAGCCCAATAACAACCGCAAAGGTTGCTACAAATATGATTATTTTTGTACTTAATGTTAATCGCATGTTCTGGATAATCTTGAAAGTCGTTGATAATAGAGAAATGTAAATACGCTTGTATTTTTTTGACAAATAAGCTGCAGCAAACAGTATTTTATTTTCTGCAAGAAGCTCTTTGTACCTTTCGTTGATATTGTGTCTCGCAACTCGCAATTAAAAATATTAAAGTCTTTATTTTTCTACCTCCACTTAAATATTGAGACTCTCAAGAAAAAAAGCAAAAATTTTGAATGAACCTAACTTACCCAACATGCACTTTTCAAAATGTTTGTACGCTAGTTATTGAGCAACAAAAAAGCTGTCGTTAAACTTGTAGTATTTTCTTTTGCCTTCCTGTTGTCGCAAAATTACGTGGCTCTGGCAGGATCACCTTGATCCCTTCGACGCTATGTGGTGCCATGTCTTCAATATCAGGAAAGTAAAACTCTTGAGCATTGACTTTTTGGCACATGTACATGTATTTCTCCTCAGCATCACCATCTCCATCTTCTGATTTGTTACCAACGCAAAAAGAAAACTTCTTAGGTTTTGTTTAGCATCAACAACACGTAATCACCAACCTCTGGAGATTTCGACAGCATGGGAAACTCTTCGGAAGTAAGCTAGTTTTCTTCATCCTCTGGTAGATCATCACATGAATGATCTAAAAGCTTTGACATTTCTTCATCTTCTGAACCGCAATTGTGCGCTAAAAGACTTTTTCTAACTTTTGCATTTTTGCTTCGTATCTTTGATTTTTGGAGTGTTCTTTTTATGCTTCTGCTTTTGTCTTTTTGCTTCACTAAACTCTCTAAATTGTTTTTTTGTAGTATATCGGTCAACACTATCCTACAACTAGCAAGTCATTTTCCATCATATTTTCTTGATTTATCTTGAGGCAAATCATACATTTGCAATGGATTAATAAAAGCAGCACCTGAGTCAATAGTAATTCTGGTGTTGGTCTCCTGTTGATAGGGTTTATGAGAAGAGGGAGGATATTCATATGCAGAAGAAACAGGGGGCGCTCGACGCCTTTTACTGCAGCGCCAGAAAAAACAGTTTCTGAATCAAGCAATTGCCGTGATACAGTTGCAAGAGCTTCTAAAGAACCTGGCTCTAAAGAAAACGCTTCATCGCGCATTGCAATTGTTTCTGCTTCAGGTGCAGCGAGTATATCTTGAACTTTCTACACCTCAGGCCGATCTGAAACAACACTTCAGAAAATTGTGTTTTGAAAAATGTTTTCATCTTATAGAAAAATTCCTTTACGACGAAATCCAGAAATAATATTCCTGGGAGTCATTGCTCTAGCACAAGCAATATTGACTAGCCGACCAGTATCATAAATGGTTAGACTCTCACCAGATCGATGCATCAATTCAGCGTTGAGAGCTGCAGCGTAGTAGGCTTTAAAAGGTCCGAATACAGCAACAACTAAAGGTTGTAGTTTGTGAGTACAATGTGGGTGCAGAGTAAACATGTGGACGCCATTGTCTTTTGCCAAATCAATCAACGGGATTGACAAATGTGACGTACGATTGTCCAATATTAACAAAACTGGGTTAGCTTGGGAAGCATTTGAATACTTTATAAAATGCATTGTTACTTCCGAAAAAAGTTCAGCCGTCAACCAACCAGTCGGAGTAGCCAGACCAAGTGTAGCTGCAGGAGCTTCAAGTGTCATTCGCTGTTTCACGTGCACACGAGAGAAAGTCATGGCTGTTGGAATAGCTGACCCCAGTGCATTTATGATGCAGCAAGTTGTCATCAGCTACCCTCTTTCACTGGATGAAATCTTTGAAACTTGTTTTGAGCCTTTGAAGCCAATACATTTTTGAATTTTACCACGGTGGCTATAAACATTTCGTCCAGGTTAAATACTCGTGATCCTTCAGCAAAGCATCTGCCAACATGGTACAGGTTTTTAAGTTTATCAAAAACTATTTGCACATTATGCCTCTTGAAATCAAAATCCCTTGCTTGGCTTTGGCCGCCGCAGTGTAATATCGCGATACCTTTCCTGAAAACTATGACATCAGTCATCTCCTGCTTTCCTCTGCATTTTCCGATAAGCCGATATCTTTATGTCGCTCTTAATTGCAATTTTGTATACTTTTTGTTTCAAGTCAGCTTTTTTCAATCCGCAGTTTATCTTGCTATAAGTTGAAACATATAATTCAATTTTGTTTTTTTGCTCTGTAATAAATATTTTTCGCCGGGCATAGTTAGGTTCCTGACAAACAATTTCTCCGAGTGCGCTATTTCTTAATTTTTCCACATACCTCGATTGAGTGTTACGCTTCAAATTATGCTCGGCTGCTGCTTGCCGTATAGATTGTGCGACCAAATCCCCAGCACCTTTCATGGCTTCTGTCCATAAAATTGTTTCAGTTATACGTTTTCGATATCTTGCTATACTACCTTTAAATTAAAAGCAACAGCAAAAGTAGGTCTAATATTCAAAAAAACAGTTGCTCGCACAAAAAAAGTTTGAATTATAACAACATATCAAAATAGGCCTATGTTTGGGTTACATTAAAACATGTTCCAATGCGCGTTCAGAAAGATTTATTCCAATCAACTCAAACCTCACACTTGCATAAAAAATGGCAGACAGCGAATTATATTTAAACTTATATTAAAATGCACATAGCTTGATATTTTTTCGTCTGCGCGTGTTCGATTTTGAGGCTGGGAAAAAATACACAGCCTAATTCACCACGAAAAGAGGATTTGTATAAGCAACTTAATTTCAACATAAACCTATTCCTGAAACGCTTTGAATGGTTACTTAAACTGACTACACGTGCTAGCTACAAAAACACGTTTACGCAGAGGTAACAGCAAGTAGAAGATATTGTCATACAAGGCCGGTTTCATGCGGTCAACAAAAAAAGCGCAGACCGATCGCTTCATACGTCCCTGCGTTTCATTGCATTTTGCTTTACCCTATGTTTAAAGCAGTTCAACGTGAGATAGGCGATTCTCGTCACCATAGTCGCAGGATATTGCCATGAAGTCCTAACGATCTCTAGATAGGGGTTGTTTGTTTATTCCAATTGTCAGCGTTTGAATGTAAGTTGCTTTAGGGGCGACGTAGGATTTTTGTTGAGAAGGAGCGCGAAATTTTTTATTTTGAAATAACTTTGCATCGTTTTGTAAGAAAAACGTTCGTTCAATCACAGCTTTCTGTACAGCATCAACCCAACCACTATTATGTGTTTGAAGGATCACCAATAAATAATTGACAAACGTAAATAAAAGTCACAGTTTGGCTTTGCATTTGTGAGACTACATAACAAACTAGAAGTTTCCATAGGGGTATCTATGGGGGTCCAAAGAACCACGCCTTCCCTCCATTTTTAAAAAATTGATCAAGAAATGAATGTTTTAATGAGAAATTCTTCAAATTTTCCAATCTTTTATAATCCGATCAATCGATCGAGAAATTAAGGTGCTGCAAAACGTCGAGATTTCCAAAAAAAGATCGTCCATTAAATTTAAGAAACAAATTAAAAGTACTGGTTATCAGAAAAGATCGATCTTCAAAATAAGGCAACAAACAAAACTAAGGAATACCAAAACCAAAAATTGTATTTTGCCCCCTCCCAAAAAAATTGCTATTGGCTACGTAAATGAAAGCTGCAACTAATGCAGGAGAAGCGATCCTCTTAGCTCTCCTTAGATCCGCCTTTGATGTCTACTTATTGAGGTAAATCAATTGATCAGCCTATACATGTGTAAGTGTCTCTGAAGTTAATAAAATGAATTGCGTTCTCATTTGTTGTAAAAAGCATAAAAATTGGCCTGATTCTATCTGTGTAAGATTGACTAAAAATAATCGGCCTAATGATTCGACCAGTTCATTTATAAATACGGCTAAAGCCGGATTTTCATCAGCAAAAAACGCGGCAAAGATTGGGGAGCTCCAAGCTTTAAAAGATTTTTTGAAAACGCCCACACATTCTTGACATTTTATAAAATCACGCTGTAGCAGTGGACATGCTGTATCGTTGAAGTTGTAAGCCTAGTTGTGCGTCTGCGATTTAAAATTAATCTTAGAGCTTGGAGATTTCCCAATTTTTATGGCGCTTTTGCCCGTGGAAATCTGGCTTCACGCACTCGGAAAGACACCAAAGCCGACAATGAGACAAGATATTTTTGCTATACCTCTGACAGACAGGAATGGATAATCCCAAACAACCCAAGGGCCAATTTTGGGTTGTCAGTAATAACAGAAAATTTAATGTGAATTGGTAGAAAAAATTTGATTGGGTACAGCAGTCCCACTCAAACTGTGATAAGCGTATCAGTTTTGATAGGTGCGCAGTCGTTTGCCAGTGCGCGGATAGTTCGACAGATATGTCGTTGAGGCACGACAGGCACAATGCAATGTGAATATCAGAGTGCACAACCAGCAGTCTTGGGCGATAAGTGGTGCAGTCGTGCACATATATTTAAAGTTAATTCGCTTTCAAAAATAGATCTTTGCCCTACTTGAACAGAAAAAATCTCAAAATTAACAAAAACTTTGCTCAAATTCAGCAACTTTTACATTTAAAATTTTAGTCTCCAGGAAGAGAAAAAGTATTCACTTCTACATCAATTAAAAAATTCTCAAGTTGATACACTGGCAACCGTGAATTGAAATAAAGTCTGTAATGCTGCTTCCAATTGGAAATAGGTTAAGAACCTATGGTGTAAGTTTAAGTCGGTTCCTGGACCGTATGCTCTTTAACCTCTTGTTTGTGGCTCTCTGGCTACATACCATTAGTCTAGTGACTGGGGCTTAGTACTGAAGGGGTCATTATGAACTGAAATCATATTTATTACAAGCAAAAGAAGAGTTATAGTCTGCAGAAATGTTGTTCCATCACATAAAGGCTTGTTTCGGTATTAATTCATTCACATTTGAGAAAATTCGATGTAGTATCCATTCTCGCAGCTTTTTTTCAATTTGAGCAGCATATAATTGGAACAAGCTGTATCGTAAATAACATCTTTTCACTCGTCTTTTGCAGAGTTTATCCAGGCAGAGCGGCACAACTTAATCATCCTAAAAATCCTTCATGATATCTACGCGAGCGGGTTGATCAAAGACCTCTGCATGGATCAGACCACGATCAATAAATTATTTCCGCTCATCGAACAGCATGTCGAGTTTGCTTCCCAATTGGTGCAGACTCTCAACGTGCGACAGACCGCAGATAAGGTTGGTCAATGCTTCAGTTTGTATTGTGCATTATCAAATGTCTGTTTGCAAAACTTGTTTTCGTCATTTCAAAAATATGTAAGACGTTCTTTACATTTGTTAATATTTAGTTTTGTTCTGTCACAGATAAAGAGGTACGATCATTTTTTCGATAATATCGTAGAAACGATGCAACAGTATGACCATATTTCAGATTGTAAGCGGTGTCGGAGATATTCTTGTTGAACATTTTGAAGGTTCCAACGGGGAGACTATGAGGAGGCTATTCGGAGATTTGTGTTGCAAGGAGAAAGAGATCCTTGTTTTTTACAAAGAAATGTTGAAGAGCGACAAAAAGTTCCATTCTTATATGAAGGTAAATTGGGTGAAAAGTAGGGTTACTACAAGTCATTCGTTTGAAGGAGACTTCCTTCCTTTTTCGGAAAAAATAATTTTCCGATGAAGAATCCACAAAAACTCTTAATGCCCTCTATTTTGCAAATAATTGCACATTTTAAGACGAAAACCGACAAAATGATCTCAAAATCAAAATTGTTGACTCAAATGAGTAAAAACCCGCTTTTTAACTATAGTTGGTCTTCAAAAAAAGAGGTCTTATTTTCAAGAAAACTTCAAGAAAGAAGTTAGCAAAACCAAATTTGGCCAAGAAAAAACGCTTTGAGTAAAGACCTAAAGAAAAACAGGGATTGTTTGCACCACACTCATTATTCCCCATTTTGGTATAAATGTCATGACTTTTGTGAAAAGATGCAAACAGCTCCTAAAAAAGTTCTTTGAAAACCTTGAGGCCTCCCGACAATGGTCTTTGGAATAGATTTTGAAAACCTTGCAATCCACAGGTATTCTGAAAAAAAGATGAGCATTTAGGAAGCCAAGCTAGCGGCACAGTTTGTCTGTGCTTGAGCCTCTACAGCAGGGGTGGCCAAACTGCAGATCGCGAGCCGCTTGCGATTAAGTCCTTGACTGCGGCTCGTTTGACTGATGTTGTATTTGGGTACAACAATGTAGTGTAGAGGTGTGTAACCTGCTGTGCGTCACCTTGAGTTTCGGGAGCAGTGGAAGGGTGCAAATGCGTAGTTTCGTGTTTTGAAAATGATGATCTCCAAAAAAAGTTATCACCCCCTGTCTAAACTGAAAATGCCTCAATTAAATAAACTAAGAATTGTGTAGCGGCTCTTTTATCTTTTTTGGCTAGTCTCTAGGCTGGCTCTTATGGTCTCTATCTTTTTTGGCTCTTTATGACGGTAGGTGTGCCCACCTCTGCTCTACAGATTTAATCTTTTAGATTTTAACTTCATTCTTTTAACGGTTCAATCTAACTCAATTGCCAAGTCGATAATGTTATTTTTGAAAATCAGCTTTTGACAAAATCGTTTTTGTGCCATTTTTATAGTTTGCTGTCTTTATTTTTTTAATCGGTAAACACAATTGACAGCTAGTATATGGAAGGTAAAGAAATCGACTCAAATGATTTTACAATATCGAATTCAACTCGACCTAATTTCTGTTGTTGTTGTTGTTTACCCGACCCCTTCCGAGGGATGGGGACATGACGGAACACCATGGGACCCTAGAAGCCGGGAAACTCCCCAGGGTCTGGACCAGAGGTCGTAGATAGATAGATAGAGAGTCGACAAAGAGTGAGCGGCGCAAAGAGTCCGTAGCTGGACAGTGCAGAATGAGATCAGAGGTGTCCTGGGACGAGTGTCCACAGGCGCTGCAGGAAGAATTCTCGATTCTGCCAATCCTAGAGAGATAAGAACCCAACAGAAGGCTGTGTCTGTTGCAGCGAAGACAAGAGAGGACACAGCGAGCATGACGAGGGAGCACAAGTTCCTCGGTGGAAATCGAGGGAACCTGTGTGTCAAAAAATTTTGATGAGACAGTACGCCTCCAGTCCGAGATAAGACGAGAGTGGATACGAGAGATAAGAGGAGAGAGACTACAAGGGATTGCGGAAGGCGCAAGTAGCACACCCCGTCTGGCCAGCCCATCAGCCGCGTCGTTCCCCAGGAGAAACCAATGTCCGGGGATCCATTGTAGTTTAATAGAACAGAAGGAGAGAGTAGACAGTTCCTGCCAGATCTGCCACAGAGTTTGAGATAAAAGAAAAGATGGAGGAGAGGACAGGGTGGCGAGGACAGAGCGAGAGTCAGACAGGAGGAGAAGAGAAGAAAAATGGCAAACTTGTTGGTGTTGCCGAGACCAGCAAATAGCGTGCAGAATGGCGCAGGCTTCAGCGGAAAAACTGGAACATACTGGGCCTGCCGAAAATGAAAGAGTGGCCTCAGTGCCACAGAGAGAGCAGTTGGCAAGTACGCCGGAGCCGCCCTTGCCAAAAGGAAAAGGAACAGAGCCGTCTGTCCATAGTACCAGATCATGAAGGGGGAGAGAGTCAAGATGGGCGAGAGCCGCACCTTGGCGAGAAAGAGAGGGATCAGAGCGGGAGCATGGAGTGGAAAGGGTAGACTCCACCGTGAACGAAGGCAGATTCCAAGGAGGAAAGGGAGAGCAAGCAAGAATAGTCTCCATAGAACAAGTAGAAGGAAGCATGAGCGGGTGAGTGAATGCAAAAGCTCTCCAGGACGATCTGCAGAGTCTTGGTTTCACTCCAAGTCTGGCCAAACCTGAATTAGAAAAGGAGATTGGGAGACGAAGAGCCCGCTCATAAGATAAAAGAGTGAAATGAGTCAGGGTGACTCGTAGGGGAGGTAGAGAAGCCTCGGTGAGTGGTAGAGGGATAGGGGAGGACGAGAGGCATCCGGTGATGGCGCGACTGGCCGCTCGATGGAGGCGTTTCAATTTGGTGGAATTGGTCGCGCTTAGGAAAGGAAATCATCCGGGTGAAGCGTAAGTGAGAAGGGGCCGAAGAAAAGATTTGTACAGAAGAGAGAGGGACTCCTTAGAGGGGCTCCATGAGGAAGCAGAGATACAGCGTAAGGCCTTGAGACGTGGAAAAATGGTCTTTGGCCTTCAGTGAAGAAATATGCTTTGAAAAGGAAAGTGTGCGGTCGAAGTTGACCCCAAAAAAAGTGGGAGTGAGATTGAAACGGAGGCGGGAGCCGAGTAAGATCAGGATGGGCTGGAGGTTAGCTTGGTGGAGATCCACTGAGAAGAAGGAGGCCTCGCATTTGATCGGATTGAGAGAAAGACACCAAAACTCAGAACAGCGCTTCAATCGAAACAGAGCTCCTTGTGTGGCCTCCACCGCAGTGGGGACCGAGGGGGAGGAAGACCAAATGGCCAGATCGTCAGCGTAAAGAGAGCAGCTGACAGAAGAAGGTAGAGAAACCGGAAGATCATTAATGAAGAAAGAGAAAAGTACAGGGCCAAGAACGGATCCTTGCGGAACACCTCGACGGACTCGAAAGGAACGAATTTTGTGATCTTGAAAAACCACACAAGCGCGCCTATCAGAAAGGAAAGATGGAGTCCAACGAGCAAAGCAAGAAGAGAGGCCAGCCGAAATCAGTTTGTGGAAAAGGGCGGGATGTCAGACAGAGTCGAAAGCTTTCAAGAAACCGATAGTAGAGAGGATCGTCTGAGAGCCCGGCCTGAGTTTGTTAAACCCATCCGAAATGGACTGAGAAAGATACAGAATTTGATCGAGTGTAGACCGTCCAGGGCGGAAACCGGCCTGACGGGGACAGAGAATGGAATTAGATTCCAGAAAGAAGAGTAGACGGTATAGAATGATGCGTTCAAGCAGCTTTGATACGCAGGAGGTGAGAGAGATAGGCCGGAAGGAAGCAGGAGAGTCGAAAGGTTTTCCCATCTTGTGTATGGAAATAATGGAAGATGTCTTCCAGATGGAAGGAAAGGAATGTAAACACCAGGAGAGATTGAAGATGTGGAGAAGAAAATCCATGCCAGAGCGAGGAAGGTGCTTTAGTATGGGATAGGCAACTTTGTCTGGGCCAATGGCCGTGGATGAGGAAAGGTTGGAGGCAGCCGCAAGAAATTCAGCGAGAGAGAAAGGAGAGCAAAAGGACGAGTGAGACTCCACAGGGCACGTGGCTCAGCGGAGCTCGGTGAGGTAGCCTCTGGCTCTGCTACGCAGAGCCTTTGGCTGAGAAACGGAAAAGTGAGACCTCAGGTAAGCGGCATAAACCGAAGCCGATTCCCTGGGAGAAGAACAGTTAGGAAAGTTAGGAGAGGAGGAAGACGACGAAGGAGAGCCAGCGATAGAGCGAAGAAGAGAGTGTACAGATTTAGGGTTAGACCTAGGTGAAAGAGAAGAGCAAGTCGTCTGCCATGCCTCAGCCTTGGCAATGACTGACGAGGCGCGTCGAGAAGCAGAGATGTAAGCATGGCAATCTTCATCACTTTTGTAAGCGGCAGCGAAAGCCTTGCGTCTTTCACTAACCGCTTGTTCCACCTCAGCAGACCACCAGGCTTTAGGAGGGCATTTGATGCGGCCGAAAGGAATGGAAGATTTAGCCGCATTCAGTACCAGAGAGGTAAAAAGAGCAGCAGCAGAGGAAAAAAAAGACGAGTAATCCTCTGCAGAAGAATAGTGAGAGTCAAAGTGTGAGGCAAAGCCATCCCAGCGAGCTTTCTGAAAATTGAAGGAAGGGTGACGCTTGTTGGGGCGGAAGACCGGAGAGAGAGGGACGGATAGAAGAATTGGTAGATGGTCAGAACCCAGGTCCTGAAGCACTTCCCAGGAGCAAGAAAAAGCAAAAGTAGAAGGAGCAAAGGAGATGTTAGGAAAGGAGCGACTGCCAGAGGAGCGATGGAGAAGGGTGGGTGTGTCGGGTTTATTGAGGGGGAGGAGGAGGTCAGAGGAGATGACCCAATCGAATACTTCCTCCCCGCGGGAATCGGAAGTACCTCTTGAGTCCCAGAGGGAGTGATGGCAATTGAAGTCCCACAGAATGAAGAGATTTGTGGAGGAGGGAAGGATGGAGGGAGAGAAGGAATCGGTTCTGCCATCCGTTGGGGAGGAGCAAATAGGGGGGGCGTACACATTAAGAAATGACACCGAGGAGGAGTTGTTTAGAGAGATATTGATGCCTACATACTCAGAGTAGGGATCGAGCGAAGAAAGAGAGGAGGTAGAAAGTTCAGAAAAAGATAGGTCCTGTCTGACAAAAATGACAACGCCGCCGCTAGCGTGTGTGGCATCAGGAGAGAGAATGCCAGACCGGGAGTGGGTGCGATCAGAACGCAGAGCAGAGAATCCAGAAATCCGGAAAGAGGAAGAAGAGTTAAGATTGAATTCCTGTATGCAGATAAGGTCGACAGGATGGGACGAGAGAAAGTGAAGTAGTTCAGTGCTCCTGGCTCGAAGATCTCCAGCATTCCATTGAAGAATCCTGAGAGAGTCAGGGGAAGGAGAGGAGGCAGGAGGCATAGAAGGACGGCCAGGAGCAAGGGACGGTGGTAAAGGGGCAGAGGTAGGAGATATAGAATGGGCAGATGGAGGATAAGAGGTTTGGAAACGAGGGTGACGCGTGAGTGCAGCATCAGTAGAGGGGGGCCAGATTGTACAGTGAAGGTATACGTGTCGGAGGAGTCTGAGAAGGGAGTCACAGTGTTACCACAGGGGAAGGAGCTCCAAGAGTCAGAGCTGCCAAGAGCTCTGAATTTGGACAGGGAAAGTTGTGAACACCTTAGATGGACCCATTTGGAGCAGGTGCAGCATAGCACTGACTTGCCCCGCCAGGTCACATTTCCAGCGCACACAGAGCAAGAAAAGATGGGGCCAGGGTTAGGATGAACGTTACCGCTCATCAGCAGAAGTAGAAGAATGAGGAGACGAAGAAGGGCAAGAGTAGGGCAGGAGAAAAAAAAAGTAAAAACAGGCAACCGATTTTGTAGATGCTGTGTGCTGCCCTATTGCGGTCGTTCATGGGGCAGCATAGCGAAAAAAAAATTGGGGAGTGCCCGGGGTAACTGGGACCCTCGGGAAGGCCAACAACCATTTCGACCCAACCCAAACGGGGTGGGGGACCGCACCACCACGTTGAGGCGGCTGTTGATTGGTGCGGACCTAATTTTTTTTTTCGCTAAATTTTTTGTTGCCCATAGCTCATTGATCGTTGCAAAAGAATATAGAAATTTATAATAAAAAATTTTACTTCAGGTTCAGAAATGCCGCTTTAGTTCATTATTTTCTGTCTAATGTACAGCAACTCAACTCATTTTTCTTTTAATAGAAGTGTGAAAAGCATCCTCAAGTAAAGCGCCTCGACTTTCCCACTTGCTTGCTTTCATTGACTCAGCGTATCAACAAACTGCCTAGCATTCTGCAGCACCTCGCTGATCACTCAGACCCGGAAGGTACCAAGCTCAGTTACATAACTAATTTTTTCACGTCAATATACTTTGGTTATGTCGTCACAGATCACAGCGAAGAACACGAGAATTTAAACAAAGCAATAGAATTATGCCAAGAAATAATCAAGGATATACAAGAACAGGTGCACGAGCACGAACGAAAGATTTTGCTCCTTGAGACCCACAGCAGGATCGAACCTAAGTCTTCCACCACTTTCAAAAGTTAGTGTTGAGATCATTATCGCAGCCAGAAGCAATTTCTGAAGAGGTTGTTGGGTCAAACACATATTTTTTTGGTCTTTTGTTTTCCAAAATTTTGTTAGATAACTTTTTCTAAGATCGCAATTTTGTGGCATTTTATCTAAAAACACAACACCTTTATTTCTTGAAGAAGTTTAAGAAATGTGTCAGTCTTTGGGTTCTTCGACCCTCTCCCTAGCTATATCTATGCCTGGAATTAGGCTTTCGTGCTCTCACGAGATCACATTTCAATTTTACGGCTACTACTACACTGATTGCTGTAGAGGGGGCGAGCTTCTGACAGCAACTTGCTGAGGTACTGGTCTATCACTGAAGCGACTCTCGCAGAGCAAGTGAGGTTTTCTGCAGTGTATATGTTGGATTGCATTCAAATTATTTCAGTAACGTTTTTGTGATTCAGACGATCGAAAATTTGATCGAAAGGAGCTGCTGAAGAGAAATCGGAAGCTGCATTACAGCGTCAAAGTGCAACTACATCTCAATGAGCAAAAACGTCACGTCGGTAAATTTGTTGTCAACTTTTATGAAATGACGGACAAGAAATTAAAATGCGTTTGAACGACTCTCAATTGCAAAACTTTCGAAGTGTATATTCCAGTTTACAGCGCATTTAATGCTAACAAGAGATCAGGAAACCTATTCGCTGCGTCCACTGATCGCGCCTTATGATTTCATAATAGTTTCGTTTGAACTTGCTGATTTATCAATGGCTAGGCTGCGCGGGTTCAGCTCAAACGGAAGTTACGACAAGCATTCAGTTGGCGATTCTGCGGTACCTACCCTTCTTCCATTTGTGCTCTACCTTGTTAGATTGATTTAATTTTATTTATTTATTTATTTACACTCACTTTCCATTATATAGAAGTACGAGTACTAACAAGGTGGGCTCAAACGCACTATAAAAAAGGATGAATTTTTGGACTATATACTAGAATAACACAACAAATAATTTTTGAGATCTATTTAGTGCATCCGCCAAAACTTAATCCCAAATCATGTTTCTCATAAACAACAAAAAAACACTTACATTCGATTTTGTTGACTTCTATCGAAAAGGATTTTAATTGCTACCCAACGGCCATATTGCATAACTCTTGGAAATTTGTATTTTTTTCTTCTGAAAAATCATAATTCATTCATAAATTAATGATGTACTTAACCATAGCATAAAAAGCTTTTTTATGCTATGGTCACCAAACCCGACAAAGGCTCCGGCGTTGTCCTTTTAAAAAAAAAAGCTTTGTTTTAGAAATTATAAGGAAATATAAGGCATAGGTGTTCACATTATATATAGCTTTATTTTCAAAATGCTCAAGACCGACCGCATTTGAGGTATTTAATATGCTCCAGTTTATGAAAACCAAATCACTTATGTGACCAAATATCAGCAATCACAGATGGTAAAGAATATTAAATAAATATTGCTCAATTTTTTTCCACTTGCTAACTTTTATTATTTTTTTAAAACATGATTCAGGTGCTGGCTCTTTACTTCTACAAATTAATGTTTTTTGTTGCGTACGTACATCTTGGATTTTTCCGAAAATATATATCTTTTGATTGTAGCATAATGCCAACTCGCCATTGTGATATTATGCTACTAAACCTATTGGTTTTAAGCTTTTTTAATTATGTGATTAATAGCAACCTCAGCATTAGCTGAGTCAAAAGGCAAGGGAATCAAGCTTAACCAGAAGTCTTTGTCTTCACTTGTCAGTGTGAGCAACACAGCATACATTTCTTCATTTTGTCAGTGTGCTTTAGTTATTTTGCATTTCAATGTAAAATAAATCTACTTGCATCTGAGTTAATGTAATTAAGATTGTTCAGGAACAAGACTTTTCTTTTTGAGTGCGGGTATCTTGTTTAGATCTTCGAATAGTGGTTTTTGGAAAGTAAGATGCTGTTCAAGCCCACTCTACCTGCCGCAACATAGGCAGATAAAAATTTCATTAGGGCTTGTTGACTAACCTGTTTTTCATCAACTGCTCATGCCAGTGCCTTCAGCCATGTTATAGAATTGAAATTTAGGTTAATTGTTTGTGTGGTTGTTTTATTTATTAAACCAGAAGACCTAGCAGCTCTGGCAGATGCTATAAAATTGGAGTCGCCTATTTTTTATGAGATTTCGAACTGATAGCGTTCTCTTGATAAATAGGAAAAACTAGCGATAGTTTCAGGTGCAAGTTTTCTTTTTTTCAAGATCTGCTAATTTAGTTGTAGGTGAGTTGCGTTTATATTTTCGTTAAACTTTTTTCAGATGTGCTTTGTCTAAAGAACCAATGATTCCAACTCTGTAAGTTAGCACTATTTGCAAGGAAGCAGCAGTTAAATTGCAATCTGCAAAAGCGTTTCGGAAAGAAAGCTAAAATGTTTTCTGAGTAAATATTTAATATGCTTTCTTTTTGAGTGTTTCAGTTAAAGATAATCCAGGTGGTGTTTGATGAAAAGATTGCCAATCTTTGTGCATTTTCATAATGCCACCGGAGATTATCCGAACAGATTTTCAAGATATTTCAGGTATATATTTCATGTTGCGTAGCCACCACGTCGTAACGCGAGCTGCTAAAATTCATGCGACATTCTCAGTTATTGCTTTACCAGATTGTTCCTGTTGCTTTTTTTGATGCAAGTGTACAAAATTTTGATGTACTAAAGAAACAGTTGGAGGTTTGCTTACCAAGGTGTGCTCAACTGGATCTTTATCCAAAAGCCAAATTAAACGTTGTCCTCTTATAAGTTCATGCATTAAATTGATATAGCACAGAATTGGAATCAAGATTTCTGTTTTTTTGAGACGGCATAATAAAAGTAGTTGCAATTACTCTTAAAATATTCATAAATCCATTACATTTGTTGACTGCTGTGGCTATGCTATCAACAACTGGGTTGTAACAATTATGAAAATGTAATGTAGGGGAGACCGGGGCTAGATGTTATAGGGATAAGTTGCTACAACCCTTATAGCTATTTAAATGATTGGCGTAAATCGCTTGAATTAAGAATGCTAGCTACTTGTCTTTGTGGAAACTTTGAGGAAAAAAATAAATCTGATCTTTGCAGTTGGTTGAAAATTATTAGGAAAAGTTTATTTTAACCACTAAAAGTAAAATTTTTAGCATCTTGAGAAAATAGTGAAAGCTGGTCGCTCAGTTGAGTATTGGTAAAAACTTCAAGTTACATAAAATGTTCAGCCATTCTACGAACAGGTCTAAATGCAGCTCTGGATTAACTTGAGCAGATTTTGCAGGAAAAATGAATTAGTGAGAAAAATCAGTACCGGTACGGGGTAAGTTGTTACAAAGTGTAACAACCTACCATTAACCTACAAGTCTACCTTATGATTTTTAACGCAGACTAAAAGCTTAGGCCAAAATGCTATAGGCGCCCTAGTAAAAACAACCAATCATTTTTGATTTGCAGAATATTTGGTGCTGGTAAATTACTACATTTTTATATTTTAATAAATATTTTACTGGCTTTATTATTGGCCTACATGATGCTCAGAACATATAAGCGAGACTAACAATGGGCTTGTGCCACTGTCTGTCTATAACAGTGGTTCTTAAACTTTTTCAGTCACACCCCCCTTGACATTTGTCATTCATGCTCACGCCTCACCTAGCCTCAAAAATCAAATTCACGAAAAATAGAACAATAATTTATTTGCCACTATCCTGCTTAGTGTGAAGGATGCAACTGTTTTTGGGAAACTAGTCGTTTAATTCGAAGCTTTGTTGAAGACAACGCGCATCGAAGATCTGCTTCGCATTCCAGTTTGTTACGAAATTTTGTCTTCATACTCACAAGTGCTGAAAATCCACTTTAACATAAATATGTCGATGAAAATGGAAGAAGGGTACGTATCGCCACACTGCCCACATTCTTATATATATGCAAATATTTAGCCCAGAAATTGTTAAGAGACATTGCTTCAAAATCATCTTTAGCAGTGGAGTTGCACTTCATCTCCAAAAACTCTTCCTGCAGTTCTTCCGAAAGAATATCTTCTTTGATTCGAAAGGGATTTCTCGTCATCTTCCACTCTGTTAGTTCAACATTACCCAAGTCTGGAAAATAGCAGTCATATTCTTCTTTCAAAATTTGGAGGTGGGATTCCACTTCTACCTTAAGTTCACCTTCCAGTTTGGCTTTGCTGTTCTCAAGTTATATGTCCAAGGTAGGAAATGAGGCTGCATTTCCCCGTTGAACTCGGCGATGCCACAACCCTAGCTTTTCTATGAATGTCTGTATCTCATCGTAATCTTTCATACGGTTCGTGTTCTTTCCTTGCAACAGTAGATTGAGGCAATTGAGAGCTTCGAAAATGTCAACAAGGTATGCCATTGCCAGTTGAAACTCTTGTGATTGGAATGGTAACAGATCTTGTTTTCCCTGAGATTCAAGAAATATACTTACTTCATCTTTCAAACCGTAAACGCGAGCTAACATATTACCTTTTGATAGCCATCAAACATTTGTATGAAACAACAGATTTTCATGATTGGAATCCATGTGTTTACATATCTGGGAAAATAACCGGGAATTGACAGCACTTGATTTGATAAAGTTAACAATTTGTATAATTATGGCAAGCTTTTTCTTCATTGCAGCAGGTAAAGTCTTGGAGGCCAAAGCCTCTCGATGGATTACGCAGTGAGTTCCAACTGCGTCCGGATTTTTTTGCTTTACCCTGGTAATAAGTCCACCGACACCCAAGCATCGCTGGTGCACCATCAGTGCAGACGCCAACAAGTTTCTCCCATTTCATGCCGTTTTTGTGAAAGTATGCATCAACAACTCTGAACACATCTTCTGCCTTAGTGGTCGTTTCAAGCGATTTGCAGAATAGCATTTCTTCCTCAATGGTAGCAGATCCAACAAAACGAACATAGACCATCAACTGTGACAATTGAGCTACGTCAGTCGTTTCGTCGCACTGAATAGCAAAATAAGGTGATGCGTGTATCTTTTGAAGAACTTGACATTCAATATCATTTGCAAGCTCATCGATTCGTGTCTTAATAGTGGAATCTGAAAGAGAAATCTTTGCTAACTTCTTGCTGTTGCTTTCCCCCAAAACAAGGCTACTTGCTTTCAACATGCATGGTTTTATCAAAGTTTTGCCAATAGTATGAGGTTTTTTCGCTTGAGCTATCATTTGAGCAATTTCAAAAGATGCTTCTACCAGCTCCGCAGATGATAATTGGCTAAAATTCTCCGCACAGGCGATTTTCATTTTTTAAAAGAATCCTTCTTGCTTTGAAAGAAAGCCAAGGGTTTCGTTTGATGAAGAGGATGTTTTGTTTGAAGATGACGCTTCAAGCGATTTGGCCTCAAAGCATCATTGCTCAACTTTTCAAAACATATAACGCACTGTGGTACAACTTGACCATTCACTGCTGTATCAGTAAAACCATACTGCAAATATTCTTCATTGTACTTCCTCTTTTTTGCACTCATTTTTATCACTGCAGCTAAATTAAATACCACTTATTTTTCAAAGGTCTAAAATTTGTAAATTATGGGGGATTAACAAGTTTGAAAAAGTTAAAATTAATCAATCTCAAAATAAAAAAACAAATAGAAAATATATTTCGCTTTAAGAAAGCATCATCAGTTCTTAAAAAAAAGCAAACAAAAGTCACAACACTAAGAAAACTACTAATAAATCCTAGCAAAGAATTTTAACTGAAAACAACCAGGTACTGTCCACTCCACAACAACGTTAACAATAAATCTCGCTCGTGAACTTTCAAAAAGTTTGGAAAATACGGTTTAACGGCGTGGGAGAGAAAAGAACGAATAAATGAAAAAGTACAAAATCGACGTGCTAAGTGACATCTCCCGCGGAGAAAGGAAGGCGAAGCATATAACGATGTGTCGATGTAAATAAGACAGCGGAAATTAAAACAGTATTTCAATCAGATCACTTCGTTCTTTCGACAAATTTTCTATTCAAATTTAACGTTTCACTCCCCTTAGTTACCGGGGAGCTTCTTCAGAACACGGTAGATGTTAATAAATTATTATTTATTAACATTTATTGTTAATAATTTTATTAACATCTACCGTGTTCTGAAGAAGCTCCCCGGTAACTAAGGGGAGTGAAACGTTAAATTTGAATAGAAAATTTGTCGAAAGAACGAAGTGATCTGATTGAAATATCGTTACACTCGACATACGAGGAATGCCTGCTATATTTAATTAAAACAGTAACGAATTAAAGTCCAGACAAAATTGTTTTTTAAAACTAGGTCACAGATTCTAATGTAATGGATTAGTAACAAGGTGGTAACGAGATTTGACTGTAGTTCGGAGCTGCTTTTCATCAGTATGTCACTGTCATGTACGCGCCCCCCTTGTGAAGCTTTCACGCCCCCCAAGGGGGGCGCGCCCCCCAGTTTAAGAATCCCTGGTCTATAATGATGCTGCCAAAAGAGTTTTTGAGAGTGGTGAATCATACTGAAACGTTGCCGAAGATTTTGGTGTAAGTAGAGAAACTGTACAGTAGATGCTAGGTGTGTTTGTTTTCCTAAGATATATATAAATTGCAGGTTAATTAAGTCTAAGTATGATTGTGTGATTAGGAGAGCTCTATCTTTAAAAATGCAATTGTAACATTCTTTGTAAATGTCAAATACTCTCTGCATTGACTGACAAGTTTGTGAATGTCACCTGTATCAAGAATAAACAGTTAAAATTACAGTTTTTATCATAATAATATAAATGTTTATTGTTGTAGATCAATTTCATGACTTTGCAAAGATGTTGCACAAAATTAAAAACCAATGGATTTTTCGAAGTGGGATATAAATCAATTCGAGCAGCGTTCACACAAGCACAAGAAAAATTATTGGCCAATTGTGTTGTAAAGGCCTCGAAAATGTTCCACGGGTTATCACCAAGAGCAGTCAGGCAACTTGCATCTAATTGTGCCATAACAAATGAAATTAAATGTCCATCAAACTGGGAAGAAAATCAGAATGCATGTTCAGATTGGTTCTCTGCTTTTATGAAGCGTAATCAACATTTATCACTGATAAAACCTGAATCCAACAGCTTAGCAAGAGCTACCAGTTTTAATCCAAACAATGTTGATAATTTTTTTGAAAACTTGGGCAGTGTATTGGACAAATATAAATTTAACAATTATAATATTCATGATATTGACGAGACTGGTGTGACAACTTTCCACAGACCTGACCGAATTGTGGCATCAAAGGGCACCAAACAGGTTGGTGCTATAACATCTGCCCAAAAAGGAACTGTGGTCCCTCCCATGTTTGTGTTCGCACGGGCGAAATTTAGAGATTATTTTATTGCTAATCGACCTTATGGCTGTGTTGGTTCTGCAAATTCAAGTGGCTGGATGAAAGCTAATGATTTCCTAGTTTTCATGCAGCACTTGTGGCTGTAGCAAAATGCAGCAAAGAATATCCCTGCTGATACTTTTGGATAACCATGAGTCCCATCTGTCTATAGCCCTGATAGACTATTGCCGTGGCAATGGAATTGTGTTACTGACATTACCTCTCCATTGCTCGCATAAACTGCAGCCTCTCGACCGAACAGTGTTTGGGCCTTTCAAAAAATATGTCAACACTGCATTTGATGATTAGATCAAATCTAATCCCAGAAAAACAATGTGCATTTATGATATCCCTGGAATTGTTTAGAAGCTTTGCCACTTGCAGCAACACCAACTAATGGGCAAAAAGGGTTTCAAGTGTGTGGGATTTGACAGAGAGATAGTCTCTGCTAATGATTTTTTGGCAAGCTCAGTAACCAATCGCCCAGATCCCATTGATAATGCAATTCCAGGCAATCAAACCTCATCTGCTGCTGCTGATATCCCCCAAGATGACATGGTGCTACAATCAACTGTTGGATGCTCCAATGAAGTCCCATTTTTACCACAACAGAGACAACTACCGAGAGTGAAAATCTGCCACTAGGCATTGTGTATTCCCCACAAGCTCTTCAACCCCATCCAAAAGCAGGCTCAAGAGTAAAATGTCGACCAAATAGGAGAAAACGACGATCTGCTGTGGTCACATCCACTCCGCAAAAAAATACATTACAAGCTTTGAAAAATGCCAGACCCAAGCCCACACCAGTACAAACTAAACCAAGAAAAAGGAAATTACAATTATCTGCTGGAGTCACAAAAACAACTGAGTGGTATTGCCTTGTATATGGTGATTTCTATTCCAATTCTACACCTGGAGAAGAATTGGTTCAGGGTTGCAATTGTTTAGGCTGGTCACATTTTGCTTGTGTGGATTATGGTATGTGATGTATGTGCAGAGTAAATGATCGAATGTCTAACATTTATGTAATTTTAAGTTTGCATGCTTATGTGTTTATTTGTTTAATTAATATTGTGTGATTTAGCTATTGTTTTACTGGGCCTACTGTAAATAAAGCTTTCCTGTCAGTAAAGTTTATCTTTATGTATAAAAAGTTATACATTTGGTGCAATTATTATTAGCCATCTGACTGATTCTCAACCTTGGCTAAGAAAACTAAAATTGCTTTAGGCCTATAGCAAATAGAAAGCATGTAACATCTTACCTCATATCATGTAACAACTTACCCCAGCAGTGAGGTAAGTTGGTACATCTGACCTCATGTCAGTAGTGTGTTAAAGCCAGTACCAGTTTACAATAAAAATTAACTATATTTTCAGGATAAGTTAATTAGATTTTGGGTAGTATTGAGTACAAAAATTGTGGTGATGTCTTTAGTACGAATGGAGATAGGACCATTTGTGCAAAAATTGTAACAACCAGCCCCGGTCTCCCCTATTTCTGATCCAGTACACTAGGCGCCACAGAACAAATAACAAGATAAAAATAATTTACACACACACATTATTCAGCAGAGTATGAATTATGCAAATAAAATTATGGCAAATCTGAGTATCGGGATTATTAAATTTCCCTACCAAGAAACAAAATGGATGTGAATAGCCTATGGAAGTCATGTGACTTTCTACAATTTTGACGAATTCATCAACCCGGAAAACTACCATTGGCATTGATAAGGCAAATCTCTACAAAAGGAATTTCATAGCACTGAATATTACAACAAATTATTAGCAGATAAACCGAAAAGATAAAAAATATTACTTAGCAGTATTTAGAAATGACACGTTTGAACTGAGTTGTAGACACACTGTTGACCACATCCCAAGGCAATTTGTTCCTGGCATTAATGCAACGTTGAGAATGGAATCTACTTCTGCGATTCAAACGTGAATGCTTTTTGAAAATTTTATAGTTATGATTGACTGCCAGTACGAGAATTATTTGCAAAGGAAAAGAAATTGATTGATTTGAAAGTGAAATGTTATTAATAGGTGTATGACTTAAAACTACAACCGGCGACAGGGTTTATGTGCCTTGAGACGTAAAGGAGCTGTCTCTTAGCTGTCGTTGCTCCCAGGTCACCCTTGGGCCAGGTCCCCTGTTAGGGTTACAACTTGACAGTTTTTTATTTTTACTGTATCTAGCGACACTTTGTACATATTGTATATACTTTTCTTCGTGTGTGTTTTTTATTTTACCTAGTATCTTACAGGTGCGATGGCCATGCCATTATCTTTACATTTAATCTAAATTCTATTCATGTGCATGTATTAACGTATATCGTTTTGCCATTGTCTCCTTTTTTTGTCCACTGCTGTGTTATTTATTTCTATGTATGCTGATTTGGACAAAAATAAAATAAAATTGATTGATTGATTGATTGATAATAATTTTGAAATATACAGTTATATCAGCAATGTGTCTGCATTTTTGCAGAGAGTCAAGATTTAACTGAGCCAGCCTTTAATCATATGACAAATGCTATAAATTATGAATGCCTTTGGTTAGAATAAACACCATCAAGGGCGTCCGCAGAAAATTTTCATGGGAAGGAAGGAGCAAGGCAATATAGGTTGCGGAAATTTTCTTGTCAAGACATTTAAAATGTCAAATATTAGATTTCAATTACGATATAGAATTAAGCCTGCGTTGGCACAGCGCAGTTTTTGCAACCAGGAATAAAACATCGCTTTGTTTGAGCTTAGCCGAAAACTTCAAAATAGCAATTTAAATGTAGGCTTATGCCTTACACTACCTCAGCAAGTAATATAAGGCCTTAGCCTATATTGATATTTTGAAGTCCTAGTTCCATAGCATAATTCTATTATTTGATATTAGAAATGCTTTGACAATGGCTTGACGTCAGTCGAAAACGTTCAGCTTCGAGTGTGTGTACTGTGTAAATATGTACATAAGATATCAAAAATGAAAAGTGGTGTAGTGTTGCTGACCAGTATTGTTTTATCAATTCTACAAAGTTACTTCCTTCATAAATTAAACCAAATATCTTTAAATCTTACAAAAAAGTAGTGGTAGCTGAAAGCAACCTGATTTACAACTGCTTTGTCGTTTTTGCACATTTCTTCCAGACGTCGGTGTTTTATCAAACTGGTACACTTTAATATTTATCCAAATCTAAGTTGTAGACGAAAAAAATTCACCTAAACCGTTGTGCTTCTGATAATCTCCAAAAGTGGGTTTGGGTCGCGTGCAAGTTAGTGGCATGATAGTCTTAGTTATAACGATTCTGTTGCTCTCCCACAAGTCAGAAGGATAAAAAAAACCACAACAACCGCAGGGGTTATCAACATCTTCATATTGCAATACCCCTAATCCTAATTAATTAAATGTAATGTCTCAGGAATTGGTTGCTATCTCTTGATTTGTTTCTTTAATTGTCTGTATTGTATTCTGATGCTGAAATCAAAGCACTTTAATGATGATTTGTAAGCTTACAAATTTGACCACTAAATGAAGCTTAAAGAGCTTTGAATAGGGATTAAATGAGGCCGAAAAATAAAACAAATACAATCTTTTTTGTTGACATTAATGTAAAAGATGCTTAAATTATTGTTTTTCAGCCGATGCACTAAGAAAAATTCAAAAAAATCATTTTTGTTTTCTTGCGCCACGCGATTATACGCGTACACGCAGTTAAAGTAATTGGAAACGTCATAATTCACTAGCGAGAAAGCAGCACTTATTCTAAATCCGTTTCAACTAAAAACTAGTAAACCATGGTTATGCTGAAAACATGATGTTGCCGGCGCCGCGACTGCTATTGTTGTCGCTACTTGCTTTATTGCCTCTCCGTTTGGAATTTACAGTACTCCGTTTTTTCAGATGTGTTTTTGCTCGTCCTATCAGATTGCATCGTCTTTTTGCAGGAGATCAACGGAAGGTTTATTTTTCTCCGTGATCAGGTAAGTTTTGTTAATCTGGTTGATGGTCAATCGCGTCAAATCAATAGTTAGTTTGATCGATCGATAATTTAAATAGCAGCTTGAGTCACCAATGCTCATGATTCTCTTCCTTTCTTTGCATAGAAGATTCACGCTTTACGCCTTGAGCCCAATGTAGCAGCCTGGTGATAAGGTTAGACAAAAACGGCAATTCATATATCGGTAAATTGAAACCAGTCATGAATTACTTATAGCTCCTCGACCAACAAAGCGGACTGTTACTGGTGAGCTGCGGCGGGCTGAATACCAATGTTGGGATCTTAGGCTAATCTAGTGACGAAGCTCTGTCAGAGCATCAAATGCACGCACAAAACGCAAAAATATTCACAAAAAATACAGTCACAGCACCAATACCACGTGGTTATCTGTACGTTTGCGATTAGTCTTTTACGCTTTGCTGAGTGAAAAAATCATCTAAGAACTCGTTTTCTGGCTTATAACCTGGAAAAGTCATTAATTGCTTCTATACAATAATAGCTTCCTATCTTTTTAAATGCATTGCTCCCCTATATGTTTATGAAACTTTTCATTCCGCCCTATTCGAAAAAACAAAAAAGATTTTGTTTTTGTCTTATGCTTTTTGAACAACTAAGCAAAGAACGTGAAAGTATGCAGAATGAGTTGTTCCACTAGTGCATGGGCGTGGTAAGTGTAAATGTGATTTCTAGAGTCCTTTCAAAAGAAAAAAAATCCTTTTTTATTGCTTGCGCACTGCCTGCTCTCAGCACCTTTAGGCATCACTGTGTGTGGTGAATATATTTACGGCAGGGATACAATCTGGGATCGCGACGTGAAATTTTGCAGCCCGCGGAATAATACGATTTGTGAGGCGAATCACACTTTTAGATCAATCTCGTTGCAATTTAGTCCTTTTAATGCTGAACTTGAAATATGATCTCCCCAACAAAAATAGGTTTTCAAGTTTGTTTCGTTGCAGAAATTTGTCAAAGAGTCACTTTAAAACGTTTATTTTCGAAAAAGTCTTCGGTCTGTCAATTCCGCATACAATACCAAATGCAGTCCCGTAGCACTCCAACTTCGGGCCCCCCCAAAGTAAGCGCAAGAGCCCCTGCGCACAGGTCATATCACTTTAGAGGTGTAAAATTGAAAAGCTGCATTAAGAAAATACACCACAATTTGTACATAAGTAAACAGGCTAATATCAGAATAAAGCATGCCGATAGCGAAGGTGCAAGTCATAAAAAATTCGGCACCGATGCCAGAGTTCAGTAGGACATTTATGCAGACACTGCGAAACGAAAGCAATGACACTGAAAAACATGAAAAAGTTATAAAAACACAGTATCATTTAAATAGTCTGGAGCGAACCTTTTTGTTCGCAAATGCTGTTATGACATTGTCATAATCAAGAGATCGGGCGCAGTCATTTTCGATTGACAACATGGCTAATGAAGATAGTCTACTGTCTGTCATAGACGTTCTATTAAAAGTTTTGATCAGTTTCAATTTGCTGAAGCTTCTTTCAGCGCTGGCAACAGTCACGGGGCAAGTTAGTAAGATTCGAAGTGCGATGTACACATTCGGATACAATTCAAATAAATGAGTCTTTAGAAGATAGTTCAGAAAGTCTTGAGCCGTATTGAGATTGCGTTTTTTTTGTAAAATTAAAACAAACCGCTGTAGCTCAGCGCTCATTTCATCAGAATCAATGTCACCGAACTTTTTTTGGAACTCTTTACAGCAAGTAAGAAGAGCATTTTCTTGTTGCACAAGCAAAAGTTTGTCTCGTGTGTACAAAAACGAAAAGGCGGAAGAAACCTCACGTAACAAATTAAAGCGCTCCTTTATTGACATAATAGCCTGGTCTACTAATGGATAGAAAAAGTTGCTTTTAAATTTCAGTTCAGGAGTAGCTCGTTGTTCCTCTTCACCTTGGTAATCAAACAATCTTCTTTTCTTTCCACTTCTTGACGGAGGAAAAGAAGGATCAATATCCAATTCCTGTGCTATTTCAACAGCAGATGTTGCGGCACTGTCATAACCCGTTGTGCGATAGTTTTGCAAAAACTTTTCAGTTGCCTGGATTTCCGTTTCCATTGTATGAAGGGAGACTCCATACGATTGAAGAATCTTGCTTGCTTTATTGACTTGGAATAGGATATCATACCAAATAAACACCGACAAAAGAAAACTCCATTTTGATAAATGAGCTATCAACAATTTTGTTTCTGAGGCAGCTCTTCCATCTTTTCTTTCTATGGAAATGGCTTCCAAGTCTTTCAGTGCCAGCAACACCTCTTTTAAATTGTATCGAAGAGGTTTGATGCATTTAATTCTGCTTTCCCAACGAGTATCAGATTGTGACTTTATGGACAGCTTCACATGTTTCTTCAAAATTTCCCAACGCTGAGCATAGGAAGAAAACAGCACATACAACCTTCTAAGTACTCCAAAAAATGTCAATGCTTCCGTCGATCAATTAGCACTGTCAACAACAACTAAGTTAAGGGTATGGTTTGCACAGGGCACGTAAACAGCTTTGGGATTGATGTCTAGCATTCTTGCTTGGACCCCAGAATGTTTTCCTTTCATGTTAGCACCATTATCATATGACTGACCTCGACAATCAGACAATTCGAGTTGCAGTTCGGTCGCTTTTTTTAAGAAAGCGTCCAACAAGCCTTTCCCAGTACTGTCACTTATTCTCAAGTAGCCAAAAAATGTTTCTTTAACAACAGCAGCTTCTTCATTACATAGTACATAACGGAGAATGACAGACATTTGTTCATGATGTCACATATCTGGAGTGCAGTCCAAAATTATAGAAAAATATTTTGCCAATTTCAATTGCTGTAAATTTTCTTTTTCAACTTCTGTCGCTAGCAATTCAATTAGTTCATTTTGTATGGTAGGACTCAAATAGTGATCTTTAGTGTTTTTATTCTTGATTCTGTCTTGAAGCTCTTTTAGGATCGGATCTCTTCTTGCCAAAAGCTCAAATATACCCAGAAAATTTCCATTGTGAGGAGATCCTAAGACTTCTTCAGATCCTCTAAAAGCAAGATTCCTTTCCGATAGAAACAAGGCAATGTCGATAAGTCTCTCTAAAACATTTCTCCAAAAACGTCTTTCATTGAAAAAAATATTCATCTCGCGTTTGTCGATAGTGGATGAATTTCTTATCCCTTCAGCTAGCAACATCCATTGACTGCAGCATTCTTGGTGGGAAATGCCGTTTTCATGGTCTTTCAGTTTTTTCGAAAAACCCTCCCATGTATTTATACCACTACAAAAGGGGCTTAGTGTTTTTCCAAATAGCTTACAACAAAAGCAAAAAACTTGATCTGATTTCCCAGAATAAGCTAGCCACGTTTATAATGGTAACACACGTTTATAATGGTTGGAGGAAAAACGTCGCCTTGGAGTTGTGTTATTATATGGAAAATTCATTATTAGTTGATGTGGTCCACGCTTTACTATATCACATCGTTGAGCATCAGAAATACTTTCAGGCCATTTACATGGGTCATCAGGGATAGGGGTAAATTGAGATTCAGATATTTTTGATATTGAAGGTTGCGTATTGGCAGGTAAATCACAACTTACATTTTCTGGAAATTCACAATCACTTTGATGCTGATCGTCATAGTCTTCTTTTTCTTATACACTATAGTTTTCTTCATCCCTCTCGGTACTAGTGCCAGGTCTGCTCTGCTCAGTAATCTTGAAAAAATCTGTCATCTTGGGCAATTTCGTTACAGCATCTCGAGCAGTGGCTGCTTCTTTTCTCTTTTGAGCACCACTTTTTGAACGTTTCATTCTATACAATGTCAATAAAATACTTTATCTGCACTCTGCAGTGTATATATATTGTCCCGGTGTTTATAGCCAAACAGAATTCCAGACCATTCTATGATTGTTGCATAACAACGGCATTGTTACGTCAATCGAATATTCAAGATTCTACCAGAAAATCAATCGAAATATTCTAGATTCTGCGAGATAAAATGACGTTGCATTCACTTATGATGTCACAAGCCAATTTCTTCCTACAGTTTAAATCGGTTGTAAACAAGTCTGCTGAACTGAAAATAGTCACGTAGCCAAAAAGCAATTTCAGACTAACTTGGGCCCCCAAAGTTGGCCTGGGCCCCCCCCAATTTGGGGGTTTGGGGGGCAGCTGCTACGTCTCTGACCAAATGTTTTCTTTGAAAACTCTGGCAGGCTCGCGGAACCTTCCACCACTGTGAGACTGGCCATCCTGCAAAGAAGGTTCACATCTCTGATAAATCACATTGCTACAAAAGAGTTAAACAAAATTGTGGAATAATCCTGAAGCACAAGTGGTCTACAAAACGCAATAAAATCATGTAGTGCAGAACTCTAAATTTTAAATCTTAAAATATGGAAATTATTGTTTCAAAAATTTTAAAAATATCATTTGAAAGAAATTCTTCGGTTGGTACCCTCCGGATTTTAGTCTAATAAACACACAGTGTCGGATTCGACGGACACTACGGATTTGACGGGCACTACGGATTCGACGGGCACTACATAAGGCGCTGAAACTTCGTTTTGCCCCAGGGCGTTTTGTTTTTTCTCTTTTTTATACAAGAAAACGAACGTTCTCCGGTGCAATTCGAAGCAGACATCTGTAAATATAACCGAAAAGCAACCTGCTCAAGAGCTGAAGCAAACCATCTTAAAAATTGATACGCAAAACCACAGCAAGTGAAATTTTAACCTGCGCTCGGCTCCATCTCTGACGTGACCAAGAAACCTCGACATTATTAATTAGGTCCATGCTGTTGCAATAACTTGACTGTCACTACTTCATTTCTGTTAGTTTGCTGTTTGCATGGATGTGTTTATGCCAGGACCACGCAACATGCGCGCAGTCAGAGGTGTTAGCTTATATAAATTCGCCTACACTTACGAAAGAGTAGCAAGTAGCGGTCCTTATATTTAATGACTTAATCCTGGAAATGCATAACAAATGCCTTGGCACCCACCCACAACTTTGATATGCTTTCAATCACTTGTTGAATTTAACCGATAAAAGTCGGTTTTATTTAGTTTCCGAACGCCTATGGAAAAAATAGGGCAAATAAGACGTTCCCAGCACGCGAAAAACTAAAAAACATGTGGTGGCTATGCACTCCGACTCATAATGTGTTTTTTAATCAAATGCGTTTTAAGAAACGTTAATTTTTGCTAAAAGTAATTCTATAACATCTTACGCTGTATCAAGGTGCAACAAGTAATTATTCATGTAAGTGTTTTGTAAGCATGATTTTTTTTCTGTCTTGAAACCTTTTACAAAGCGATGTTCCGTTATAATCTTAAATGATCACAGTTCATACAACCATATAGTGAGAACAGCAGCAGGCGGCATAATTATCCACCATCATTTTGATAGCAAACATAATCAGTAAAGCCCATTACTGATATTTTTATTTGATTGGCTCTTTGTATCGGTGAGTAATACTTATCTTCATTAGACAGTAGGTAGGTCTAGATTAGGGGAAAAGTTAAATGTAATAAAATTCCAAGTTAAGAAAAGATTGAAATAAAGCAATAATAGCATTAATTTGTAACGCTGGAATAAGAGAGGATGTTTTTTTTTCGAAGAGTCGAATAGGCGCCTATTGCAATAGGTTATATGACTTCTGGAAAAGGCGTGGCCCCTTTTCTCGCTATGGATAAATCAAGCAAACAACGCAGCCAAGAACTTAATGTTACAAATGTATATACAAAATGGTTCCCATCAAATCATCAAATAAGCCTACCACTAAATAGCTTATTTCTTTAATGTCAAAACAACCACCATCTGTGGACATCATTTTTGATTAAGTTTCACCACTCTCCCTTTACACTTTTAAAAAGTACGAATGATAGTTTGTGACATCATTTTTTTTTTTGAATGTCATTAGTCTTAAGTAATAGACCAATATAATCACCATTACGTGTAGAGGAACTATGGCCGATATTTACTACAGTTTTTTGTTGCTGCTCTCACAAATGTTTTCATGGTGAAGCCGACGCAGCTATCTAAAATAATAAGTTTTAACTCGTCACAGTTGAGAAATGACCTGCCGGGAAAAAATCGCAATGTAATTACGGGAAACATTTTCTCTACTTTGGTTTACACTAGATTTATAGAACTATTGGGATCAAACTTAAAAATTTTGGGGAAGCAAGGATTCCTATAATTTCTCTGAGCACGACTAAGCAAGGAAAACAAACGTGCCGCATAATCCGTAGCCAGCGGTGACTTGAAAAAGTTTGCGGGAAAATCAATAGCAATCAACGTCACTGTGTGAAATCGCATCACATAAAATATATTATTGCAATTTTGCTTTACAATAACCCTGTAAAGCTACGGGGATCAAACGTAAAGATCTGAGAAAAGCAAGGACTCTCTTGACTCCCCTTGGCAGACCAAGTAGGGAGATACAGTAGAAACATGTAGCATAATGCGTAGCCAGCGAGGACATGAGAAAGTTTGAACAAAATCAAAAGAAAACAACGTCATTGTGTGAAATCGCACCACATGAAAAACATTTTGCTATTTTGCTTGCAAATCAAGTCGTGACCATCTTATGTAGAGAAAAGCATAAACTTTTCGTCACTGTGCACTCAACAGTGGGTCAAGCCAGCTGGGCCGACATTCTCAATCCCAATGACGGGGGCCTTGCGGGTGACGCCAACATATTTTATAAAACAAGGATTTTTTCTTTGGCTGATATGCTGGCTGTCAAGTTACCAATTCTATAAATTCCAAGCTTAAGAAAAAATTAAAATAAGATTATAAATCTAACAACTTGTAAAACTGAAATTAAAAAGAATATTTAGTTTGAAAATAACTTGGCCTGGTGGGCTCCTACTGCAATATTATGAGTGACGTTGAGGAAGGCACAGCCGCTTTTGTCGCTATGCCAGAAACAAAGCAAATAGCGCACCCAGAGATCTTGATACCACATGGTGGTAAAGGAAAGGAGTCGCACGAAATCCCAAAATAGGCTAACCATTGAATAGTTTATTTCTGTATTTGTGAAAACAACCATCATTTGGCCGCCACCATCATTTTTGATTGCGTTTCAATATCTCCCCCTTATACTTTTTAAAAACATTAATGATAGTTTGTTGCAAGATTCATTGTTTGTAAGCATTGGCCGTCTTGATGCAGAGAATAAGATGATCATTATTACGTGTACAGGAATTGTGGAAGTGCATAAAATTGCAGACAGTGACACTGTTTCGACCTATCAGGTCTCTTCAGTGCAGTTGGAGCGTATCACTCGTGAATGAGTGGCGGTTGTCGCAGAGTACTGACAGACCTTCCACCAAGTGGATCTAGTATAGATCCCGCAAGTGTGGCGGTCTAAGCTATGCTTTACTAAAAGCCTTTAGCTTCTTGTCGGTCACCAACTGCACTAAAGAGGCCCGATAGGTCGAAACAGTGTCACTGTCTGCAGTTTTGCTAAGTGCATAAAATTGATTAGCCTTTTTTGTTACTGTTCACGCAAGAGCTCGATGGGTGAAACCAGCGCAGCCAGTCGAACCGAAATTACTTAACGCCGACGTTACTGAGAGAGTCACCGCCGGGTGATGCCGGCTAGTGGTTAATAATTCAGGAAGACTAGCAAAAAGAATGCATTGGCGAGTGTAAGTACGTTTCACTTCCTAATCACCCAAACAAGCTAGAAGTTGGCTGCTGAGAAACTTCCAGAGATTCGTTTTTGCGCAAATCTTTCGCAGGAAGACTGTGAGATCGGCGCAATAGAGTAGTGAAGGAGCGTCCACTTCGGAGTCGGTAGACTTGTGTAAATCCCTCAACTCACGCCAAAGACTTTAAAAATGGTATTTACAGCTTCCCTACTTGGCACTCAACATAAAAAGGAAAGTGTGGAAAAAAGGCGGCAACTTCGCTTGTTTTGACCTTGGATAAAGCAATAAAAGAAATACCTTGATCTTTATCTGGTAGTCAGATACAGTGACATCAAACTGTTTACCAGCCGTGGAGGTTCGGTCTGACAAAAGCTGGCAACCAGCGCACGAGCTCATGCCCTTGAATAAATGAATATTTTTACATG